>CM053625.1:343868258-343938804 GCA_028646595.1 Phalanger gymnotis | reverse complement strand
CCCACCCGCTGCTCGGGGTCCCCACTGCTCCTATATAGAGGAGAGCCTTCCCATCCCTGCATGCTGATGGGTATGGACGCTCACCATCCCAGCAACTCCATCCAGGAGACCCTCATCTTTGCCTTCGCCCAGTCTGGGAAATTGTCACCATCCCTGCCTTCACCAACCCCATGCAACACCTGGGAACCACGAGGGCAGAGCCATGGGGAGAAGCAGGACCTCTCCCACAGCCCCAGAGTAGACCTCTAGTCAACTCCACAAGCCCAGATGTGACAGTTGGTGACAAGGGACAATTGATCAATGCCACCCTGAGCCTAGAGGCTTGTGCTAGATGTTGGGTGACCATCCTTGGCACTAGATGACCAACTCAGGAGGTCCAGGCGCCCTGTGTCTGCTTAGCTTTGGGACAGAAATGTCAACTAAGAACCAGTTCTGATACCAACAGGAGCAGCTGGAAGGCCAACGAGCATTGGTCAGAATGGTAATGCCAGCCACCCTGACATATAAGGATGGGCGTGGCCTGAACACACACCCACACACACGCGCACACACACACACACACACACTCACCAGAATAGTCCAGACAGGCACAGAGAACAGCACACTGAGGACAGCCCAGCCCCACTCAGGGCAGCCTGGGGGGTCACATCAACGGGACTTACTGCTCATCGGTGAAGCCAGTCAGATTGCGCCAGTACATGGGGAAATCCTGGAACTGGAAGGTGTAGACAGCGATCAGCACCAGCATGGTATATGCCACCACCAGCCACCAGAACACCTTTAGCAGCTTGCGCCATAGGCTGTAGTAGACCTGTAGGGGTGAGGACACAGCATCAGGATGGTAGAAGCCCCACCCCAGAGACAGAGCAAGCACATGGTCCTCAAGGTGGGGGGGGCGGGTAGAGAGGGGTGGTAAGCTCCAACTTCCTGGGGCTACAGACTGACAGATGAACCAGAACCACCAGATTCTGGCAGCCCAGTGCCAGAAGCGCATGTAGGAGATGGGGCCACCCTGCTCTGACTCTTACTCCTATCATATTTGTGAAAACCAGCTCTGTCCACACTGGCCCGATCCTGAGATCCTGAGAGAGAATTCCCTCTTCTTGGCTTCTTTATTTCCTTTCTGGGTGGTTTCCCAGAGATTCTGTCCGCAACAGGGGAGTGGAAGCTCCCCGGGGGGCACAAGGAATCAGATACTGGACCCAGGAGCCCTAGCCGATAGGTGAATTTGCCTGCCTACTGAAGGGCAGAAGAGGGCTGAGACCCAGGAGCCTGGTAGTGAGTGAGGCACAGCAGGCCAAGGCGGGGAAGACAAAAGTGGGGTCATTGCCCCCTCAGTCATAGTACCTGGAAGAGGGTGAGGCAGAGCAGGAAGAGGAACATGTAGACAATTTTGTAGACCACGAGGCGCCCAGCAAAGCTGACTACGATGAACATGCCTGCACAGACGTAGATCCAGTACTTGGCATAAAAATCTGTCACCAGCTCCCCCAACTTCTTGAGTAACAGCCGGGTCCGTGTGTGCTCTCCTGGGAAGGGGCAGGACAAAAAAATGAAGCCGGTAGGCCTAAAGAGATGACCAAGGAAGTGCTGCCCACCCGAGCAGGACAAGGATTCCTTCTCCTTCACAAACTTCCCATCCATTCACTGATTATCAACAAGCATTTATAATGTGCCCACCTTATGCCAGACACTGAGGAAACAGAAATGAAATAACTCCTGCCCTTGTGGCATTTTCCTCACAGGGTTAACAATCAAATGAGATAATATTTGTAAAGTGCTTACCACAGTGCCTGGGGGCAGCCAGGTGGGCATAGTGCACTAGGCTGGGAATTAGGAAGACTCAGCTTCATGAGTTCAAATCTGACCTCAGACACATACTAGCTATGTGACCCCAGGCAAGTCACTTAACCCTGTTTGCCTCAGTTTCCTCATCTGTACAATGAGCTGGAGAAGGAAATGGCAAACCACTCCAGAGTCTTTGCCAAGAAAACCCCAAATAGGGTCATGAAGAATCAGACATGACTGAAACAACTGAACAAAAATAAAATAGCGCAGTGCCTGACACATAGTAGGTCCTTAATAAATGCTTGCTGCTTTCCTTCCCCTCTCATGATGCTAACATTCTAACAGGAGACAACATGTAACCAGTAAACACAAATTATCTACAAAGTAAATCAAAGTATGCATTAGCAACTGGGGGCAGTGTCAGAAAAAGGCCCTTCAAAGTGTGGGTGACCCTTGATTTGAGCCTTGAGTAGTTGATGAGACTTGGCAACTGACTGAATATAAAGGGAAAGCAGAAGGCAGAGTCAAGAATGAGCCTGGATGACTTGAAGGATGCCACTGGTTTAAACAGAAACAAGAACACCAGGAAAGGGGCAGGCTTTGGTGAGAAAGATAATTTTGGACATCTTGAGTTTGAGAAGCACGTAAGATATCCAGTGTCCAACAGATGTCCAACGGGCAACTGGTGATGAGGAAAAGGAGCTCAGACTAGGTCTAATCTGGGAATCACCTACATATAGATGATAGGTGAACCCACAGGAACTGTCGAGATTATTTGGGGGGTCATACTAACTCCCTTCCCCACGCCATCCTACTTTTCACTACATTCCTAGGCTCCTCCCCTGTTTCCCCCTTCCCCCAGAGCCTCAGGAGGTGTCTGGATCCTGAATCTCATCACTATGCCCTCTGGATATGGAGCTGGTACCCAAAAGTCCATATGGTCTATGCCCTCAAGATACTCATGGGTTTGATTCTATCTGGTCTGGTAACTGGTCTCATAATAACTGTGACGATGATATAATTCCTTAGAGTTGTACAGGGCTTTACTAGCTGTCCCCTGTACGTACCATCATGCCTCCCACGTTCCTGCCTTTGCACAACCTCTGATCTCCAGTCCTGGAATGAATTCCTTCCTCACTTTCACCCCTTAGGGACCCCGGCTTTCAAAGCACTGCTTGGGTGCAAGCTCCTATATAAGACCTTTCTTGTTCCACTCCCCACCCCCCAGTCCTGAGTATTCTCTTTCTTGAAATTACCTTGTATTAATAAACTTTCTATTTTACTCATCTACACACATCACTTCTGTAGAATATAGGCTCCTAACTGGCTGGGACTATTTAGATTTTGTCTTTTTTGGCTATCCTCAGCACCAAGGACAGTGCCTAGCACAAAGTAGGCGCTTAAGCAGTCTGTTAAATTCCATTGAGTTAAGTTTTATGTGGAATCTAACTCTATTAGCCCCTCAACATCCCTGGGAGAAAGGCAGGACAAGAATTTTTAAAGATAAGGAAATCGACCCTCCCAGAGGTTGTGAATTGCCCAAGCCTCCTCCTGGTCAGCCGTTGTCAAAATGTTCCTGCCTCCCAGACCCAGACCCATCCCTGTGTTGACATAGGATCCTAAATCTAGGCCTGGAAGGGACCTCAGAGGCCATCAGTCCAACCTCCTCATTTTACAGATGAGGAAACTGAGACCCAAGGAGGTAAAGTCCCTTGCCTGAGGTCACACAGTTACTAAGTGTCAGGGGTGGGATTTGAACCTGGGTCCTGTGTCTCCAGAGACAGTGCTCTTTCTACTGTTCCCCACTGGCTCATATCTACACTCCTTTATCCAGACCTCCTGCAAGAGCATTTATGGGAGAGTTGCAATCCAGCTCTGGAAAATAGCAGAGGTATCTGAGCCCTTGAACTTGATTACTGGAATGGGAGTCAGAGGTCCCAGGTTTTCTAGAGCAGAAGACCCCTCTCTGGGCTGTAAAATGAGGGGGCTGGATTAACTAAATGACCTCTAAGGCCAGCTCTGACATTCTGTGCTATCTTCCTCCTCTTCCTCCTCCTCCTCTTCCTCCTCCTCTTCCATGACAACACTTGGCAAATCCATGATCTGAGGCTACCTGGGGTCTCTGGCCTGGGAAGGGAAACTTGGTCTCTTTTTCACCCTCTGTCCCCAATCATCATTTCCCTGGATCCTTCTCCCAATCCCAGCGTATCTTGGCTGGAACAAAGTCTTCAGGGGCTGCGCCTCTTGAGCAGCCCTGCTGGAATCTGCTCTCAGGACCCCCACTCACCAAACTCACTCACGGTGACCTCCCGGAGGGTGGCTGGAGGCTGCTTCTTCTTAAGGAGCTTCTCCTTCACAAACTGGCGCAGCAGGAGCCAAAAGGTCAGAGTGCAGAGCAGCTAGGGGGCCAGGAGAAGGGGAAAGGTTAGTAGAGGAACCACTGGATCCTCTGGAGTCCCCCTTCCCAATGCCCCTTTGGCCTCAGGGCCTGAGGGCCAAGCTAGGGAGTGGGGAGAGAGCAGAGAGAAAGAAACTGGGGAAGAGGACAAGGGTGCCTCCTTCCCCCAGAGGCAAACTGTGCTCGAGGGGAATAGACTCCTTCCCTTTCCTCTCTTTCCTCTCCCCCCTTCATCCTTATCCTCCTCCCATTCTTCTCCTCCTCCTTTCCTCTTTCTCTTTCCTCTCTCCCCTTCATCTTTCCCCTCCTCCCCTTCTTCTCCTCCTTTCTTCTTTCTTTCTCCCTCCCTTCTCATCTTTCTCCTAACCCTTCCTCATTCCCTCCCCTCTCCTCTAATGATCAGACACAGGAACACAGAGACACACATGCACTTTTAGGGGCACACGCTAAGGATTCACACGACTCATACATGCACATAGGCCTGTACATTCAGTACACATGCATTGTCCCCTCCTCATACTCTGGGGCACCACGCTAATAGACACACTGACATGCCCATACATAGTGATGCACCAAGCAGCCCCACCCAGAGGGCGAGCACTGACCATGGCGCCCAGGTGAAGGCATGGGTAGCGAGTATGTTCCAGCCCCAGCTGATGCAGGCTCATGAAACCAACTTTCTTGGGGAGTTCAGGCTCCAGGTCCATGGCCCAGACGTACTGCAGACTGCACAGGACCAGCCCGTAGAGCAGGATAAAGGGGGAACACAGCATGGCAAAATGGTGACGGCTCCGGACAATCCAGATGAGGCAGGCCCACAGCAGCAGGACAAAGGTCAGCCAGCTGTGGTAGGTGATGCTCCACACCTGGAACACCAGGGAGGTCAGAGGCCAGGAGGGAATGAATGGCTGGGGCTGGCAGCCGCTGCTGGGGCTAGTGAGAGGGGCAAGGGGCCTGAAGATGAGGGGGCTATGGTTAGAAGGGTCCCAGGAAGCCATCAGAAGAAAATGGATACCAGAAAAGTTAGGCAATTTGCCCGGGGTCACAGGAAACAATGGTTATTGGCAGAGACAGGCTTTAAACCCAGGTCCGCTGACTCCAAAGCCAGGGGACACAGCAGCAGTGACCATCTTTGTATACAGGGGATGCCAAGGAGAGGGGGAGGGCTCTGAGGGCCCACCCCCTTCAAGCCTTCAGGAGATATGCCATCTTCCTTCTCTTGAGCAGCAAGGAAATTAGGGGAAAGAGTTCTAGACTGAGACACAAGAGACGTGGATTCTCATTCAGGCCCCTGCCCTCTAACGTGCTTGTGGGTTAAGATATTTCCCCACTCTGGGGTTTGGTTTCCTCATCTGCAAGATGAGGAATTTGGAAAAGATAAAAAAATGATTGGAAAAGATGTCTGAGGTCCCTCCCATCTCTGACATTCTGTGTTCTAAGGTTCCTTCCAGCTCTGACATTCTTTGTTCTAAGGGCCCTCCCAGCTATGACATTGTCTGTTCTAAGTGCCCTCCAAGCTCTGACATTCTCTGTTCTAAGGTTCTTTCTAGCTCTGACATTCTCTGTTCTAAGGTTCCTTTCAGCTCTGACATTCTCTGTTCTAAGGTTCCTTCCAGCTCTGACACTCTCTGTTTTAAGGGACCTCCTAGCTCTGAAATTCTCTGTTCTAAGGTCCCTTCCAGCTATGACATTCTCTGTTCTAAGGTTCCTCCCAGCTCTGACACTCTCTGTTCTAAGGGCCCCTCAGCTCTGACATTCTGTGTTCTAAGGTTCCTTCCATTTCTGACATTCTGTATTCTAAGGTTCCTTCCAGCTCTGACGTGCCATGTTCTGTGGTCTTTTCCAGCTCATTAATTCTAAATCCCTAGGTTCCTCCCAGCCATGACATTTTATGATGTGATGGCTTTAGCATTTGTCTCGGGGCCATGGGCAGAGCAGCCCCATCTGGCACCACCCCTTCTGGCCTCCCCCCTTACCTCCTTACCATCATGGCAATGAGAGCACACACATAGCTCTGGTTCATGATGACGTGACCAAGGGCATACAGGGGTGAGGTCTCCCTGGGCTGAGCTCGATTACTTCCTAAAAAGGGATGAGGATTGAGGTGGGGCAGGTCAGAGAATAGTGTTCCCCCCATGCTATCCATTTCTTCCCCTTCCCCTCTCCCTTCGTGACCTCGGTCCCTACCCTCTATCTGTGCCAGTGCCTGGAGGGAATCAGAGCCAACACACAAAGACTAGTAAGAAAGAGAGGCCCAACAAACCAAGTATCCCTCAATTTGAGCCAAGGTAAGGCACTTCTTTCTGTCCTCCTAGGAACTATGTTCTCACAGTCGGATAAAAGCTACAGATTACTTTGCCTTGGAAATAGGGTTTCTGAGGAAAAGTTGGGAAATTAAGAGGCGGAGGAGGGGGCCAGGGCTGAAGGAAGGAAAGAAGGAAGGGAAGAATGATGGAAGGAAGGAAGGAAGGAAAGAAGGAAAGAAGGAAAAAAGGAAAGAAGGAAGGAAACAAGCATTTGTTAAATTCCTACTATGTGCCACGCACTGTGCTAAGTGATATTACAAATATTTTCTCATTTGTTCCTTACAACTCTGTAAGTAAACTATCCCCATTTTACAGATGAGGAAACTGAGGCAGACAGTGGTCAAGTGACTTGGCCAGAGTCACACAGCTTAGTGTCCAAGGCTGGATTCGAATTCAGGTCTTCCTAACTCTAGGTCCAGTGCTCTATCCACTGAACCATCTACCTCCAGGGAGTAGGGAAGCAGAGAAAGAGAAGAGTGAGAAAGGGAGTGATCAGGGTTGGGGGGGTGGGGAAGAAAGGAAGGAAAGAGAAGGCAGGGGAGGAGAGGGAGGTTAGGTCAGGGAGAGAGGAAGCAGCTGGGAAGGAGAAGGGGAAAAGGAAGAGATGGAAGAGGAAGGAACAATTACCCAATAGAACAGCCCATCAGAAGGGGAGACAGAGACCCCAAGATAACATAAACAGGAAGGAAGAGCGGTTTCTCCCCTAGAACAAACCTTCTTTCTCTCACTAGCTCAGTGGGTGGCTTAATGAAGTAAAGAACATCCCACTCCCAGCACTTCCCGGTCCCTTCTGGCCAGCCCCCAGCCCTGGCCGCAGGAGGCCCTGGGGCCCCATCCCCGCTGCAGTCAGGAGACACACGCAGGGGGAGGGCATGGGAGCTGGTGACCCGGAGCATGGGATGGGTCAAGCCGAGTTCAAGTTAGAGTCTGCTTGGAGCCTGGCAGGGAACCAGGCCTGAGGGAGGAGGCCGAATACTCAAAGAAACTTCAGAGATGTGTCCCTGGGGGTCAGTGGAAGCTTCCTTCCATTGGCAGCAGCCTCCACACTCCCAGAATGGAGTCTCACCTGCAGGCCAGGGACTCCCTGGGGGCCTCTAGATATGGGAAGATGTGGAGAGAGACAATGGCCAACACCAGACAGTGGAACACGAAGGCTTTGGAGTCAGGGAACATGGGTTCAAATCCTGACTCTGGTCCTTCCGACCTGGGAGACTTTGAGAAGGTCATTTTCTTCCTCTGGGACTCAGTTTTCTAATCTGTAAAATTGGGGACTAAGTTCTCTTCTAGCTATAAGGATCAGATGTCTGGAAAGGAAAGGGACTAAGAAATGCTGGGAGTAAGAATGAAAATCCAGCATTTTAAGGTTGGCAAAGCACCGAGCATGGGCTTTCTCACATAATCCTCACAATAACTCTGGGAGGCGAGTGCCTTCAGTATCTCTATTTTACAAATGAGGAAAACCGAGGCAGACAGAGAATCACTGGGCAGGACCTCTGACCCCAGCATCCAGTGCTCCCCCTTCAACACTGACCACGATTCAGGCTACACTTGCATCGGTATGATTTGACCACCAGGGGGCAGTCCTCCTCAACCTGCTCTCCCAGCAGAGGTGCCAAGTTGAGGCGAATTTATTTATTTTGAAACAAGATGGCTTTCACAAGGGAAGGACTAGGCTTCAAACAGGACAGAGCAGACAGGTGGTGCTGTATGGTGATCAGGAGAGGGTCCGCAGAAGGCCCTCCTGCCCACCAAATACCCCCACTATTTCCCTCTTGACATCTCAAATCTTCCTCCTAGGGACCCCCAGTGCTTTACATAGACCAGGTGCTTAATAAAATTCATCACAAGCTGGGCTTAAGGACAGCTTCCCCTCAGAATAGGAGACCAATCCGGCTTGGGTAAAAGGATAGGGGGAGACAGCCTGGTTTAATGAGAAAAACCCTGGATGCAGAGGAAAAGATTCTGCCTGACCTAGGTGACCTGATGCTGAGGAAGGGGAGCAGATGCAGGAGAACATTATACACGATTAGAGACACACGGTATCCCTGATGACTAACTCTGATAGACTTGGCTCTTCTCAGCAATACAAGGTTCAAAGACAGCTCCAAAAGACTCATGATGGAGAGAGCTATCCACATCAGGAGAAAGAAGTACGGAGTCTGAATGCAGATTGAGGCACACCGTTTGCTCTCTTTTTCCTTCTCCTTTTTTGGTTTTGTTTCATCTTTCTCATGATTCATTCCATTGGTTACAATCCTTCTTTACAACTTGGCTATTGTGTAAATAAGTTAAATGAGAAGGTATATGTAGAACCTATATTGGATTGCACATCGTCTTGGAGGGGAGGGGGAAAAATTTGGAACCCAAAAACTTGAGGAACTGAATGTTGTAAATTAAAAGTGAAAAAGAAATTAAAAAAAGAAAAGATTCTGCTTGTGACTCAGACTTCCTGACTTCCCTGTCTGGGCTTTAATTTTCTTATCTATAACAAGAAGAGGGAATGTTTTTGAAAAAAAGTGAAAAGTTTTAAATAACTTTTTAAAATAAAATGAAATACATGAAGGGGAATGATGATTTCTAAGCTCCCTTCCAGCCATAATTCCAAAGATCCTACAGTGGGAATCATCTTTCCTGAGTCATGGAAGCCTCATGGAATCCAGCCATGGAAACCTCCAAACCTTATGGACCAGATGGAGAAATACATGCCAGATGACGATATAGGTAGGTGGATGAATGAGCAGGTCCAAAGTAAAGTCATCAATGGCTCATGTCAGTGCGGCGGGAGGTCTTTAGCAAGGTATCCTAGGGATCAATTCTTAGCCCTGTACTGGTTCAGATTTTTATCAATGACTTAAATGAAGACATAGATGACATATTTCTAAATTGAAGATGACTCAAAGCTGGAAAGGATATCTACTAGGTGTAAGGATGAGGGGCCAAAGAGATCTTAACAGGCCAACATTCATTAGATGAAATTTAGATGGAAAGTCTTACGCTCAAGTTCATAAAAACAAAACAAAACAAAACAACTTCCCCAGGACAAAACAAGGAAGCTGTGCCTAGGCAACAGTTGAGAAGAGAAAGATCTAGGGGTTTTAGTGGACTGCAAGTTCAGTATGAGTCAGCAGATACAAGAACCAAAGAAGCAAATGTTGATCTCTGACAGCTTTCAGAACACATCTGGGAGGCTGTGTTCAGTCCTAGACATCACCTCACAGGAGAGAGACTGCATCTACAAGGACCTTTGGAAGATCTTTGCCAAATCCTCTACTCAGGAAAGGTGCTGATTCTTGCCGAGGATCTCAGGGTTTGGAACAGGAAGAGGACTTGGGATGATGAAGGATTTGGAGGCCATACCATGCAAGAAATGATTGAAGGAACAGGAGATATTTAGTCTGGAGGAGACGAGTCTTTGGGGAAACATGTCACCACCTTTCAGGATTTCAAGGGCTGTCACCTGGATGAAGGATTAGCTTTTCTCTGCTTAGCCCAAAAGGGCAGAACTGGGGGCAAAAGGGCAAGATGCAAAGAGGCAGATTTGGCTCAGCTAAGAATGTGGGCCACCCAAAAGGCAAACTGGCTGCTCTGGGAGGGAGTGACCTCCCTGTCACCGGAGGTCTTCTGATTGGAGGCTGGATGATCCCCAGGACAGGGGCAGTCTCAAGCATAGATAGAACCAGAGGGACCCTGAGGTCCCTTTGCTTCTGCTGGGATCTCTGAGAGTGGATATGGATGGAGGGAGTAGGTAGGCCCTGGAAGAATTGGGAGGAGAGCAGAAATAGAGACAAACTATTTTGGCTTTGCCAGTTTTGTCAGCATGGACTGGCCCGCCTGATGAAGAAGGAGCTGTCGCTAGGACAAGGGGGTGACCGCCCTGACCCACCCCACCCCCATCAGCTAGGCTAGAAACAGGATCTCAGCTTTCACCCCAATAAGACTCTGCAGCATGGCTGAGTGATGGTTCTTGGGTTAGAAAACTGGACTGAGCGGGGTCACCAGGTGTGGCTTGGCAGTGACAGGGAGAGCCGAGGAGCCGAGCCTTCCACCATGATTCCTGACCTGGTCCTTCAGGCTCTTACCCGGGCGATGCTGGGTCGGAGTCTGGCTGTTCAAGACATGTACAGTGCAGTTTTCAGTGGAACCGGTGGGACTCTCTGGCAGCATATTCTGGAAAATTAATTAACCATAATCATCATCACTAGTATTTCTAGAACACCTACTACATGCCAGGCACCGCACTAAATGTTTTCCTAGTTTGATCCTCACAACAACGCTGGGAGGTAGGTGCTATTCTTACACTCCACCCCCATTTTACAGATGAGGAAACTGAGGCAAACAGAGGTTTGAGTGCCCAACGTCAAACAGCTGGTAAGCATCTGAGGCTAGATTTGAACTCGGGTCTTCCTGACTCTAGGCCAGACATGATGCTGCCTCTAAAAGGGAGAAGCCCTCATCCCCTAGGGATAGGGATTGAGTTGGTGGGAGCACCAGGAAGGGGGAGATATATGTGAGAGTGGGGGGACCCTAAGGGAAGGAGGAAACAATAGAGAAATAGATGACTTGGATCTCAGTTATTATAGGCCCCGCCCCTCCTCCCACTGACAATCTTATCATCCCAGGACCCTAGAGTCCCCAAAGAATCAAGGTCAATGAGGTAAAAAGGCTGGCCTCCTGCCTCCTCACCTGGCTGCCTCCCTCTAGAGCAAAAGTTCTTAACTTTTTGGGTGGCCCGGATCCCCAACCCCCGCCAGCCCCAGCAATGTGGTGAAACCTGGGGCCCTCTGCTCAGAATCATGGTTTTCAATAATTGCAGAAAATGCTTGGTTTTTGTTAGAGGTTAAGAAAGAAAAAATTTTTTTTCCCTTCTCCAAATTCAGGGATTCCCTGAAATCTATCCATGGAATAAGAGATTCGAGAATGGATCTCCGGGGTCTGCAGGGACCAGGTGATCTCCTGTGCTAGAGCCAATACTAACTGGCCCCCTTCTCTGATCCCTGCTGGCTGGCCTGAGTCAGGCCTTCAGCGCTCCCTGGGGAACCCACCGCCCAAGAGAGAGCCATAACAATGGCGGCTTCTCACCTTGGTTTCCTCCACAGCTCGGTTCTGTCCCTTGGGTGCCTGGCCCACCTCCATCAGCTCCACTTCTTGGTCTTCCTCGGCATCCTCTTTCTGATTAACGAAAGGCAGGAAATAAAAACTCATTTCCGCGGCACCTTTAAGTTTTACAAAACGTCTCTCCCCTGAGAACCCTATGAGGGTTATTACTGCGCCCACTTCACAGATGAGGAAACAGGCTCTAAGAGGCTAATTGGCTGGTCCAGGATCACACAGCTCATCAGCGTGCGAGCTGGGACCACAACTCCAAGACCACTGTGCTCTTTCCAGGGGCCATCAGCTCCTGGCATCTCTCTCCCTTTCCCAGAAGAGCCAGAGGCCTCACAGTCACCAGCATCCCAGGCTCAGCCCAGGCTCCTCACCTGGTCGGAGGGGTCTAGCCTCCTCAGGGTGAGCAGCAAGGCCACAGTATAGTACAGCAGCAGCAGGACGCCCGGATTCACGTAGACAGGCCAGTCGTGGCTGGTGTTGAGGACGAGGGCATTGGGGTTGGTGCAGTTGAGGGGGCCAATGATATCCTTGAGACCAAAAACCCTGGGGAGGAGAAGCAGGAGAATCCCCTGTGTCCTGAGCACAGGGAGCCTCAGGACTCAGGGTGGGAGAGAGAGGGGGGCTCCAGAGGAGGGAGCAGAGACTGGGCTTGAGGAGATGGAGGCTGGGGAGGGGAAACAGGAGGTCAGGGGGAGAGGAGATGGGGCAAAGGAGAGGGGAGATGGGAGCTCACGGGGAGGGGAAGGTAGGACAAAGGGGGAGGGGAGATGGGGCAAAGGGAGAAGGGAGCTCAGGGGGAGGGAAGGTGGGGTTCAGGGCTGGGGGAGGACAGAAGTTTCTAGTCAAGTGACAGATGAAGGCTGGGGAGACAGGGTGGAGATAGAGATTGCGGGGGAGGACACAGGAGCTTGTGGCTGGTGGGGAAAGATGAGCTCTCCGGGGAAAGGTGAAGGAGAGCTTGAGACCAGGGGCTTATAGAGGCTCAAGATTGGGGAAAAAATGAGAGGTGGGGATAGGGATATGTGGATAGAGAACAATAAAATAATAACCAGGATCTATATGGTGCTTTAAGGCTTGCAAAGAACTTCACAAATATCTCATTTTATCCTTAACACAATCCTAGGGGGTAGGTGCTGGTATTATACCCATTTTACAGATGAGAAAACTGAAGCCCAGAGAGGCTGTGACTTGCCCAGCGTCACCCAGGTCTGTGTGAGGGCAGATTTGAAACCAGATCTTCCTGACTCCGGGTCTAGAGCCCTACTTTTGCACCCCCTAGCTACGGTGACCTAGTCTGAGAACTCAGGACTAGGAGGGGAGATTGAAACTGAGTCAGAGGAGGAAGCTCTTGAAGAGCCAGGGATGGAAACTTGGATGAAGACAAGAGTTCAGGAGCTGAGGAGGCTTGGGGCTTGGTACTAAGGTCAGGGTGTGTGGGGAGTGGAGGAGGTCTCATGACTGGGAGGAAAGATTCTCATGGTCCTTTCTAGACATCTGCACCCCTTTCCAACACAATCCCACATTTTAGATTTCATGCAATAAATCTCTGATCACAAGACTGTGGGGGTGACTCATACAGGATGAGGGGCCTGAGGAGCTGAGGGGAGGGGAGCAGGGGGAAGGAGGGCAGGAGGGGCCCTCAGCCTGCTTTTAAGGCCTATTCCAAGCAGACTGGGCTTCACGATCAGTCATTCCACAGAGTTAGGTCCTTCCACATCCTCACCTCAGCTCCATCCTGGCCAATTCCCACGGACCCTCAGGTCCAGCTGGCAGCCCCTCTCCTCCCACTTCCTCCTGTCATCTGTTCCCAAGCTCCCTGCACAGATTATCGGTGTGGAATGTCTCATCGGCTCTCAGACGCCATGAGTTCTGTTCAACACGTTCCCATCCCCACCCCCCCAGTTTGTTATAAGGGAAGCCTCAATGAGAACAGGAGTTGAGATGGAGAATGGTAATATTTGAGGGTGACTGTACAGCTAAAACAAAAGGCATCACTAAAATGCATTTCGATCCAAGTTCTTCGTAGAGCATAAAGTCTAGCTTGGCTGGCCTCAGTCCCAGGATCCTGGATAGCTGGGATGGGGCAGTAGTTGGACCCAGACTTGGCATCTCCCGGGTCTAGCTGCTGAGCTACGTGGAAGCCTGGCCACAGATGGGTTGGGTGTCTGGCCTTACCTGGCCCAGATTCCAGCAGGTGGGAGCAGTGTCTGAATAAAGGACGTCTGATAGCAGTAGAGGCAGAGGAGGTGGCCACCGGAGAAGCAGCCGACCATCACACAGAGGGCATTGAAGCCTAGGTGGCTGATGGGGAAGTGGCAGGCCCACCAGGTGCAGAGACCCAGGAACAGCAAATAGTAGGTGCTGGAGAAGGCAGAGGGCAGAGTGATGCCTGCAGAAAGACAAGAGATCCCCCAAGCCTGAACTTGCTGCTGCTGGAGGGAGATGGGCAAGCATGGGTGACATCTCATGGGCATTTCCCAACCTCTGTTCCTTGGGGTTGGGAATGGGACTGAAGGACACAGTCCTTAAAAGCCACTTGCTACTGAGCTGATGGCCCGGTGGGGAACGTACTGCCCTAGGCACGGCTCAAGCCAGGGCCTCAGGGTCAGTGCCTGAGGGGGCGGTACCTGCCAGGGCCAGCAACACAATGGCCAGGGTATTTCCCATCGCTTTCAGCAGCCAGTGGACGGTGACCCTGATCTTCACAGCCAGGCGAGATGCCCGATTGGAGTCCTCTTCTCCGGATCCTTGTGACCATCCTTGATGGTTGGCATTGGTCTCACTCTCATCACTGTCCTGAATTCAAGAAAGAGAGGGAGGAAGGAAAGGAGGAAGGGAAGGAATGAAAGAGGGAGGGAGAGAGGAAAGGAGGAAGGGAGAGGGGGAAGGAGAACAGAAGGGAAGGAGGAAGGGAGAGAAGGAGAAAGGAAAGGAGAGAGGGAGAGAGAAAAGGAAGGAGAGAAGGAGAGAGAGAATGAGGGAGGGAGAGAAGGAAGAAGGGAGAGAGAGGCAAGAAAGAAGGAAAGAAGGGAGTGAGGGAGGGAGGAAAGGAGGGAGGAAGAAAGGGAAGGAAGGACAAAGGAAGAGAGGGAGAAAAAGAGGGAAGGGGGAGGGAGAAAAGGAGGGAGAGAGATTATCTAATGATAATTGAATTAGGGCAGGAAAAAACCTTGGAGATCATGAAGTTCAGCTTGACTCTGTCATTTTTACAGATGAAGCCAGGAAGAGGAAGCAACACAGAGACAGCAGAAGAGTGAGAATTCAAGCCCAGTCCCTCTGATTACAAAGCTTGGGCTCTTACCACCATGTTACCCTAGATGGGCCTGAGCTCCCTGAATACCCATGTCCCTGCCAAGTGGCTCGGGCTCCCCTTCCTACACAGGATTCTCCTGCAGCTACTTGCTCAGGACTGGCAGCTGGAGGGTGGGGAGGTGCAGAAAGGTTAATGGGAGGGGTCCCAGAGAGTGCTACTAATCTTAAATCACTCGGTTCTTCGCAAAATAACAAACTTAAATGCCGCCTGCTCTCTCTTCCATTCTGTGGGTGAGACACCCTGAGCTTTCCCCAGCAGGAGCTACCTTTCCTGTCCTGCAGGGCCAGGCAGCTGAGTTGTTTGTGAAGGTGATGGCTAAGAGACACTCGCTTTTCTTAGCCCTGTCTCGTGGGCTTCTAAAGCAGAGACACTTTCCCCTTGGATTTGGAGAAAATATGCCATCAGGGGGAAACACGTGCTCTGGACCAAGACAAGTCATGGGGGCCAAACTTTGCTCTATCTTGGCACCCTGGAGTCTTGGGCAATCTGACCCACGTCAGATGTTCATTACAAGCATTTAAAATTTTTCAATTATCAAGCATTAATTTTTTTCTCTCTCTCCCCCATTCATCCACCTCCCCTCTCCCTTTGAGGAAAAAGAAAAAAGAAAAACCAAAGCCTTGTAACAAATATGCTGAGTCAAACACAACCAAATCCTACACTGGCAATGTTCAGAAATGGGTCTTGTTCAGCATCTTGAATGTGTCACCTCTTCTTCAGGAGATGGACAATATACAGTTATACCTTTCACATTGAGGGGGCTAGAGGCACAGCATCCCCGCAATCTGGGAAATCTGTGTAAAATTTTTTGGCCCTCCCTTCACACCAGAGAAGAAGTCTGAATTTTTTTTCTTTTTTTTTCCTGGAGTGTTGACAGTACCTTATTGTAAAATTTGGGTTAAGTGTTTGATCATAAGTTATACAATGTTATACATATATTTTATGCATTTCTGAGTTTCTTAACCTTTTCTATATCATCTGCTGGCCTTTGTGTGTCATTTGTGTCTTCCACAAAACTCTCCCAAAATTCCCATTTAATTTCTTATGCCGACCTGTGACATATCGAAAATGTGATGGGGAAACTCGCAATATGGAAGAGATAACTGTATTTCATTGGTTCTTGGGAATTGAAGTGGGTTGTTGCATTGCTGGACCCCAACCCAGTGAGAGACACATACAGAGGAACAGATCAGGAATCCTCTCTCCAGAGGACAGGGTCAATCAATGCAATGAGTAAAGAGTTTCACCCGACAGGCATTCTGATACACCACGGATAGAGCTGTGATTTGGTCTAGCCATTCTGGAAAACAATTTGAAACTATATTGGAAAAGTGACTCTGCCATCAATCCGTTTGACCCATTATCCCAAGACAGGCCACTGACAGCCCACAGAGGTTAAAAACCAGGACAGGTCCCACGTACACCAAAATAATGCGCCGGCAAGAAACAAGAAACAAAGTAGGGCAATCAGCCATGTGGGAAAGGTTGGACAAAAATGCACCATGAACACAATGAAATACTATTGTGTCTTAAGAAATGATGTCTATCAAGAATTCTCGGAACTTAGAATATTTATATGGGCTTAGGTCTAGGGCCAGGAGGGACTTACTTCACATGTCATCTATTCCATCATCCTTTTTTAGAAAGAAGGCAATAGAAGCCCATGGAGGTTCAAACACCTAAGGTCTCACAGGTAGTAAGCTTCAGGGGTGGGACTCAAACCTTGGGTCCTCTGACTAAAGCCACTGTATCATGTTGGGCTATTTGACTAACTTGTTTATTGCTTGGTCATTTCAGTCGTGTTTGGCTCTTCGTGACCCCATTTGGTGCATTTTGTCCAAGCCCAGCGCTCTGTGCACTATGGAGCCATCTATTCAAGTCACTTAGAATTTTGTGTGGAGAGGCAAGAATGGAATGAACACAACCAGAAAGAAAAGACATCCGAATTGATCAACTCTATGACCCGTCCTAGGAAGGTGGGGGACCACAGGAGCCAACTAAGGCTTACATCATCAGGTGTCAGCATCACCAGCGTTTATAGGGAGCCATAAGCGTTGCAAAGCTCTTTACGTAGATTTCGATCTCATTTGACACACGATCAATACGTCAGTCTGACGTGCTTTAACTGCACTCTGTTACAGTCGAGGGTTCTATCTGCATCAGTTAAACAGTGCTGTGGATACAACTCGGGGCCTGGAGTCAGAAAGACCTGAGTTCTGTGACCCTGGGCAAGTCTGCCTCATTTTCCCTATCTTTAATAATAATAGCGCCCATCTCCCAGAGATGTTGTGAGGATCAAACGAGATAATCTATGTAAAGTGTTACGTAAAAGCTGGCCAATGGGGAGGCAGAGGAATTGAGATATGTAATCTGCAAATGACAGCGATGTTCTAGGTTGACTTTTTTTTTAAGCTTCAATAAGAGTATCTCCCTGTGGAGGAGAGGAGCCATGACTTATGATGAGTGGGGCAGAAAGTTTAAAAGGTCCTGAGTCCTCTTTGATTCACTAAGACCTATATGTTAAGGGATGGGACTTAGAACACGAGAAGAGACTTTTTAAAACCTCGGGCTCTCTGAGGCTGAGATCGTTGAGGTCAGCATGCTTGTGAGTGGAAGGGTTTTATGTTAATAGGGGAACATAGGCTCGATCACTAAACCCCACAATATTAGAACCAGGGACCCCCCACCAAAGGTGGAAGGAAATCATTTTCAAAAAGAAAAAAAGGTCTATTTTACCTAAATAGTAAATTTCTGAAAGTCAATACTGGGAGATACAGTACACGCTGAAAAGAGGAACATGTTGGAGAAGATTTTTGAGAGATGGAGAGAAAGATTGATCACAGATTGAGAGCTGGAAGGGACCTGAGAGGCTACCTAATTCAAACCCTTCATTTTAGAAATAAGGTAACTGAGGACCATCGAGGGAAAATGGCTTGACTGAGGTCACAAAGACCCAAATCCCAGGGTTCTGATTCCAAATCTAACCCCCTGAATTCTGCCCTGACGGATGATGCTTCTGATGTTAAACCCACATGACCACACCGACACCTCTGACTATGCCAAGAGGCAGAGGAAGGGTGAGGAAGGACTTGGGGGAACCTTATGGGTGGTTGTGGGAAGGAGGGCACAGCTATTGTAAAGGAGGAAGCCAGTCTGGGGGGTCTCAGCCTTGCCCTGTGACTGCCTAGACTGGCTGAAGGAAGAGATTCAAGAGAGAGTGTGGGGGCAACACTGGGGAGAAAGGAGCAGCAGTCACATGTGAAAATGTCTCATGCCAACATTCCCACCCACCCCCTGGCCCAAGGACTGGGAAATCCTAATGAGAGGTCTACTGTGGAATATTATGACATTTGGGGAGGGGCGGGGAGGGTTGGTACAGAATCTGTGTTTGATGGGAAAGGCAGGTGCTTGGAAAATGGGCCTGCTGACTCCAAGCTCACCCACGGGCTGGGGCCAAGGCCAGCTTCGGCTCCCTCTCCTAATGGGCCCAACTGACATGTGGCAAAGTTTCCAGCAGGGAACTTGGGATGCTAGCTTTGCCTTACATCTGTTGAGCTCCAGCTAGCACATTCTGTTCTTGGTTCAGGTGTGGGGTGTGTGTGTGTGTGTGTGTGTGTGTGTACATATATACACACACACACACACATATATATACATATATGAGAATGTATATACATGACTGAATAAGGGGTGACTGCAATTGTTCGGACACGTATGGTTTTGGGTCTATGTGGGGTTGTCTCTAAACATGTGTACCCCTTTCTGGATGCCCAAGAGCATGTGCTGGGGGCTGGACTCCCGGTCTAAGTTTCTCAAATCCTAAATCTCACTCCCTCACCTCAATCTGGACTTTTGATAATCTTTTCCTGTGAGTAGGGTTTTATATTTTTTGTTTTTTTAAATTTCCCACTTAATATTTTATTTTTCCCAATTTCATGTAAAGATAGTTTTCAACATTCACTTTTATATGATTTTGAGTTTCACATTTTTTCTCCCTCCCTCCCCCCTCCCCCCAGATGGCGACCAATGTGATATGGGCTATACATGTACCATCCTATTAAACATATCTCCACATTAGTCATGTTGTGAAGGAAGAATCAGAACAAAAGGGAAAACCAGGAGAAAGAAAAAACAAACAAAAAAGTGAAAATAGTCTGCTTCGATCTGCGTTCAGACTCCATAGTTCTTTCTCTGGATGTGGATGGTGCTTTCCATCATGAGTCTTTTGGAATTGTCTTAGATCATTGCATCACTAAGCTAAGTGTCTCAAAGTTGGTCATCGCACATTGTTGCTGTTACTGTGTACAGTGTTCTCCTGGTTCTGCTCCCCTCACTCAGCATCAGTTCATATAAGTCTTTCCGGGTTTTTCTGAAGTCCACCTGCTCATCGTTTCTTATAGCACAATAGTATTCCATTACATTCATGTACCACAACTTGTTCAGCCATTCCCCAATGGATGGGCATCCCTTCAATTTCCAATTCTTTGACACCACAAATATAGCTGCTATGAATATTTTTGTACATGTGGATCCTTTTCCCTTTTTCATGTTCTCTTTGGGATACAGACCTAGTAGCGGTATTGCTGGATCAAAGGACGTAACCAGTTTGGTTGCCCTTTGGGCATAGTTCCAAATTGCTCTCCAGAATGGTGAGATCAGTTCACAATTCCACCAACAATGCATTAGTGTTCCAATTTTCCCACCTCTTCTCCAACCTTTATCATTGGTTTCAGAAAAACCTGGGAAGACTTACGTGAACTGATGCAAAGTGAAGCAAGCAGAACCAGGAGAACGTTATACAAAGTAACAGCAATATTGCAGCATGAAGAATTGTAAATGACTTAACTATTGTCAGCAATGCACTGATCCAAGACAATTCCAAAGGATTCACAATAAAAAATGCTATCCATTTCCAGAGAAAGAACTGATGGAATCTGAATGCAGATTGAAGCAGACTTTTTTTTTAAACTTTCTTTATTATTCTTGATTTTTTTTTTGTTCTGTGATTTCTTTTGCAACATGGCTAGCATGGAAATATGTTTTGTATGACTGTACATGTATAATATATATCAAATTGCTTGCCTTCTCAAAAAGGGGGAAGAGGAGCAAGGGCAGAGAGAATTTGGATCTCAAAATTTTAAAAAACAAATGTTAAACTGGTCCTGGAGTCAGGAGGACCTGAGTTCAAATCCAGCCTCAGACACTTGACACACTTACTAGCTGTTTGACCTTGGGCAAGTCACTTAACCCTAATTGCCCTGCCTTCCCCCCTCAAAAAAAACCCAAATGTTAAAAATTGTTTTTACATATAATTGGAAAAAATCTACATTTTTCAAATATATTTATTATTAGTTTTCAACATTCACTTCCATAAGATTTTGACTTCCAAATTTTCTCCCCCTTCTTCCCTTCCCCCTTTCCCAAGATGGCATGCAATCTGACATAAGCTCTACATATACATTCATATTAAACATATTTTCACACTAGTTGTGTTGAAGACCTAAGTCTTTTAAAGTCAGTTGTTGTGCATTGTTGTTGGTACTGTGTACAATGGTCTTCTAGGTCTGCTCACTTCACTCAGCATCATTTTGTGTAAGTCTTCCCAGGTTTTTCGAATGTAATTTTTTTAAAAAAAGATAGTGCCATAGATTTAAAATTTAGGGGCCACTGGACCGACCCTCCTTGTTTTATGGGTTAGGAAACTGAGGCACAGAGAGTCTAAGTGACTTGTCTATGGTAATACAGTTGTCTCAGTCAGGATTCAAACTTGGGTCCCTCCATCATCTCATTTCATTTCGGTTCCAGCGCACGTTGACTACTATATTCAAGGCCCTCTGCTCAGTGCAGGGGATGCAGGCGTAGATATGATACAGAACCTGACCTTGAGGCATTTACAGTCTAGAGGTGCAGGTGGGAAATGATAATAAGGAGGGGAATGTGGCAAGCAGAGAGAAGGTAAAGCGAGGGCTTGTTTGGGGCTTCAGGGACAGGATTCAGGGAAGGCTTCACAGAGGGGGCGGTTACCCCTTGGTAAGCCTTGAAGGGAAGGATTTCAATTTGGGCTCAGGGGACAGAGAGGGGAGAGGCAGAATAAGTGAAAGCATGGGGACAGGTGTATTTCCCTTTCGTGTAAGGCAAGGAAGAGCTGGATTCTTATTCTCTTTTTCTCATTTGAGGAATCTGAGGCCCTGAAGTCAATTGGCCAAAGTCATTCAGCTAGTTAATGACAGAGCTGATGCCAGAACACGGGTTTCCTGCCGCTGCAGCATCCTAACCATCACGCCATACAACCCCCTCAAGGGCCCAAGGCTGAGAACTTGGGAAATATCAACTGCCCTTTGCTAACTCACACAAGACTCATTCCCGCCCTTCTCTGGGGGAAAAATGGCCCTAAACAAGATCTACGAAGTGTCTTCCTAGGCTTTCAGTGCTTCTCCAAAAAAAATTCTTTAAAGAGAAAATCTACTCAAACCAGATTGCCACCTTTGTCTCCTACCCTCCCTCCCTAGCTCCCCACTCTTGGCCTGCCCCAAGGGGTCTGAGCTCCTAAGGAGGAGTTTTCTGGAACTTCTTGGTTGGGCTGAAGTTGTGGGAGCCAGCGATGTTGGAGAAGAGGTGCAGGGGAGCTGACTTCCCCTCGGCTCCCCGGGGCCTGGCCTTCAGCCAATGACCTCCAACCTCCCGCATGATGTGTGCAGTATGTCAGAGCCTTCCTGGTATGTTCCAGCCTGCTCCAGGAAGCCCCAGCCCAGCTAATGAGAAAAACAGAGGCCTGGAGTCTTGGCAAGGGGAGCATCTCCTACCCACCCACCCCAGGCTAGGAGAGTGCAAGGAGAAGGCTAAGGGGACCTGAGTGTCTTGTATAAAGTAAGAGTTTAATAAATGTTGAACAGAGAGGAGCAGTTGGAAGGTCAGAGCCTATGCGGCTGAGAGAAAGCAGGGAAGGAAATCTGGCAGAGTAGGGAAATAGAGGCTCGGAAAGGTCATTCAGCAGCCACTGGAGTCATGTCCAATTTGGTTTTAGAGCAAGCCCTGGGGGTCCAGGCCTGGTAAGCAGCAAGCATTTAGGAAGGAAAAAAAGTGTTCTGGGCCACAGGAGCATCTCTAGGGAATCAGGCTGGGTCTGGACTGGGAGGCACCAGAAGAGGAGGCCAGCATGGCAAATGGCCCTGGGAACATCATGCTTGAGGATGGAGCAGGGAGCGGGGTTGGCGTGCAAAAAGAGATGCTCTGAGAGGTGCCTTCCTAACAGTTAGAGCCATCCCTAAATGCTTTCAGTGGATTTCTACCCCTCACTCAGCTCAGACTGGAAGGTCATTGGTTCCCTCTCACTGAGGCTTCCAAAAAAGATGCAACCTTAGAGGTATTCAAACCCAACCCCCTCGATTTACAAATGGAGAAACCAAGGCCCCAGAAGTTAAAGGATTTTTTCGAGGTCATGCAGCTGGTAAATGCCAGAGGTCTTCTTGACTCTAAGCCCAACCCTCTAACCACTGGATAGCACTGCCTCTTAAATGGATGACCACTTGGTGGGGCTGTTGTCCTGAGAATTCTTGTTCAGCTATGGACTGGATGACCCTTAAGGTTGTAGTTGATGCTAAGATTCAATAAACCTGTTAAACTCAGCTTCACTCTAGGATGGGGCCCAATTCTTAGCATGAGGTGGGGGACACTTCCCTTTTGTGTAATCCCCACTGGGGCTGAACCCCAAAATGAAGTAGAAGAAATGTACCTTCTACTTCGAGGGGTTCTTGTAGGGACAATATCTCCCACTATCCTCACCACCAAGAACAAAACCCTAGGCAGTGAGAAGAGACAGGTGCCCGCATGGTGGAAGACAGGCCCTGATCCCATAGGATTCTGGCTTCCCAGTGACGTGGCAGGGAGCCAGAAGGCAGATTCTTTCCTTCCATCCTCTGCCATTAAATCTCCCTGGGACCCTGGCCCAAGACTTCACCTCTGAACCTATTTCCTCGTCTTTTAAGTGAGGATAAACAACCCCCCAGTTGTCAGCAGGCCTGTTGGAAAGAGCACATGTCATAATGAATGTCTGAGGTTCTGTCCTCGACCTCTAAGCCCCAGACATCCTTTCAAGCCAAGCAGCCCAAGGCCAGCTCCTCTGAGAAGCCTCCTCTGATTCTCCCCCACTCCCATCCCCAACCCACCCCTAGAACAATTTCATCTCCCTCCGACCTCATATAGGGTCATAGGATTTCGAGCTGGAGAGGACCCTGGCCCAACTTCCTTTGTTTTAAGAGAAGTGAGGTCTCACGGGTCATAGAAGTCCATTTTGCAGACAAGGAAACTGAGGCCAGAGAGGTCCAGTGACTTACCTAAGGTAGTATCAGAGGCTAGATTTGAGCTCGGGTTTTCTGACCACAAGTCCAGAACTCTTGGCCTGTGTCCTTCTCGTGCAGTATTTCATATTAGAATTTATTCATGCATGCCATGCCTCTCCCCAAACTACAGAGAGCACAGGGCCAGGAGGGGCTGGATAGCACAATGGATAGAGCGGCTGACTTGGAGTCGCAATGACCTGGGTTCAAATCCTTTGACCTCTAGGCCTCAGTTTACTCATCTGTAAAATGAGGATGATAATAGCATCTAGCCCTATAGTATTGTTGAGAGGGTTGAAGGAGGTAATAGACACTTCGGGAATCTTAGAGTGCCATGTAAACGGTAGCTATCAGTATTATTTAATCTCTACGCCGTCTCCCTGTGTGGCCCGGGTCCAGCCCCGTGTGCTGAGTTTAATTAAACAATACTGCCCACAGCGCCACCCAGAGGGGTTATTGGTAGCGATATCCCGGCTGGTGGCAGACGGGGGCTTCAAGGCTGCAAGAGGCTGCAAGACTTGGAGCAGGATGAAACCTGAGATTGTCTAGCCTGCCCCCGTCCCTTTCGAGATAAGGAAACTGAGACCCCTCAAAAGTAACTAGCCCAAGGTCAAAGGGATCCGAACCCTGGTCCTCTCATTCTTTCCAATTCTCCCTGTTGTTGGGAGATCTCAAACAGTGCAACGTATTTTGTAAATTTAAAGGACTGCATACTTTTTTCATCACTCCCGGGGGGCCTGGGCTTTCCATTGGCTCCAGAGCTTTGGACACAGACCGTTCTTTCTAACCTGCCTGAATGGGGTGGGTGTTGAGCTGGCCAGTCCCAGTCCAGGGCAGGATTTGGGGGAGGGAACACCCTCTGGGGGTGTGATTCCTATAGATTTCAGACTCGGTTGGGTCTAAGTCAGGGGGACAGAACGGTCTCATCTTTTCATCCCTCTCCTTCCTCTTCCCTTCTAAACTGGGGCTACCTGGAGCAGGGGAGGAGGAAATGGGAGTCCCTTAAACCCTGGAACTCTGAAGCCCCCAGGGCTTCAGCAGCATGGCCCAGCCGGACAGGCTTCCTATAATGTAAGTTCTGTTCCTTGGTGTGTTTGTTGCCCGTCAAACTGGTAACCAGGAGGAGGTGGAGGAGGAGACCTGCTCTGTGGCCCTCTGAGTCATGTTTATGAGGCATGCAGAGGGGGATGGAGGAGTGTGTGTGTGTGTGTGTGTGTGTGTTGGAGTGGGTAGCCGGAACACTAGGAAAGAGACAGAAAGCCTGCCCCTTAGGTGGGGAGAGGGCTTGGGGGGAGGGCGGCAGCAGCCTACCCTCTGTTCTCTATTTCAGCTGGACCAGATGGCCCCTGGGATCCTCCTGTTCCCAGACTAAGGTTTCTGGGATCACTCAGAGGGGTGGGGTGGGCAAAAAGTGGGTGGTGCTGGCAAGCGGGCATAAAGGGAAAAAAAGCACAGGGTTATGAGGCAAGCTTCCAGGCTCTGGCTTGGGACATAAAGAGATCTGGGATTACTTATAATCTCTTCTCCCAACCCCAGCCTCTATGCCCCTGCTCACCTAGGAAGGGGAACATGAGAGGGCCATGTAGACTCATACACCATCATGGACAGAAAGAGACTTGCCTAGGGTTATACCTCTGGTAAGCGTTAGAGTCCGGATTCAAACCCAAGTCTTCCTGACTAAGCCTAGTGTCTTGCTTCTCTCTGTCATAGCCCACATCACAGTCCCACTGACCCTCTTTTTACAGATGAGGAAACTGAGTCCCGCTGAGTTGAAGTGAATTGGTCAAGGTCACACAGCTACAAGAGGCTGAAGTAGGATCCAAACCAAGGCCTTCCTGACCCCAAGTTCAGTATTATAGATACTACAACAAGCTGCCCATAATGTAGCACCCTCTCCACCCAGGCCCAGTGAACAGATAAGGAAACTGAAGTAAACCTCAGTGCTCAGAGCAGTTAACTTGCTGAAAGTCCCACAGAAGAGGCAGAGTCAAGACAGAAACCCATCTCTACTGACTCCCAGCCAGAATTCTTTTCAACAATAACATTTGTAATAATAACAGTAACCATGATCATAATTATATCTACAGCTTATAGGATGCTTATTTTGTAAAGGCTTGTTTCACAAGTTTGTGAAATAAGTAAATGCAAATAGTAATAGTCTCCTTTCACAAATGGGGAAACTGAGGACCATGACTCTGAAAGGCAGCCAGCTTTGGGGGTAGCCTGGGTGGGACTGGGCCGTAGGGAAAGCCAGTCTTGCCGGTTTGGGTGAGATCTTCTGTCATTTTGATCAAAGAGGGTGAGGAAGGTCAGGGGCAGTAGGAGAATGAGGAGTGCCTAGCATGTGCTGGATTGGGGAAAGGAGAAGGGTTTGGGGGTCAGTGTGTGGCCCTTCTGCTGTTGTTATTTCTGCAGAAGATGCCGTCCTGACTCAACCGGCTGCCTTGGCTTGTGTCACAACTCTGAGTGACTCAGAGTTGGAGGGAAAGGGATGGGCAGGAGGGGCAGAGCTAGGAGCTAGGGCACAAGCTTAGGAGATAATCTGAGAAATAGAACCATGATGAAGGAGACAGGTAGTGTGCCTGATGACTCCAGAGTAAGCATGCCTAGACCTTCGATGGCTCTCTACTCTTAGCTGACATAGCCAGGTCAGACTGCTCTCTCAACAGGGCCTAAGTTGCTGATGCCCAGTCTCCTCCTGGGTGAGAGGCAGCTGCTGATTTCAAGCCCAGGGAGGGTACCAGAGCCAGCTGGCTGGCCATTGTGGGCTTGTTTGGGGCCAATGGACCTCCATCATGAAAGAGCTGGCTCTTGGCACTGGGGAAAGAGGCCATGCCCAGGGCCACGGGGATGAGTCATGGTAGTGGCTGGGTTTTCCTTCATGTGGTTTTCAGGGAAGGTTGTTTTTTGGGTGGGGCATGGGAAGACGGTAGAGACCAGGCAGGGATACTGTCATGAGCTGGACCGTGAGACGGTTCATCCCACCCCAAGCATAGAAGAGGATCAAGGAAACAGTGAAGAGATGAGGACAATTAGGTGATCAGGGAAAAGATGCTTGCATTAGGGAAAGGGGAGGTTTAGGGATGTGTTGTAGACATTGGGTCCTGACTACTGCTACCCAGTTCCAGGAATGAGGGCTAAGGGAATCCCAGGCCATCTCTGGGGCACCTGGGAGGCCGAAAATGCCAAATCTTGAAATAGCAAAGGACTCTCCCTTCCTTCACATTCTCCTGACCCCCAAAGTCTGGAGGCTTTCTCAGCACTGGGGATGGGTTTGCCCTGAATCATACCCACTCTCTGATCTGGGCCCCTGCCTAATTAATGGCACACGTGGATGTAAGGGATAACAGCTGAGCCCCAGTAATCAGAGCCCCCAGGAAAGAAGATCAAGGTGGAGTCCTGGGAGTTCCAAACTTTCCAGTGGTTCTAGAATCGTGGGCTCGTGAGAACTCTAGAATGCTTAATATGTGCAATATAAGCCAGCACCTGGGTTCCTAGACCCATACCCTTCAAGGATCTAGAACCCTCCTTCACCATATCCCTAGAACCCAATCCAATACCATTTCAGCTGTCCAAGAGAACCTGAATGCTGGAAAAATCTAAATTTATTCAAGCTCTGGAAACTTCAACTCATGCTTACCCAAGCCAATACCCAAGAGGTGTAGCTAGCCCTTAGAGTTCTCAAACCTAACCAAGAGCTACAGCATTCTAGACCCCACTCCTCACAGTCCAGAGAACCTCCATGCCTTCCCCATAAGCATTCTAGAATCAAACCAGGAGCCCCAACACACCTGCTCCTGTGGCTCTGGGACCATTGAGCGCTGGGCTCGGCGGGTCTTCTTCACAAGGCGGTTATAGAGGCCCAAGCAGATGGAGGAGACCACGAGGATGCCCAAGTCTGGGGCCACCAAACGAAGGGTGTTGGGGATGTCATCCAGGTTCAGCCTGTAAGGGTTTGAAGTATGTAAAGCTGGGGAACACGCAGTGTCCCAGGCAGTTCTTAGATGGGGGTTTACGTCAGGACCAGGATAGGGCTCTCCCCCTGGGCAATGAGGAAGGAAGGAGGTGAGCTAAAGAACCATACAGCAGCCACAGCATCAATGCCCCACTATAGTCTAAGCTGCTATCCAGCCCCTCCAGAGGCCAACAGATGTCAGTGTGGATTGGAATGAAAGCTTCCCTGAGAGAAGTCAAGGAAGATTTCCCGGAGATGGTGGCCACTTGAACTAAGACTTCAAAGATGAGTAGAGTTCTGAATGGGAGACATCTTCCTATAAGGCATCTGTGGGGAAAGATATCCCTGTAAGAACAGGACAGGTACAGAGGACCCTCTTACCTGGTAACCCCCACATGATAGGCCAGAATCTCCCAGGAACTGCCTACAAGGGAAGAGAGGCAGAGGTTACTTGGATGGGCTCTTTCCTTACCCCTAGCAGGGACACCAACCATTCCGATTACCCTTTCCTTCACCCCCAGCTCTCTGGTTGGTGACTATCATGGCACCTGGTAAGAGAGCGGCCACGGGCTCCCAGACCACTCCGAAGGCCCCAAGGAGTCCAACCATTGCCAGAAGTGACAACAGTCAGACTCAACAAAGGGTGCCTCTCAGTTTACAGATAAAGCTCAGTGAGCTGATGAAATTTTTCCAAGGTCATACACTTTTTAATCCCCTTCCTTCTTTAAGTGAGTCCTTTGACTCAGTGATTGGTTCTGCTCCCAAGGGTCTCACTTAGCAGAACCAGGATTGGAATCTCAATTATCAGCCACAAACCCAGCAGTCTTTCCCATTAGATCATGGTGCTTAATTTCTCCCTTGCTATTCCCAGAAGGACTAGGGCAGGGGAATCCAAGGTGCTGAGGACAGAGGAGACCATGGAGCGCAGTGAGCTGGTGTTTGGGGACCTTGCATTCACATTCTGGCTCTCCCGCTAACTCGCTATGGAATTTCTCTAGGCTTCCATTTCCTTGTCTGTATAATTGGAGTACCATTCACCTATTTATTGTGAGAATCCAATAGGAGATAACAGCTGGGAAAACACTTGGAAAAGTTAGAGGTTCAGTGACTATGATGTAACACTCTTAGATAAATCTAAGCCAAGTCATCATTCCTAGGAACAAGTGGAATTGGGGTGTTTCAAGGGGAGCTCTAAGTCAGAATGTTGCGTGCCAGAGAGCAGGAGATGAGGGCCATGGAGCAGCCAGGTCTAGGATGGGACAGGGACAAAACAGGGACAGGGAAGCTTCACAGAAGGTAAGGGGGGCGTAATTTCTGGGTCTGGATGGGCAAGCTTGACTCTGTGAGGGCAAGAGCCACAGCTATCTTATCCAGCCTCAGTCTCTTTCTCTGTAAAAACTGTATGGGGAGAAGACTGAGCTAAATGATCTCTAGAGTCCTTCCCAATCCTGTCAGTCTACATTCTAAGATCCCTCCCACCTCTGACATCCCATGTTCTAATGTCTCTCTCAGACCTGACGTTCTGTGTTCTATGGTCCCTCCCACCTCTGATATCTCATGCTCTAATCTAATGTCTCTCCCACACCTGGCATTTTGTGCTCTAAGGTGCCTCCCAGCTCTGAAATCTCATGTTCTAAGGTCCCTCCAGCCCTGACATTTTGTGTTCAATGTTCTAATATTTCTTTGCTCCCTAAATTTTATCTTCTAAAGTCCCTTCCAGCCCTGACATTCTGAGTTCTTAGGTCTCTCTCCTTGTCATGACATTATATATAGTCAGAAGGCCCTCTCTGGTCTCACATTTTGTGAGACTGTACAGTGGCCAGCTGGGTCCCTTGGGGCTGAATCCATGCCTCTGAGATGGGGCGGATGCCAGAATAGGGCAGCTGGAAAGGTCAGAGGTTATAACAGGGCTCCACTTGGGCTTGGAGGATTATTTCTCCTGCTCCCTCCCAAGCCCTCTAGTCCTGCATGAGCAGATCCCTTCTAGGGTCCTCTCACGACACAGGAATGGGGAGGCCACCTAGGATGGGCAGAGCTGGGTTATTATTGGGAGTGTTTAAATGCTAGGCACATATGGAGCAGCAATAAATCGCTGCCTGGCTTTCCATGAAGGGTCCATATTAGGCTGGAGCCTATACAGGGATGGGGTGGGGAGGGAAGGCCAGAGCCCCCCACTGAGATTCCAGGAGCAGCTGGGATCCTTCTTTGCCTCTCCAAGTCTCCTAAGGGCAGGGGGTTGGGGGAGGAGTTGGGCAGGCAAAGCAGGATAAGTGCTGGGCCTAGCAAAAAGGGACAGAGAGCTGGAGAAAGGAGGAAAGGGAGGGAGGAAGGAGAGCTAGAGCCAGGGCTTGGGACTCCACAGACTCAAAATACCTCTCCTTAGAGACTACCCCCAAGCAGCCTCTGAGAAGACAGTGGTGACTACCTCGGTGGGCCAGGAGCGGCAGGTAGGGGAGGTAGGTCTCAAGGTCATCTGTGTCCAGGAAGTACAGGGTGGGTTTAGAGGTCCCTGGGCCTGATCCTTCTTTCCTGTCTCTTTTCCCCCCTCTCCCTCCCACCCCAACCTTGTCCAGGAAAATTCCACAGGTGCACCAGAGCAGATCCTAGCTCCCGCACAACTGCCTCCCAAAGCAGAGCCCGAGCATCAGCTACGGCCCAGGAAGTGTCCTGTCCTTGCTCGTAGAATAATGGGTAAGGCCTGGGCCCCTGTCAACTGGGACCAAGGCCTCACTGTGTCTCTGAAGCATCTTGGCATCTCCCACCTCCCCAGTCCCAGGGACCCACCTTTGGCTCTACCAAGCCATGGCCTAACTCCAGCCAAAATGCCGGCAAGGGGAAATCTAAGGACTTCCCTCAGTTGCCAGATTTGGGAGGGGGAATTCTCCCCTGGTCTTCCCCTCAGCTCCCCTCCTCCTCCCCCTCCCAGGACCTGGGCTACTCACAGTTGGTTCCCAGCCACTCATCCAGGCCAGGCACCGTATGCAGGCATATCTGAAAGGCAACGTGAGCGAGAAGGAAGAGGACGCTGATGCACAGGAGGGCTCGAAGGAGGTGACCTGTGGAACCTGGAAGACAGGCGGGGGAGGGGAAGGAAAGAAAGACACTGTGATACGGATCTCAGCCTATACATGAACAGTGGACATCGAAAGCTGGGTTCGGTTCTCTGCAGCCCTAAGGCAGGGTAAGCTGTGACCAGACAAGCTTTTGCATAAAACAAAACCAAAACCAAAACCATTCTGGGGGTTTGAGAAGACTATACCAGAAGAACACGGACAAAATAGGACTTTGCCCAAAGGGAGATCTCCAAGAAGCCGCAGCTGTGGCATCTGAGAAGCAGTCAAAGGAGCTGGGATGTTTAACGGGGAGAAAAGATTTGGGGAAGGGGGGCAAGGAAAGGAGGGGGACGTGATTTCTGTCCTTTAAGTATTTAAAGGATTATCACATGGAAAAAAAAAAGATTCAATCTGTTCTTCTTGGCCCCAAAAGACAAGACTAAGAGTGACTGGTGGAATTTTCAGAGGGAGATTTTGGCTGACTCTGAGGACCACGATCATGGACCGCCAAAAGTAAATGGGCTTCTTGGCTAGGGAGTGAGTTCTCCCCTCACTTGAGGGCTTCAAGCAGAGTCTGAGGAAAGTAATAGCATGGTAGAGAGGCCAGGATACTGCAGGGAGGAAGGCCTGAGGTCAAGTCATGCCTCAGACACTTACTAGCTGAGTGACCTTGGGCAAATTGCTTAACCTCTCTGGGCCTCAGTTTCCTCATCTGTAAGCAAAGGGGACTGGATCCGATGGCCTCTAATAACCCTTCCAGCTACAAATCTATGATCCAGGGAAGTGTGACACACCAGTGGAGCAGAGAACACACATAACACGTTGTTAATATATATATTTTCCCTCCTGATTAGACCATAAGCATCTTGAGGGCAAGGTGTAGATAACATCCCTCCTTGTATCCCATGTGCTTTGAGCTGCACCTTGCACATAGTAGAAGCTTAATTAAATGCTTGCTGAATAAATTCATGAGTCCTGAGTCTGTCCTTCGTTCACTGGCTATGTGACCTTGGTCTCAGCTGCCTTACTGCAGAGTAAGTGGGCTGCTCACATTTTTATAGCATACTGACTTACATACAACAGCCCTTTGAGGTGGGCAAGACAAATATTACTATCACCATTTCACTGGTGAGGAATTTGAGGGTTGGATTTTTTTGGAGGGGGTCAATTGGGATTAAGCAACTTGCCCAGGGTCATACAGCTGGTTAGTATCTGAGCTCAAATTTGAACTCAGGTCCTCCTTACTCCAGGGCCAGTGTTCTGAGATCCACCATGCCACCTAGCTGCCCCAGAAATTAAGTTTCAGAGAGGCAGAGGTGACCTTGTTCAAGGTAAATTTCAGAGTAAGAAATTCCAGTCCCAATTTTCTGACTCGCAGGTGCAGGACACTCTATCTTGTCTCCACTGCCCATCAGGGTCTGTGTGGCCATGTGAGTCATAGGTTCACAGGATCAGAGATTTGTACCGGGAAGGGTTCTCAGAGTCTAATCTCTTTCACTTATGGATGAGGAAACTGAGGCAGAGGCTATGAGTTGAGCAGGGTTACACAGTTAGTGTCTGAGGAATGGCTTGAACTCTGGATTTGCCCAGGGCCACACAGTCATCTTCCGTGAGAAATATCAGCCAGGAGGAATGGCTAGTTTAAGCCTCTTCACACCAGCAGAGGGAGCTGTAGCACATATAGAAAACTCAGTTTCTGCTTCTAAGAATCTATTAAGTGGGGGAGTCTGGAAGGACTTTATGAATGCCCTGGACCCCTCCCTCCCTCCAGTAATCTTGAACTCCCTTCAACCTCTCCCCCACCCCCACCTCCCAGCTTTGCCGTTCCACAGAAGGGTCAACGTTGGGCCAGGTACAGTGATGGATGGAGTCCTAGACTTGGTATCAGACTAGAGTTCAAATCCTTCCTCAGACTGACCCTGGATAAGTCCCCTCCCCACCTCAGGTCACTTCAGCCCTCAACCTCTTCAGGAAAAGGAGAAGATTGGACTCTGTGGACTCAAAGGCCCCTTCTAGCTCTCAGTTTGCGATCAAAGACACATACACACACATAGACCAACAGGTGCTCATCCCTTGGAAGGATCAAAGACCCACAGAATGTCCTCAAGTGTCATCTGGTCTCACTCTCTTTTTTTACAGAGGTGGAAACTAAGGTCCAGGGAAGGGAAGTATCTTGCCTAAGGTTTCACTGTAAGCAGCAGAACCCAGACTAAAACCCAAATTGTTTGATTCTTAATTTGTTCTTTCGAAGGGTTTAAGTATATTTTCGGATGTTACACCAATATAGGGTTATTAGGAAAACTGGGGACTGTTTTGGATAAGTCTCTGACCTCTGAGGCTAGCAACTGGAGAAACAACCAAGCTAAACATTCTCATGGATGCTTGAAAGGCAGCAGTGTCTGATGGGAAAAGCTCTGGATTTGGAGTCAGAAAATCAGGATTTTCAGATCCTGGCCTTGCCTTTTCCTTCCCTTCCCTGGCCTCTGCTTCCTTGTCTACAAAGTGAATAGGTTGGACTCCATGACCTCGGAGGTCTCTCCCAGCTCTAAGTCTATTATTCTCTTTTTGCTATTTCCTTCTCCAGCTCATTTGACAGATGAGGAAACTGAGGCAAACAGGGTGAGGTGACTTGCCCAGGGTCACACAGACACAGTAAGTGTCTGAGACCAGATTTGAACCCAGGAAGATGACTTCAGGCCTGACACTCTATCCACTGTGCTGCCTAGTTTCTCTACATCCAGCCTAAAGCTGCCTCTCTCTAGCTCTCATCCATGAGTTCTAGGTCTGCCCCCTTGGGACCAGACAGAACTGACCTCTAACTCTATGATTCTCAGCTCTCTGATTCTCTTTTCTGGTGCACTCACTCAGGAGGAGGGCCAGATAACCCCCCCACACACAGGTCTAGCTCATCCTTTTAGAAAAACCTTCATTTGACCCTGCTACACCCTCAAATAATGATTCTACAGTTTCCTCCTTTTCACTGCCAAACTCCTAGAAAGAACTGTCTACACCTCCTCCCTCTACTTTCTCCCTTCTCAACCTACCCATCTGGCTTCAGACCCCTCAGCTCTCCTGAAACATTTTCTCAAAGGCTACCAATGACTCAGAGAACAGATCGAGACAAATATATTTCTTGGTCATAGCCAGTGGGAGAATTGGTTTTGCTTGATTATGCATATTTGTTACTCAGGTTTTGTTTTTTTTCTATTTCCTCTTTAATTGTGTGGTTTCTTTTTTTAATTGGGAGAAGGAAAAAAATAGATTTTTATTAAAAAATTAGTCGATTTTTTTTAAAGTATCACGAGAAAAACAAACAAAAAAGGTTACCAATGAAACTTGGGAGGATACTAGATCTGTGCTTAGCGCTGATGAACACTTTTATCAGTGACTTGGAGAAAGGCAGAAATAGTACACATATTCAATTTGCAGATGACACAAAATCAGGGAGAAGGGCTAACACCAGTTAAGTGATATTCAGAACCAAAAAGGTCTGATAGGATAGAATTCTAGGACAAATATAATAAGATGAAATCTAATGGGACAAATGTAAAATCTTATACTTGGGCTCAAAAAGTCAATTTCCTAAGAAAGTGAGGGTTTGCCAGACAGCAATTTGTATGAAAAAGCTGGAGAGTAGGGTGTAGATTTAGAGGACTGAATGCTCAAAAATAGTCATGACAGCTCCCAAAACTAATGTGATCTTAAGTTGTACTGAGGGACGTTGTTGATCAAGACTATAGAGGAAACAATTCTGTTGTACGTTGTCCTGGTCAAACCATGTCTAGTCGCACATTTTAGGAAAGCCATTGATAAGTTGGAATGTCTGGTTTAGGGTAACCAGGATGGTAAAAAGCCTTGAAGCTTTGCCATTTGATAGTGCTTTGAAGGAACTAGTGATGTTTACACTGGAGAAGAAAGCAGGGTGGTGGAATAGGGGGACCATGACATGATAGCTGCCTGTGAGTAGTTGTAAGACTATGGCATGAAGAAGAGAGGTAATTTGTTCTGTCTGGTCCCGAAGGGGCAGACCTAGAACTCATGGATGAAAGCTACAGAGAGGCAGATTTAGGCTTGAAGTAAAGAAGGTAGGCAGCACAGCAGATAGAGTGTCAGGCCTAAAGTCATCTTCCTGGGTTCAAATCTGGTCTCAGACACTTACTATGTCTGTGTGACCCTGGGCAAGTCACGTAACCTTGTTTGCTTCAGTTCCCTCATCTGTCAGATGAGCTAGAGAAGGAAATGGCAAAATACTCTGGTATCTTTGCCAAGAAAACCCCAAATGGGATCACAGAGAGTCAGACATGACTGAAAAGCAAAGAAAGATAAGCCTAACAATTAGCACTATACAAAAGTGGCACAGACTGCTGTTGGTGGGCTCCCCTCTGCAAACAAAAGCAGGATCAAAACTTGTTTGAGAGGGTTCTTTTTCAGGTATGAGTTTGACTACAGGATTCTTCCAATCCTGAGATTCAGCGAAGTCCAGTGTCTTTTCTGAGTCCTCAGCCTCTGACTTACCTTTTGATGCTGTTAACTATCTCTTCCTCTTGGATAGACTTATTGAAGGAGCTGATGGATGACTAACTTAACTTTTCCTTTCTTAGTCTCCATGACATTGTTCCTACCTCTCTGACTACTCCTTTTCAGTCTCCTTTGCTGGAACATGAGATATCTTCTACCTCCTAAACACAGGTGTCCCCTCATCCCAAAACTTTGTTCTGAGTCTTCTTTTTTTCCCTTTAAAAATCTCTCCTCTTAGCGATCTCATGAATCAATTCCCGGGGCTTAACTTAACCACCTTTTCTATGCAGATGACTTCCCAATTCTATAACCTTCATTTCTCTCTTGAGCCCCAATTTTAGGTCACTGATTGCCTGCTAGACATGTCCTCTTGGATATCCCATCGGCATGCCCGAAACGGAACTCATTGTCTTTCTTTTTTTTTTTTTTTAGCATTTTATTTTTATTTAACTTTTTTCTCAATTACATGTAAACAAAAATTAACATTCTTTTAAAAATTTTTGAGTTCTAAATTCTCTCCCTTCCTCGAGAAGGCAAGCAATTTGATACAGATTATATGTGTGCAGTCATGCAAAACATTTCCATATTAGCCATGTTGCAAAAGGAAATGCAGATCAAAAAATCCCACCAAGGATAATAAAGAAAGTTTAAAAAAAAAGTATACTTTGATGTGCTTTCAGATGCCATTAGTTCTTTCTGTGGAAATGGACAGCATTTTTCATCATGAGTCCTTTGGAATTGTCTTGGATCATTGTATCACTGGGAATAGCTAAGTCATTCACAGTTGGTCATTGTACAATGTTACTGTTACTGTGTACAATGTTCTCCTGGTTCTGCTCACCTCACTGTGCATCAGTTCATGTAACTCCTCATCACCTTTCAAACTCAGCCCTCCTCCAAATTTCTTTTTCTCTGGTGAGGGTACCATGCCTTCCAAGTCATCTTAGACTCTTCATTCTTCCTCCTCCCCTGCCCCACCCAATCAGCAGTGCAATTCTGTGCCATTCTTCTGCCATGGCACCTCTCACATCCATCCCTCTTTCTCTCTCTATTCACACAGCTGCCACTCTAGCTCAAGTCCTCATCACCTCTCACCTGGACCCTAATCATTCCCTAATCGGTCTCCATTCTTTCCATCTCTCACCTCTTCAATCATCAGATTCCTTAATCACAGGCCTGAACGTGTCACCTCCCAATTCAAAAAAGTGGTTTCCCATCACTTCTAGGACAGAATACATGCTTCTCCGGCTGGCTTTTAATATCCTCCCTCACCTGGCTCCAACCTAGCTTTATAGCCTCATCACACCTCATTCCTCTTCACAACCTTACTTTTCAGTCATGCAGGATAACTAGCTGGTCCCCAAACTCAACATTTCACCTTCTGCCCCTGCACATCTCCTCCAGCTGTACCCCATGTCCCCACTCCTCACTTGACTCCTCTAAGAAAGGCCCAGTTCAGGTGCTCCATCTTTGATGAAGCCTTCCCTGACCCCTGGGTTTTGAATTTCTCTCTTTCCCTAAATTAACCTCTATTTACTTATATCCCCTCAAGAGAACATAAGCTCCTTAAGAGACAGGGCTATCTTTTTTGGTTTTGTTTATTTGTTTTACATCTGTATACCCAGGGCTTAGCATGGTATCTTGCATACAGTGGCTGTTTAATAAATTGAATTCAGTTGTGACAGCCTGTCCCCAAAAAGTGAGCAAGAGACTACTGTCCTGCCCCTCCTAGGCCCTGCCCTCTCAAAGCTCCATTCAAAGTGTGCCAGCCTAGAAGCCCAGAGGCCCAGGAGAAGCACTCAGGAGACCAGGGGAAGCTTGGCACACTCAGTGCAAAGCCTCTGGACAAGGCCCTCTGTCTGCTCCTCTCTGTTCCCCTTCCTGCCTCCCAAGTGTTGTGTTTGGCACAGGGAGGCCTGGGGTTTCTATATACGTGCCACATAAAGGCGCGTGCAGTCTCCTACCCACTCCCAAGGGTTTGCAGGCACCAATCAGGCCCTTCCCACTGGGACAGCTGGAACGACGCCCAACCAACATGTGCCTGGATCCTGGCCCTTGCCTCTTTCTTCCCATCCGTCTCAAAGAGACAGCGCGGGAAGATGCTCCCAGCCCCAAACCACAGGAACCAGCCTGAAAGGCGGTGAGACCCAAGTTGACTGGCACTATCCCTGAGTCAGTTAAAAGAGTAGTGGTTTAGGAGACTCACGTAGAAATTCAGGGCCTCACTACTGTGTGGCACTGCAAATGCTGCTCACCAGTCTGTGTCTCAGTTTACCTCTCTGCAGAATGGACATATAAGAATTCCTGGGCAGAGGACCCCAGGGAAGGGATGCCTAGATGGGTTTGTGGTCTTTTTATTGTTTCTGTTTTTAACTCCTGTGTTAAAGGAACCCAGCCAGCATCCCTCTTCTCCTCCCAAGGGTCTTCTGGCAGAAGCCACCTCTATCCTCCCATCTGCTGACAGTTTCTTGACTCTCGTGCCCACATCCTAGACTGGAGGTATGGCAGAGGCTGTCTGTAGCATCAGAGAGGGCTCACTCTGAAGTCCTCTCAGACCAGGGAGAGATGGAAGCCTTCCAGAGGAAGCAGCTACGACTCAGCCCACCACCTGAGTCACCTCTGCTCCGGCCTGCACAAATACCAAGGAATGGATGGGAGAACTCAGAAACTGCATACCTGGAATCCCAGGCGATGGTGCCAGATGGGCCTTTGAGGCCACCTCACCCAATCCCTCCACTTCATTGAGGGGAACACAGAGGCCCCAGAAGGAAGTGGTGCCTTGTCCAAGGTCACACAGCAAATTAGCAGCAGAACCAGATTTGAACACAGGTCTTTAAATTCAAAGCCCAAGAGTTTCTTCACATAGACCCATGATTCTGGAAGCTAGGGGCACTCATCCCTCTGAGAATTCAGCAGCAAAGCGATAGCATTTCAACCACCGCGCACAGCTCCGAATCTTGGCTTAGTCCAGCCTTGGCCACCTAGTAAAGATTATTCTCCACTATGGATATTTGTGTTTGTACCATATCCCCCAGCTAGACAGAAAGCTCCATAGAGGCAAGGACTATGTCCTGGCTAAACGCTATATGTCCTCTAAGGCAGAGCATGGTGCCCTAAACACAGTAGGTGCTTAGCCAATGTTGAATTTAACTCTTAATGAAAAACATAAAACACTATACATATGTACAAGATTATTATTACTAACACCCTTGCCGATAGCAGAGTGTGGGATGGGTGGGTGGGAGGAAATCAAGGGAATCTGATGCTGGGGATGCTGGGAGATCTCCCACATCATAGAAAGTGAACTTGGTGAGACTTGAAACTCATCTGGAGCACAACCTCCTCCCTGATCACCCGACCTGCTAATGCTCTCCCCACCAAAAGTACCTTTCTGTATACAAATGTATATGCATGTTCCCTGCCCTCCTCTCACCTCCAAGCTAAAAGCTCCTTGTAGGCCTTTGCATGCTCGATGCCTGCTGTATAATAAATGGTATTGTTGAGTCGTTTCAGTTGTGTCCAACTCTTTGTGACCCCATTTGTGATTTTCTTGACAAAGATACTGGAGTGCTTTGCCATTTCCTACTCCATTGCACTTTACAGATGAGGAAACTGAGGCAAATAGGGTGAAGTGACTTGCCCAGGGTAACATAGCTAGTAAGTGTCTGAGGCTGGATTTGAACTCAGAAAGATGAGGCTTTCTGATTTCCAAGTCCAGCGCTCTATCTACCGCCCCACCTAGGGGCTTAACTGACACAAGTCAATCAATAAGCATTTATCAATTAAGAAACCTGTATCAAGAGTCTATTATGTGCCAGTTACTGTGCTAAGCCCCGAGGATACAAAAAGGGGCAAAAGACAGTCGCTGCTCAAGGAGCTTCCAATCTAATGGGGGAAACAACAAACAAAAACCATGAAAATCAAGCTGTGTACAGAATAAATAGGAAATAATTAACAGGGGAAGGCAGTAGGACGAAGAGGGGTTGGGGAAGGCTTCTGGAGAAGGAAGCCAGAGGGGTCAGAGGGCAGAGATGAGGAGCGAGACAGCCAGAGGGAATGCCCGGAGCCAAAAGGCAGACGTTGTCCGTGAAACAGCCTGGAGGTCAGCATCGTGGACGGTGAGGTTTGAGCTGAGTCTCCAGGGAAGCCAGGAGACAACCTCGGGGGAGAGCCAGTGGAAATGCAGGGGGGACGGGAGATGGAGCGCCAAGTACAAGCCACAGCAAGAGCGCCAATGTCCCTGGATCATAGAGTTTGGGGAGGGAATGAAAGTGTAAGGAGACGGGAAAGGTAGGAAAGGGCCGAGCTGTGAGGGCTTTAAATGGCAATGGGGTGTGTGTGTTATATTTGATTCTGGAGGAAACAGGGAGCCACTAAAGGTTATTGAGTAGCAGAAGTGACGGGGTCAGACCTGCACTGTAGGAAGGTCCTTTTGTCAGCTGAGTGGAGGACGGACTGAGGAGTAGAGAGATGAGCTAGGCAGATCAACCAGAAGGAAGAGTGTAACAATCCAGCTATGAGTATCATTGGCAGCTAGGTGGCGCAATTGGACTCCAGGCCTAGAGTCAAGAAGGCCTGAGTCCAAATGTGACCTCAGCCTCTAGCTGTGTGATCCCGGGCAAGTCACTTAACCCTGCTTGCCTCAGTTTCCTCATCTGTAAAATGAGCTGGAGAAGAAAATGGCAAACCGCTCCAGTATCTCTGCCAAGAGAACCCCAAATGGGGTCACCAAGAGTCAGACATGACCGAAACAACTGAAAAAAAATGATTCTCATTGTCTCTCAGCCTTGGGGCTTCCTTGAGCTCACTGACACCTCTCTTTCCTGCCTGGCCTTAAAGAAGTGGGTATTGGGGCAGCTAGGCGGTGCAGTGAGTAGAGCACCGGCCCTGGAGTCAGGAGGACGTGAGTTCAAATCCATCCTCAGACACTTGACACACTTGCTAGCTGTGTGACCTTGGGCAAGTCACTTAACCCCAATTGCCTTGCCTTCTCCCTTCCTCTCCCCCCAAAAAAGAAAGAAAAGGAGTGGGTATTGTGTCAGCCTATTCCATAAGCTACATCTAGACACGTCTAAGACAAAGAGAAGCCTCTCTAGGGATCTGAGCCTGTGTAGCTCATGCCTCAGCTGAGGAAGAAGAATCCTCCTAAATTCTCCAATCCCCTTCCGTTCTCCCTTGAGTGGGGATTGATGGAAACTCCCACTGTCCCACAGGGGCAACATTGTGGAGTATCCACATAGATGGTAGAAAGGAGATCCACAGCTCCTCAAAGAAGCTGGGATTTCCCACCTTGACCCCTTCCTATCTCTCCAATCTTCCTACACTTCAGTTCCTTCCAAACCCTACAGTCCAGCTCTCCTGGCCTACCCACTGTTCTTCTCGCCCTCCATGCCTTTCCACTGTCTGTCTCCCAGGCTAGAGATGTCCTCACTCCTCGCCTCAACCCCCTGGCTTCCTTCAGGACTCAGCTCAAACCCCATCTTCTGCAGGAAGTCTTTCTTGGCCTCTCTATCACCGGACCTAGCTAGGCTGGCTCACTGACAAGACGCAGAGTTTCTCACTGGGTCTGAATTTTGGTTCACAGGCTTAAAACAACCAGAGAGCCACCTGTTTCAATCCTTCATTTACAGATGCGGAAACTAAAGCCCAGAGTAGTAAATAAGGCATCGGGCCTGGAGTCAGAAGACTTGGGTTCAAATCCCGCCTCTGAGGCCGGATTGGAACTCAACTCTTCCTGACTCCAGGCCCGGCACTCTATTTACTGCACCGCTTTGCTGCCCTGGCCAGCACCCGCCAAAGCCTATGCCTTGCCAGGCTTCAAGAATGCTGGCTCGGTTCCATGCTATGAGGAAGCATCAGCATAGGAATCTGGTAACATGTTGCTCATTTCTTTCACATGTATGTGTGTGGGTGAGTGGTACCCCGAGTATGTTGTAAGGCCCTTGCAAATAGGTACTATGTCTCTGCTCCTCCTCCTCCTCCTACTCCTTCCTACCCCCTTAATTCCTGGAAGTAAGGGAGCACGCCCGGGGCCTCTGTGGGTGAGGGCATACCAGGTGGCTGGTGCGTACTACTGACAAACTGTGAACTGGGGGCCAGCAGGGGTTTGGGGAGGCGGCCTCCAAGATTTCCTTCCAGCTCAGGGGTGGAGGGGATCAGGGAGCAGCAGGGTGGAGCTCCTGGAAGGAATGAGGAGCAGTGTGGGAAAGAAGGCAAGCTGGAGGAGGGATGGCAAAGGCACCCGGAACATTTGGAACCGTTTGCTTCTGGCTGGGGCCTGGGCTTGGAGCAGAAAGAGAGAAAGAAGCAGGGGTGAAGGAGAGTCAGCCAGAGAGGGTGTGCATGTGCCTGGAGAAGGGGGAGAAAGAAGGAGAGGGAAAGCCCGGGGGTCACAGGCGGGGCTGTGGGTGCAACCAGCAGGCCAGAGATAAAAGGGGGATGATAGCACCTCAGATGTGGGGCTAGGGATGGAATTTTAACACATCCAAGAACTCATTTCTTCCCACTTCCTACTAGGGAATTATGATATAGTGGAAAAAGGCACTGGGCCTCGGGAGTCAGAAGACCTGGAATTTCATCCAGGTTCGGCTCCTTTGGGCAAGTCACTGTGGGCCTCAGTTTGCTCATCTGTGAAAGGACAGAATTGGACTAGACTCTAACATGCTACAGTACAGAATTATAAAGACCAAGCTTGGCCCCCAGGAAAACCCCTTCCCCTTGCCTCTCTCTTGCAGAGAAGGGGGTCCACAGGTGTGGAACATTATACATAACAACAAATTTTTTTCAATGTGCTGGTTGGTTTTGCTGAATTTCCTGCTCCATTCTTCCTGTAATTTTGGGGGGGAGGAGAGGGACACGGGGGAAAATCTAAATGATGTAAAAACAAAAGATATGAATAGCAATCTATTTTTATAAAAACATTCTGTGACCTAAGGCCCTGCCCAGTTCCAACAGTAGGGCCCCGATTCAGGGTCTCTAGCCAGCCCAGGCTCACACTTGCCCAACAGGGACCCACCCTTCAGGAACCTGGGTGTCTTCTCTCCTCTCCCAACAAGTCCACAATCTCTGCCTCCTGCCTCCGGCCTTCCAGAGGAAAAGACTGATAGGTCCCTAACACTTCAGTGTGTCCGCATTTTTAAAAAAGACCCCACCCTACCCCCTTGCTCAGAAAGTTACTGCCTCAAAGGGCCATGTGTCCATATGCTACCAACGTCCGGAGGTGAGAAGCAGGATGCTCTCTCTGTCATCCTCATAACTATCTTCCCCTTCTTCTCTCTCCTTTGTACCTTTCCCCATTCATTCATTCGACAAACATTTATTTAAAAATTCAGGGTCACCTCCACACTGTGAAGAGATGTCAGCATAGAAATACTCTGTAAAGTGGGACCATGGGCTGTACGGGGCAGGGTGCTGGAGCTACGGAGGACAATAATTAAGTTCCTGTCCTCATGGAGTCTAATGGAGGGAGGGAACCATTGCAGGGTGGGAGGGGAAGCAGTACAGAGGAAGCATGTACACAAACAAGTATGACACGTACCAGTCCAGGGTTCTTAACCTGGGGACCTACCAACGGTTTTTAAAAACAGTTTGATAACTATATTTCAATATGATTGGTTTCTTTTGTAATCAGGGGTATTTTATTTTAGGCATTTAAGAACATGACTGAGAAGGGGGCCAGAGGTTTTTCTAGGGGTCCATGACACAGAAAAAGTTAACTCTTGCTCTAGTCTTAGAGACTTGATTAAGGTCCCCCAGAATAAATGGGAGAACTGGGATTTGAATCCAGAATCTGAATCTAGGATTGCCCCTCCTCCTCACACCTTAGGCTGGCCACAAAAACATCCAGGCCCATTAGTGTGATCCAGGATACACTGAGACAGCCTCACAGAGGGGGCTGAAAGGAGGCCCAAGTGAAGGCTGCAAATGCAGGGGGCTATGCCAGAAAGGGAGGGCCAGGCAGAGCACCCGGGCAGGAGAGAGAGGTCACAGAGACTCCATCTGAAACAGGAAAAACCTGTAAGAAAAAAACTTGAGTAGAAGCCAGGCTAACAGCTTTCAGAGGGCAGGATTAAGACATCATTTGCACATCAAAGCATGAAACTGATGGAGGAAAAAGGGACCCAGGGAAAGAAGATACTAATATGTGGTAGCCTCTTCTAGAACCAGAGCACCTGAAATGGGAGGAAGGAGATGGACAGAAGGGCTTTAAGCTTCCTTCAGGAAGGATCAGCGTAGGACCCAGAACCCTGGACCTGGGATAGTTTGGAAAACCTGAGAGTCACCAGTGAATGGGCCATGACACAGTGGAAAGAATACTAGCTTTTGGGCAGCTAGGTGGCACAGTGAATAGAGCATGGGCCCTGGAGTCAGGAGGACCTGAGTTCAAATCCGACCTCAGATACTTGACACATGTACTAGCTGTGTGACCTTGGGCAAGTAGCTTAACCCTAATTGCCCTGCCAAAAAAAAAAAAGAATACTAGCTTTAGAATGAGAGGACCCAAGTTCAAATCCTAGCTCTCCCATTTACTCAACCAAGTCTGTTCATTTCTCTCAGCCCCATTTTTCTTATCTGTAAAATAAAGGAGTTTGATGCTCACCTTGAAGATACCTTTCACCTCTGAATTAATGATCAGGGATGGGACAAGTGGCGACTTGGCATCTAATGATTGTGGCAACTTTTCTGATTTGGGAGTTTTACGCAAAAGACAGGGCCCCCGGAAAACCAGATTCCCACGTTAGCTCTACCGATGACTCACTGTGTGACCACAAATCACCCAGTGTCATTCGCTCTGTGCTTGGCACCATGGAGGGAGCTGCTAGACATGCACGGAGATTAAGAGAAGCTGCAGAGTCTAGAATGAGGGAGGAGATGAACAAGTCCTTCGAAGTGTTTACTGTGTACAAATACAAGTTGAAGAAAGTCAGTCCGTACCCTCAAGAAGCTTATATTCCAATAGGGGAAGACGACACCTAACAGGAGGCTGAAAAGGGCTGGGGGACAAAGATTCGCTTAATAAGGGTACAGTGCAGCTTGGAGAGGAGTGAGACTTGGGGCCCCTCATTAGCTGGAGGTGCTTGGGGGCCCATCCATGAGAGCAGAGGCTGGAGGGTAAAGGGTATTCCCAATATGTGAATTCTGGGGTGGGAGTGAGCTTCAAGGAGGATGAGGTTTCTGGGCATGGTGGAAAAAGTCCAGGGTACAACCTGGATGGTCCTCTGTCCTCTGCCCTGGTAAGATCACATGTGGAATTGTTGAGGTTTAGGGATGCTGGGACCCTGAAATAGCAACACGCAGATCCTGCCTGAATGAATTCGACCCAAGCCTTCTTTCAGACAAAGAGAAGATTTATTAGGGCACCATCCAAGATGGGCGTGATTCTAAAAATCCGCCATATTGGCCGGACTCTTAAGCGATCTGAGAACTTGTTTGGCTAATACAAGTGGGCCAGATTGAGTCTGAACACTTTCATGGAAACAAGATGTATTTTATATACAGAAAGACTGTGGGAGAGATCTAGGGTTGGCCAAGTAGTCTGGGGTGATTGGAGGAGGGGTCTAGGGAGGATCTTGATGGGAGTGGCCAGTAGCTGGGTAAACTAGACGTCTGAGCCAAGAACCAAGAGGACTGGTTTAGATAGGATCAAGGGTGGGAAGTAGCAGGAGGCAATCTGGAGGTGACAGACAATGAAGGCCTAGGCTAGGTTAAGGGTAACAGAGAATTGGGCATAGCGATAAGGACCCAGTGGGAAGATTCAAGGGGAGTTCAGGGGGGTTTCCAGAGCCTGTACCCCATCAGAATATTGTGTACTGTTCTGGAAGCCAAATTTTGTGAAAGATTTGGACAGACTGGAGCACAGCCAGGATGTCGAAATGCCGTGTGAAGAATGACTAAAGCGACTGGGGCCCTTCCTCCGGGAGTAAAGACAGGAGGGGACATGGAAGCTGCCTCCAAGTTCTTGAAGAAGGGCCATGTGGGAGAGGGGTTCAGCTGCTTTTTCTTGGCCAGAGGGCAGAACCAGAACCCACAGGGAGGAGCTGCAGGGAGGCAGATTTCTGCTGGATGTTGGGAGAAATGTCTTAACAGCAAGAAGTGTCCCAAAGTGGAAGGGACTGTTTGTGGAAGTAATGGGCCACCCCATCTCAGGAGGCCTTCAAAGTAGCCTGGGTGACCCCTTGTAAAGGGCACTATGAAGGGGAGCCTCAGCCAAGTATAGGTTGGCCTTGATGGCCTCAGGGGACCCTTCCAACTTTTGGATCCTATGATCTGAGGCTATCTTTCCTTACTTTGAGACCCAACTCAAGTGCCATCTTTTTATGTGATGCTGGCCCTCCCACCTAAAAGTGAGCTAGCCTTCCTCCTTCCATTTCTCAAAACACTTCATCTAGATCTCACTTTACCCTACCCCACCCTTGACTCCTATATTCTTTGTGAATCTGTACCCCTCCTCTTAGATCAGGGTTCTTAACCTAGTTTGTGTCATTGGACCTCTTTGGCAGTCTAGTGAAGCTAGGACCCCGACTCAGAATAAACTGTGTAAGTGTACAAAATGCATGGATTACAATGGAAATTTTTGCCATGTGGCCCCAAGGGTAGAACCAGCTCCAACAAATGGGAGATGAGGAGAGGCAGATTCTCTGGTGGATGTAAGGAAAAACTTAGCATAATGCTAGATTGGAAGCTCCTTCAGAGCAGGGTCTATGACATATCTTCATATTCTGGCACCTAGCACAGGACCTTGCATACAAAAAGTGCTTAATAAATGCCGGTTCAATTGAATCGACTAAGAGAAGAAAGAATCTGGGAAGACATCTCAGAACTGATGCAGAGGGATTTGAGCAGAACCAGGAGGATGATGTGCACCATAACTACAATATGGTGAAAAGAAACAAATCTGAAAGATTCAAGAACTTTGGTCAAGGTGGTGATTGACTGTGATTCCAGAGTGGATGATGAAGGATGCTGCTCACCTCCTGACAAAAGAATGAGGGACTAAATATGCAGAATGAGAGGCAAGTTTTTGGTGTGACCAACATAGGAATTTGTTACGTTCGATTTTGTTTATTTGTGCAAAAGTTTTCTAATTTTTTCCATCAGTGGGGAGATAGGGGATATGGAAGGGGGAAAAGCTTGATAATTGGAAAAAGGGGAGGTTTCTCCCTTCTTCCCTCTCAAAAGAGATGTGTACTCTTGCTCTCCAGGGTGGTAAGATATATGTAGCTATAGATACATAGGTAGCTATAAAATGGCTACAGTCCAAAGCACAATGGGAAAGACTCCTCCTCTCCCCAAAAAAGACGTGAGAGAGGCTACTTCCCAACCAGCAGAAGAAGCTACACGGAAGAGGATGCCATGCTAGGCCTTGAAGAATTTTAACAAACAAAGATATGAACAAAGGTTCCAGAGGCAGGAGGGAGCAAAGAACCAGGGAGCAGATTGGAGCACCATTTTGTATATTAAGCAGCCTCAGACACTTACTAGATGTGTGACCCTAGGCAAATCACTTAACCCTGTTGGCCTCAGTTTCCTCATCTGTCAAATGAGCTGGAGAAGGAAATGGCAAACCGCTCTAGTATCTTTGCCAAGAAAATCTCAAATGGGATCATGACTAAAAGGACTCAACAACAACAAATGATCTGACCACGTCACTTCCCTCCCTAAAGATCTTCAGTGGCTCCCTATTCCCTCTGGAATAAAAGACAAAATCCTCAGCCTGGCATTTAAAGCTCTCTACTGTTTGGCTCCCACCTACCTTTCTAGTCTGATTTCATATTATTCCCTTCACACTGTCTCTGTTCCAGTCACATCACCCTGCCTGCCCTTTCCCATATGGAACACACCCATGCCTTTCTTTGCGCATTGGACCTCTTCCTACACTCTGCCGCCTGGACCTTCCTTCAGACCACAGCTCCAGGTCTACCCCTCTAAAAGGCTTTCTCATAATGTCTCCCCGCTTTTTAGTGCCCCTTTCCCTTGCGCCCCTGGGAATTACTTTATATTCAATGATTCGGTTGCGGCTCCATCCCTACCTCCACCAGTGGAATGAAAGCAGGACCGATTTCTCTCTTTTCTTTGTCTTTTTAGAGAAGCTAGGAGTTGTAGCGGGTTGAGCGCTGGGCCCAGAGTCAGGAAGCTGAGAATTCAAATCTAGCTTCAGACACTTATTAGCTATGTGACCCTGGGTAAGTCATTTAATCTCTGTTTGCCTCGGTTTCCTATGACATGGGGATAATAATGACCCCATCAGTAAAATGAGGATTATAAAAACACCTACTTGCCAAGGTTGTTGTGAGGAATAAAGGAGAGAGATAATATTTGTGAAGTGCCAGTGCCCAGCACATAGGTGGTTATTATTATTGCTATGATAATTTTTAACTCGGTGCATGGCACGTAGTAGGTACCCAACAGGTTTGTGGAATTCAATTCCATTAGAAGTTCAGTCCACAGCTAGATCAGAGAGAACCTTGACTGCCCGGCTATGTAGGCTGTATTCAGCCGGCGGCTTCTGCAGAGTGCTGTGATCAGAGCAGAGCTGCATCCGTGTGAACGTGCATCTGGCAGCTTGTGCAGACGAGGATGGACCGGGGAGGGGGAGGTGGGAAGCTGCTGCTGCAACTCTCCAGACATGAGGTGATGAAATAGGGAATGGAAAGGCAGGGACGGATTCGCAAGAGGTGAGAGGGAAGAATGGAGAGAAATTGGCCACTGAGAGTGGGGTGGGGGAGAGGGGGCAAGGCAAAGGGACAATGCCAAGTTGACACCACGCAGGGCTGCAAGCCTGAGAGATGGGGAGAAAGGGGTGACATCACCAGCAAGAGGAAAGTCAGGAGGGGCAGGATCTGGGTGGGGGGCAGCTTGGTCGTGGCTCTAGAAAGTGACATATATATCAATATATCATTTTCATCTTGCCAGGTTCTCTATTTCCTAAATTGAGACACAACCCCATTCCCACCTGCCTCCCAGGACCCCCGGAAGGTTAAATAAGAATGACTCACGTTTCTCTAGCACTTTGAGGTCAGTCTGTTGTTGTTCAGCGGTGTCCGACTGTATGTGACCCCATCGACGTGGTCCATGGGGTTTTCTAGGCAAAGATACTAGAGCAGTTTTTCATTTCTCTAGCAGGTCCCCATTTTACAGATGAGGAACTGAAGCAAATAGAGGTTAAGTTACTTGCCCAGGGTCACACAGCTAGTAAGTATCTCAGGCTGGATTTGAACTCAGATCTTCCTGACTCCACTGCAGCACCTAGCTTCCCCTTGAGGTCTGTTAGTCCATAAACATTTATTAAGCACCTACTATGTGCAAAGCACTTTAAGACTTAAAAGTACTATAACCCCATGAGAGAACTAGTAACATAGTGTTATCCCTTTTTTACAGACAAGGACAGGAGGTTCCAAGTGTATACCTACATCATTGTTTGCCTGTTGTTTGCTCCATTAGAATGTAAACTCCTCATAGGCAAGGAAATCCCATTTTTTATTTTCTTTGTATCCAGAGTACTTAGCACAGCACCTGGTACACAGTAAGCACTTAATAAATGCCTGTTGCCTGATTTGTTGATTGACTAAGTGACTAACCCAGGATAAAAGACAGTAAGTTATGAGGCCAGATGAAATACAGTCTTTCCAGACCTCAAGGATGGTGTTTCTCCCTCTGTGCTAGAATACCACCACCTCTCAAGTCCTCTGGGGATTTGTGATAACAGCAGTCCCTGGCAAGATGTTCAACATGGTGGGAACTCCCATGGCGAGGAAGCATGGGGATGCCTAAAGGCCAGTGACACACACAGATGCACCATTTCTTCCACCTTAAGCACCTTTTTGCTGATGAATGACCGCTCTGTCTTTCAGACAGTGAAGATAGGCTTGAGCCTGAGGATGGCCTCATCCCTCTGCCAAGCCTTGAGACCTTTATTTGGGCAAGACCCGCTCAGCTTGGCATGATTTTAGGAAGTAGAGGCCTCTAATCCATCAACAGGTATGTATTAAATAGCCACTGTGCTAGACACTAAAACTACAAAGACAAGAGTGAAACATTGCTTGCCTTCAAGAAGCTGGCATTCTATCAAGGAAAACAACGTATACACAAACAAATACAAAGTCGGTTCAGGAGATGGAGGATGCTGGAAGCTGGAGGAACCAGCAAAGACCTCCTGTAGAAGGGGACAGGAGCTGAGCTTTGAAGGAAACTACAGATTCTAAGAGGGAATGGGGAGGAGGGAGGGCATTCCAGGTATGGAACGTAAGGGCACCAATAAGAAATAGTAACTGTGCCCTGCTTGGCCGGAATATAGAGGGCATGAAGGGGAATCATTTGTGATAAACCCCAGAAGCAAGTCAGAGCCCGACTGAGAAGGGCTTTACATGTCAAACAAGGAGTTTTTGTTTGATGCTAGAGGTAAGATAAAGCCACCAGAGCTATCTGCACAAAGAAATTACTTGGTCAGATGGGCACTTTGGTAGCTTCTTGGGGGACAGATTAGAAATGTGGAGGCTTGAAGCAAGGAGATTATTCCTTTTTTCTTTTTTCTTTTCTTCTTTTTTGAGGGGAGGAAGGCAGGGCAATTGGGGTTAAGTGACTTGCCCAAGGTCACACAGCTAGTAAGTGTGTCAAGTGTCTGAGGTCAGATCTGAACTCAGGTCCTCCTGACTCCAGGGCCAGTGCTCAACTCACTGCACCACCACCAGAGATTATTCCTATAAGACTAGATGAGAGACAATAACGGCCTGAACTGGTCTGATTCCAAGGATCCAGGGCCCATAGAGAAAGCAGCCTCCAAGGTTCCCCTGAGTATCCAAAGCTCTAAGATACCACTAACACACCCCCCTCTCTCAAAGCCAACCCAAAATATCCTTGCCATTCTCCTGGTGGCACTGCTGTGGGAGCCTGGCACATGGTCCACATCCTCCTGAGACTCCCAGCATCCTGAGTCAAGCAGAGGGAATGGAGAGAAAGAAACAGAGGCCTCTTTAATGGACTAATCAGCCTTCTAGGAACTAGAGATTAGACACAATTAGTGATGAAGGCTGCAGAGTCTAGGCTCAATGACTTCAGAGTGAGAGAGATTTCCGGGAACATCATGTCCAAGCCTCTCATTTTACAATTAAGGAAACTGAGGCCTGGGAGTTTGGGAACTCAATAAATCGCCTTTTAATTAGACACTTACAGGGAACAGTGCCAAGGCTTTTCTACCAGGAGAAATTACCACTTTACAGATAAAAGAAATAAGGGCCAGAAAAGTGGGACTGACACAGTGCAGGTTCAAATACCAGCTCAGAAGCTTATTTATATGACCGTGGATAAATTACTTAATCTTTCTTGGCCCCAAGTTTTCTCATTTGTAAAATGAAGGAGATAGACTAGAGAATACTCTAAGCTTCCTCTCGGCTCTCAGTCCATGGAACTGTGATTCTGAGTGCAGTTTGAGGGTGGGTTGGTGGGGAGCTGTGTTACTGCTCTTACCCCTGAGCCACCCTGCCAAGCCCTCTTCCCCACACTCCACCCTCCACTGGCCAGTGTGTGTCAAGCCCTGCTGCTTTTCACAGTCAGCCCCACACTGGGCCCAGGGAATGTCCCCCTCCCTCTAGGAGCTAGGCCAGGTACATGGGAAAGAGAAGGACCCCAGAGCCAGGGGCTTCAGAGCTCCCGGGCCCTGCCCAGTGACTCACCCTCAGCCAGCAGGCTGAGCTCACAAACACTCCTTTGTCACCAGGAGGGGAGAGAGGAGGCCAGGCACAGAGTCCTCCCAGGCCGGCAACCTCCCTTCAGTCTTTGTTCACTGATCTCTTTCCCAGTCCCAGCCCTTCCTGTCCTTTCTACTCTTTCCGCTCTGAAAGTCTGCCAGGGGTGGGGAATGAAGATTCACAGGAGACTCTGCCTGTCCTTTTCTGAAGGCTGCACATTCATGAGAGCAGCAGTGGCTTGGGAGGCACAGACCTGCATTGGGCTCTTGGTCTTAGTACTGCCCACTTGGACAAGTCCTGTCCAGCCTGCTGCCTCTACGAAATACGGGGGCAACATTCCATGATCTCTAGTTTCTTTGTTTACTACGAGCAGGGCACAGGTGCTAAGGGCTGGGAGTATAAGACCCGGGGAAAGGATAGCCTTTGCCCTCAGGGAGCTTATGTTCTAATGGGGGAAGAGGAGGAGAGTCAGAAGCCTAGAGATCAGTGGGCATGGATGGCCTGGGCTTTTCATAAAGCAGTGGCCCCAGGCAGGAACTCACCAATCGGAGGAGGGCCCACAGGGCCAGAGGCATCTTCAGGGTGAGAAAGCTATTAGTGTGGAGATAGATGAGGTTGGAGAGTCCCGAGCTGAGGAATATGGGCCCAGCAGACCTGCTTCCTAGGGCAATGACCCAGGACGCCTCACTCATCCCTGCCTGGTGCCCACCAACCTGCCCTCTCAAGCTCCCTTTTGGACAGGTGGAGGTGAGGCTCCCTGTTCACCCCAAACCCTGACTCCAGGCCCAGCAGGTAGATACAGATCAGACAGCTGACCCCCACATACCAGGGAACCCAGCTCTGGTCTGGGGATGTCCCAGAAACTTTGCATTAACCTCTTAGGCAGGCTCTGCAGTTTACAAAGCATTTTCACATGTATTATTAACCCAGAACAGTACAGAAGAAAGAACACTGACTCTGGAGAACATGGGTTCAAATCTCACCTTTCATACTCGCTATTGATGTGGCCTTGGGCCAGTCACTGAAACAGCTGGGCTTTGGGTTATCTCATGTAAAATGATGAGGTTGGATGAAACTGTCCCTGATTATCTCAGCCCTTCTATATCTATGCTCTCTGACTATTTTGTGAGGCGAGCAGGGCAGGCAGGCACTATTATCCCCATTGTACAGATTGGGAAACTGAGTGCAAAGATAAGTGACTTGCCCAAGATCATGCATCTACAGCGAGGTAGTGCAATGGATACAGGGCTGGTCTGAGGGTCAGGAACCTGACCAGAGTGATAGGACCTGAATTCAAATCCGGCCTCAGGCCCTTTCTAGTTGTGTGAACCTGGGCAAACCACTTAACTATTATCTGCCTCGGTTTTCTCAACTCTAAAGTGGGGTTCATAATAGCACTCATAGCATAGGGTTGTTGCGAGGATTAAATGAGATAATATTTGGCACATAGTAGTAGGTGGTTAAGAAATGTTTGTTCCCTTCCCCCTGCTAAATAGTGAATGCTTAATAAATACATGTCGACAGCACCAGTGAATGGCTGAATGAATGAGGAAGAGGGAGGGTTCACCCCCTAGCATTGTCCTCGAAGGCCAGTCTGGGGTAAGGCACCTCATCTTTCCCTGCTTGCATTCCTACTGGCGGGGTGGGCTAAGCCCCTCTGCCCCACAGAGTGGAGAAGATACCATTGGATCTGTACCAGCAGCAAGGGAGAGCAGGAATCCTGGGAGGAGGAAGGGAAGACTCTATTCTGCCAGGCTGTTTCCTGGTAGGGCATAAAGAATTGGAAAGTGGAGCTCCCCAGGCTGACGCCCTCCCCTCCACAGATCTGGCATTGCTGGTTACTGCCCTCCGCTGTTATTTATTAACATTCCTCAAACATCAATGTAACCCCGTCAGGCATCAGTTCAAGAAACATCAATGGCTCCCCATTACTTCTAGAAAAAAAATACAGACTTCTCCGTGTATTAGCTGAAGTCCTTTACAATCTGTCTCCGACTTCTTTTCAGTCTTACTTCACAGACAGCCCCATCCTGTACAGCCAAACTGACTTAACCTGATGATCCCTGTAGATGACACTCCTCCCACCTCCTTGTCTTTGCACAGTCTGTCCTCTGTACCTGGATCACACTCTCTGCTTGACTCTACCTAACAGGACTCCCAGCTTCCTTCGAAGCACAGCTCAGATGTATCTCCTATGGGAAGCTTTTCCTGATTCTCCCAATAATCGATGCTCTTCCCTGGAATCAGAAAGACTCCTCTTCTTGAGTTCAAATCTGTCCTAAGACACTTACTAGCTGTGTGACCCTGGGCAAGTCACTTTACCCTGTTTGCCTCAGTTTCCTCTTCTGTAAAATGAGCTGGAGAAGGAAATAGCAAACCATTCTAGTATCTCTGCCAAGAAAACCCCAAATGGGGTCACGAAGAGTCAGACCCGATTGAAACAACTGAACAACAAATAAATAACTAGGGAAATATGGCTCAACCCCTAGAAGACTTAACAAGTGCGTTTTAATGGCCAATGCCTCAACCCAAAGGAATGATCGCATGTTTCATGTACCTTAATATGGTAGAAGATGCTGACTTGCTACGTGTGGTCTATAGTCGCTTTCAGCCCTGACATTCTGTATTCTCAGATCCCTCCTACATCCTGATATTCAAAGACCAGAGCATCATAGGAATATGGATTTAGATCTAAAGGGGCCTTCGTGTTCCTCAAGTCCCCCCCTTCCCCCTTCATTTTATAGCTGAAGAAACTGAAAAAAAATGTGAAATAGAGTGACTTGCCCAAGGTCACACAGCTATGTACTCTCTCAGGTGGGATTTGAACCTCAGTCTTCCCAACTCCAAGGCAGTGCTCTAGTCTTAATAAGAGGCAATCAGGGCTTGCAGTGCCCCTTAAATCTTTGTGGACACATGCTCCAGGGAGAAAGGCCATTGCCATGATGAGAGATTCAGGGCTAGCCTTCGCCTCGAAGACAATAGAGGAAGGGTTGACAATTCAGTCCACTCCCTGGAGGTGACAAGGCTGTGCAGCCAGGTATTAGGAGCCACACGCAGGCCACCCCTGACTCTGGGGGTGCCCTCGATAGTCACACTCATCATCAGAGACCTGGTGGGCGCCCATGTCCTGTGTCTGGCTTGGCTGCTACCCTATTGTGCTCCCTGCATTTTGACCTCTGGCTCTACATGCACTGGGTGGTGTAGGGGTTGGGGGGGGTGAGCTTATACGAGAATTCCATGGGCCAGTGACTGGCACTTTTCTGGGATAAAGCTTAAGGGTCCTCTTCAAACCAGTGGAATGCCCTTCCTGTTCCTCCCTAGCAAAGCCAGGGGCTGACCTCCCCAGCCTCCTGTTGCGGTCCACAGGTCAGAGCATGTTCCGATCTGGTGAATCCAGCCCCCTGCCTTCCTCCCTTGTGCCATGGGGAGGCTGGTTTCCATCTTCTCCACAAGCAGAGGCCTGCTCAGAAGTTTCCTCTGCGAGGGGGAGGGGGGAGGTAAGCAACAGGGAGAAGGTGAGCCAGGGGCCAGCACTCCATGAGGACCTTAACCAATCCATGTCAGATCTTCCACCAGATGCTCCTTCTCGAGCCCCCAGCAGCTGTGGAATTCATGAACCTGCTTGCCGCTGAGCCAGGGGTACGGGCACCACCAGGGCTCACATTTTCCTCTCTGGGCTGGAAAAAGCCGGCAGTGGGCAGTGGCCCCAGTGGAGCTCAACAGCAGCTGCTAGGGAATGGGGGCGGGGAGGAAGGGGGGAGTCCTGCCAGCAGCTCCCCCATCCTGAGCTCTCCCTGCCCAGCTTAACTCCTTCCCCACAGCGCCCCTCCTTCCTTGCTTGTCTTCTCTCCCACCCATCACTGGGACTCTCTCACCCTCCCCTCTTTGGCTCTTAACTAAAAATCTGTTGTGGATTGCTGGGGTTTTTTTTTTTTGGCTGGGGTTTTTTTTTCTTTTGGCCTATTAGAGAGAAAAGTGTTGCAAATTGCACCAAGGGGCATGAAATATTTACGAAATAAGAGCTTTTAGCAGAGGGGCCTGTAAGTAGTCCTCCCAGTTGGGCATCTGTTAGTTACAGGCAGAGACAACTTTGGGGAGCTAATCAGATTTCAGGGTGATCATGCCACTTGGAGAGGGGGCTGGGAAAAGAGAGAATTGTTCCTATGGAGGACAGAGCTAAATCACCCAGCTTGGACCAGCTGCAGTCCCCAATCCTGCCCGTGGGCAATGCCAGCTCTCCCTGAACAGCTGGAGGTAGGGAGGAGAAGGAGGCTGGCGGGCTCTAAGTAGGGTGACTAAAGCCCGATAGCTGCCCCAGCATTAAGGGGGGGTGGGAGGAATCTGCCATTCTCCTCACCCAGATGTTGCCAGCATCACAGCCCTCTATCCAGAGATAGGGCTGTTCACCCCCCTCTCCACATACTTGGCAACTTTCAGGCCATCCCCCCCGTCCTCGCCACCTTTCCAAATTCCACCTCAAGTCCCATTTCTGAAAGGCAGCTTGGTGGGATGGGGAGAGCGTGAGACACCTGGGTTCCAATTTCAGCTCTGATCCTTACAAGCGAGGCAAGGGCAGGTGAGTTGCTGAGGGCACTGATACTTGCCCAGGGCTACCGTAAGTCTTGAGGTGGTATAATCCACGTGGGTTATTAGCACCATGGATTTAGACCTGGAAGGCACCTCCAAGGCCATGGAATCCAGCTGTCTTAATTTAGAGGTTAGGAAACAGAGGAACTGATAGGGGCAGGATTCAAAGCCAGCTTCTCCGACTCCAAGTCTAGCCTCCTCTTTGCACTGTGCCCAGCTGCCACCCTTTCCCATCCAGAGTCAATGTGCTTCCTTGCGACATCCACTCACTACTCCCACTTCTGTTCTTGAGGGCCGAGCTGAATAAAAAGACTCATCTACATGACAGCCTTCTGAATACTGGAAGACCTCTAGGCCACCCCGTCAGCGTTTTCTTCATGTTATTATACAGCTGCGGATCCTTCACCCAATCCACAAGGGGCCTTATCTCAATTTGGGTCACCCACAACCGGATGCTCTCCCAGATTATCAATATCCTCTAAAATGGGCCACTCAGACCTGGACCCAAGACTCCAGCTGTGGTCTGACCACTGACTCCCCCAGCTATCTCTGGTTCTCTTCCTCCCTTAGACTCACAGAAATCCTTGTTTGTATGCCTCAGTACTTGAAGAGGTCAGTGATTTCCTTAGTGGGGTGTGGGGTAGGGGGGAAGGAAGAAAGGAAAGAAGTGTTTATCAAGGGAGTACTTTGTGCCAGACACTTTTACCAATATTTGATCCTCATGACGACCCTGGGAGGGAGGTGCTATTATAATCCTGGTTTTGCAGTTAAGGTAACTCAGGCAGACAGAAGTTAAGTTGACACAGTAAGTGTCTGAGGCTGGATTTGAACTCAGATCTTCCTGACTCCAAGCTCAGTGCTCTATCCACCACACCCAATCCACACAACCACCCAGCCATTCCTTTTCTCCCTGGACCATGTCTCTTGGTGAATCCACCCCTAGAGAATCCTCCGACTTGCTCAGCCCTTCTGGTTCTTTATCTGTCTCATGCACACCCCACTGGGGCTGCCCAGCTGTTTCCCTTCGTCTCAACACATTCTCCTCCTCCATCAGTCACACACCTCCCTGACAAAATGTTTTCATTCATCCCATGCAACTGAACAGGAGACCACTGGCTTCATCCATGAACATCACGGATCATGAGTTTGGGCCAGGAACCTCATTGGGCATCTACCATGGATTGCCTCGTGGCTTTTCCCCAGCTAGAGGGCAGGAACTCGGTTCTAAATTTCCCTGGAACACTCTGAAGACCCAGAAAGGAGGTAACGGGAACCATCACTTACCTGCCCCCACTGGCTAGGGAGCCGGTGTGCTTAGGACAGTCTTGGCCAGCAGCTTCAGCACAAAACTTCTGCCCTGGGCTTCACTTGCAAGCCATGCCCCCTTCTTGAAGGGTACTCCTTTCACTCCTCAGGTTCACCCCAGGCATCACTTCCTCTGAGAAGCCTTCATTGATTCTCTCAGCTAAAATATGTTCTCCCTCCTCAATTTCTCCTGGGCCCCCAAGATGATTATTTCTTGGGGGAAAAAATGGTCAGGAATAACCTACTGCCTTTTCTTTTGTCCCTATGAGCAGAGTTCTTAGAGTCTGTGGTTTATTGGTACTACCGAGCTTCTGAACCAGAGGAGGGGATGAGCCCTGAATACTTGGGGTTGAGGAATGCCAAACATGACCTCCTCCTTCACCCCCAACCAGCTGCTTCCCAACCAAACCAAATGGAGACTCAACTTTTTTCTTACCTCTGACGCTGTGTTTGGTGGGCCCCAGGAACCAGGGCAAGAGCAGCAGGAAAAGTAGATAAATGAATGATAGACCATTGACCCGGAACAGGCAGGCTGAGGAAGGAAAGAAACAAAGCAGATTAGGTCTGGGCACTGACAAGGAGCAGGCCAGGAGCCTGGCCAGGCCCTGATGGGCTTCCCTCCCCTCCACGAGGAGGTGGGGCACAGCAAGGCAACAAAAGCTTAAAAAAAAATTATCTGCAAACAGAAACACATTCTCCCTTCATTGTCTTTGCTTTTTAAAAACTGTTCGAATTTGAGTTTCTAAAACCACCCTAAGTGATGGTGAACTTGGACAGTCTGCCTTGGGATGGGTCACCGTGTTGTCCTTTAGCCTTTCAAAGGTCCAATTCTTATTCTACACTATTGGCGGAAAAAGTATTAAACGTCGTTTTATTATTTGATAACACAGACATATAAAATTTAGACAAGGCCAACGGGGGAATGTATTTTGCTTGACTAGTTGTCTTTCTACTGGCCGAGTTATTCTCAAAGGAGGAAGGTGGGAGAGAGGTGGGGGAGAGAGCGGTGAGAGAGAATGCAAACCTGAAAATAAAATATTTATTGAATTTGATAATTCCATTCAGCATTAACTACCTATGCTGCTCAAGGTATTGCACGTTGGAAACAGAAAAGTAAATGAGGAACCAGGCTCTTCCCTGAAGCAATTTATATTGTACTGGGGGTGGGGAAAGTGTGCATATGACTGTTAGCTCTTGATTTGAATTACATCGTTAAAATCACATTAATAATTATACCTAGCGTTTATATATAACTTTGAGGTTTATAACATGCTTTACAAATATTATCTCATTTTATCCTCATAGCGACCCTGAAAGGAGCTAGGTGATATTATGATTCCTACTTTACATTTGAGGAAACTGAGGCAGACAGTGATTAAATGGCAAAGTCACATAGCTAGGAAGTCTAAGGCTGGATTTGAACTCAGGTCTTCCTGACTCCAAATCTAGCATTCTATCCACCGTGCCACCTAGCTGCCTAATCAATGTGATAATAGCTAATGTTTAGTTTAAAGTTTGCAGTTTACTTTACAAATATTTCATCATTTGGGCCTCACAACAACCCTGTGAGGGAGGTGCTATTGTCATCCCCATTTTACAGATGGGGAAACAGAATGTTTGCAGTTAAGTGACTTGCCCAGAGTCACACTGCTAGTAATTACCTAAGGCAGGTTTCAAGCCCAGGGATCCACAATGCCAAGGCCAACACTTTATCCACTAAGCCAGGAAGTGGTGAAGTATTCTACTGAGGTCATAGTATCCATCTATTCATAGAATCACATGGTTTTTATGCTTTTTCTTGGACATAATTTATTATATTGAAAGTTTTACAAATATGGAAACATTTCTGGTATCAATTCTGCTAGTAACTTTAATGAACATTTTTTTCTAGAGACAAAACAAAGCTTTCTTATTTTTTCCATCTGTGTCATAGATTAAGAGTTGGAACTCTGAAAGACTTAAGAGTTCTGATCAACAAAATGATCCACCCCAACTCCAGAGGACTCATGATGAAGCAAGCTGCCTACCTGGTGATAGAGGGATGGCATCAGAAGGTAGACTGAGGCGCAGGCACAGGCACGTGCACAAGCGCACACACACACAATTTGGACATGGCCAATGGGGGATTTTTTTTTTTGCTTGACTTTACATGTTTGTAATGTTTTTGTTTTTTCTGATTTCTCAATGGGGAGGGGAGGAGGGCAAAGAGACAGAATGAAGACCTAAAAAAACCAAAATAAAATAGAATTTTTTTAAAAAAATGAATAAAAGTTGGATGTAAGATCATACATCTTCTAGACCAGAGGTGTCAAACACACAGCACATAACACTCCCTCCTCCGACCAGATTAAAATGTATTTGGGAAACATTTAACAAAATAAACATACAATGGAACATAGATAATGTTAATATGTAGTTTTCTAAGTCAGCATGATCCTTATTTACAGTTAAGTGGCCTATTTCTATTTGAGTTTCATGCCACTGGTTCATAGAACAAAGATGGAAGTCAGACACCTTCTATACTGACTCGTAGGCCAGTAGCCCAACAAGCCAATTATCCCTTGATTACTTCACCTCCTACTCCCAGGCCAAGAAAGACACCTTGGCATTTCTGTGTCTATCTTCGCCAACACACTGCACCCAGCCCAGTCCCGTGGCAATAGAGGGGCTCACCAGGAGTGAGTCAAGAGAAGGCAATGAATTCGATGTGGCTGAGGTCACTTCCTCTTCCTTTGATGTTTCTCCCTCTCCCTACCCCTAAATTCAGAGTGTGAACGGCTGAGGCTTTGCAGGTCACTCTCCCCAACCAGAAGTTTAGGAAATCTGGAGGCGTCGGGAAGAGGTGAAATTGGGGGAAGAATTCACTTTCCTCTCTAACACCTTCCCCAAAGCCTTCTGGTAGGAGGCCACAAAAAAAAGCCTGGGGTATTGAAGTAACACAAAGTGATAGCTGCCATTTACATTTTGCTGGAGGAGTGGTTCTGGACGAAAATGCTGGGAGGTAGATAAGGATAAGCAATATTATCTGCATTTTACTGGGGAAACCTTGGCCCAGAGATTAAGTCTGGGGAGAGGAACCTTAGGGCTTCCAGGCCATAAGTGGCCCACCAGGTCCTCAAGGGTAGCCCTTTGAGTGAATCCAACCATCATAGAACAAATCCCAAGGTTCTCCACCCATGGATTAAGTGATTGACCCAAGGTCAGGCAGGCAGCTGGTGTAACAGGTGGGTAGGCTGGGCTGTTGGAGTAGAGGTGGTTGGATCTGGGAAAGGATGAGCTTTGGACTTCTCCTTGAGAGGTAAGTCTTCACACTTAGATGTGTATCCCAGGAGATGGCAGTGTATGGGGTATCAGCGGATATTTATTTATTAAGCACTGACTTGTGCCAGGCGCCAGGGTAAGTGCAGAGGAAACAAAGAAAGGCAAAAAACAAAAAACCACCCAAGCCCAAAGCCAGGGTTCTCAAAGATTACCATTCCGATACAAACAGAGATCTGATACATAGGTACAAGATCTGTAAAGAAGAGATAAAGGTAATATGAAAGGGAAAGGCATTGGCAACTGATGCTAATTAGTATGGGTTGGATTTGATGGTCTATTATTCTCTAAAATTTAAGGATTCTTTTTCAATTCTCCAGGGCCTTGGGCCCTCCAAGTCCCCTCCTTCTTTCCCAGACCCATTCCCTTAAAATCCCCAAAGACCCTTCCCCCCTCCCCAGCCCTCTCCCTCCCAAATGTAAAGAAATGTTCAACTCTTTTAAAAAAATCTGATCTTCCAGAAAAATAAGATTTTCAATAATTATGCATTTAAAAAAATCAATCCAATATGACCCACGAGGGAGAAGGAAATGCATTTACAGCAAAAGGATTTCTCCAGTTCTGTTTTCTCCAGGCTGCCCAGGTCTGCCTGCCCCTCCCTCTGAACCACAGTGCCAGGGCAGCATCCACAGAATCTCTGAGAAGAGTTAACTGCCCTGGAAATACTGCTTGAGTTTAAAATGGGTCAACCCACAGGCATGCCTTCTGTGATAATCTGGTGGATACCTGCCCACTCTAACCCAGTGGTAAAGGAAATAAAGAGGGTTAGAATCTCAATGGTCATGGAGGCAAGGCCTTTGACATAGTGTGGGAGAAAGGTCTTGGACTAGAAGTCCACAAGCTTTCAGTTGGGTACCAGTTTTACCATTAAGGAGTCAGGTGATCTTGGGCATCTAATCTGTCTAGTCTGCAATTTCCTCCTCATAGAACAAAGATGGTCGTATCGCTCTGTCTCCATCAGGTCATCGTTAGTAGGACTGTAAATGAAACTGCTTTAAAAATTATAAAGTTCTGCACACATATATGGGCTAGTTAATAACAGCCAGTATAGCAACTGAGGATCGTTGGGTCTTCAATTCAGTGTTCATCCCTCCAGAGAGAATTATCTGTCAAAGGCAGTACTGGACACACTCTTGACATTGCTGGGAGAGCTCAGAATCTGCCTGATCTTTTTGGAAGGCGACATGGCAATATACAATAAGGGCTCTGAAACTCTGAGTTCCTGCTCTTTGGATCAGTGATCCCACAATTAAGACCATATACCCCAAGGACATTTATTGGTAAGAACAAAAGATCTATGTGCATAAAAAATATTCAGGCAGCATTATTCAAAATACCGATGAACTGGAAACAACCCATGTGTCCAATGATTGGGGAATAGCCTTGAAAAATTAAAGTTGGAGGGGTAGTTAGGTGGATAAAGCACCAGCCCTGAAATCAAGAGAACCCGAGTTCAAATCCAGCCTCAGACACTTACTAGGTGTGACCCTAGGCAAGTCATTTAACTTCAATTGACTCCAAAAAGAAAAGAAAAAAAAATAAAAGTTAAAGTTAGGATATGAGTATGATGGAATATTGCTGCACTATCAGACACAACAGATATGAAGATGAAAAAGAGAGAAACGGTGATGCAGAGGGAAGGAGAGAGAACCCCAAAACAAGAAGTTATACCAAACAGAAATGTGCGGTTTCGGTTACAATAATCTTTTCAAAATTCTTGCTTGCGCATTTGAACATTTCTGTTGACTGGTGGTTACTAAACTTATAACTTTTTTAAAAAGACAGTGCCATGAGTGGAGGTCTCTGGATATCAGCCTTTCCCCTACCCCCTTTCCCCTCCTCCTGTTCACTTTGCCCCAGCACCCAGAGTGGATATAAGCACGGGACAAATTGTGTTTGCATGGCCTAGGTCAAGAAGGTGGTCCTTGGATACTTAGTTAAACCTTTTATGGGGACTACCATGGGGAAGGCCCCCACATCCTCGAACCCCTCCTTTCCCAAGTCAACTGGTTTTCTCTGCCTCATACCAGCTGTCTGAATCTATTGGGCAGAATCTGAAATGAGTGTTTGGGTGGGGAGAGTAAGGCAGGACACAGGAAAGCAGGAAGCTGGGGAAGGTGGTGTTAAAGAGATAATGAAGAGGGAAGAGATTATTTAAAAGACCTGGCTGACCTGTTTTCCAGAAACAACGGGGTATGAGGAGCAGCGAAGAAACCTTCCTGAGACTTCTCTGTTCCCACTATTGGACAACTCTAATGACATTGCTACTCCCAGGAGGAGCCCCTGAGGGTGACCCAGAGAGTTCCTGAGCCTGGAGGAAATATGGCCCACAGACAAGGAGCATAACGTCTATTTTGCCCTGAACTTGCTAGACTGCCTGGAGCGTACCAACCCGAGAAGCAAAGTTGGGGGCACCAAGACCTAACCCTTCTTTTCTTCTCTTGAATAATGATCACTACGTTCTTGGCTTCTTTTCCCAGTCTTTGTTGACCTACCTCTTCATTGCTGTTACCTACCATTTTTGTTTGCAGTTTGCCTTTACCACACCGTCCACCTGTCTTCACCTACCTCTCATAACATGGTGAAGAGTGAAGAGAGAACTCAACCAGGGCTTGAATCTAGGGTCCAACCTTTGTTAACTCTGGGAAAGTACCTCCTTGCTGGGCCTCCACCTTCTCATCTGTACAATGGACTCAATGCTCTCTAAGGTACTTTCCAATTCTTCTAAATCTCATGACAAACCTTCTAAAAACCACTGCTTTCATGACATCCCCAACTTTCTTTACTCAAGAACTGTTAGCCCAATGGGATAGGCTCCCTATTACTCATCACATTAAATCTAAAGTTCTGTCAGGCTCTGCATCATGAGCCTCACCCCATCTATCCAACCTATTCTCTGAAAGTTCTGTCATCAAGCAAGCCTATAAGGGTAGAGATGCCTCCAGTATTGGGTGTAAAAGAAAGATCTGGAGTCAGGAAAGCTCATTAAACCTCAGTGCTGATACTTCCCCTCTATGTGACCATGCATAAATCTTTGGGCCTCAGTTTCCTCATCTGTAAAATAGGGAGACAGGAACTCTAAGGCCTGTTCCACTTCCAAACCCTACATCAACACGTCAGTGCTGCCATGCTGTCTCTTGCCTTTCTTTGGTCTTGACTGGAATGTCCTTCCACCTACTCTAGGAGCCCTTTCTTTGGTGGCCTAGAGAAGCCTGTGGACCCCTTCTCAGAAGAATGTTTTTAAAATGCACAAACTAAAAAGCATAGGATTACAAAGTAAAATTGTAATTTTTCTCACCCAGGTTCACAGATCCCCTGAAATCTATCCAAGGAGTCTGTGGACCCCAGGTTAACCCCCTTGAACCTTTGTTGTTTAATCATTTCAGTCATGTCCAACTCTGTGACCCCATTTACGGTTTTCTTGGCAAAGGTACTGGAGTGATTTCCCATTTCCCTCTCCAGCTCATTTTTACAGATGAGGAAACTGAGGCAAACAAGGTGAAGTGGCTTGATCAAGGACACACAGCTAATGTGTCTGAGGCTTCCTGACTCCAGGCTTAGCTCTCTACCCACGGTGCCACCTAGCTGCCCTATAGCAGCTTAAACCCTTGAACTACTTTCTATTTGAACCCTACCTACCTATCCTCCCAAGCTTAGCTCAAGCCAAGGTTCCTTAGGGAGGTCTTTCTTAACCAGTGCAATCCACATGGCCTCTCCTTCTGAATTTTATGTCTGGGCATTGCTTAATAGCATCCAATTATATCTTCTTCCTCCCTTCAAATAGCTTCAAGTCTTTATGTCTGGTCTCCTCAGCCTGACTAGAAGCTGCCTGAGGGCAGGGCTGTGTTCCCTAAAGCACCTAGCCAAGTGGCAGCAGGCATTCAGTAATTAGATTCTTAAGATCTAGAGCTGGAAAGGAAGTAAGCATCTTGGCCAAAGTCATACAGATAGTAACAAGGCAAGTGCTCTGACACACTCTAACCACTGCACCACACTGCCTCTCATTTTGTCAGAATTCAACAAACCCTTCAGAGAAACACAGACCCTCAGGGTTGGACAGGCCCTCAGAGGCACCTGGCCCAGTCTGAACCTGCACAGAAATCTCCCCTACAACCTACTGAGCCAGTGTCAAGCCTTTGCATGAAAACTTCCAGTGAGTCAGAACTCATTATCTCTCAGAACAACTCATTCCGTTTGGAGAGGGCGCTCATCATTGGATAGGTTTTCCCTACACAAAAAGCTTGAATTTGTCTCCTTGTGGCTTCCGTCCATAGTCTACCTGCTCAGGCCAAGCAGAATAGCTTCAAACCCAGTTGTACATGGCAGTAAAAGCAGCCCCCAAGTCCCACCCCACCACCAAGTCTCCTCTAATGTAAGTTAAATACCCAGTTCCTTCAATGGGTCATATGACAGGATCCCAAAGCCGGGGGGAGGGGAGTGGAAAGAATAAGCATTTATATAGTGCCAACTGCATGCCCATGCCTGGCACGGTGTGAAGTGCTTCAAAAATATCTCATTTGATCTTCCCCACAAACCTGGGAGATAGGGGCTGTTATTATCCCTGTTTTACAGTTGGGGAAACAGAAGCAAGTTGAGGTTAAATAACTTGCCCAGGGTCACACGGCTCATAAGTGTCTGAGGCTGGATTTGAACTCAGGTCTCCCTAACTCTAAGCCTGGTGCTCTAACCACTGTACTACAGGCTGCCCTTTATCAGTCAGTGTGTGTGCCTTCTCGTGATCTCCACAATGTTCTTTCTTTCTGGTCTATTCACTGAATGGGTGTTGCCTCACTCTAAGTGACTACATGAAAAGGCCTTAGCCTAAAAGGGCCAGGGTCTCCCATTGCCTCCTGGGCCATCTCCAGTCGCCCTGGTGAATATCAGGTCACTGGACCCAGATGGCTCTGGAGGAGAAAGTGAGGCTGCTGACCTTGCACAGCCCTCCCTCACTCAAATCAAAGTCAACTGCAAGTCATGTCAGCATATCCCTGATGCCATGGTGCTCTCCAAGAACAAACAACAACAACAATATTCTTTCTAAAATGTGGCACCTGGAACACAGAATCCCCATGGTAAGGTCTGACTGACTCAGAACAGGGGAATGAAGGCCTCTCTAGTCCCAACACCATGTTTCCCTTAACAAAGCTGAAGACTGCACTAGTTCTCTTTCATAAATGACTCATATTGAGCTTGCTTGCAGTCCACTGAGAACCCCAGATCTTTTTCAGATGAACTGCTGTCTAGCCACACATATGTTATACTTGAGAAACTGACTTTTTGAGCCCAACTACAACATGTTTTAGCCAACTAAAATGGCTTCCTGTTATTCTGGGTAGTTTGTGCCTGTTTCAAGCAGCTGAAAACCTTATCTACAGTAGTCCAGGTTTCCACCCTCCACAATTACTATGGACTAGGCTCACTTTCTGGGAACTTTGGTCAACTAAGTTTCCCTCTGTGGGGTTCAGATACTTTATGCATGAGGCAAAGCAGGTTAAAGTTGATGGTCTAAGGTCACTTTTGGCTGTAATATTTCTGAGGCTGAGTATGGCTTGGCCAGATGGGGAACCAAAGAAGGTCTGTCAAATCAGCCCCCTCCCCAGCAAGGGTCCTGAACTGACCTCAAGGCCTCAAGTCCAAGCAGCTTCATGAAGGGCTGTTTGAAATCCCCTCCCTGGTACAATGGAAAATCTTTCCAGAAACCCCTGCCTCTTCCCAACTTGTCCAACCTTTATCCAGCCTTACTTTGTTATCTTGTTCCCAATGGAAGGGGAGAGGTGTGCTGTTGTTGGATCTGGATGGGGGGCAGGGTGGAGAAAGAGGGACCAGAGGTTGGAAATTTGTCAGGGGGAGCTCAGGAGGAGCTGGAATCCACAATCAGAAGGACAGACATCTAGTTCCACTACCAGCCCGGTGGCTGAGCAGAGGGGAAAGAATCTGGAGGATTCTGCCCACTGCCAAGAGCCAGGAAATTGGAGATTAAGGGAGCCAGAGGGAACAGGGGCAAAGAAAAGGGTGTGGGAAGCACTTTGGAGGCTCCAGAATGGTGGGGAGGACTTTCTGTATGCCAACTTCGACTTGTAGGAGAGCAGAGGCTGCCAACGTGTCTCTGGGGCCTCCTTCTCTGGCATGAGAGAAGAGCAGCTGGCAGGTCCCACCAGGGACTCCCCCCCGCCCCTTGCTCCCTCTAGCTGGGCGGGGACAACTGAATAACAAGACTTGTTCCCTTTTCACTAGAAAGTGGCCGTCCCAAACATCCGTCTGGATGTTCACTAGAACGTGGCCGTCCCAAACATTCCCGGCTCCAGCTGGTACCAAGGGAGGCCCCTGGCCACTCAGTGCTTGCAGGTGGTGGCCCCAGAGATGAAGGCCTCATCCAGTCTGTAGCTGGAGGTCCAACCCAAACCATCTGGCTTTGCTAGCCCTGCCCCAGAGGGAGTCCAAGACAGAGGGGCTGAGTATACAAGCACGGTCATGAGTGAAGCAAATTACACTGTCAAACCTCCCACCTCCAATTTTTCTACAGTAAAACCTCATTGTTACGCAGTCACATCCCAGAGCAGCTTTGGAAAGCTGATAGTTCAGCAAGGGAAGCTCCCCTATTGACTACAGTTAGCCCTCCCCACCAAGGTAATGGTGAATATGGGGGGAAGCCACCTCTACTCCCTACTGCTTGTTTCTGATAAGAAGGGCAATTTGGAGCTGTTAAGCCCCCAGTGGCCAACACCACCTCCCTTGGAACTCTCTGGGGGCTGTGTGGGCAACCTCAAGTCCCAGGATCGCTTAGAGCTAGAGAGAATTAAAATTCATTTTGTCCAAATCCTTTATTTTACAGATGAAGAAACTGAGACCCAGAGAATTCACAATGGGGTTTGGCCAAGAATTCAAACTCAGGTCCTTGGCCTCAAAATCCAGAAGTCTTTCCCACGCACCACCATGGCTATCAAAATAATCAACCAAGCGCTTACTGAATTTAAGCTACAGTGATGGGAGGGAGGGTTTTTTAGATCACAAAGTTTAGAGTTGGAAAAGATCTCAGTCCAACACCATTTTACAAATGAGGAATCTGGGACTCAGAGAAGGGGAATTCCTTGTCTATGGGCCTCTAGTTCATAAGGAGCAGAGACAAATTTGACTTTAGATTTACTGATTGTGAAGCCAAGGGTTCTTTTCCACTACACCTCGTAACATACAGATAGATTCGATCACATCAGCAGCGTCCAAAAACAGAACGGCTGCTTCAGGGAAGTAGTGAACTCCCTGTCATTGGAGGTATCCAAGCAAAGATGAGTGGTTTGCAAGGGAGATTCACCCATTGGGAGTGGAGTTGAAGTGATGGTCTGTTTCAAATCGAAGATCACGGTATAATCAGAGCAGGTTCTTCCCAGGAGGTGGCCTTGAAGGATGTCGAGAGGAAGAGAGGGTTTGGAGTCAGGAAGACCAAAATTCAAATCGAGCTTCAGATGCTTACTAGCCATATGGCCCCAGGCAAGTCACTTAGCCTCTTTCTGGCTCAGTTTCTTCATCTATAAAATGGGAACAATACTGGCACCTGCCTCCCAGGGTTGTTGTGAGGAGGAAATGAGGTTATAATTGTAAAGAGCTTAGTCTAGTGCCTGGTACATAGTGATTACATGAATATTATTATTATTATTATTAGAGTATAAGCATAGTGTTGTGTAAAGGACCCTGGGGCTGGAGAGCAGAAGAACTGAGTTTGCCACGTACTAAGCTCTGTGACCTCCTGGGAGTCACTGGACCTCTCCAGGTCTCAGTCTCCCCATCTATAAAATGGAGCAGGGCCTTACTAGATTAGCGCTAAGGTCCCGTCCTGCTCTGGCAGTCAATGATTCTGTGATAAGGGACGTTATACTCTTACAGGGCATCTTAAATTTTATCCACCAGGGACCCCTTTTCAAGTTTTGGCAGCATTCGTTGGCCTGAGCGCATGTGCAGTGCAAAGTGCATGTGCTTTGTGTTCAGAACCGAGGCCTCAGTGAAGTTGCCCCGTGCAACATGGGCAAACGCTGCCAGAAGCAATCAGATTCGTTACACGTTTGATTTTTAATTAATTATTGGTCACTATGCATTCAGAAACCTTTTACTGTCTTGTGGGATCGTGACCCACAGTTTAAGAAGCGCTGGTATGGAATGAAGTTTCCACACCTGGAGCAGAGAAGGGAATGTAGAAGAAGAGGTGAGAGGAGGAGGCAGCACCGACGCCTGAGAAGCTCAGCTCCCGACCCCCCAGAAAGCCGATCGGGGCCCTGGGCTACCTAGGAGACATCAGGAGCGTGCCCACATTGGGCCGTGATCTGTCTACCTGCCTACCCAAAACAGCAAGCGCTGGCCAGCTGCTAACTATGAATCTGTCTCAGTCTGTGACTTCATGGAAAAAGTATGCCTTTTCCTGTGCCAGCAACAAGGGCGGGGGAGATCAAGAGAAACTCTCTTCCTCTTGGGCACACAGGCACCAGCACAGGCACACCCAGTGACCACTTGGGCCTCTTCCTCTCTCTCTGTTTTCACTCTTCAGCCAGGCCTGAACTATCAGCTTTCTTCCCTCTCAGCAGCGAGGAAGCCTCCACATACTAAGCTTTACCAGCTACGAAGATGTAAAACATTCTACCCTGACCACCCACACCCCACAACCCCACCCCCAACATGTGGGGGTGCACACCGTGAGAGACTGTAAATTCAGCCAGGTGGCATTACTGTGGACAAAGACTAGATTTGAAGTCAGAAGGCCTGAGTGTGGATCTCAGCTTTACGGCTTCCTAGGTGAGACATGGGAAAAATGCTTCGCTTTCCTGAGCCAGTTTCTTCATCTGAGAAATGGGGAGGATCATGGACCACTTGCACAGTGCATACATCAGGCAGTTAATAAAGGCTCGTTCAGTCAATAAACATTTATTAAGTGCTTACTGTGTGCTAATACTGTATGGTATTAAAAATGTATTAAATATCAGACTGGATCTCTCACCCTATTGAGTTAAGCTTGCATGCTGCTGTGAGGACTCAACAATACTGTAAAAGGGTTATATTTCAGAGCAGGGATTGGCTCCTTCCAACTCTGCAATGCCATGATCCCATAATGCTCTCTGAGGCTGTTCGGCCAAGCCATCCCCAATAGCGTGGGATACTCCCCAAAAGGAGCGAGAAATCATAGCTATCCTCCCCGCCCCACAAAAAAACCAGTGTTTCCAGACAATAAAATATCATTAAAATGAGTCCCAATTAGACTGCTGAAGGGGAAACATTTTGGTTAAAAAAGGGAAACACAAGCTAAGGGGGGCGGGGTAAGGAGGAGGGGGTTTGTTTCAGAGACTGGTGGTGGGAGGGGGCTTTAAGGAGGGCTACAGGCTTACTACATATATATATGTACACACACACACACACACACACACATATATATATATATAATATATATATATATACACACACACATATACCAAATAGGCATCTCAGTTATTTATTATATCCGCTAAAAAGCCATTTCTTCCCCCCTCCTTAGCTGCCATATCCCCTAAGCAAACTCCCTTTTCCATTACTGGCTAGCCAAGGGAAGGAGTAGAGAAAGTGACTGTGCATGACCTTACTTCATATAAAGCAAGAAAAGGCAGCGTGGTCCAATGGGGAGAGCCAAGAGACCTAAATTCTAGTCTCATTTGTGGCACTACCCTCACGACTTGGAGTGAACAATATCCTCCCCCTCCAGGACTCAGTTTCCTCATCTGTCAATAATGAGTCAATTTGGGCTAGATGATCTCTGAGGTTCCCTTTACCTCTGACATTCTATGCCTTCCAGCACAGACGTTCTCTGTTCTCAGGACCCTTCCACCTCTGATGTTCTACATTCTTAGTAAGATCTCTTCCAGCTCTGACATCTGACATGTAAGATTCCTGAGGGAGGAAACGAGGCAGGGAGGAAAAGGGAAGGGATGAAGGGAAGAAGCATTTACTTATTAAGCACCTACTACGTGCCAGGCACTGTACTAAGCAATTTACAAATCTTGTGTCTTGATCCTCACAAATAGCCTACGAGGTAGGTGCTATTGTTATCCTCACCACTAACTTGAGGAAACTGAGGCAGAAGAGGTTAACTGACTTGCACAGGGTCACACAGTGAGTTGTGTCTAAGGCTGGATTTGAACTCAGGTCTTCCTGACTCCAGGCCTGGCATACTATCCATTGCCCCATGTAACTGCCTCAGCCCTAGATATTAATCCATTCTAAGGGGTCTCCCCAGTCTAACATCCTCTGTTCTAAGGACCCTCTCAGTTCTGACATTTTATGGTTTCGAAATTCTGAATCTAGCTAGGCAGTCCAAAGTTATGTCTAAGCAATAAGAAGACTGATTTGAGCCTCTGGGGATTTATCTAACCACCATTAGCGTTTTTCTCTCCGACTCGGGGTTTAGAACAAGAATTCTTAACCTGGGGTCTGTGGGCAGGGTTCATGGACTTGGATGGCAGAAAAAGCATCTTTATTTTCATTAAGCTCTAGCTGAAATTTGGCATTTTCCACAATGATGAATGCAAGCAACAAGCCGTTATTCTGAGAAGGGCTTGATAGGTTTCATCAGCCAGCCAGAGAGGTCCATCACACACATACACACACACACGCGCGCGCGCGCGCACACACACACACACACACACACACACACACACACACAGAGGAACCCCTGGTCTAGAGGGGCTCTAATGAGATAGAAAGGCATTTGGGACAGACTGACTCCCTGAAGCGCTGAGAGAGACAGACGGACAAACAGATGAGAGTGTGGTGGGGGAAATAGGGAAGGGGGCAGGGAAGGGGGGGAGAGAGGGGGGGAGGGAGGGAGAGAGAGAGAGAGAGGGAGGGAGAGAGAGAGAGAGAGAGAGAGA
>CM053625.1:343844209-343867758 GCA_028646595.1 Phalanger gymnotis | reverse complement strand
ACAGAGAGAGACGGAGGGACAGAGGGAGGGAGAGAGAGAGAGACAGAGGGATGGAGGGAGGGAGAGAGGGAGAATAGGAGAGAAGAGAGACGAGAGACAGAGACACAGAGAGGAGTCAGAGAAGAGGCAAAAGGCCAGGCTCCAGAGCAGCTCCAGCGCAATGGGGACCAAGCACAATTATTACTAGACTTTCGAGATTCCATGTAACTCTATCTTCCCAGTGTTTGTTCTGTTTTTGCCCCTTCATCTGTTTCCTTGTAGTTACTGGCAAGAAAAGAAAAGAAAACTCTGAGAAAATCTCAAACGGCTGTTGTTCTTGTCTAAGGACAGAAGGAAAACAGAAGAAGTTATGTATCTGTGTCACACGAAAGCCCGGGACCTGGGAGGGGAGGAGAGGGCTATATTTGTTAAGCTGGGCTGTTGCAAAGAAATCGGTTTCTCTCTCTCTCTCTGTGTCTCTTTGTCTCTGTCTCTCCCTCTCTGTCATCTGTGTCTCCCTCCCTAACCTTCTTCTTTCTCTGTCTCTGTGTGTCTCTGTCTGTCTTTCTCGTTTGATCCTCTTAACAGCCCTGTGCGAGGTCAACTGCTATCTCCCCATTTCAAAGAAAGGCAATAAGTGACTTATTCAACGTCACACAGCCAAGTAAGTGGAGGAACAGGACTCAAGCACAGGCTTGCTCCTCAATCCTACTCTGGCTGGTAGAGAAGAGTATTGCCAATGGAAGGGAAAGGGGTGGGGGCTGGGCCCTGGAGATTGTGACTTGAGAGCTCTCCTGGGCACAGTGCTGGGGGTTGGGGGTTGGGGGTGGGGCAATGGCAAGCACTATGCAAACTTGTAAATCATTTAGTAGTTAGGATTTTGTGTTCTCTTTTGTTTCTTCATGTGAACGTTTGTCTTTGGTCAGGGGTTACTGAATTTATAACAAAGACTTTTTAGAGCTAGCCAAGAGGTGGGGGCCTATGGATGCAGAATAATGCACTCACTGTCCCCTCAGTTAACGTGATGGTCAGCCCTCCTAATGGCCTTTATTATTCATCTTTTATCCTTCATTACAAAGGATGGCTCTTTGGGAGGGGAGATGGGAGGGACAAATTTGGAAATGAAGATCATATAAAAACAAAAGTTATCAATACATTAAAAAAAGATGATTCAGATACCGGGCCACCTTGGCACTGCACCCTCTGCTATGGAGCCATAGTTGTTACTGTTGGGCAGAGCTGGGTATAGTAGTAGGAAAGGCACTAGACTTTGAGCCAAAAGACCTCAGTTCAAATCCTGACTATGCCACTTACCGCCATATGGGACCTTAGGCAAGCTCTTAAAAAAAAACAACTTTCCTGGGCCTCAGTTTCCCTATCTGTAAAACAGCAAGTTGGACCAGATCAGCAGTTATCAAAATTTTGGTCTCAGGACCCCCTTTTACCCTAAAGATTTTTTAAATGTGGGTTTATATTTATCTGTATTTACTAAGTTAGAAATGAAAACCTCTCGATACTATTGCGAACCTATGTGAACCTATGGACAAGGTCTCAGGACCCCCAGGGGACCCCAAACCACACTTAGAGCACCTTTGAGCTAGATGATCCCGAAAGACCCTTCTTGGAAATATGTGATTCTATGGCCCTGTTACCTGGATTCGAACCCTGGGCTGCCACATGCTACTTGTATTGTTGTTGCTGGTCAGTCGTTTTCACTCATGGCCAATTCTTCGTGGCCCCATTTGGGGTTTTCTTGGAAGAGATACTTGAGTGGTTTGCCATTTGCTTCTCCAGCTCACTTTATAGATGAGGAAACTTAGGCAAAGAAGGTTAAGTGACTTGCCCAGGGTCACATGGCCAATAAGTATCTAAGGTCAAATTTGAACTCAGGTCCTCCTGACTCCAGGCTTGGGGCTCTAACCACTGCACCACCCAGCTGCCTGATTATATAACCTTGGGCAAATCTTTCCCACTCTCTTGGCCTCAATTTCCTCCCCTATAAAATGAGGGAGTTGTGCCCAATGACCTCTATGGTCCCTATAAAAGCCTGGTCCTTTCAGTCCCTATTCTTACCCATGCTGCACCTGCCCTCTGCCCATGGGCATCTGTGGCAGCAATGCTCTAGGCCAGTGGGATTCCAGTGTGCTGGGCTCCAGGACAGGAGCGTGCAGGACATGTCCCACAGCGCCAGGCTATGACCATCCAGCTGCCACCTGCTCCCACACCCCTGTGCGTGGAGTCATAGTTATACCCTCTACAACAGTGACTCACACAGATGCAGCATTTTCCTATTTACAAAGCACTTTCCTAAAGCCTAGTCTGCTTCTTGGGGCACCCCATCCTCCCAGTCACCCAGGCTCACAGCACCAGTATCATTCTGGACTTCTCCCTCAATTCTACCTCCACATTTCCCCCACCTGTTCCCTTCTCTGCACTCATGGGCTGCCCCCCTAGTTCACCTTGCCATCTCCCACCTGGCCTACTGGAGTAGCCTCCTAATCGTCCTTCCTGTCTCCAGCCTCTCCCCTCTTCAATCCATCCCTCACACAGCTGCCAAAGTTATTTTTCTAAAGCATAGATCTCACCATGTCACTCCCTGCTCAGCAAATCTCAATGGCTCCCTATTAACTTGACGATCAAATCCTAACTCACGTTTGGCTTTTGAAGCTTTTCCCAATCTGTTTTTTCAGCCTTGTCATTCATTAGTCCTTTTCATACATTCTATAGTCTAAATTGGCCTTCTTCCTGTTTATAAGATGCTCTATCTCTTGTCTCCAACACAGCTTGTCCCCAGTGCCTTGAATGCGCACCCTCCTTCACCTCCAACTCTAAAAATCCCTAATTGCCTTCAAAGCTCAGCTCAAGAGCTGTCTTTTTTTTTTGGAGGGGGGAAGGCAATGGGGGTTAGGTGACTTGCCCAAGGTTACACAGCTACTAAGTATCAAGTGTCTGAGGCTGGATTTGAACTCAGGTCCTCCTGACTCAAGGGCCAGTGCTCTATCCATGGCACCACCTAACTGCCCCTCAGAGACTTCTGACCCCAAACTGTGCATGCTTCCCCCTTTACTGATTACCTCATATTTATGTATATGTATACACATCCTCCCTACAGACAGACTGCAAGCTCCCTCAGGGCAGAGACTGTCTCACTTTCACATCTGCATCCTCAGAACCTAGCACAGGGCCTGGCACATAGTAGATCCTTAACGAAAGCTTGATTGCCATATGGATGAGACGAGATAGAAGACAACTCTGAGGTCATCTAGACCAATCTGCTTACTTTACAAATGAGGAAACTGAGGAACGAGGAAGCAGAGGTGGAAGTGAAATCCACATCGTCCGGTGCCAAATCACGAGTTCTTGCTGCTACATTACAACATTTGCAGCAGTCCTGTGAGATAAAGGGGAGTGAAAGGTGGATTATCACTATCGGTGGGTGAGAAAAACTGGGCCTCGGAGAGGTGATGCGATTTGTCCATAGTCACAGGGCTCCCACACCTGCACTCAGGAGTTTTGGGGAGAGGAAACAGGAGGGATTGTGAAGAAAGAACCAACAGGAGCTGGCAAGTGATTAGGGATGGAAGAAGGGGAAGGGCCCAAGATGACATGGGAGTTTTAGACTTTGGGGGTGGTGCCCTTGGCGGAAATGGGGAAGTGGGAAAGAGAAGCTGGTTTGGGAAATGGAGGCAGATGCCAACTTCAGTTGGGGACATGACGCCTTGGAGCTGACCTGGGAAGAAGTCCTGTGGGTAGCTGGAAACAATGGGCTTGGCGCTATGGGAGGGTGAGGGGCAGCAGGCAGAGACTGAGAGTCACCAGACTGGACCAGGACTCGTTAGCACAAGGGAGGATGAACGGGGGAAGGGAGAACCGTGAAGTCGAGAATCTGGGTTCAAATTCTGCCCCATTGCTCGCTCCCTACATAACCTTGACCTTAATGTCCCTGGGCCCATCTTTGCTCACTCATAATCTGAAGGGTTCGACTAGATTCTAAAGATTCCCTTCCAGCCCTTAAATCTATGACCCTAAGACAAGCATTGGCTTGGGTTCTGGGAAATACATCCAACGTGACCTGCTTGGGGGCCAGACAGTCATGCTCGGAAGAGTCCCTCCCTCAGAGGCCATCTAGCCCATTTACTGAAGGGGAAAGGGCATGAAGACATGAAGTGACTCCTTCACAGTCACAGAGATTAAGGGGGAGAGTCAGATTGGGGTCCCTGGACCCTGACTCCAAATCCGGCATCCTTCCCCTACTGGACCAAATGACTCCTAAAGTCTCTTCAGAAACCTGTGATCCTGTCTCCCTCCTGCACCTTCCAAAACACAGAGATGGGGGAGGGTGCAGCAGGCATGAGTCATACACGGCCCGCCACAAAGCTCAGGCTGCTCTTCAAAGGAAAGAGCTGAGGGAAGCAAGTAGCAAAGCCTTTGTCACGGATTCTTATTTCTCTCTACCCCCCAAAAGTAGCTCTGGTCCCCTTGAGGAAACACTCTGGCTCAGACACTGAAGGCCTGAGCCACAGCCCTGGGGATGATGCACCCAAAGAAGGTCTACCTGGGCCAATGGGCATTCCATACAGAAGAGACCGAGGTGGTTGTTGGCACCACAGCAGGCTGATGCATCCCAGCCAAGGAGAAGTTGGCAGCTCTCCATACTGCATTACAAATGGCAGTGCCAAATCTTGGCAGCTAGGTGGCGCAGCAGATCGAGTAAGGAAGACTCATCTTCCTGAGTTCAAATCTGACCTTAGACACTTCCTAGCTGTGTGACCCTGGGCAAGTCACCTAACCCTGTTTGCCTCAGTTTTCTCATCTGTAAAATGAGCTGAAGAAGGAAATGGCAAATCACTCCAGTATCTCTACCAAGAAAACCCCAAATGGGGTCACAAGGAGTTGGGGGTGACTCAACAACAAGATCTTAGCCCAACTTGGCCACACTCAATTGTTACTTGGTTGGGAAGTCGGCAAGCTAAAAGTCCGATCCTGTCGGGGTCTGTCCAGCCTGGGACCCTGGCTCCTGCACACATCTACCAGATGACAGGATCTACAGAATGGGGATTTAAAGGTGGACATGCTCGAATCCAAGCCCTTCATGTTTTAGAGGAGGATGCTGAAGCCCGAGGACAGAAAGGACTCATTTGTCACTTTGAGTTTGAACCTCAAACCTCTGACTCCAAATCTAGAATTCTCTCCTACTCTACTGCCTCAATATCCCCAGGAGGAAGGTGGAAGGATCTTTTGTAATAAATACACGCGGTCAGGCAGTCACCAAGTATTTATAAAGCACCTGCTACCACCTGGTACTATGCTAAGCAAGCCTTGTGAGTTTGTATTGGTAATTAAGGTGGGACTTTTTTTTTTTTTACTGTTTTCCCTTTTGGAGCACTGAGGTAATCGAGTGTCTTTGATGAGTCTGGCCTTTGTTTCTTTGATTAAATCCTGGAGTCTTTGATGACCTGCTTGAAAAACAAGAAAGCCTAGTTCACACAGGTTTGGGTTGCATGGTTGTGATGCCTGAAGAAGCATCACATGATTTTGAGTCGCATGGTTGTAACACCCTTTGACACTGAACAGGGTATATAAACTCAGAGGTTAGCATTTTGTTTGGGGTTCTCACTCACTGGAAGAGTGTCATGTGATTTGACCACAAGAGACTCTGGGTAAGAGATGTCGGAGCCCCGTCGGCTTTGAAAACCCAGATGTTGGTGCCTCTCTCTCCGGTAACTACTGTGATTTGGTCAGACAGATAAGAGGCCTGTCTGTTGATCTGTGGGTATTATTTGCTCTATTTATATTGTGTATGTTTGTAATTTCTGTTTGTATTTTCTCTGAAGTTCAGGGTGCTGGCTTTTCCCTCCTGAACTAAGTGAATGATTAATTTGTATGTTTGATTAAAGTGAGACTGTTAATCCCTTAAGGTTGCTTTCCTTAGAAAAGCAGATCAAAGAACCTGTGCTAGCAGCCTTCTCTGTGCGGGTGTTGTTGGTCTTACACCCCCACAGCAGCTGCTGGCAACATTGTTGTTACAGGGTTACAGAGAAAGGCAGACTATGACTATGACCTGAGGTGAGGAAGCCTGGCTTCAGATAGGGGGAGATCCTACCTTGGTCCTCAGACCAAGTCAGGTCAGACATTACAGCTGGGGAGTCGGGCTAGATGCTGTAGGGACATATAAAGAGACAGAAGACTCTGCCCTCTAGAAGCTCATAATCCAATAGGGGATATGAAGCACATTTATATCAAATGACAATTACCAAAGCCAGGCCTTTTATATTAAGTATACACAATTAGTTGGTCAACAAGTATTTATTAAGTCTTTTCTATGTGCCAGGCATTGTGCTAAGTAAGCCCTGGGACATATAAAGAAAACCGAAAACCAGTTCTTGCTCCCAAGGAGCTGACATTTCAATAGTCCGTCAGTCAATAAACATTTATTAAGCACCTACTATGTGCCGGGCACTGAGCTAAGCATGAAAGAGACAAAAAGAGGCAAAAGACAGTCCCTACCCTGAAGTATGGGGGAGGCAAAAAGCAAACACCTGTGTACAAACAAGCTATAAAATGTGGGATAATTTGGAAATAATTAAGAGAGGGAAGGCAGTATAATTACGAGGGGTTGGGGGAGGTTGTTTGTTGAAAGTAGACTTTTAACTGGGACATGAAAGGAAGCCAGAGATGAGGAAGGAGAGCGATCCAGGCAAGGGGGACAGCCAGAAAGAATGCCCAGAGCCAAGAGATAGATGGAGTGTCTCATTTGGGGAACAGCCAGTAGGCCATGGTCACTGGATCCCATGGCAAGGAATAGTGGGAAAAGCAGGGACTTTGGAGTCTGAGGGTCATAAGATCATAGAGAGAAGTAGAAGAGAAAGTTGAGGTCACTTGATCCGTCTACCCTGTTTCACAGATGAGGAGCCAAAGGGCAGTTGCTTCATGGTCAGCACCTCAAAGGGCATGGGGACTTGGCGAGTCTTGGTCCGTAAGAAGAGAGCCCAGAGCCATTTCTGTCCTACAAGTGGTTGTATCACATTACCCCAAATGTGCCCCCCAAGCCCCCAAAGCCATCCCATTTCAGGGACTGGGACCAAGGAAAGAGATCTGCAGCCCAGAGATTCTCCCTCCAGTGGAACTAACATTAAGAAAGTAGCATCCAGCACCAGCCTAACTGAGAGAAGGCTGGGAGTGGCATTGCCCCGACTGCCATATGGCGTGGAGAGTCATTCTCTCAAAGGTCAGAAAAGACAAGATGTCAACAGGTGGATCCGTTAAGATGAGAATCAATTAACACTTAGAATGGCTCCCTATTGCCTACAGGATAAACTGCAAATTCCTTAGCCTGGCATTCGAGGCCCTCTGGACTGATTATTTCTCTAGCCTTATCCATAACACAAAATCTCCACTCCAGTTGGGCAGATCTCTACCCTGTCTCTCAGACCTGTTTCTTGCTTCCTGGAGCTTCCTCCTTTCCAGTTAGCCAAGTCCCACAGTCTAGTTCAAGGCTCCCTTCCAAGGAGCCTTCCCTGACTGCTCAGGAAGGATGTGGAAAGGGCATTGGATTTGGTGTCAGGGGACCTGAGTTTGAAACCTGGTTCTGCTACCGGCTTACCTGTGTATGATCTTGGGTAAGTCACTTCACTTAAAGTGGGGGAGGGGGAGGGATTCAACAGCCTTTAAAGCCCTTTTTCCTCTTAATTCTCTGCTTCTGTAGTCCTCTAGTCTGATCTCCCCCTTCTTCCAACTTCTAAAACACTCCAAGTCTACACAGGCAGAGGCAGCAAATTACGAGTGACCTGGGCGCCTACAATTTCAGAGACAGAAGGGATATAAACTATAGAACAGCAAGTCAAGACGACAAACATTGGGGCTGACTATGTGGCGCCAGAAGGGCACAGGGGACTGATTGCCAGATCTGGAATAAAAACCAAACAAACAAACCAACCTGGATCCCAATTCTGCCTTGGACACCTGTGAGTCGTGTGACTAGGCAAGCAAACCTCTCTTTCTGAGGCTAAGGCAACTCTGAGACTTAGCTACTAAGACAGAGATGGGCTGCGATCTTGCTCCTGGGAGAGAGCTCTCATGCAGGAGTACCCATCCCCAAAGGAATCATATCACCTTTCTTGTATTCACTCTGGTGGGAGGCTGGGAACAGAAAGACAAAGAGGAACCAGTCCCTCCCCTCAGGGAGTTTATTTTCACTCAGCATCCCCAGATAACTAAAGGCAAAGGAAGTAGAAGCCAGGGTATTTAGGTGGTTCAGTGGATTGAGTGCAGCCTCTGGACCTAGGGAGATTCATCTTCCTGAGTTCAAATCTGGCCTCAGACACTTACTAGCTATGTGACCCTGGGCAAGTCACTTAACCTGGATTGCCTCAGTTTCCTCATCTGTCAAATGAGCTGGAGAAGGAAATGGGAAGCCGCTTCGATATCTTTACCAAGAAAACTCCAAATGGGGTCATGGAGAGTCAGACATGGCTGAAAAATGATCCAACTAGAACAGACTGTTAACAATGGAGGAGACAAGGCTTGACTTTCTGACAAAGGATGTCAGCCCTAGAAGGGAGTTTAGCATATTGACTGGTAAGTGATGAAAGACACCTTAAGGGAAATCGAGTCCAAGCCCTTTGTTTTGCAGAGGATTAACCTGCCACTGCACAGAGGGGATGTGATGGTCACATGGCTAATAAGTGGCTCCGCCAGGGCCAGAACTACTGTCTCCTGATTCTCAAGGCCAACACTTCTTCCCCTGTGCCATGACAATTCTCTTACTAGACTATAAGCTCCCTGAGGGCAAGGGATTATGCCTGATAATTTGGCCCTAGCACAAGATTCAGGGCAGATAGGCTTGGATTCAGGGTCTGGAGGCACCTGGGTCCAGGCCTTTTCCTCCCCAAAGGCAACAGGAGCCCGGAGGAAGGCGGCAGGGGAGGCCTCAGCGGGCTCAGCCTGAAGGATCAGAAAGTTCTTCTCAAATGACAGTCTGTAAGCTGGAAATAAGGACTGGGACGGGGTGGCGGGAGCCGGTAAATGTGACCCAGGCTCAAAGCAAGCTCTGTCCACCTGGTGAGTTATAGATCACGGGTCTGTTTCTTTTCATCACCCCATCAAGCCTCAGTCACCAACCTCCACCCGCTCTCCTAGGCACGATCTTGCCTTTATTTGGTCTGAAAGGAGATCATAAACAGTTGACTAATTTTCCTTACGAGGAGATTTAGGGATCTGGCTGGAGAGAGAAGAGTGGAGAGGGTGTGGGGGGTCAAGGGGTCGGGCTGTCTTCCAGGGCTCCAAAGCAGAGGAGGAAGAGAGAAGGGAAGGAGAGAGGCACCCAGAGACGCCGGGAAGGGGGAGTCTGCAAAGGGACCGCGTGGATCTGAGGTCAGACCCAGACAAAGTCCACGTCCTAGGCAGCTCAAACTCTGACCCAGGGAGGGCTGGTAACCCAGAGTGGGGCAGCTATCACTGGCCTCTATGACGTTTACAGAGTGCTTCACATACGTACATTATCTCAAGTGAATAATTTAACCTGTCCAAAACAGACTTCATCTTTACTGCTCTTACAAACTTGTCAATCCCACTCCCCCACCCCTTCAGGGTCATGCTCAAGTCCTCACTCTCAGGCTCTAACTTGTTTCCTTCTCTTTACTCATACAGCCACAGTCTTATCTGGACAATTGTATTTTTTTTAAAAATTTTCAGTCATTTTTCTGTTGTGTCTGACTCTTTAAGACCCCATTTGGGGGCTTTCTTGTCAAAGAAAACTGGAGCGGTCAGCCATTTCCTTCTCTAGAAGAGAAAACTGAGACGAACAGGGTTAAGTGACTTGCCCAGGGTCACACAGCTAGGAAGTGTCTAGGTCCAGATTTGAACTCAAGTCTTCCTGACTCCAGGCCCAGCATGCTATCCACTGCACCACCCAGCTGCCCCTTTCTTCCATATCTATACCTAGTAATTACATATTGTCTTCTCCATAAGAATGTTATCTCCTTAAGGACAGGGACTGTTTATGCCTTCCTTTGTATCTCAGACCCTGCACACAGTGAGAGCTTAATAAACGCTTGTTGACTGTCGTGTGCCAACTGTGAGGTAGCTACGATAGCTGTTATTATCCCTATTTTACAGATGGTAAACACAGACTCAGAGAAGTTAAGTGACCAGACCCCACTCCATCTAAATAATCCCCAACTCCTATCGATCCCTCAGAGCCAGGATTTGAATCCAGGATCTCAGCCCTCTAGTCACTATGGCTTCTAAGGAAGCCATTCCTATATCCCTGGTTGTCACATCCTCACCTAAGGAACTCAACATTAAACTACTGAGAACCCTATTTGGGTCTTGTCCTCCTAATTTTGGCTAACAGAAGAAGCAGTGGACCAGAGAGGTTGGTCTAGTGACACTCTGTCCCCAATCTCAGAAAAAAAGAGATTTCTTTGGCTCTTTAAGGATTTACGAAACACTTTCTCCACACTAATCCTATGAGGTGGGCAGTACTTAGTCATTAGTGGTATTTTACAAATAGAGAAACTGAGATTCAGAGAAAGTGATTTGTGGTCACTCAGCTGGCCAAGGAGAGAGCCAAGATTTGAACCTGTATTGCCCGACTCTAAGTCCCCAAGAGAGGTGTTCTTAATCTTTAGGTGTGTGTCTGGTAGTCTGAAAAAAAAAACCCTATGGATCTCTTCCCAGAAAAAAAGTCATGTTTTGAAAGACATAAAACAAAATGTAGAGCATTATAAAGGAAATCGATTATATTAAAATTCAAAAAATCCCAGAAGTCTTCGTGTAGTCATAAGCTTTGATAGCTTAAAAGCTATTTAAAAGCGATTAAAGCTTAAAACGAGACTAAGACTTTGGGGACGTTGTACCATTATGAACACAGTTTTTAGAAAGCTTGTGGATGCCAGGTGAAGAGCTCCTGGCCTAAGGGTAAGTCCAAAGTAGCTTGAAGAGGGAGGAAGTAGTATCAGCTGGGGTAAGGGGAGATGGGAGGGCCACCTGAGCTGAGCCCTGACCTTAACTCAGAATGTCATGGCTGGAGGGGAGCTTAGTGCCCATTCCATTAGAGATGGAAGTTGACCTCGGGGGGTCATCGACACCCATCCCTGAGCAAAGGAACCCAAGATATCAGCTAGAGCACAGGGCTCAGGGAGGAAAGTGCCAGAATACAGGAAGTGGGCAGTGGGCTTCATTGACCTGCTGCTGGTCTTCGCCAGGCCTCAAACTTGATGTGTCCCAAAGCAAGCCCTTCATCTGAAGATGCCCCCCTTCCAAGTTCTTTATTCTTATCAATAACAGCGCTAACATCTGGACACTCGGGCACCAAGGCTGGAAACCACTCTCCTTCTCCCAATCCCACTCCAGCTAATGAATTAATCACCGACTCCTACAATTTTTCCTACATATTTCCCCCATCATTCCTTTTCTGTCCAACCCAGGGAGCCAGGTAATACAGGTAGAAGGCAGGAAGATGAGTTCAAATCTGGCCTCAGATACTAGCTGTGTGACCCTGGCCAAGTCACTTCAGCTGTTTGCCTCAGTTTCCTCAACTGTAAAATGGAGATAATCATAATAACACCTACCACCCCCTCCCATGGTTGTAAAGATCAAATGAGATCCTTGTAAAGTTCTTAGCACAGTGTCTGGTGCATAGTAGGTGCTTAATAAATACTTGTTTCCCTTCCCCTCTTATCAAACCTTTGACTCATGCTGTGCACTCCCTATATTAATGGCACTTACCTGTGCATATGTTATCTGCCCCCCACCCCAGTCGAAGCCAAGCCACCTAAAAATAGAGGCTGTATCATTTTTATGTTTGTGCACGTGAGGGTGAGGACTCTGTTTTCCTTAATTTTGTGCCTCCCCCAGTGCTGAGCAGAGGGCCCCCACACATAGCAAGTATACACAGTAGATTGTGGAAGAAATAATAAAACTAGTCTATAACATTTAGGACACTTCAGGGCTTACAAAGTACTTTAGATAAACTTCCACATACAATCTTTCCAACAACCCTTGTATAGAAGATAGCCCAGGTATTATTAGCCCCATTTTACAGGTGGGGAGACTGAGGTACTGAGTGAGGTTAAGTCAGAGACATCCAAGGTCACAGGTTTGCTGTTATTGTTCAGTCATTTCAGTCATGTCCAACTCTCCGTGACCCTTTTTGGGGTTTTCTTGGCAGAGAGGCGGAGCAGCTTGCCTTTTCCTTCTCCAGTTCATTTTACAAGAAGAGGAGACTGAGGCAGGTTTAAGTGCCTTTCCCTTGGTCACACAGCTAGTAAGTGTCTGAAGCCAGATTTGAATGCAGGGAGATGAGTCTTCCTGACTTCTATCCACTGTGCCACCCAGCTGCCCCAAAGTCACAGGTGGTGACTAGCAAAGCCTAGATTCCTAACTCAAGTATTTTTTTTAAAGGTGGAGCTTTCTCCATTGTTATTTTATTTCATTATAAATGAATAAATGAATCCTAGAATGCTGGAGCTTAGAAATCGTAGGATTTATGCCTGGGAGGGACCTTCGGGATCATCTAATTCAATTCACTCATTCTTTTTTTTTTGGAGGGGGCAAGGCAGGGCAATTGGGGTTAAGTGACTTGCCCAAGGTCACACAGCTAGTAAGTGCGTCAAGTGTCTGAGGCTGGATTTGAACTCAGGTCCTCCTAATTCCAGGGCCAGTGCTCTATTCACTGTGCCACCTAGCTTCTCCATTCTTAACTGAAAAGAAAATGTTCCTTCTCCCCTCTAGGACCAAATATAAACCCCTCTGACATACAAAGCCCTTCATGACTTGGCCCCAGCTTGCCTTTCCAGCCTCCCCACACATTACTACCCTTCTTGTACTCTGCAGTACAGCCACACTGACTTCCTAACTCTTCCATCTCCAGTCTCTGAGACTTTGCACAGGCTGTTCCCCCTGCCTGGAGCACACTTTCTCCTCAACTCCAACTCTTAGAATCCTGAGTTCCCTTCAAGATGCCACTCAAGTAACACCTCCTGATCCCCTCAGCAGATAGTGCCTTCCCCTCACCATTACCTTGTATCTATTTTCACATACATATGTGCATATACATAATTGAAGGGAGCTAGGTTACTCCATAGATAGAATGTCAGGTGTGGAGTCAGGAAGATCTGAATTTAAATCTGGCCTCAGTTACTTGCTAGCTGTGTGACCCTGGGCAAGTCACTTAACCTCTATTTATCTTATTCTACTGAAGAAGGAAATGGCAAACCACTCCAGCATCTTTGCCAAGAAAACCCCATGGCTAGTATCAGCATCCCCCAGTCCACAGGGTCACAAAGAGTTGGACGTGACTGAACAACAATGTGTAAATATTTATGTCTCTCTAAAGAACATAGGCGCAGTGTCTGGGACATAGGAAGCCTTTAATAAATGCTTCTTGATGGATTGAAGGCTCAGAGGAAGGGAATCATATTAATAATAATAGCTGGCATTTGTATTTCACTTTAAGATTTACAAAATGCTTTCAACCAACAATCACTTTTTAGGCACCCTCTTTGTGCTGTGAATATAAACATTAAATAATTCCCACTGTCCTATGTAGGACTGGCCTCACAATAAGCTCATGAACGAAACACTATTATTATCCTGGTTTTTACAGATGAGTAAACTGAGTCTCAGAGAGGCTAAATTACTTACCCAAGGTCACAAAGGCAGTAGTTACTGGCAGGATTTGAACCCCAGGCCCTCCAGAGTCTGAAGTTTGTCTACTCCATGATGCCTCTGAGGGAAGCCAGAGTATGCTAGAAAATGCTTAGAATAATCCCCAATTTCAAACAACCAGGGGAGTGAGGTCCTGGGACCAATTCAGATATAGGGAATCAAAAAGGTTTTGGCTTTTGTGAGATTGTCATTATCAGCTGAGTTCCCAGCATCAGACCTCCTCCTGAGGGACTCCAGGGGCAGCCCCAAAAAGCAGGCTGGATCACTTTGCAATTTGCCATCCACTAGAGAGGCCAATTAGTTTAACTGCAGGCCGGGCCAGGAGGGAGAAAACATTGTCTAAACTTCCTTACCTACTTGGAAGCCGGCCAGAAGCCTGAGGTTTGACTGTGCTCGTGGCAGAACGACAAAAAAGGCAGCTGGGTTTGATTAGCACCTCTGCGGGGTAAACTGGCTTTTAATATTCAGATGAATGGCCTCCATTAGAGGCAGAGGAATGTGGGCAGTTTCTAGCAATGGCAGCCCCTCCCCAGCTTCTCTACATGGGCCGTGCCTCCAGAATCAGGGGCATGCCTCAGGTCCCAGCTTTTATGATCTGGAAGCAGTGACCTGTCCCAAGGTCGTTGGCCCCAAGAAGCACCTGGGCTCCATCGGGGGCAGAGCTGGATGGATAGTGTGTGTTAGCCAACTAAAGGGGAGGGGCATCCAAAGATGATATAGTATCTCTTGGTGGCAGAGGCTGGAATCCTCCCCCAACAATTCATATTTAATTACCTGCCCACATGCTATGATGTTTCCCCATAAGCTCTTTGAAGGGCAGGGACTGTTACTTTGTGTCACCAGTGCCAGGCACACAGTAGGTATTTAACCACTAAATATTTATTGAAAAAAAAATGGCGAGCCTCATCTCAATGAGACCCTCTCCTCCACCATCTTCTTCATGAAGCCTTCCCTGATTCCCCCAAACGCTGGTGTTCTCCCTTCCTTCCAAGTTAGTTTGAATTCAACTATTGTGTTTAAGCCTGCCATGTATATTTACACAGCTAGGGGGCACAGGGCATAGAGTGCCAGGCCTGGAGTTAGGCTCATCTTCTTGAGCAGCCTCAGACAGGTCAGGGGGTGGGGGAGTGGCTAGACCACAGTATAGAAAAGTATTAAGTAGTCTGTCAGGTCAGCGTGCATCCATGTGACACAGGGGCCGAAGAAGCTGGTGCTATCTCAGGCTTCATTAAAGAGGCACCATGAGTTCAAATCTAGCTTCAGATAGTTACTAGCTGTGTGACCCTGAGCAAGTCACTTAACCCTCTTTGCCTCAGTGTCCTCATCTGTAAAATGAGCTGGAGAAGGAAATGGCAAGCCACTTCAGTATCTTTTCCAAGAAAACCCTAAATGGGGCCACAAAGAATTGGACAAGACTAAAAATGACTGAAGAACAAAATATTTCTATAGGTACATATTCCCCCTCCCCCATTTGAATTGTATGCTTTTTGAGAGTAAACATTATTTCCTTGCTTTTTGTTCTTGTATTCCTCCCCCCCTCCCCGGCCCCCATCTCTTACCCCGCTCCAACTGCTGTCCCATAGCCAGCACTTAAATATTTGTTCATTGATGGCTTCTTGCTTCTGGAATGGTTGGGACTTCATGACCTCTGAGGTTCCTTCTGACTCGGTCACTCTATGACTCAATGAATTGCAGAGATGGAGGGTAGCCCAAAGGCCTCTTGCTCCACCCTCAAGCCCAAACAAGAATCCCAGCTACAACATACTTGCCAGAGGGTCATCCCTTGGCATACTGGGTAGGATGTTTAGACTTGGCAGCAAAAAGTCCTGGGTTCAAACCCCACCCCAAACATAAATTCAGTGAGCAAATGACTTATCCCTTCTGGGCTTGTTTCCATGTGTGGAACGGAGAGTTAGCCTCCATGACTTCTTAGGTACATTCTTAGCTCTAACACGAAGGGCTCATAAACCTCAACTTATTCCACCTGGGTAAATCTCTTAATTATTAGGCAACTTTTCCTTATGTCCACCTTTTGCTTCACGTGCTGGGGGAAGACATCCCCCTAAGTCACCAATGGCTGATGACTTTGCACAATTCTGCCTCACTTAAATCCAATTCACCAGCAAGTAGAGCCATCACCCCATGAAGTCATCGGTCCTCCTTGAAAATGGAGGAACACCACCACCTACACTTGGCTCTGGGCCACTCCATCCCATTCTTCCTCCTTCTATGCTGGCCAGCTCTTCCAATACTAGAGGACAGAAATCTACCCCATGATGTATCAGTTCTTCAAGGACATTTAGATGCTTGGCTCTTTCTTGCCTTCAAACGGGATACTTAAATTTATTGGAATGACAGTAAATCTAAACCAGAGCTGCTACTGTAAGCTCTGCCTCTGAGTGGGACATTGCTCTCAAATCATAAAAGCTGGGACCTGGGATCCAGATTTTTCAGTTTTAATATATTTCAAAGTCTCCCATCCTCCCCTCCCCCCATTTTCCTAGGGGGAAAATGCAGATTGAGATCCCTTGGCATATATGGTACATCCTTCTTTCAGTCTGATGGAGTTTTTTTCTTGTTATATTTTTGAAATGTAATCATTTGTCTGAGAGAGTTGCATTTTAATCCTTTTTATGGAGGCAGGTTATAGATTTTATTTGTGGATTCTCTCTCTTTTTTAAAAAAAAAGTTTAGAAAGTTTTTTTTAAGTTATTTCCCAGAATAAATTATTTTTTTTCTATAATCCTCTGAAATTTCAGTGATTGTGGATGAATTCATTATGAGAAAGGCTCTCAGAATTGCAGGAAGAGGTGCTGCTGTTGACCCCATTTATGGATGGAACATTTGAGGGTTTTCAAAGTTCTCATAGCCACGGTCTTATCTGATCTTCATAGCAGCCCTATGAGGTAACAGGAAGGGAAGGGAATGTTATGCCCATCCAACAGATGAGGAAACTAAGCCTGAGAGAGATTAAATGCCTTGGCCCCAAGTTTCAATGATTAGTAAGTAGAAAAGCTAGGACTAGACTAGAATTTCAGTCTTCTGACTGCTAATCCAAGGCCCTGATACGTCACAGAGCCTCCCACTCTCTCCCTCAGGAAGAACCCGAACCCCATCTACAAGCAATTGATCACGGCTTTAGAGCAGAAAGGAACCATAGAGGCCGTTTTATCCATGCTCCCTTTTTCCATTGTTGTTGTTTATTTCAGTCTCATCTGACTCTTCATGACCCCATTTGGGATTTTCTTGGCAAAGGTATTGGAGTGTTTGCCATGTCCTTCTCCAGCTCATTTTACAAATAAGGAAACTGAAGCAAACAGGGCTAAGTGACTTGCCCAGGGTCACACAGCTAATAAGTGCCTGAGGCCAGATTTGAACTCAGGAAGATTTGAACTCCAGGCCCAGTGTTCTATCCACTGTGCCACCCAGCTGCCTTTCATTTTGCGTAAAGCAGCAGGGGCCAGGACAGGCAGCGCTGGGCCAGTACACACAGTAAATGGTGGATACCCCCAAATGGGACAAAGAATTTCCCTGTTCTTTCACTTAGAGAAGTCCATGAAGCAGGTGAACAGCAGGTGATTCTCTCCAAGGCTTCTTGTTCATCCTGTCCCACCCTCTCCTACCCACCTGTCCCGCTCCCTGGACCAGCAACGTGGCACAATAGGTAGAGCACCTGGTTTGGGGTAAGAAAGATCTGGATTTAGATGCTTGTTAGTGGTGTGACCCTGGACAAGTCATTTAAGTGCTGTCTGCCTCAGTTTCTTCATCTGTAAAATGGGAGTGATAATAGCACTCACCTTCCATGGTTGCTGTAACAAGCAAACGAGATATTTGTATAGTGTTTTGTAAATCTTAAAGCACCATACAAACGCTAATCATAATAAAAGTCATTGCTATTATTAGGAGAAGGCAGTGCAGTGGCCTAGAGAGAGGATGGGGTCTAGAGCCAGAGAACACAGTTCTGGATTCTGTCTCTAGCATTATTTTGAGACAGCTAGGTGATGCAACAGATAGAGGACGTTTTTTGGTGTCAAGAAGATCTGAGTTCAAATTCTGCCTGGGAAGCTTACTGGGCAAGTCAGCCTTAGTTTACTCCTCTGTAAACTGGGGATCATGATAGCACCTGCTTCATAGGGTTGTAGGGAGGATCAAATAAGACAACGTATGTAGCGCAAAAACTGCAAACCTTGAAGGCACTGTATAAATGCTAGCTATTATTGTCGCTTGTTACCTTGCTCCATGAGTGCCAGGCCTGGAGTCAGGAAGACTCCTCTCCCTGAGTTCAAATCTGGTCTCAGACACTTACTAGTTTCGTGACCCTGGGCAGGTCACTTTACCCTCTTTGCCTCAGTTTCCTCATCTGTAAAATGAGCTGGAGAAGGACATGGCAAACCACTCCAGTATCTCTGCCAAGAAAACTCCAAGTAGGGTGATGGAGAGTCAGACATGACTGAAAAACCATGGACCGAAACCCTTGCTCAACAGTTCCCCTCTCTGGGCCTTCACTTCCTCACCCTGAAATAGGGGCAGGGGAGGATTACACGATCTCTAATTTTCCTTTTGGCTTGAAATCCTGTAACTTTTTCTGGCTCGAAATCCTATGATCCTCTGGTCCAAGGGCCAAAGAAAAGTTGAGCAGGAAAGAAGGACCAAGTGAGAAGCTTGCTGCTTGCTCTCTTCGTTTCCCAGAGAAATGTTGTAGAAGCAAACTGGGGTCTGACCTCAGCAACTCAGGTAGGGGGTGGATGCCCCAGACTCTCAGAGTCTACTTGTAGCAACCATACCCACCTTCACAGTCTGTTGGCAAGGCCTCTGTCTCAGCTTGGAGAAAATGGGCATGCCCTCCGTGTGTGTGTGTGTGTGTGTGTGTGTGTGTGTGTGTGTGTGTGTGTGTGTGTGTGTGTGTGTCCATTCCCTTACAGTCACTGGACTTTACCCCAGGCTATTAAAAACAGACCTAGAAAAGAATCAACAAAGCTAGGAGATTCCATTGTTTGAAAGATTTTAGAGTTTAATCCTCTCCAACTCATCAGCAGACCAGAAATGCAATCCTTTCCCCTAGCACCTCTCCTCCAGGCCCAACCTGCCCTCAGGTCCAAAGAAAAGAGCGTCAGCCTTAAGGCACCACACTCCCTCCCCACCAATGGGGTATTACATTTGAAGGTCCCAGGGCACCATGGAAGGAGGGTTCCAAAAGAAAACAATTAGGGCAAAGAGCCTGTCTAGAAGTCAGAGAAAAGGGGCATTGTTGCCAGCTCCCAGAAACTAGGCAGTTGTGGGGGGTGGGGAGGGAGGAGTCCTCTCCCAGGCTGCTTAGGCTGATCCTAAACAGGAATTCCTGGCCCTCATCTCAGGTTTCCCCCACCCACCTAAGCCAGGCTTCCAGTGGCAGTCCAGCTGGAGAAAAACACCAACCTTATCTCGAGGGCCATCTCTCCCTAGTCGGGTGGAGCTGCCCAGATGGCAAACACTGGGAGGTGGGCATTTGAGAAGGAAGAGCCCAGGGGAAAAGTTTATGAGCACAGAGGGATGGCATTATAAGGAAGCCTGCTGAAGCAGCCACCTCACCCCCAGCTCCAGAAAAGGAAGTGGGTCAAGGAGGAGAGGCATTTCAGAGGGTACCAAGCAGTTCTTTGATCTTTGCACTGTCACTTGCTTTCCTTCCCCTCCCCCAACCCTGCCCCACCCTACTGCATTCAGAATCCTCCCCAAGACCACAATGAGCAGCTCACTGGATTCTGGGGAGAACCAGATGTTTAGGTTTTATACGCACACACACACACACACACACACATATACATATATATACACATACATATACACACACATATGCACATACATAACCAGATATTTAGATATTAGGATAGAAGGAAAAACCGAATCTAAGAAAATCTAATGAGAGGACAAATGTAAAGTCCTCTACTTGGGTTCAAAAAATCAAGTGCATCATTACAAGACGGGGTTGGTATGCCCGGTCTGTAACTCATGGGAAAACTCATTGGGAGTTTTATCAGCCTACAAGCTCAACATGAGCCATTGGCATGAAGCAGCAGCCTCAAAAGCCAGTGTGATCTTAGACCCATCTTCTCTGCTCTGATTAGATCCCCTCTGGAGTCATTCTGGACGCCATATTTTAGGAAGGCTCCTGATGAACCAGAACAGGTTCAGGGGCAGTCAATCGGGATGGTCAGAGGAATGGACCATACCAGGACTGGTCGAGGGAAAAGGGACAGGAACGCTTCCATTATCAGAAGACCTTGGAGTGGAAGAGGGATTGGATTTATTCCACTCAGCCCTGATGGGGCAGAACCAGGAGTTTTGATGAATGGAAGTCACCAAGAGGTAGTACTCAGGTCAAAATAAGGACAAGCTCAGGAGCGGCAGGTAGTGCAGTGAGTAGAGCACCGGCCCTGGAGTCAGGAGGACCTGAGTTCAAATTAGGCCTCAGACACTTGACACACTTACTAGCTGTGTGACCTTGGGCGAGTCACTTAACCCCAATTGCCTTGCCTTCCCCCCTCAAAACAAAAATAAGGAAAATTGGAGCTGTCTAGGAGGGAGAGGGATCACCACAGGGAAGCAGTGGTTTCCCCAGTAGCAGAGCCCTTCAGGCAGAGGCTGGATGACAATGGATATTGTCCCTGAGAAGTAGCATCCCCCAAAGTTTCCCCCACCAAAAGCTTGAATTGATGTCCTCTGGAGTCCCTTCCAAATGGGAGGCTCAGACAGAGAGAGGGAAGTCATAGCTTTCCTGAAAAGGGCTTTCTCCCACACCTGCAGCTCTTGGCCATGTTCTAGGTCTTCAGTGAGGAGTCAACCCATCTGCTCTGCCGTTGTTATCCAAGGAACCGGATCTTTCTTTTAAATTTTTATTTATTTATTTATTCATTCATTCATTCATTCATTCATTCATTATTCCCAATTCTGAACATTCATTTTTTAAAATTTTGAATGCCAAATTCTCTCCCTCCTGCACACCCCTCCTCACCCCTTGAGAAGGTAAACAATATGCTAGCCATTATACCTATGAAGCTGTACAAAACATATTTCTATATTAGTCAGGCTGCAAAAGAAATCACACCAAGAAAAAGAAAGTAAAAAAGGCAGCTTCCATTTGTACTCAGAGTGCATCGATTCTCTCTCTGGAGGCAGAAAGCATTTTTCATCACAGGTCTTTAGGAATTGGTCAAACCTTTCTTAATATAAAGGACCTCACTTGAGTTATCCACACACACTGCTCCCTCTTCCGTAGGGCAGGTCACCTGGCAACCTACCTAAGACAAGAACTAACAGATATTCTGTCCTGGGCTTCATAGAGATGGCAAATCAGGGAGGCCTTGGGATTTGCCCCACCACGTGTATGTACACACACACACACACTCTCTCTCTCCCTCTCTCTGTCTCTCTCTCTCTGTGTCTCTCTGTGTGTCTTTCTCTCCTCTCTCTGTCTCTCTATCTATCTGTCTGTCTGTCTCTCCTACCTACACTAAGGCAACCTCTAAATTCAAGGGTGTCATAGGATGTGCTAGAGCCCCAAAGCTCTAAGATTGTCTAGTCTAGACCCTCAGAAAAGATACAGAGCAGAGGCAGAGCATGTTCCAAACGGACCATTAGAACCACAGCTTATGGCCATCATTTACTCAAACCTGATCTATTTGCCAGGAAGCCCTGCTATGGGTCTAATGATGGACCACAGGCTGCCCTTACCCTTCATAGTGATCTGGCCCCATCTTTTGTCAGCTGAGGGGTCTTCAGCACTCAGTTCCCCATGGGTGGAGTCCATGGAGCCTGGTGGTTGGACCCCAGTGCAGTGGGTACCTGAATCACTTGCCCACTCAGTCTTCTTGCCACATAGTAAAGATGTGGAAAACTAGTACCACTAGTTACTGAGGCAATCTCTTACCCTGGCCTTATCCAAACAGGTCAGACCTTTCCTAATACAAAGCACCACACCTGACCAGCTCCCTCCAAGGCGAACCAACAGTCTTTTGACCCAAGCCCCAGGCCTCTCTTAACGGATGGCAAATTGGTGAGGCCTTACGTTTTGCCCTCCCCCCTCCCCTATCCTGCTGGTATCTGGCAGTGACTCAGGGGAAGGAAGTGGGTCAGGCAAAGGGTTTACAAAAAAAGAAAGACCTGAGGCTCAAATAAAACAGAATCAGCACTTTGGCTCCCCTCCCCAGCTCCAGCATGACAGAGGTTGAGAGGCTCATCTCCCCTTCTGCATGACCACATGGGCTGCTCCTTCTGGGAGATGGCAGTGGAAAGACAATGAGATGTTCCCAGCTCTCACTCTTTCTGGGCCTCAGTTTCCCCAATTGTCAAATGGTCTTGTGTTCTCTGCCAGCTCTGAATCCTCTGCCTGATTTTACCTCAAGAAAGATCATTGAAGCTAATATTTTATCATAATTAGAGCAATATGGTGGGTGTGATGGTACAGTGGATAGACTATTGGTTTTGCAATCAGAGAGACCTCGGTTTGAATCCCACCTTAGCTACTTATCCTATGTATAATATCTTTTCTTAATACAAAGAACCTCACTGGACAAATCACTTATGCTCTCTGGGCCTCAGTTTCCTCATCTGTAAAATCAGAGGGTTGGACGTTATGACCTCTAAGATCCTCTTCCACCTCATGAGAATTAATTTAGCAAGATATTAGGACAACCAAGACACAGCAGAAGTGTCTCAAGCACCTAGTCTGGTGACTCATGCATCCAGCCTTGTTGGTTGGATCCCTAAGGCAGTGTCGAGTGCCACAGAATGGAGTCCTGTTCAGTGTGAAAGAAATCACTGTCATGATGAGGTCTGAATGGCCTGACCAAATCCCTCTCAGCCAGAAGGGGCTCCTGTTGACAGATGGGAAAACCAAGGCACACTGCAGAACCTGCCTAGAGTGACCCAATGGAGATCAGGATTCCCTGTGGCCTGCAACCCTTCCCCCAGACAGAACCCCTTGTTCAGAAAAACAAACAGGACCACACCCAGGTCGGACTCTTGTCATTCCTGGTGTCTGCGCACGGGTCAGAATTTCTATCTTCCCCCAGATGTGGGGATGAGAGCTGTTCTGCTCACCCTCCTGCACCTCCCTGTCCCGGGAGAGGAAAGTCACTGCCTCATGCCTGGACGGTGAGTTGCCTCCTGACAGTCCCCACAGTGGCATCTCTGTTATTCCTGGGAATGAGGCCAACAGAAAGAAGAGAGAGGAAGCCACAGAGCTGGCACTGAAATGTCACCTCTCTGCAGGGAAGCTAGGTGGTGAAGACGAGGTCATTGGTGAAAGAAACTGCAGTCTCCTGGTCTGGCTGTTTTTCTAGCCATTTCTTTGGCTCCAGGTAATCATTAAAGGAAGGTTTCATGAGAGACTCCTGAGAAGAGCCCTGATTTGGAAGCAAAGGACCTAGGCTCAAATCCTGACCCAGACACTTACCTTTCTGGGAAGTCACCATCCATCTCTCTGGGCTCAAGTTCTCTCATTTGTAAAATAAGAAGGTTGGACTCTGAGCTATGGAGGCTCTTTCTAGACCTAAATCTATGATCCCAGGAAGAATGTTAAAGATGATCTCTTCAAGCAAGGTCTCTAAGGAGCAAGCCTTGGCTCTTACCAGTCTCAAGCAGGTTCACAGAATCCCAGTTTGGAGTTCCTATGCTTAACTGGTAACAGTGCATAAAAATAGGCTTCCCAAGTGGGAAGGAATCAGTGGCCTCTCTCCTATCTCCCAGGGTACTCTCTGTCCTTTCTGCCCCAGAACCATTGCTAAGGGAACATGCCCCTCGTTCCCTGTAGGACCATAGGACTTGGAGCTAGAACCACCCTAGAAACCAGCCTGAGTCCAGGAGTGGGGAGCCTGCAGCCTTGAGACCACACGTGGCCTTGTAGGTTCTTGGATGCAGCCTTT
>CM053625.1:343810160-343843709 GCA_028646595.1 Phalanger gymnotis | reverse complement strand
TGGAAGGGAAAAGGGGGCAGGTGAGGGGGAATGAGTGAATCTTGCTCTCATTGGATTTGCCTTGAAGAGAGAATAACACACACACTCAATTGGGTAACCTACTCCACAGGAAAGTAAGGGGAAGGGGATAAAAAAAGGGGGATAATAGAAGGGAGGGCAGATAAGGGGAGGAGGTAATCAAAAGCAAACACCTTTGAAAGAGACAGAGTCAATGGAGAAAATCAAATAAAGGGGGACAGGATAGGATGGAAGGAAATATAGTTAGCCTTTCACAACATGAGTATTGTGGAAGTGTTTTACATAATGATACTTGTGTGACCTATGTTGAATTGCTTGCCTTCCTAGAGAGGGTGGGTGGGAAGGGAAGAGGGGAGAGAATTTGGAACTCAAATTTTTAAAAGCAGATACTCAAAAAAAAGGTTGTTTTTGCATGCAACTAGGAAACAAGATATATAGGGAATGGGGCATAGAAATCTAACCTTCCCTACAAGAAAGTAAGGGGAAAGGGGATGGGGGGCAGAGTGGGGTGACAGAAGGGAAGGCTGACTGAGGAACGAGGTTTGGAATAGGGGGAAGGTTTTTGTAACTGAAAATCTTGTGGAAATCAGTGTTGAAAACTAAAATATTAAATAAAAATGATAAAAAAGAAGCATCCTTGGTCATGCTACTACTTTCAAAAAAAAAAGAAAAAGAAAGACTAGCTGAACAGCCCACGTGCTATACTTGTATCCACAAGATAGTAAAAGAATTGTTAGGTGGTTTCTTTTTCCCCAATCAATGTAGTACAAACATAGGTGGAGTGAAACAGAAAAAAAAAAACAACTCCCAAACAACACAACACAACACTTCACGGATGTGTATCCAGAAGTCAAACATATGAACTTCCCTAAGTAGAAAGATTAATCACATGTAAGAGGAAATATTAAATTCCTTTTATTATTGTTTATTTAGCTCCTTTTGACAAACAACAGAACTTGGCTAGTAATTCTTTTAGTGAATATTACTGCAAAAATCACCTGATTGCGATTGTAAAATGAGGAGGGGGGTCAGACTAGGTGACTTGTGAGGCCCCATTTAGCTCCAAATCCTATGATTCTTCAGTAAGTTTCTGTGAGAGTCACACAGCTAGTATCTCTCAAAGGTGGGACTTGAACTCAAGTCTTTCTGACTCATTTTCTACTATGCCAGGCTACTTCTCTCAATATAAACAGTTTAAAACTGACAAGCACTTAGAGCAATGCTTGGCACATAGTAGTTGTTTAATAAATATCTATTGATTGATAACAACTTACATTTGTATAGTGTTTTATCATTTGCAAAGTATTGTTCTCACAACAATCCTACCAGGTAATAATTGATACAGTATTGATACAGTGTTTTCAAGTTTCAAAGAGGTTTACATAGAGTATCTGGAGCTCCAAACAACATCCTTCTGAGACTGGCACTAAAGTATCTTTATCTCCATTCTACAATTTCTACTATAGGAACTGAGAAAACAGAGGCTCTGAAAATTCAAATGACTTGTCCAGAATCACAGAGTTATTAAGTGTCAGGGCAGGATTTGAACTCAGTTCTTCCTTACTTCAAGCTTAGGCAGCTAAGTGGTGTTGGGCTTGGAAGTCAGGAAGCAGTGAATTCAAATCCAACATTAGACATTTACCAGCTTTACTTAACTGTCTGCTTCGGTTTTCTCATCTGTAAAATGGGGATAATATCGTACCTACCTCCTTGGGTTATTGTGAGGATCAAATAAGATAATGTTTGTAAAGCATATTGCCTGGTACATAGTTGGTACTTAATAAATGCTTGTTCCTAGTTCCCTATTGCCACTTTGTCTCTCTTGTAGGTTGTTGTGGTTGTGTGGTTTGCCTTTCATTCTCAAAGAGGACCATGACATCAGGTAGATAATGACATGACTTGCAGTTGACTTTGATTTGAGTGAAGGAGGGCCATGCAAGGTTACCAGCCTCACTTTCTCCTCCAGAGCCATCTGGGTCCAGCGGCCAGATATCCATCAGGATAACTGGAGATGGTCCAGGACGCAATATCAGTTTATTGATGAAACATGTATGTTCATCATACAGTATTCACTTAATTAATGTGTACTAAATTGGTCATTGTCCTCTGCCAAGTGGCACAGTGGATAGAGTGCTAGGACTGGAGTCAAGAAGACTCGTCTAACTAAATTCAAATCTAGCTTCAGACATTCACTAGTTCATAAATGTTCATAAAAAAGGACAGATATATTGATAGCTCCTACAAGGGGTCACTCCAGAAATGACCATTAAAAGTGGGCTTTCACAGTGTAGTTTGCAACTTCTGGTAGGGTGAGGCAGAGGGGAAGGTCCAATCTCACTATGATTATCTTGCCACCAAAACTATGATTCATTATTGGGTTGATATCTGGGAAAATGTAGCAGGGTAGAAGATATGGCATAAAAAGAACTCTAATTTTCAATAAAGTGCCTCATTGGTACAACTGTAAGGTAGCATTCTATTAGAATCAACGAATCAGTCAAAGGTGCTTAGTAAGCCTCGTCATATACCAGACATTGCAGTAGGTGCTGGAACTATAAAGACAAGACTGAAACAGTCCAGGACCTAAAAGTCTGTAGAGGGAGACAGCATAAATATAGGGTGTGTCCCAAAAGTCTTAGTGCGGTTTTAAGCTTTAACAACATCAGAAGTATAAATATTACAAAGTTACAAAAACATCAGTTCAAAGTTTTAAGGTTTAAATTTCATTTACACTTATTGAGTTTTGTGAATTTTGAAAATAAAAATTTTAATTTTAATTTTGACAAGGGACTCTGTCATTATGCGTGTGACAGTTTCTGGATGACACTTTCTCAGATCAAAGGAAGTCTTGTTGCTTGGCCATTTTGGTACTTGATCTACCTCCATTAGACTTTTTTTGGTAGGGTAATGTCAAAATTGTCATATATACATCAGAACCTTGTTCTTTGGCTCATCTTAAGGCTAGGATTACAAATGCAAACTGAGCAGTAGCTAATGACAGTTTTTCCAAAGTTCAAAAACTGAATAGGCAACATATATCACAAGATGGCTGGGTATGTTTACTTTGAATAAAAAGCACCAATATTGTAGAAATTTAAGTAGTAATATAATTATATTACATAATTATCAATAATAAAACCATCACTTAAAATGTTAAATATTATTAGTTAAATGTATTAAATAATCATCAGTTAATAATTAAAACATTTAAAAATAATAACACCAATCATTTAAAATTTTAATTAACCTTTCAAAAAAAATTTTCGTGAGTTCATAGCATTTATACTAAAATTATTAAAACTTAAAACTGCTCTAAGACTTGTGGGACACCCTGTATAGATGTCTAGCTATCATTCAGGTAGGCCTATAAGGTCTGGAGCACTCAACCCTCTCTGTCCTACACCCAGCCAAGTGGTTTGAACTGGGTTCAGTCCTGAAAATCCTGCCTCTAGGGAGAGGAGGCTACTTTTTCTCACATTAATTGGCATATTAAATCTCTCATTCTGGTGACCCTGGGAGCAATTTACTTATAGCTCATGTCTAGAACATTACCTCCTTCCCCCCCAAAAGGCGGAGGAGTAAAAGAGATAATGCCCAATGTGAATCAGAGTATAGGATAATTTATTTCTACTCACAAAGGAATATTCGGCATAAAAGAATCACATTAACAAAATGATTAACACTGAATTTAGCAGCGATGTATAACAACTGTTGCAATCTTCTGAGAATCTAATATTTAAACCTCAGAAAAACATAAAGCAATTTTTCAAAGTGCTAATCTGACATTTTATATTTCACCTAGGCTCTGTACTGTCACTCCACTCCAAACCAAAGCCTTCTCTGAACTTCATGCTCCGCCTCTTCTACAGCCAGTCCCCCCACCCCCTGTGTCTGTTGAGCTATCAGCTAATGTTCTGGTGGACTCAGCCACCACACTCAAAGATCTCTGTCCTTTTCAAACTCATAAAGCTGCCTACTGAAAAAAGGAAACAATGCAGAAAAGCCCAGAAGGGGTCCAGGAGCAAGCTCAGCTCCTTGACTCTACTCTTCACCTGGGGTCGGCAGGGTGGGTAGGAGTGTTGCCCTTTCCCCCACTCTCTGCACAGGAGAGTCAAAGAGAGAGATTGTCACGTGGAAGAGACAGCAAGAGACCAATCTGGAAGCTGTTTTTTTTTTATTTGAACAAATGTAACACCCTATCCCCAACCCTTCCACTATCAAGAAGTGGGGGGAGAACCAAGGGACCACAACATTTGGAAGTTATTAATAAATGCCAAATCCTTTCAGCACTATGCTACCAAATGGCCAGAAGTAATCAGGCAGTTTATTATGCCCCAAATGCCCAGGCACTGAGCACTATGTCCTTGGAGATGTAATGGTCAATAAATGTTTATTGATTATTGGACACCCCAGAGGTTTCCAGGGGAACTTTGGGTGGATCTTTCATGGAATGGTCCCTATAGGTCCATCCAGCTTTTGCTACATAAGTATATGTAATATTTATCAAAGATAAATACAAAGTAATTTTGAGAGAGAGACATTAGAAATTGGGGGCCAGTTGAGGGGGAAGAGGAATAAGGAAAGGTGGCATGCAGAAGGTGGTAAATGAGGGGAGCTTTGAAGGAAACTAGAACTTCCGAGAAGCCTCTGCAAGTGAGGACGGAGGACATCCCACAGACAGCCTGTGCAAAGTCATCGATGCAGGAGATGGAGTGTTATACTTGGGGAACAATGACAAGGCCAATTTGGCTGGACCCTAAAGAACACAAAGCAAAGTCATGTATAATAAGGCTGGGAAAAGTAGATTGGAGCCAGATTCTGAAAGGCTTTAAATGTAAAATAAAGGAACTCTAATCAGGGGAGTTTGTAGTCCTATTAAAGGAAGTGATTGGGTTTTATTATCTGGGGTGCTGAAAGCAGTTACTGGTGATGATGGTTGGTGATGACAGGTACAGAAGAAGACCAGTGGTGGCATTAGCTTTGAAAGCTTTTGGAAAAGTTGTTTCCTCTGTCTTTCTGCCTAAAGGAACCTAGACAGACTGGCCTGCTTCTATTAGCAGAGGTCCCCAGGGAACAAGGAGTTTGTACCATCTCCTACAAAAGTCCATTAAGAGCATAGATTTCGAGCTGGAAGAGACCTCAGAAGAGACCCAGTCTGTCTAAGACATAAAAGGCTTTCTAATGGGGACAGCATTGGTAGGACTGGAGCCACCTATGGCAAAGAGGCATTTCTCTCTCTCAGTTCCCATCAAGCACTTAACATAGCTAATAATAATAATAATAGCACGTCATAGTTCTGTAATGCCTTAAGGTTTATAAAACACAGTAACCCTATGAGGTAAATAGTGAATGGAAGGATGGATGGATGGATGAAAAAAAAAACCATTTATTAAGCTCTGACTATATGCCAAGAATGATTCTGAACACTGGAGATACAGACAAAAAGCAAGAAGCCTGGCCTTGAGGAGCTTCCATTCTAATAGGGGAAGACAATCCACTTGAGGGGAATGGTAGCTAGAGAAGAATGTTTGATCTGTGGGCTGAAGGGGAAGAGTAGAAGGGCATCAGCATGGCACCAAGATGGCAGAAGAGCTGTGTGCTAGAACCACATCAATCTTAATATGCAGACCTCTCATCAATCAGGAACATATAGCCCCAGAACAGGAATTCAAGTGGAAGCATTGTTATTCCCACTTTATAGATGAAGAAAGTAAGGCACAGAGACCTTTTTCGGGATCACACAGAAAATAAAGGTCAGGGTCAAGGCTGGCTCCAAATTCAGTACTTTTTCTACTAGATCTCATTGCTTTTACCCAACAACCCTCAGTCATAAGAAGGAAGAAAAAAACATTTGTCGTTGTTGGTTGCTGTTCAATCATGTTTGACTCTTCACGACCCCATTGGGAGTTTTCTTGGCAGAGATACTGCAATGGTTTGCCATTTCCTTCTCCAGCTTATTCTACAGATGAGGAACTGAGGCAAACAGGTTAAGTGATTTGTTCAAGGTCACACAACTGGGAAGGGTCTGAGGTCACATTTGAACTCAGGTGTCCCTGACTCTAGACCCAACTGTCTTTCTACTGCCCACCTGGCTGTCTCAGTGTAGCATGGTCAAGGGAGTAGCACTTCCTGGTTAGGTGAAAGGGGCAGATTGTAAGAATTTTTTTTTCTTTGATCAGACCTTCTACTCACACAGACCAACCATCATTCTGTAACTCAAGGTCTGAGGGAGTGTCCAAGGTCAGAGGCCAGTCTGTGTGAGAAGCTGGCCTCCAGCCCAATCCTTCCTTATTCCTGAGGCCTGCTCCTCTGTCCACTCTATAAATCTAATTTCAAAGTCTAGCATTGTAATAAAATGTGGTGTCTTCTGAAACCTTGATGCAATAAAGGAGGCAGGTAGGGTGGAGCTGAAAGAGAATTGCCTTTGGAGTTGGGGACCTGGGTTCAAATCTCACCTTTTCTATCTACTACCTGTGTAACCCTGGGCGAGTTCCTTAATAGCTCTGGGCCTCAGTTTCCACCCCTGTAAATAGAGTGGGCTGGATTAACCAGCCTTTTATTTAATCGTGGAGTCACGGTGTCGTAGATTCAGAAAGGAGCTTGGGAGCTATCTAGCCCAACCACCTCATTTTACAGATGGGTAAACTGAGGTACAGGGAAGTGATGCGGTTTGCAGGAAGTACTTCAAGATCCCTCAGAGACCCAGGGTCTCCGAGAAACATATAGAGGAAGCGAGGAGACTGAGATGAGGCAGGTGGGGGGCTTTGGACAGCGGTGCGTCCTCTTCCCTTCCCCATCCCCAGTCATAGGAGGGAAGAGCACCAACAAGACCAGGGATGTCCACCTGAGGCTGGCTCCACAGGGGCAAAGCGACAGAGAGGAATCTGGCAGGTGGAACGGGGCAGTAGCAACATGGACAAATCACTTAACTCTTGGGATGCTGTAAAATGAGGGGGTTGGACCGGATAACCTCGAGGTCTCTTCTACTTTCAAATAGATGCCCCCGTGACCCTGTGACGATGAGGCAGCATGGTACATAATGGAAGGACAGTGGATAATGGGCAGACCTGGTTTTGAATCCTGCCTCTGACTCTGTCTAGCTGACTGACTTCCCTCAGGCACTCCCATCACTCTAGCTGAGGGAAAGTCCCTGAATTCAATGTTTCCATTAGATTATAAGCTCCTTGAGGGCAGGTTCTGGTTGGTTTTTTTTGGTTTTGGGGTTTTTTTTGCCTATATATCCTCAGCATTTAGCACAGTGCTTGGCAAACAGAAGGTGCTTAATAAATACACCTTGTTGACTGCTATCGTTGACCTTAGAGGTAGAGACAGCCTGGCTAACAGGGAATACCCCTTGATGAAGTGCCCAGCAAACCAACTTTAAATGTACCTACTGCCTGAATATCAGACAAGGAATCTAGGAGTATTTAGCCTATAGAAGAGAAAAATCAGGGGAGAGAGAATAAATAGCCTGTGGATTTGAGCATCTGACAATTTAGGGTAGAAGCCTTCCAGCCAAGTCTCTGAGAAAGAGCTCCTTGGAAAAGGGGTAGAATACCAGGGCGATCTGGGCTGTTATTTCATATAAAACCCCAACTATGTGGCTGAGTCTCCCTAGCCAAGACCATGATCCTTGTCGTTTCTCTTTGTCCAATGGCTTCCAAGGATTTCTCCCACCTAGTATAAAGCTAATAGGAGCAGAATTTCAGAATGCCATGAAGTTCCAAATCGCATCAGCTGACACCATGCATTTTTAAAAGTTCATAAGGCAAAGAAAATAGTGCTAGAGAATTTTTTAAATTTCTAAGTAAAATTATAATCATCTATTTCTAATTATTTGTATTCAAAATGCATTTTCGTAGACAAGAGAAATGATATTACTATATTATATATAGAGAGAATAAATCAATCAAATTTATTACCATTTTAAATATTTACACTCATATATTATTAATTATATATAATTATAATATATCAAATTATTTAAAAACTTCTTACCTCAGTTGATGCATCTGGTTCTTCTAGCGTTAATAGATTGACTGATTCAAGAGAGACCATTAGGCCTTCTTAAAGACTAGTAGTCAGTCAATAAACATTTATTAAGCACCTGTTGTGTGCCAGGCACTGTCCTAAGAGCTAGGGATGTAAAGAAAGGCAAAAGACTTCCGTGTGTCCTCAAGGAGCTCACAGTTTAATGGGGAAAATAGCATGCAAGCATATTTAAGAAAGCTAAATATAGGATAAATTGGGGATAATCAACAGAGGGAAGGCACTGGAATTAAGAGGAGTGGGGAAGGCTTCCTGGATTTTACCTGGGGTGAGAAGGAAGCTGGGAAGCTGGAAGGTAGAGACAAAGAGTGAGAGCATTCCAGGCATGGAGGATGGCTAGTTCAAATGCATAGAAAAGAAGGTGGAGTTCATTCCTGATTGATTTCATCAAGAAGAGTGAGGTCTCTGTAATCTGGGGATGCACCTCTGATGCAAATATCTGAAGGCTGTCACACAGAAAAGGGATTATACCTGTTTGGGCTTGCCTTGGAGGGCAGAGTCAGAAGCAATAGGTGGAGGATCTGAAGAGGCAAATTTAGGCTTTTCCTAAGATTGTTTGAAGCAGCATCAAGGCATAGGCAGGGTCCAGTGACTATCCTAGGTAGGGTACCCCCTCCTCTTCATTCCATAGCAAGCTCTGGGCTCTTACTCTATGAATCTGTAGATGGGGCTTGCTGTGATCTGTGCTCTATGGAAGATACACATCCTGTGTCTTTTTTCTTTTTCTATGCCCCGCCACCCTGCTTTTGTTCTTTGAGTAAAATAAAAAGCAAAATTCTCCAGCCCAGACTACACCGCATAGAAGAAAGAAGCATGTGCCCCCAAAAGAGAACAGAGTACTAACTGGATTCCAAGCTTGAATTAATTGAATCCAGCTCCCCTGTTTAAGGCATAAAATCCACACAGGGACACTAAGAAGGTGTGTGTTCACACTTCAGTAGCAGGTGCAAAGCCATCTAGGGACATGTGAAATTGCTGTTATTACAGCTGAGTCTGTCCCATATTTCTGCCCCGTGGCTCCTTGCACCGATCCTCATCCCTGGAGGTTACAGCCCCATTTCTCACCTCACACCTGTGCCAATCCCTCTCCAAATTCCACCCAGCCTCTCACCTGTACTTCTCCGTCATGGACAGTGATCACAGACAGAGGCTGGAGCCCAAGAAAGGCAAGAGCCGACCCTGGTGTATCCTTGGGTGAATTGTTATAGTCAGGTGGAAGAAGATCTTCCCAAAGTAAATGGAGAATGTTTCTATGGCCAGGCTATGAGGCTGAGTTTTCAGATTAGGTCCCTGACCAAGTCAAGGAGTCAAACACGAGCTCAGTTGGACCAGGCCCTGGGTAGTTAGTGAAGCTGTGCAGTTTTTAGAGTGCTGGACCTGGAAACAGAAAGTTGTTCAGTCATTTCAGTCATGTCTGACCCTTTGACACCCCGTTTGAGGTTTTCTTGGCAAAGATACTAGAATAGTTTGCCATTTCCTTCTCCAGTTCATTTTACAGATGAGGAAACTGAGGCAAACGGGGTTAAGTGACTTGCCCAGGATCACACAGCTTGTAAGTTTCTGAGGCCAGATTTGAACTCAGGAAGATGAATCTTCCTGACTCCAGGCCCAGGGCTTTATGCACCACGGCACCGCCTAGCTGCCCCCTGAAAGCAGGAAGAACTCAGTTCAAATCCCAAATCAGATACTTATTGGCTGCATGAAAGTAGGTCTGGGAAAGTCGCTTAACCTTTCTGCCTCAGTTTTCTCTGCTGTAAAATAGGGGTGATAATAATAATCTCAAAGTATCACATAAACATGAGCTACTAATATTTTTAGAATGAGAGCTCCTAAAATGAGAATATTAACTTCCTTCTCCAGGGACTGTGGGTATAGATTCTAGAGGTCCAGAAGGGAATTTCAAGTCTGGAGGTCCAGGTCTGGTGTGAAAAGAACTGGTCCAGAAGGAGAAAAATAGAGCAGAGATCATCAAAGATAATTATGGGATTTATTCTCACCATCAACATGGATATACCATAGAAAGAGTCCTGGATTAAAGAAATCTGAATTTTCTCATTCTAGTTGTGCCAATGACGCTCTGAGAATTTGGGTAAGGTATTTTCCTTCTGATGGCTTCCTCTTTTGTAGAATGAAGCATTCATACCATGAATTAAAGTCTATTTTGGCTCTGACCTTCTTTGTTCTAAGGCTCCAGCATTCTCTATGTTGGCCACAAAACACTTTGGCACTTCAAATATATTAATGGAATCTGTAAGTGCTGGTCCTGAAAGGAGCCTGGAATGCTTATGTCCATATGCAGATGGTTTCATGATTTTACTGGCATGGGCAAGAGCAGACATTAACATCGGGCCAATAGGGCTTTGTCCCATGGTGCCAAATCACTCTGGGGTACTATTCCTTTCCATAGCAACCATTATTTTGATACCTGGCCCCTGATATATTGGGGATCTGTGCATAACCACTGCCCCAAGTGTCCTGGCACTGGGGTAACCCTTTCCGAGATTCTCTCTCCTCAATTTTCCAAAGTTGCCCCTCCACTGGCACAACTCCAGCTGCATTTTTACTGTTCTCTTCACCATCACTGCCACCCTACCCACCAAACTCTTTGTGCCCCAGGTTAAGAAAAAATGTCTAAGGACAGCTATCGGTGAGGGCCGATGCGTTTGTGATCATTACAACCCATCTACGACTTGTCTTCCGGTATTAGTCATTCATGCTTTCATTTCCCTCTCGACTCTACAGACCTGGCCACTATGACTCAGTTATCTTGTCATCCTGAAACTTTCCTCAAGACCTGGGACTTTCTCTCTCTTCAATATCCTGCCACCTACTGGTCTTCTTTTCCCTCTGGTGAGTTTCTTTTGGGATCTTTCTTTTAGAGATGGGCCCAGCTTCCACACTTCATTTCCCTCTTAGCTGTACCTCTAACTATAGACTTTGCCATCATGGGTGGCAGCGGGTACCCATCATTCCACCCCCACACCCACTTAGCTCCCTTTTATGGGTTATCTTCCCCCATTAGAATACAAGCCCCCTGAGGGCAGGGACTACTTTTTTTTTTTTGCTTGTATCGCTAGTGCTTAACACAGTCCTGACATGTAGTAAGCACTGGATAGATGTTTGTTCTCTATCCATCTACCTATTCATGTCTTTGTCTTTTTGTCAGTCCTTCCCAGAGAACCTATGGAGCAGCCTGGAATGGATACTCCCTGGAGTAAAGAAAAATTGGGGAAATTCTGGAGCAAAAGTCAGCCTATTTTCATATTGAAAAAAAAATCTATATATAATAATTATTTTGACATGTATAATTTTCTTTTTTTACTATCTTAAGGAGTAAGGCATCTCTAGCATAAAAGATATTCTCTTGGAATCCCTCACATGGCAGAGAACACGCCATGGTTCCACAGGACACAGCTCAGAATGCCTGATCTAGTGTACTCTTCTCCTTCTGTAGATGAGGAAATGAGGGCAAACAATTCACTCAAGTTCATCCCACTAATTAGTAGCAGACCTGGGAATGGAGCTGAGGTACCCCAATGCCCATTTTGGCCATCTTTCCACTTCTACTTGTCAACCTTTCCAGACAATTAGTGCAAGGAGTGTTAAATTTAGAATCAGGCAAAGTCTTAGTTCGAATAGTGTCCAGGCCACCCAATCTCTCTGAGCTTCTATTTCCTCATCTGTAAAATGGGACCAATAATACCTGCACTACCTGCCACATTGTGTTTTCGTGGGGAAAGGACTTTTTCCTCAATTCATTTCAGCTCAAAAATATGTTCCAGAGAGGCTCCAACGTGCAAGACTTTATTAAGACCACAAGGATACATACATAACCCACAGCCCACCTCCAAGTCTCCGCCCTCCCTCACAAAGATGGGGTCCCGTACTGGGGCCCTGACCTCCAAAGGATTACTTTCTCTTTTTGACTTATTTCCTTTCCCTACTCCCAGCTTAACTCCAGGGGAAATCTCCATAATAGAGCTGAAGTATAGCTCACATCTAGGTTTCTCCAAATGCGGGTAATGGGTTCCTGTGCTAGTTTTTTTTTTTCCTCCATTAAAAGGCAGGAAAGCTGTCCCCGAGAGTTGATCAAATTAACCAGTTTGGGCCAATGATTCGACTTCTCAGTCACCTGGGACAGAGGTGACAAACGCTTTCTAGGCAGGCTACATTACTCTCAAGTAGGGCCTGAACCAAATTAAAATGTAATTGAAAACATTTAACACATATATACAAATACTACAGGGAACAGATAATGTGGCTTTCTAAGTTACTAGATAGCCCCCTTTCTACTTGAGTTTGAGACCACTGACCCTGGGCATAAAAGGCCACCCCATGAGGAGTCAGTATGGCTCAGTCCTGGCAGATATCTCACTGCCATGCAAGCCACCACACTCTAACCAGACTCATTTCCATCTGGAGACTAGGTCTACATATATGAGTGCCATGTCCTTGAGGACTCTCTTTTCCATTCTATGAATAACTAAAGCTCCTTGTCTTATCTGTTAAATGTTATCATTTCATTCAAATCCTGAGCATGAAGCACCAGACCCGCCTGAATCAGGCCTAACCTACATTGCCCAACTCCCACAAAGTTAATCAATGTACTCGATAAATGTCATGTATAGGGTAGCTTTTATTTCATTCTACAGAAGGTACCTAAGATACAAAGGACTCATAGGAACCCATGAATAGACACAGAAACACGAAGTGTTCAAACAACCCATTTCATTCCTCCTAGAAAGTGAGTATACTTTGGGGGAAAAACAATCCTCCCTCACATTGGACCTGAAACATATTGTCTAACCAGCCCATGGCAAAAGCAAGGGCTGGCAAAGTCCAGATCTCCTGGACCTCATAATGCAGTTCTAATCCTCTAGTACAAGGGCTGCGATGATAATTGTCTTCATTCTCCAAGAGGGGTGATGTTGGGGAATTTTGCTCCCCCTTGGAGGCTAGTTCCTAATTCTCAAACTCAGAAACTTTCAAAGTTTTGATCACCTATGATGAAATTGCTGGGGATGGGAAGAGGACATTGAAAGAGAGGAAATCTTAGACCTGTGGATTTGGAGACTGCAGTACAACTGTATGTTGCCTAATTGTGGCTTGGCCTGTAGAAATGTGGACTTTGACTTCTCTCCATAAGACAGAGGTGAGTTATTTTACACAAGAGACGGCGCTTTGGATTAATGTGCATGGTCAAGACCAGACCTCTGAATGGGTCTGAGAGACTCTTCAGAGGCGGGTCACAGGATGAGCTCAGAACTTGCACCCCCATCTGCTGTTGGGATGTTCTAAGTGTAGGGGAAAGGTTTTATTCTTCCCTTTCCTTACACTTCCATCTACTGCCTGAAAAGTGGAACTCCCTCAGCGCCCAGCCAAGGGATAAGATGTGGCAATGTGTTGCAGATCCAAGGTTTAAGGAAACTGCTTTTGTTGAAAGAATGTAACTCAGAGTCCAGACAAAGAAAAGACGAAGACCTGGAAAAGCTCTGCAGGCTTAGGAGTTTCTGTTTGGATTAAAAGGACTTGACACTACCTCTTTAGTCCAGAGAAACAACAGTATCCTGTAGCTGACGGAGAAGTGGCCTCACCCATCCTGGGGCAGAGATCCAAAAGGAGAATGACCTCACCAATCAGTGGACAATCATAGAGACTTTTCCTGATAGGAACAAAGGACACTAAAGACTAGAATTGAGAATTGCCCCAGTCGTGTCTCCATACTTGTTCAGTCATTTCTCAATTGTGTCCTATTCTTTATGACTCCATTTGGTGCTTTCTTGGCAAAGATATTGGAGCAGTTTGCCATTTCCTTCTCTAGCTCATTTTACAGATGAGGAAACTGAGGCAAACAGGGTTAAGTGACTTAATCAGGGTCACACAGCTAGGAAGTGTCTGAGGCTGGATTTAGATTGAGGTCTTCCTGACTCCGGGCCCAGCATGCCACCTAATGTGCCACCTAGCTGCCTTCCATGCCATGGTTTTATAAATGTGTGCCCACTTTTCCCAACAGACTCTATGTCCATGGATGGGAGACTGTGTTCCAGATTTATGGGTAGAATGTCATGGTTTAATTATTCTTGCTTTGCCTTGTTTAGTAAACGTGTCCGGTTAAAAGTTAACGGTAGCATTTAAGCTAGTTTAGTAAATCAAGAGTGAGCCAGTTGGGGCTCAGGAGCTATAGTTGTTGGTAGAAATAGAACTTTCTAACCCCAAAGTTACCCCTATGATACTGAGTTAGTTGCAGCAATGTGGCTGCTGTCTCTAGGAAACCCCCTGACTGCCCCCACCCCCACCCCCTGCCCCAAGTCAGACCTGCTAGCTTGGGTGAAAGTTGGGTCAGTGAGCCAAGAGAGAACTTAGAGAGAAGTGGGGTAGGGGTGGGTGCCACGCCCACACCCACACAAACTATGTATGTGAACCAAGCATATATGAAGGCCTTCAAGGAAATATCCAAATAAAGGAAATCATGGCAAATCCTTTTGTAAAATAAAGCATTCCTCCAACCCTACCCACCATGTTTCACATAAAGCCAGATTTTCATATACTGAGAACATTCTAGTCCAAATTATCTTGAATTTGTAATGATAATAACTTTGTTTTTCTATAGCATTCTACAGTTTTAAAAGTGCTTTTGTATCCATTAGGCCATTTGATCTACCCAATGATTCTTTGCGGGCATTAGATAATTAACTACTCAATAGATGAAGACATTGCGCCTTAGGGTTGTTAAGTGACTTGCCTAAAGTCATAGGACTGGTGAGCTGTAGATGAACAAGTACATGTCGTGTCATCCCAACCTTCTTTAGTGTCTTTGAAGGTTACCTGTGGGCAGATGGACCAAATCCAGATTGATTCGGGCCAGGAACCAAAAGTATTCACGGAGGGCAACATGTGTGACCAGATGCAACCACAGAATTTCTCATTAGAGGCCAGAAGCAGCTGCCTCAAACCCACAGGATCCTGGCAGCAGAGAGCCCTATCAGAGAATTAATTTACCTTGAAATTCTTTAGTGGCTTCCAACATCGTCATCTTAGCAACGCCGAGAGGACTTTTTGAAAGCAATGACCCTGATGCGGTCATTTAGGACCAGATTTTAAGCCTTTTGCCTTGATACAACTTCATAGGCTTCATGACCCTTCTATTTAGTTAAATTCAACAAGTATTTATTAAGTACCTACTATATGCCAGGTACTCTTCTGGGCACTGGCAAAACAAATACAATGAATGAAAATATCTCTGCTTGCAAGGATTTTATGTTCTAGTAGGAGAGGCAACAAGGATAAGTATGCATATACAGACCTCTCTCCTTTGCCCATCTCTCTCTCTCTCCCTCTCTCTCTTTTTCCTCTGTGTGTGTGTGTGTGTGTGTGTCTTTGCTTTTGTCGTTCTCTCTGGGCTTGGCATCACAAAGATGAGTCTTCTCAAGTCCAAATCTGACTTCAGATGCTGACAAGCTGTGTGACCCTGGGCATGTCACTTAGCCCTGTTTGCCTCAGTCTCCTCACCTGTAAAATGAACTGGAGAAGAAAATGGCAAACCACTCCAGTATCTTTACCAAAAAAACCCAAATGGAGTCACAACTGAATGACAACAACCAAAGACAAAGTCCGGTGTCAGCACACTCACCCTGGACAGGAATGAAGACATCTTTAGTCTGGGCCTCTTCCTTAAAATGGAAAGAACCAGTCAGTCAGAAGGATAGGCACTAGAAGTTGGGGCAATCAGGAAAGGCTTCCTATAGAAAGTGGTGTTTTGAGTTAAAAAGGAAGAGAGAGATTCTATGAGATATAGGTAAGGTAGGAGAGCTTTCCAGGCATGGGGAAGCCACTGCAGAGGCATCAAATGTCACACATGAAGAAAAGAGAGAAGACTGATTTGGATGAATAATAATGAGCTTGCATATATGGTGCATAACAAATATTGTTTCATTTTATCCTCATACCCTTGGGAGGTGCTATTACTATCCCAATTTTACAGATGAGGAAACTGAGGCAGACAGAGATTAAGTAGTTTGCCCAGGGTCACAGAACTTAGCTGTCTCAGGCCAGATTTGAACTCAAGCCTCCCTGTCTCTAGGATACCTAGGTGCTTTGTTGTTGTTGTTTAGTTGTGTCCGACTTTTGGGGGTTTTCTTGGCAGAGATACTGAAATGGTTTGTTATTTCCTTCTACAACTCATTTTACAGATGAGGAAACTGAAGCAAATAGAGTTAAATGATTGGCCTGGGGTCACACAGATAGTAAGTGTCTGAGATTGGATTTGAGTTCAGGAAGATGAGTGTTCCTGACTCCAGGCCTAGGACTTTATCCACTGTACCACCTAGGCTTTGTCAACCACGTCCCAGGCCTTGGACAGAGACTTGGGAAAGACGTGCCCAAAGTACAATGAGACTGGAAAAAATAAGTTAGGTCAAGGTTGTAAAGGGGGAGTGACTGAGGATGCCATCTGCTGGAGGATGTAAGAGGGGGTGGGACCAAGGCTAGATGTAGAGCAGCTGGCCTTGGGCAAGGAGAAAGGGGAGCTCATTCTCAAAGCCGAGGGAGAGGAGAAGAGAGTAGAGGGTGGTATCGACGGGGTTTGAGGATGTGCTAAGGGGAGGGAGGGAGAGAGAGAGAGAGACAGAGAGACAGAGAGAGACGGAGAGACAGAGAGAGAGAGACAGAGAAAGAGAGAGAGACAGAAACACAGAGAAAGAGAGAGACAGAGACAGAGAGAGACAGAGACAGAGAGATAGAGAGAGACAGAGACAGAAACAGAGAGAGACAGAGACAGAAACAGAGAGAGACAGAGAGATAGAGACAGAGACAGAAACAGAGAGAGAGACACAGAGAGAGAGAGGGAGAAAGAGAGAGAGGGAAGGAGAAAGGCCTCTATATGCATATTTATCCTTGTTGCCTCTCCTGCTAGAATATAAAGTCCTTGCACCAATTGGTAGAGGAATAAACCTAACCAGCGACTTAGAGGTAAGACATGATGACTGCCCTAATGGGAAGAATTTCCCTCTTGCTGCAAAATCCCTTCCCACTGCCAACCACAGTATTAAAAATTCCACCATTCACTAACTCAGTCTTTTGAGTTAAGACATCCAGTGCCCCTATTAAGCCATTGCCAGCCAATATCGCTTAATCAAGAGTTAATTTATGAGATGAGTCCTAGCAGAGAACGAGGGGTCCTGACAGAATGTAAATTGGAATAAATGTTGATGAGGAGAGGGGTCAGGAAAGAACCATAAAATGGACTCGTGCCCAGGCAGGGTGCCTGAAAGATAATCAGAAGGAGAAACTGAGTGAAATGGCGCTGGACTGGGAGGAGTCCGGAAATCTGGATTTGAATCCTAGCCCTACCACTCGCTAGCTGGCAACGTTGAGCATTTGAATTCTCCTCTCTGGGCCTCACTTTCCTCCTAAGGGAAATGAGGTGGTTGAATGGCAAGATTATGAACTGATACAGAGTAAGGTGAGCAGAATAGGCAATGTTTTGTTCAGTTGTTTCAGCCGTGTTTTACTCTTCGTGACTCCATTTGGGGTTTTCTTGAGAGAGATACTGGGGTGGTTTGCCATTTCCTTCTCCGGCTCATTTTTCAGATGAGGAAACTGAGGCAAACAGGGTTAGTGACTTGCCCAGGGTCACACAGCTAGTAAGTGTCTGATGCCTGATTTGGACTCAGGAAGATGAACCCTCCTGATTCTAGGCTGGATGCTCTATGCACTATGGCGTCACCTAGCGGCTCTTAAGGTAAATGAAAAGAACATGAAAACAGAATGTTAGTGTTTGTGATGACTAGCTTGGAGTCAGAGAAACAATGATATTCATCTCCTTTCTGGCAAAGAAGAGAGGGCCAAGGGTTGTGGAGTGTTACATACACTGCTATATATGGTAACTTGAGTGGTTTCGATTGATGATTTTTCTCTGTTACAAGCGAGATGCTCATTGGGAGTATGTGGGGCATTCTATGTTATATATACATACATAATGTTTTAATTAAATAATTAAATTACTACTAATCAAATACTTAAATATTTAATTAACAAATAATGTTAAATATATAGATTATAATTATTAAATTAAATAATTAATTAAATATGTTAAGTAGAATTTATATTACATATGAGTATAATGTGAAAAGAAAAGGCAGTATTCATTTTTTAAAATGAGGATATTGGACTCAAGAGGCCTCTAAAGACCTTTCCAGTTCTATCATTCAATGACTTTAAAAAAAATTGAGTGAGGAAGAACACTGTTGATCTCATCTCCCCTGAGTTCAATTATCACCTCTGTGCAGATGACTCCCAAGTCTACAGACACAGCCTTAATCTCTCTTCTGAACCAGCTGCCTGCTAGGCTCCTCCAAATGGGTGTTTCCTGGTCATCTTCAATATAATATGTCTGACAATTCCAAAAGACTCATGATGGAAGATGCTATTCACACACAGAGAAAGAACTATGGAGTCTGAATGCAGATCAAAGCACGTTATTTTCACTTCTTTTGCTGTTTCTGTTTTTTCTTTCTCATGGTTTTCTCCTTTCATTCGGATTCTTCTTTCAAATATGTTTAACATATTTGTATATGTATAACCTATATCGGATTGCTTGTTGTCTTGGCAAAGGGGGAGGGGGAGAGAGGGAGAAAAATTTGGAGCTGAAAATCTTTAAAAATGAATGTAGAAAATTATCTTTACATGTAATTTGAAAAAAAATAAAATTCTATTAGGCACAAAAAAATTATATGCCTGAAATGGATCTCGTATTTCCAGCAAACCCATGTCTTCTCCAGACTCCTCTATTTTTGTTGAGATTGCCACTATTCTTCAAGTCATCTACATTTACAGCCCTGGATGCCTCAACTCTGCTCACCTCTCCCACATCTTATCAGTGGTTGAGTGTCCTTCCCTACCCCTCTTCCCTTTTGTCTCCTTCTTTCCAATCAGCCACCTAGGTCCTCATCGTCTAGATTATGAAAGAGCCTCCTAACTCATATCCCTGCCCCCAGCCTCTACTCTGACCCACACTCCCCTTAGTTGCCAAATTGGGATTCCTAAAACTTAGATCTGACCATGTGGCTCCCCTACTCAAAAATCTTCAGTTGCTCCTTACTGTAGACAAGATAAAATGCAAAATTCTCAGACTGGCATTTTTTTTATTCTTTTTTTTTGTTTTGTTTTGTTTTGTCAGACTGTCATTTAAGGTCTCCTGTAGTCTGGTTTCCACCTACCCTTCTAGGTCATATTATTCACCTTCATGCATTCTCTATTCCAGTTAGTTTGCAAGATGTCCCCTTCATTTGATTCTCACAACAACCCTGGGAGGTAGGTGCTGTTATTATACCCATTTTACAGATAAGAAAATGGAGGCAGACAGAGGTTAAGTGACTTACCCAGGGTCTTCTAGCTAGTAAGTGTCTGAGGCCAGAAGTCTTTCTGAGGTTGAGCCTTCCTGGTGCTCTATCCACCGCATCACCCCGAAATGACTTGAATGAATGCTTTATATGATTTTGTGTATATCTTACTTTTATTTATCTCATAGGGCTACTATGAAATCAAGCTTGTAAATATGCTTACTTTACACTTACTGTTAATACCTCCTCTGGGGTTACTCCTCCAATCTGCACTTGCATTTGAGTGTTGGATCCCCAGAAGGGTGGCTGCTGTCTTGGGTATTAGGAGAAACCTGGCGGATAACTTCAATACCGTAGCTCATGAGCCCCCATTGGTGTGCTTCCCATGAACAAATAGGTACAATTAACTCTTGGCTGCACTTACTAAAATGGCATAGAGAAAAAAAAAACCCAGTAGCTTCAAAGTATTCCCCTCTCCCCATAAACCTGGGGCACACTCTCCCACATATGTACGCCTATGGGAATAGTGGACTGAAATTTAGAGTTCAATGATAATAAGGCATATGTACAGAATACATGTATGGCAAAGGCAATGTAATGTTCCTAGCACTGTAGGGATTGTAACACCTTTCTCTCCTCATAGTCCACATGTGGTTCCCTTGGAATGCAGTGTCCTTGCTAGGTGGGTTGTTAGGCTAGGTTCGCAGGATCTGTTCCTCTCCACAGCTGGCTTTCTTCTATGCTTTCAGGGCCTCTCATTGCTTAATGATGTTCCCTCCCTCAAAGGACTGCCTCTCTGCATTTGTGTCCACTTAGGAAAGTGTGATCTTGTGCCCTCCTGGATGCAGTGTCTCTTACCATTGAGTAACTCTATTTCAAAGTGACATAATCAAGAGAAGACACCCCATGAATATGTCTCGCTCAGGTACTGGGTTCCTCCTCCATGACTGACTTGAACTGAGATACTCTAACACCTCGGCCCTTAACTATTTAAGTCCCCAGTTGTAAAATTATTTTTTTCCCTTAGCCAATCAAGTTGTTTCCATCTGTCTCAATCAGAGAGATGGTCATACCTTGCAAAGGAATCGTTAAAAAGGTAACTGTTAATACCTCCTTACCTCTATTATCTACTCCTTGCTATTTGTGATACATCAGCTGAATTGGGATGGGGCAATCATATCTACCCCACCCCACCCCCCTTACGTTACACTTGGTTACAAAAGTCCCAAGTGGTTAACAAAAGGAATCCCTGGAATATCCTTCCCTCAGCTCACCAGGAGTTCAAATGTCTGAGCTCCATAATCTGGAACCTGACAATAATCACCTAGCCTAAATTTGTGGTCAGTTCTTCAGGTGGGGGGGGGGCGGGTCATAGAATGACAGACCCTCAGGGTAGGAAAGTACCTCCAAGGTCATGTGGTCCAACTCCCTACAACTCTCTCTCCCTTTCTCCTATGCATAATTGTCTCAACTTTTTCTCTGATTATGTTTCCTTTTTCCTTCTCATTATCATAATAAGATAAACATAAGATAAGGCCATAAGATAAACAACAGCTAGGCAGCACAGTGGTTAGAGCACCTGCTCTAGAGGCAGAAGGACTTGAGTTCAAATCCAGCCTCAGATACTTACTAGCTGTGCGACCTTGGGCAAGTCACTTCTACCACCCCAGTAAAATGTAATCTCCTTGACAGTAGGGGCTATCGTTTTTCATCTATGTGTTTCCAGCCTCCTAGCAGGGTCCCTTGCACCTTCTGGTATATATTTGTCATTATATTGTTTAAGGAGGAAAATCTGCATGCAAATATGACACAGATAAATGGGACATTTTGGAGGACAAATTGTAACACAAGTGTGAGCTTTTTTGGTTACCAAAGAAAAAGGAAATCTAAAGATATAAGAAGAGAAGACTGTCCCCAAGTCAAATGCTCTGTGTCTTCAGTTCCCTCTTCAAGTTCACAAACGTCCCAAGTCGTCAGCAGCCCTGCCAGGCAGCATCCCCCTTCTCTGCCTTCCTAGCTCTGAAAGTGGAAGCTTGTGGCCCAGATGCAGGCTTTGGTCTTTGGGCAGCTTTCCAAAACGCTAAGAGCACCAAAGCCAAAAAAAGAAACTGAGAAAGGAAGAAAACAAGCACTAGTTACCAGAAACATTGTTCTCCTGGGCTATGAGGAAATGTTTTATGTACTTTTAAAAAATTTAAAGTGTTGTGATTTTTAAAAATGTTTTGTTGCTGTTCAGTCATTTCAGTCCTGCCGACTCTTCATGACCCCATTTGGCATTTTCTTGGCAGAGATAGTGGAGCACTTTGGCGCTTCCTTCTCTAGCTCATTTGACAGATGAGGAAACTGAGGCAGAGTTAAATGACTGTCCCAGGGTCACACAGCTAGTCAGTGTCTGAGGCCGGATTTGGTGGAGGCATTTAAAGTGTGATGATGATTGCTACATGTAGAGACTGGGGAATTGGGAAGCCCGAAGCGGGTAGGTTGAGATACAGAAGACTATGATACTGGATTTTGTGATTGTTGTTGGGGGGTGAAGGACCCCAAGGGTCAAAGATGATGGCAACAAGTGTCTGGGCAGTGTGGAGTGAGCTCTAAGGCAGTGATAGCGACAGAGGGAGGTCTGAAAGTGCCAGTGGCCAACTTCCCATCCTGGCCCTGTGCACCAGAGGATGTGAAAGAAGGAGCAGCCTGGGAGAGGTGGCGAGAAATGGAGGGTCTTGAGAGAGAAATGTCAGTGAGCTCCAGAAGATAGGTGAGGAAGACGGAGCATGAAGAGAAATTTGTCATTAACAGCAAATTTGAGAGAATACACTGAAAAGGGAAGGAAACAAGCATTAAGCACCTACCATGCACCAGGTACGCATATCTCATTTGATTCTCACAACATCCCTGGGAGGTAAGCGCTGTCATGATTCCCATTTTACAGTTTAGAAAGCTGAGGCAGACAGGGGTGAAATGAGTTACCCAAGGCCATCCAGTTAGGAAGTGTCTGAGGCTGGATTTGAACTCAGGGTTTCATGATTCCAGGCCCAGCATTTTGTTATCGACTCCGATAAACAGATTTCTCTACTATTTGCTGTGACAGATCATTGCGGAACTGGCAATTGGTGGGAAGGGAGTCGAGCCTTGGATATATATAGTTTGGGATCCTCCTTTCCCATTAAGGAATAATAATCAAGGGTATATAGCTTGAACTTAAAAATTAGCTCCCATAAACCAAAGAGCAGCTAGGTGGGACAGAAGATAGAGCACAGGGCCTGGAGTCAGGAAGATGAGTCTTCCTGAGTTCAAATCCGGCCTCAGACACTTACTAGCTATGTGACCCTGGGCAAGTCATTTAACCCTGTTTGCCTCAGTTTCCTCATCAGTCAAATGAGCTGCAGAAGGAAATGGCAAAACACTCCAGTATCTTTGCCAAGAAAATCTCAAATAGGGTCATGGAGAGTCAGACTTGACTGAACAGCAACAATGATGTTTATGGGAGCAGAGAGATCTAATTCCAGCCCAGTACCTCTTCTCTCTTCAGAGTAGCCTCTGGCCCTATCCTATTGCTTACATTCCTGGCAGGAATCAAAGTCTCTCTTTGGGAAAGGAGGGGGAGGAGATGCTTCTAGAAATATCTACTTTTGAGTCCCTTTGAGCCACATGTGGACAGACCCGTGCGGACGCACCTAACCTACATGGGCAAAAACACATTCACACACAGCACCCTTTATGTGCACAGTCCATATATAACCTACACGAGCAAAACAAGCCACAAAATGACCTACCCACACACTCCCCCTTATGTGAGTTCATACTGCACTTTCCTTCTTTTCAATAACAAACAAATATAACACACACAGTAGATTCACATGTAATTCTCAGGTTACATCTATTCCACCCTCCCATAAATGAAAGGCTATTTGAGGAGGGGAAGATGATGAGGATGAATACTTGGGCTGAGCAAAGGGCCGACCCAGTGGTTGGCATACTTCCTACTTCCTATTGCCATTCTGGAAAACCTCCCTCTGCCACTAATTAATCAGCAACCCCCTCCCTCCTTTAGAGTTCACTTCCTAGTTTGAAGGAAGATAAGGAATCTGGGAGGTAGAGATGGGGCAGGAGGACATTCTACGAACCAGGGATGGTAGAGAAAGGAATTAGAATATCAGGTTTGGCCAATAGCTTGTTTCAGTCACCTGACCTGACCTGATGTTAACAGAGGATTTTTAAAAATTAATTGTAACATTCTTTTTTTAAATTTTGAGTTGCAAATTCTCTCCTTCCCTCCAGCCTCTCTCCCACCTGTTGAGAAAGCAAATAATATGAAACGTGTTATGCATGTGAAATCATGAAAAACATATTTTTGTGTTAGCCTTGTTGCCAAAAAAAAGGAAGAAAAAATTTAAAAGTAAAAAAATGATGCTTAAATTTGCACTCAGAGTTCTTGAGTTCTTTCTCTGGAGGTGGGCAGCATTTTTTCGTCACAGGTCCTTTGTAGTTGTCTTGGAGCATTACCTTTATCAGAATAGCCAAGTCTTTCACAGTTGCTTGTGTGGTTGTGTAGGAGACAAGGCCCACAGTTGGCTAATTTGGGGAGGGTGGGATGTGACCTATCTTCCCACTCTCTGAGTTGTTGATCACATACACTTGGGGTGAGGCCTCAGGCCCACCCTCCCCCGAGGATTGGGGCTGTGTGGGACAGCAACTTCACCCAAAATTAAAAACTCAGAGGCTTCTCAAGGAGAAAGTAGAAATGAATTTTATTATGATCCCGCTGAAAAGGGCGGTCTCTGAACCAATAGACAATGGGTTGGAAGAGGTGGCACCCAGAGGGCAGAACTTAGCTTTATACCCTAGCAAACAACCCCCACCCCACCACTGACCTTTTTACTCTCATTGGTGGAGTTCAGGCTTACAATCTAAACATGGAAATCTACTACCCCAGGTCCAATTTAGCCAATGCCAACTTTTAAAAACACTGTTATCCTTATTTGGCAAGGCTCGTGCTGGGGGGTGGGCTGGGGCAGGGGTTCAGGCTGCTCTAAGTTTCGGATTCCTATAGGTAGTAACTCGAAACTTAGGCCTAGCTGACAATCAGAAGTCCTGAGCCACGCTGAAAAATCCCCACCCCCATTCATCCCACTCAACTCACAGAAAGGCCAAGATCGAAATTCCATGAGAGGGCTTCACCATCCCACTCAGGGCCCTCACTTTGTACAATACTGATATAATCTTCCAAAGTTGTCCAACAACAACTCATTGCAGCATTCTGGAAAGCTAGCAGAGCAGAGCAAAGGCTCCACAATTCCCAAGAGGCAGTGTGGGCTAATGGACTTGGAACCAGGAAAATCTGAATTTGAATCCTTCCTCAAATGAACAAGACACTTAAGGAGTGTGTTGGATCTCAAATAACATAATGTATGTAAAGCACTCTATACATGTCAGTCATTTTTACAAACTTGACAAGGCTTCCAAGGGCAGACGTGAATGTCAACTGTCTTGTCCAAGGCTCAGCCTAGCTAAATTCTGAAGGGCTCATTAGAAGAGGTTTGGTGGCCAGGAAATTAATCGTTTTGACCACAAGTTTTTAAATTGTTAATTAAGGCAGAGAGAGAACATCATATCCTATTACCACCCACATGAATGAAATAAATCACAGGTCTCTGAACTTTTTAAATGCCTTACTTACACTTGCAGTCTCCTAAGAGAATGGTGAAAAAAAACCAAAACAAACAAAAAAAAATGCCAAGGCCCAAGCTGACCTTGATAATTAATTCCATTCCAAACATATCCCTGCCCTACCCAAGACCCATGACACCAATCTTTGGTAAAGTGCTTTATAAACCATAAAATGAAACTATCAAAGTAGGGAATGTGTAAGACAGCACTGGACCTAGAGTCAGGAAGACCTCAGTTCAAATCCTGTCTCAGCCCATTACTAGCCTTGTGACTCTGGCCAAGTCACTCAATCCTTCTGCGTCTCAGTTTCCTTATCTGTAAAATGAGGTGTTTGGGCTCCACGGCTTCTAATGAACCTTCTAGCTCTAGACTTATGCTCCTATATCCATTCCAGCTTTCAGCTTCATCTTCATTATGATTATTATTCCATAAGAATGAACTCCGAGGCGTGTCTGCATTACTTTACTGGAAAGCAATTTCCTTAGAGGGAATAACTTGTATATCCAACACATTTAGGGAAAGGAACGGTCCTGTGGATGAAGCAAAATTTCCAAGTAACTGATGTTTACCTCCTTAACCATTTTAGACATTTTATATGGAAATCACTCAAAAGCATAACACCTGAGCTCCATGTCCTGAGCTCTGACAGAGAGGCAGGTTTCAGCCCCATATCAGGAAAAATCTCCTCGTGACTGGAGCACTCTAAAAGTGAAACTAGCCACGGGGGCTTCTTCTGGTTCTAGGTCTGGTCTTCCTTCATCCAGGGCTCTTTCTGCATTGCAGAGGCAGCTGTCAGATAATGAAAGGATTAGATAATGAATTCCATCTGAATTAATTCAATTCAACCCATATTTATTAAGTGCCTGTTATATGGAAGGCTGTGTCAAAGGCATAATGAATGTGACCAGGAATAAGTAGCTGGTCCACTGGATCTTGGAAACTTTGTGTTCAAGAATGAATTAGGTTTGTTGTGAAGGATTGGGGGTTTAGCTTCAGGTTGAGAGAGAGAGGAGCCAGAGCCAGGCATTAGGGAAAGCAATGATTCTCCAGGGAGGGGCATAGGAGCAAAAGCTGGCTGACATTTCTCAGGTAACCAGGAAGTTCTGATGGGTGGGAAGATCCCAGACTCCACCTTCTTCTGTGTACTCTGGTTTCAAACACAGTCTAAGGAGGCTCTGGCCCATGAGAGAACATTGGGGTTTGTCCTGCCCAATCATGGGTCAACAATGGGGCACAGATACCCAGGCAGAAAGGGAATTCTGCCAAAAGGTGAAAGGAGAGCTAGGAAAACCTAATTTCATCATGAGATGATAGGATTTAGAGCTGGGAGAGATATTATAGCCCAGCTAAAGGAGACACTGAAGAATGAATAGAATGCTGTACCTGATGCCAAGATAGACTTAGGTTAAAAAAAAAAACCCAAAACTTAGTGACTCAGTTTCCTCATCTGTAAAAGGAGAGGTTTGATTTTGATTGCTTCTAATGACTTCTCTACTGCTAAAGCTTTTAGTCCAACTTGTTTGTTTTTTAAAAAATATATCAGTCAACAAGCAATTGTGAAGCATCTAACATATACCAGGCATACAAGGACCAAAGGAAACAGCCTTGCCTTCAAGGGGCTTACATTCTCTTGGGGAAACCAATACATATATACACCTATAAAGCATAGGTGTATAAAAGGCACATCCAGGTCAAATGCAAGGAAACCTTGGAAGGGAAGGACTATTATTACCTGGGGAGAACCAGGAAGGCCTCTGCATTGGAGCTGAATCTTGAAGGAGACCGAGGCTTCCAGGGAGGGCCTGTGGTGTTCCAGGCAGGGGGCACAGATGGTGCAAAAACACAAGGGTGGGCAATGCATACCAAGAAGGCCAGAGTACATGGAGAGGAGTAATGCACAAATCGGGGGTGGGGAATTCTCTAGGTCTCAAGCGCAGCCCTTTGAGTGAATCCAAACTTTAAAGAACAAATCCTCTTAATAAAAGGATTTGTTTTCTCAAACTTGGACTCAGTCAAAAAGCCACAAAGGAGGACCTAGAAGGCCACACGCAGCCTCGAGGCTGCAGGTTCCTCACCCCTGGTAAATAGACTGGAAAGTTAGTAAGGGGCCTGGTTGTGAAAAGCTTTAAATGCCACACAGAGGACCTTATATTTTTGGTCCTAGAGGTAATAGGAAGCCACTGGAGTTTATCGAGCCGAGGAGCAGATACAAAGCTATTCAAGCCTGTCTTTTAGAAAGTCACTTCGGTGGCTATGTGAAAGATGGACTGGAGAGGGGAATGATCTCTCCAGGTGAGAGGCGGAAATAGAGAAACAGGGAAAGGACTTGCGCCAAATCACACAAATGCTCAACGGCTTTCCTCAAACAAGCCCCAACAATGGCCATTGAATTTTAAGGCTTCATTTTGTAACAGAGTTCTCCCTAGATATCCGGGATTCCTAGATTTCCTAAACAGCGCCCTCTTTGCGGAAAATAGTCATGCAAATCGGCTCGGATTTAACGCCTGCTTTCCATCCCAAGGAGGACACCCCAGCCAGCTAAATCTTCATTTTCTAGCCTACGCGCGAGTCTCCAGGATTTTCTCCATTATATTCCAGAGAGCTCTTTCAGCTTGGGACTTTCCCCCGGCGCTTTCTCCCTCTGATTGGCTGGTTCCTCCCCAAACCTCCGTTTTAAGGAGGAGGCCCAGACCAGCCGGATCTTGCCATTCCTCTCGGACTTGGTTTACAAAGCCTGTTAGTGAAACTTCACTCTCCATCTCTTTTCTCCTCCGCTTCCTTTTACGTTATCTTCTATTAGATCCCGGAAGGCAGGGACTATTTTTCTTTTTGCTTTTATTTGTATTCCCAGTATAGTTCGGGCTTAATAGCTAACCTACCTACCCACCGCAAGCGCAGCTCTTCGCAGAAACGTGCATTTAGAGACTAGACTTTGTGCATCCTCTCAGGTCACCGTCAAATGATCGATCGACATTTGTTACGCGCTTATTTTGGGTCGGGCGCTGTGCGAAGCGCTTGGGGATACAAAAAGAGGCCACTTTTAGTATTTTTCTCAAATGAGTAATACTGTGTTTATAAAGTGCTTACTACAGTTGCTGACGCATAGAGAGTGCCGCGTGTGTTAGCTATTATTATTATCATAATTTAGTTCTGGTTTGGGCTTCTTTCCCGCATTTGCTCAGTTTCTCTGAATTCCACGTTACCAGTTTTTAAAAGGTGCCTTACTATTGCAACATTCCCCAATGCCTGGGTCCTCGTTCAGCGTCTGGCTGTTGCTTTTTGCTACTACAGAAGTAAAATATATTAGCGTGCACTGCCTTGGACCTCTCCTCCACCGGGAGCTCTGGATCAAAGGGAAGGAACCATTCCATCCCTTTTATCCGCCAAAGCCCCTCCTTCTCCTTCTCCGTCAGACCTAGAAGACAAATCCGCCGCACTTAGCCCTGAAGGGCGGGAGGTGGACCGGATGGGCGGGGCAATGTGGGGCGGGGCAGAGGTTCTTCAAGGAAGCTTGGGATTGGCCGGCGTGAGAGTCCACTTCCCGAGCCTGCGCCGCCGGGGGGCGGGCCCTAGCCGGAAGGGGCGGGGCGGCGCGCAGTGGCGCGAACTCGAGCTGCGGCTTCCGTTTGGAACGTTGTGTATCCTTTTGTATCCTCTGCTCCGGTCTGAGCGTTCCATCCGCGTCCCCCTCTCGCGCTCCCCATGGCGCAGCGCAGGGTCACCGACTTCTTCGCCTTGCGCAAGGGCTCGCGGGCGGGAGCCTCGGCCCTCCGCGGCCCCTCGAAGCTCCGCGGGAGCCCTGCCAAGCCGGAGGGGCCCCTGGGCTCCGGGGCGCGCGCCCGGCCCCGGCTGGTCTCCCCGCGCACCCCGGTCCGGGCCTCCGGCAGCCCGGCCCCCGCCCCAGCGGGCACCCCGAGCGGCAGCGGCAGAAAGCGGAGCCGTCAGTCCTTGGACCCGGACCGCGAAGCGGAGGCACCCCCAGTACGGCGGGCGGCCCGCAGGAGACTGGTGCTGTCCGACGATCCCGGGGCCCCGGAGGTCACGGTGAGCGAGCCCCCGGGGGTCAGCAGCAAGACCCGGCCCCAAGCTGGGCCCAGATGCAGCTCAGCTTCCGCCTCTCGCTGCTTAACAAAGTGGCATACAGCAGGCGCTTAATACATGCTTCTTGATTGATTGACTCTACTGTGGAGAGCGAACAGTGCCCGTGGAGCTTGCTGGGTTTTTGGACCAAATGAGGTCACGCGTGAAGAGCTTGGCAAACCCTAAAACGCTCTCTAACTTAGCTTAAAGCCATGGAAGAAGTTCCCCGGGGCCACACCCAGGATAGAGCCCGGAGGGAATGGAGCACTCTCACCTGGCTCAGCTTCGGGCCTTTGGGCCGAGCTGGGGGAGGGGCCAGCTTCAGGGTTGACTTAGTACTAAGAACTGGCCTTAGAATCGGGGTGGGGGTGCTAGGTTCGAATCCCCCACGGAAAGTTATTAGTTGTTTACACGTGTCACCGCCCAGTGACTATGGTTCTTCATTTACCGAATGAGGGGGTTGGACTCTATGGCCCTTATGGCCCTTTCCAGCCTGAAATCTGTAGAGATCTTAAGGTAGAAGAAAGTTAGGACTAGGACTAGGACTGTCCACCCCCAAAGGGGCAAGCTGCTCCATAGCCCCGGGGAGACGAGTGGTGTTTGAAGGACTGTCCCCAGGGCTCATGCTCCTCCTCCCAGAGCTAGAAGCCACGGGGCTAAGTCCCTGCAGAGAAATGCATTTCCCGATCTAGTCTCTGCTTGCTAAAGGCTTTAAAACAGTTGTTCCTTGGGGTTGTCCGAAGGGCAGTGGCCGCCTCCCCAGCCGGCGAGGGCTTTACCTGGAGGCTGGGTCAGTTGTTAGGGACTCTGCAGAATGTCCCAGAGCGGATCTGAGGGTTTTCTAATTCAACTTGAAGATGTTAAGGCTGGAAGTGATTTCTAGGGGTCGTCTTAACCGTAATAATGGCATACCCTGATGCGTTGCTTTTCTTACAACAACGTGGGATAGACTGGGCACAAATGTCATCTCCATTTGACACATGAGGAAACCGAGACTCAGGGCAGGGAGGTTACTAGGCCATGGAGTCACGACCAGGACCTGGGCCTCCTGATTGCCGCCTTCCAGTGGTTTTTTATATACAGTTTCTCCCTTGAGTAAAAATCTGGTGAAATTAAAAAGCTAAATGTATGGACCAGGGGAGTGGTGATTGACCAGAGGAGATGGTCTCTAAGGCCTTTCCCAGCTCTTAACTGAATACGGGCTTTCCCCTCACTCTTGTTACAAAGGGGTGAATGGATCTCTTGGGTTCAGTAGGAAACCTTTGACCTTGGAAGGTCAAAGGGAGCGATGGGCTAGTACCTCCTTTATTCAGCAGACGAAGCACCCAGCACATGGGGTGGACCGTGCTAGATTGAAACCAGAAATGTCCAGAAGTTGGCCCCCAGGACTCTTCTCCCTGCAGCTTCCATCCGTGTCAAGCAGCTGCTGTCTGTATAGACGCTATGGTCATGGATACAAAGAGGGCTCAGACAAGCTTTCAGGAAGATTGAAGTCCCAGCTCTGCCACTTTTTGGGTGATTGGAACACGCAGCTGCGTCTTTCTGAGGCTTGGTTTTCTCATTTGCAAAATGGAGATACAGATCATCCTCCCGGCTTGTTGTCAGCATGGAAAGAGATAATGTAGGTCAGGGCCGTCCAACCTTAGGTTTCTATTGAAACAATAAATATATATTGATTTGCCATTTTAGTGAGAGCTCTGCGGTAGTTTGGCTTCGTTTACTAAAGCATTTATGTAAATTTCTGTGCTTGTAGGTGGGCATCATGCAGCCCATGGGCTGCCTTTTGGACAGCCCTGATGTCGGTTATAAGCCATATAAAGCATAAAGCATTATCTGAGTGTGAGCTGTTATTATTTTCTCTAATTGGTCACATCATGCACTTGGTCTGCCCAGAGGTCCTCGAGTTCTCCTTTCCTGCTGTCTTAGGTTTCAGGGGAAGGGCTTCTTAAATGTTTGCTTGCAGAATGACCTTGGAGTTTGTCCCCCCAGCTGCCAACTTTGACTTTCCATTTTTTGTCCTTCATACAGGTTTCTGGCTCATGTTCGTTCACTCCTCCCTCTCCGGGGAAGGAGGCGAAGACTGTTCCCGTCTCCCCAGTCTCAAAGCCCAGCCGGGATTCCCCAGAGGGCATTGTAAGTAGATCCTTGAAGAGATGAATATTGTCTGTGTACCTGGTCCTCCTCAGCCCTGGGAGCTTTGTGATCTCGCCTGTCCTGGACCTTAGGCCTGGGAAGGGAGTAGAACTGGTCTGTGAAAGGCTGCCAGGTTGTACTTTACTTTCCGTTCAAGATACACTCCTAAAGGACTGCTCAGGTTGGCTTTGGACACCTGGGCTCTGTCCGTGGCCTTGCACGTGGCATCTAATCCCCTTCTGAAACTAAGTTGCTTCCTGTGTCAAATGAGAATAATGGTACCTCTAACAACCCGGGTGTTGAGAAACATTGTACTGCTGAGATAATACCAAGAAAAGTATTTTGCAAATTACATAGTGCTCTGCCTATGTGAGATATATTCATTATTATTAATTAATAAAAATCTGTTTAAATAGGTAGAACCACTTGCTTCAAGGAGCCCTTGATTTTTTTTTGAAAGTAAATAATACTTTTGTAAAATAAGGAATGCTGTCCACTGATTTTGTCTAAATTTGAATTTTCAAATATGGGGTTTGCCTCTCCTCAGCCTTCTGTCTGCCCAAAGCTGCTCCACAAGTTTGTTGTTCAGCCTCTTCCTCTCCCAGGGCTTAGGGAGTATTTCTGGGGGTCTTTATGCCTGGGCTGCTCGTTCCTTCTCACTCTTGTTCCTGTCCTTCAGGACCACTCAAAGCCAAACCTTGCTGAGCTCAAGTCCCGGCTGCAGAAAGTTAGGGAGCTGACCCACAGAGCTGCACCCCTCACCTCCACTCCAAATGCCAACATCAACCTCAAAAACCGACTCCAGCGAGCCCGGGAGCTGGGGGCCCGGATCCAGGAAGGGACTTCTGCTGGAGGGAAGAAAACTGAAGAGCCAGGTCCCAAGGAGGTGGGGGACCCTGCAGCGGAGCCATGGTGAGATCCTGGTAGGGAAGGGGTGCCTGAAAAGCCTAACATATCCTGAAACCGTGAACCCAGCAATATTTTCACCTCTCCTGGTGACACAGGAAGAAAAAATCTGAGGCTTTGTTAGTTTACAAAGACAGACGTCCATGGTAGGTGGGCTTGGCACCTAATTGAACATTCTCACTTAGCATTTTTTTTTCCAAAATAAAGGGTATGTGTCCCAAAAGTCGTAGTGAAGTTTTAAGCCATTAAAAACTATACTAGCTATTTTAATAAGTTACTTTAATAATTTAATGAAAAAAACCATTTTTAACTTTGCAAAGCTTTAATAGCTTCATAAAATGTTTAAATTAAATTAATTTAAAGTATACATAAATATATTTAACAAATTTGGTTTAAATTTTAAATCTCAAGTGCTATTTTAGTAAACTATTAAAGCTTTTTTCATTAAAATTTTTATCTTAATTTAAATATGTGTTTATATGTAACATATTTATGAATTTATAAATATATATGTAGCATTTGTATGTAACAAGCATATTTAATAAATTTACCTTAAATTTTAATATAAAAGATATATAAATTAAAGATAGTTTAGTAAACTAGTAAAGCTTTCATGGCTTGAAGTTGCATTAAGACTTTTGGGCATCCTGTCTGTTCTGTTTATACATGGCCTAAATGGCTCCCTCATATCCCTCCCTCTGCCAGAGAGCCACTCCTTATGATAAAGAATTTTTTTTTTTAAAAGAAAAAGAAAATCGATACATCCAGTGAACCCACTGAAAAATGTCTTGACATTTAATGCAGCGTCTACACTATGTCACTTTGTCTCCGTTCTTGTCGGTCTTCCTGGGCTTCTCTGTTTTCCTTATGGCCCAAGACACTGGCTTGCACCCTCTTGGGCTCTGGGGGACATTAGGGCTACGTCTAGTCCAGCCCCTCATTCGTGCTCATCACCGTGGCTCACATTTCACTAATCGTGATATTCGTGAGTGTCTAGAACCCTCTCGGGTTTGTGAAGCGTTTTCCTGTCAATAGCCCAGGGATGGAGATAAATGGGATTGTCAGCGTCCACATCCGACGTGAGAAGATTCCTGCTTGTAGCAGGGGAACTGATTGCCATAAACTACACAGCTAGAAAGTGTAAGAACCAGGACTAGAACACAGGCTTCTGACTCTGATACTCCTGTTCCTGGCATTATTTGCAGTTAGAGCTGGGACTATTGACCCAGAGGTATACAACCCTTTATTTATTGTTAAATAATATTTTATTTTTTCGTCCCAATTAGATGTAAGAACAATTTTAACGTTTAAATTTTCTTTTTGAGTTTTTAGTTCTCTGCTTCTCTCCTTCTCTTCTTTC
>CM053625.1:343752255-343809660 GCA_028646595.1 Phalanger gymnotis | reverse complement strand
TGCTTTTGATTACCTCCTCCCCCTATCTACCCTCCCTTCTATCATCCCCCCCTCTTATGCCCTTCTCCCCTACTTTCCTGTAGGGTAAGATACCCAACTGAGTGTGTATGTTATTTCTTCCTCAAGTCAAATCCGATGAGAGCAAGATTCACTCATTCCCCGTCACCTGCCCCCTGTTCCCTTCCAACAGAACTGCTTTTTCTTGCCACTTTTATGTGAGATAATTTACCCCATTCTATCTCTCCCTTTCTCCCTCTCTCAATATATTCCTTTCTCATCCCTTTATTTTCTTAGATATCATCCCTTCATACTCAACTCACCCTGTGCCTTCTTTCTATATATATATATGTGTATTCCCTTCAACTACCCTAATACTAAGAAAGGTCTCATGAATTACACATGTCATCTTTCTATGTAGGAATGTAAACAAAGCAGTTCAACTTTAGTATGTCCTTTATTATTTCTCTTTCTTGCTTACCTTTTCATGCTTCTCTTGATTCTTGTACTTGAAAGTCAAATTTTCTATTCAACTCTGGTCTTTTCACTGAGAAAGCTTGAAAGTCCACATTTTGCCTTGGAGCATTATACTCTGTTTTGCTGGGTAGGTAATTCTTGGTTTTAATCCTAGTTCCTTTGACTTCCAGAATATAATATTCCAAGCCCTTTGATCCCTTAATGTAGAAGCTGCTAGATCTTGTGTTATCCCGATTGTGTTTCCACAACACTCAAATTGTTTCTTTCTGGCTGCTTGCAGTATTTTCTCCTTGACCTGCAAACTCTGGAATTTGGTGACAATATTCCTAGGAGTTTTCTTTTTACGATCTTTTTAAAGAGGCGATCAGTGAATTCTTTCAATTTCTATTTTACCCTCTAGCTCTAGAAGATCAGGACAGTTTCCCTTGATAATTTCTTGAAGGATGATGTCTAGGCTCTTTTTTTGATCATGGCTTTCAGGTATTCCAATAATTTTTAAATTATCTCTCTTGGATCTATTCTCCAGGTCAGTGGTTCTTCCAATGAGATATTTCACATTGTCTTCTATTTTTTCATTCTTTTGGTTCTGTTTTATAATACCTTGATTTCTCATCAAGTCATTAGCTTCCACCTGCTCCAATCTAATTTTTAAGGTGGTATTTTCTTCAGTGGTCTTTTGGACCTCCTTTTCTATTTGGCTAATTCTGCCTTTCGAGGCATTCTTCTCCTCATTGGCTTTTTGGAGCTCTTTTGCCATTTGGGTTAGTGTATTTTTTAAGGTGTTATTTTCTTCAGTATTTTTTTGGGTCTCCTCCAAGTCGTTGTCTTGTTTTTCATGATTTTCTTGCTTCATTCTCATTTCTCTTCCCAATTTTTCCTCTACTGCTCTAACTTGCTTTTCCAAATCCTTTTTGAGCTCTTCCATGGCCTGAGACCAATTCATATTTTTCTTGGAGGCTTTCGATGTAGGTTCTTTGACTTTGTTGACTTCTGGCTGTATGTTTTGATCTTCTTTGTCACCGAAAAAAGATTCTAGAGTCTGAGTCTGAGTCTGCATCCTTTTTCGCTGCCTGGCCATGTTCCTAGCCAACTACTTGGCCTTTGAGCTTTTTGTCAGGGTATGACTGCTTGTAGAGAGTGCTTTGTCTGAAGCTTTAGGGGCTGTGCTACTGTTTTCAGAGCTACTTCTATTCCACTGTCACCGCAAGCTCTGCCACAGCAGTGCTCCTCCTCTCCCAAGAACCGCCAACCAGGATTGAGACCCAGATCCCAGCAGAGCAAAGCAAGCCCTGCACTATCTCTCTGGTCTGCCGCTTGATTCTTCCCACCATGTGAACCAGGGACTCTGGAAGCAGCTGCAGGAACTTCTTGCTGCTGCTGCCCCCACCGCGCACCACCTCTGCCACCCCCAGGGCTGGGGCCAGACCGCTTTCTAACCCCATCTAGCAGTTTACGCACTAACTGGCTCCGTGGTCTTTGGCATTTGTGGGTTGAGGAGTCTGGTAACTGCCACAGCTCACTGATTTAGGGCCCTAAGGCCTATTCCGGGCCAACTCCCAGTCTGATCTGTCCTGGCATGGCCCACGCTGGGCTGTGCTCTGCTCCTCTCCCAGTTCTGTGTGATAGACCCTTCCCAGCAACCATCCAGGCTGTCCTGGGCTGGAGCCCTGCTTCCCTCTGCTATTTTGTGGGTTCTGCAGCTGTAGAATTTGTTCAGAGCCATTTTTTACAGGTGTTTGGAGGGATTTAGGGGAGAGCTTAAGCGAGTCCCTGCTTTCCAGCCGCCATCTTGGCTCTGCCCCCCAGACACACTGAATCTTGACTGAAGCATGGTGATGTCATTTTGGTCCTCTTCGAGAACGAAGGATAACAACCAGCCATGTTCCAGGCACTATAATAACAATATTAATGGCTAGTATTTATATAGCACCTACTATGTGTCAGATACTTTAATGATAATGATGATGACGATGATAACCAACATTCCCACAGCATGTGCCAGGCGCTGAGCTGAGCATTTAGTGAAATCATCATTTCACTCGGTCCTCACAACGCCCCTGTGAAGGATGTACTATCATTCTCTCTATTTTATAGTTGAAGAAACTGAAACAAACAGAGGAGAAGTGACTTGCCCAGGGTCTCTCAGCTAGTAAGTGTCCAAGGCCCCTGGCTAAGTCATTTGCTAACTCATTTTGTAAAACAGCGCTCTGCAAAGCTTAATGAGCTATTCTTATAGAAGATGTGCAATAAAGGCTTGTTGGAATGGATTGCTGAATCTAGTGTCAATACGAACTTTGATTTACAGATGAGGAAACTGAGGTTCCCTTGCCCGAGGGCACACAGTGGATGAACAGAAGAGCCAGGATGAACCCCCAGGTTCTTTCCACTAAGCTGTACTGACTCTGTTCCTGTAGCAAGGACAAAAGCTATCAGGAATGTCCCACTTGCTTGGCTCTTTGGGGGAGATAGAGGTGACTATCAGATGATCCTTGCACTCCTAATCCAGCAGGGAGGATTAAGATGTGTACAGAAAGTGTTCTCTTCCTCATAAAGGGAGTTCAGATCACTCCTAGCTGTAGGGAAAGCTTTGTGGAGGAAGGAGGATTTGAAGGTTGGCACAGATGAGGCATTTCAGGAGGCACAGGGTGTATTTAGGGGAAGAGTGCCTTGTAGACTTTGGCTGGGGCACAGAGTACACAGTAGGAGATAAGGCTAAGTTTAGGAATGTGGGCCCTACAAGGCCTCCCCAATCAAGAGTGGGGAACCTGCAGCCTCAAGGCCACATTTGGCCTTCTAGGTCCTCAGGTGTGGCCTTTTGACTGAGTCCAAGTTTCACAGAACAAAGCCTCTTAAGGGAATTTGTTCTCTGAAGTTTGGATTCAAAGGGCTGTATTTGAGGCCCTAAAGGGCCACGTGTAGCCTCGAGGCTGCAGGTTCCCTACCCTTGAATCCTTGGAGAAGATTCTTTCTTCTCTGGGCTGGCAACCATATTTTCTTTGACTCGAACACTTATTAATCACCTATGTTACTATCTGTGTGACCTTGAGCGAATCACTGAATCTTCCCTGGCATCCATTTCCTCAACTATAAAATGGCAGGCAGTGATGGGCTAGGTGGTCTCTGAGGTTTCTCCCAACCCAAAATCTAGAGTCTCGTGCCGCCATAGGTGTCAAAAGTCAAATGATCCAGGCCATTCAGGGAGCTGACATTCTACTTGGGGCCGGAGGGAGGGGACAGAAATCCAACATGTATGGAGAGAATCATATTTAAAGTAATTGTTGGAAAAGGAGGGTATTAAGAACTGGGAAGGATAGCTGATACTGTGCCCAATGTCTTCCTGGTTCTGCTCTTTTCACTTTGCATCAGTTCATATAAGTCTTTCCAGTCTTTTTTTGGTTTTCTTATTGCACAATAATTCCATTACATTCATATACTACAGCTTGTTCAGCCATTCCCCAATTAATGGGCATCCCCTCAGTGTCTAATATTTTACTACCATGAAAAGGGCTGCTAAAATATTTTTGCACATGTAGGTCCTTTCCCCCTTTTTTATGATTTCTTTGGGATATAGACCTAGTAGTGCTATTGCTGGATCAAGGAGTATGCCCAGTTTTATAGCCCTTTGGGCATAGTTCCAACTTGCTCTCCAGAATGGTTGGATCAGTTCACAACTCTACCAACAGTGCATTTACTGTCCCAATTTTCCCACATCCTTCCAACATTTATCATTTACTTTTTATTTTTTTTTTTTGGTCACATTAGCCAATCTGATAGGTATGAGATGGTACCTCAGAGTTGTTTTAATTTGCATTTCTCTAATCAAAAGTGACTTAGAGCATTGTAGTAGCAATTTAGATTTGAAGATCTTTCCCACCCATTAATAGGCCATGTGATCTGCTTGCATCACAGGAAGACTAAGTTATGTGTAGTGGGAAGAGCTTCCTGACAGAAAAAGAAAGTTATGTCACAGGAAATGGAGGGGGTGGGGAAGAGAGAGAGAACAGTTATGGCTGCTAATGGCGCCTTCATGATGATTAGAGCTGAACAGGCTGACTTAGCTGTACTGTGAGTTTGATTTGGGGAAGACCCCAGCAGGGGGTCAGAGAGGTTTTGGGATGGTGAGGCTCCATGTTGTGATATTGTGTATGGAATGTTTTACTGCTCTGATAGATTGGATAAATGGCTTGTGGGATATGGTCCTCTGGTTTCTGAGTAAATGGTTTACTTCTTTTGCCTTCTATGTGGAGAGCCTCATATACTTTGTGATACAGAACTATGTAGGCATTTTGACAATTATCATCTACGTTGTTATTATTGCCTTACTGATACATTATTTGGCAGCAAATAGGATGGGATCTCAAGGCATAAGATCTTTATTTAGAAGCAGAAGGGCTTTAGAAGAAGAAATGGTTATCCCAGGATGGGAGGATGTAACTTATTGCTCCCTAGCAAGGAATGGTCTAAGGACACTGGTCTCCCTGAAGACTGGAAGCAGAGGCTACAAGAGTGGAGCACCTAGACATTTGGAGCTGTGTCTCAAAGAAGTTACTGTTGAGCCAGGAGCAGAAGGGCCAATAGTGATCTCTAGCTCGATTTTGCTCACAGCCTATCGTATTGTATGTGAAAACAGGGACAGACTATTACTAGAAAGAACTCAGTCTCAGCCTATACCACAGCAAGATGGAGAATCTCAGGTGGTAGAACACAGGAACCTACTAGCTGTACTATTAATTAAGTTGGGACTTTTTTTTAATGTTTTAGAATGCTAAATTAATTGTCTTTGATTGAGCCTTACTAGGTGGAAAGCCCCAGGCCCAAACCCCTATTTACTAGGTGCTACTCTGATGTGGGCATGAAGCCCCCAGGGCCCTACGGGGAGTTGCTAAGACCAGAGCCAACAGTATGTGCCTAAGTTCTGGTGGCTCAGATGACATTTGATGACATCCAAAGACTGTATAAAAAGAGAGAACTGAGTTGTTTGCTTGAGGCTCTCATTCCTGGAGGAGTGTTGGTGTGGGACTCTGGGCAGCTGTTCTAAGAGCCTCCCGGCTCATCGACCTAGATATTGATGGTTTCTTGGTAACTATGAATTGTGATCTGGCCTGTTTATATTGTGTATGTTTGTAACTTGTTTGTATTTGCTCTGAAGTTCAGGTTGCTGGCTTTTCCTCCTGAACTAAGTGAGTTTATATGTATGTTGGATTAAAGTAAGATTGTTAACTCCTTAACGTTACTTTCCTTAGTAAAGCAGATCAAAAGAACCTATGCTGGCAGCGTTCTTGTTGTTGGGCTTATGTTGGTCTTTCACCCCCACAACAGCTGCTAACCGAATTGTTGCAACACTAGCCTTGTTGTAAATTCAGCCAGAAGGCAGAGGGAGCCAAGGACGTCAAGAGTGCACCTCAGTTCAGGTGAGGTTGAGCCTAGCAGGCAGTCTGGTTACCATGTTAACAAGGGCAGAGAATCTAGACAGGAGGATACAACAGTCAGATGCTGAGGCGTGAGGTGATACTTTGTGGCATACTGCTACTTCTGAGCCACCATTGAGTATTACGGTATCACACCAGACTTCTCAAAGAGAAGTGCGCCTCACACAGCAGAGGAGGCAGGAAACAAGATCGTAATACTAGGTTCAGGGAGATTTTAGAAGATTTTACACAGCAGGAAATCACAGATATCTTGAGTAGGTTCACACAGAGAATGAGGAATTGGTAATATCTTGGATGGTGAGAATCAGTGATGAAGGGACCACAGGAGTGTCTGTAGATACTATGGATTGCATGTGATTCATAAGAATTAGTCAGAATTCTTTTGCACAGCAAGATTTTAGGGATTATCATTTGCAAAGAGGCAATCAAACAACCAATTTGTTGGCTTTGGTTGCAACGGGTTGTAATACAGAATACCCTGCTGATTCTATGTGGTCTACTGCAGATAGACCCTGATATTCAATTAGAGACTGTATGAGAAAGTTAAAGGAAGAGGTTATGAAGACTGCTATTACCATATTTCCCCATGTATAAGATGTACCTTAATTTTGGGGCCTGGAATTTGAAAAAAAATGTATTACATAAAGTTACTGAACTCAAGTTTTATTCATCTGCTCATAGCTTTCAGGCATCTTTTGCCTGGTAAATGTATGCATGCTTAGTCCATTCTGTTTTCATGAACCTGAAATACTAATTGTGTCCTCCTTTGAAACCAGTAACTTCTTTTTCATCAGCAATTCTTCTTGCCTCATGCTGAACCATCTTTGTGGACACAGGAATTCCAATTGCCCTTTGCTCTTCAATCCATATCTTCAATTCCCTCTCTAAATCAGGCCATTTTGCTGACTTGCCTCTCATGGCCTTCTTCTGCTGTGGCATTTTCAGTAGGGTTTTTTCTTCCTGTAGCCAGTCTTGGATTGTTTTCTCAGTTGGAAGAGGCCCAAACTTAGATTCAGCAGCATGATGGATCACTTTTAACTTGAATTCAGCACTGTATGAAAATCTTTCTGAGCCATTTCTGGGAAGAACGTGGTAAAATGTAACCTAATATACCAGTAACAAATGCGAAACAATGAGCGCAAAGACAACAAGCACGAAAAAGCAGGAAATGCAAGTAAAAAAATCTACAAGCACTGTATAAGATGCCCCCAATTTTTAGACCCCAAATTCTTCAGAAAAAGGTGCATCTTATACATGGGGAAATATAGTATGTTAGGGAACACTGACGTTTATTATGAAACTCCCTTGGGAGTCTCTCATAGGAATTTGATCATTAAGATGGCACCGCCCACTTATAAACATGTGATTCTGACTCTGCTGATTGCAGTAGAGAACCCTCTTTTGGAGGTGCTGGATAAGATTTCATAGTTAAGTGACTATAATATGAAGGCAGAATTCATGATTTCAAAGAAAATCATGTATATGCCTGAATGGTTCAGAACCGCAGGATATAAGGAATTCTCTAAGTAGAAGGCAGAAGAATTAAGGCATTTATTCAAGCTCCAAAGTAGCAGACCCACAAACCAGTGCCCCCAATTCCATATCCTGGCCAAAAGCTTCCAGGACCAATAAATCCAACTCACAAGAGTAACCAGGAGGTTACAGAAAAACATGATGACATTAAACCAAATCATATTCGTACTTCCCTGCTCTGGTAAGAAGATTACCCACTGGCCTCAAGCCCTTGCTCAGCACTCTCAGGTCCGCATGAGGGTCAGCCCTGCTACCAGCAGGACCTGCTTCTTCAGCTCCTTTGGCTTCGGCTGTCGCTGGCTCCAACAAGTCTCAATCTCTAAGCTGTGTTCTCTCCTCATACAGTTTCAGATGTCATCAAGCGTCCTCTGAGTGACCAGTACTTAAGCTCCTGTGATTGGCTCTGGTTTTAGTGCCTCCCCTTAGGACCCTGGGAGCTTCATGCCCACATTGGCTTAGTACCTAGTAATCAGGGGTTTGGGGCAAAGTTAGGAGCATGACAGTGGATTATAGACAATTGAATAAAGTGACTCCACCCTTGTATGCTGCTGACAGAGAGAGAGAGAGAGAGAGCGAGCAGTTATGGCTGCTAATGGCTGCCCTCATGATGGCTAGAACTGAACAGGCTAACTTAGTTGTACTGTGAGTTTGTTCTTGAGAAGACCCCGGCAGGGGGGCAGAGAGGTTTTGGGATGGTGAGGCTCCATGTTGTGATATTATATGTGGAATGTTTTACTGCTCTGGATAAATGGCTTGTGGGATATAGTTCTCTGGTGTCTGAATAAATGGTTTACTTCTTCAACCTTCTATGTGGTGAGTCTCATATACTTTGTGATACAGAACTATGTAGGCATTTTGACAATTATCATCTACATTGTTAATATTGCCTTATTGATACACCTACCCATGAGCAATTGATATTTTTCCAATTGTTTACATCTGAGTTTGTGTGAAAAATGTTTTGTAATTGTGTTCACATAGTTCCTGGGTTTGTCTTGTAGGTAGACTCCCAAATATTTATATTATTTACAGTTATTTTAAATGGAATTTCTCTATCTCTTCCTGGGTTGGGCTTTGTTGGCCATGTAAAGAAATGCCGATAATTTCTGTGGGTTTATGTTATATCCTGCAGCTTTGCTAAAGTTATTATTTCAAGTAGTTTTTTAGTTGATTCTCGGGTTCTCTAAGTATACCATCATATCATCTGTAAAGAGTGATAGTTTTCCTTCCTTGAGGTTTATTCTAATTCCTTCTATTTCTATTTCTTTTTCTTCTTTTATTGCTATAGCTAACATTTCTGGTACCATATTGTATAATAGTAGTGATAATGGGAGTCATTCCTTCACCCCAGTATTATTTGGGAAGGCTTCCTGCTTATCCCAATTACAGATGATGCTTGCTTATCATCTTAAGATAGATACTGCTTATCATCTTAAGGAACACTCCCTTTATTTCTATGCTTTTTATTGTTTTTAATAGAAATAGGTGTTGTATTTTCTCAAAAGCTTTTTCAGCATCTATGAGATAATCTATGATTTCTGTTGATTTTGTTATTGATATGATCAATTATGTTGATAGTTTCCCCAATACTGAACCAACCTTGCATTCCTGGTATAAATCCCACCTGGTCATAGTGTATAACCTATATGATATATTGCTGTAATTTCCTTGTTAGCATTTTGTTCAAAATTTTTGCGTCAATATTCGTTAGGGAAATCGGTCTATAATTTTCTTTTCTGTTTTGGCTTTTCCTGGTTTAGGTATCAGCACCATATTTGGGTCATAAAAGGAATCTGGTAGGACTTCTTTGCCCATTTTTCCAAATAGTTCATAGAGCATTGGGATTCATTGTTCTTTAAATGTTTGATGGAGTTTGCTTGTGAATCTGTCTGGCCCTGAGGATTTTTTCTTAGGGAGTTCATTAATAGCTTGTTCAACTTCTTTTTCTAAGATGGGGTTATTTAGGCATTCTATTCTTGACCTGTTAATCTGGGTAATTTATGTAAATATTCATTTATTTCACTCAGATTGTCAGACTTATTGTCATATAATTGGGGAAAATATTTCCTAATGATTGCTTTAATTTATTCTTCATTGGTGAGGATCTTATCCTTTTCATTTAAAAAATATTTATTATTTAATATTTTTAGTTTTCAACATTGATTTCCACAAGATTTTGAGTTACAAATTTTCTCCCCATTTCTACCCTCCCCTCCCATTCCAAGATGCCATATATTCTTATTGCCCCTTTCCCCAGTCTGCCCTCCCTTCTGTCCCCCCACTCCCTCCCCCTTTATCCCTTTTCCCCTTACTTTCTTATTGGGCAAGATAGATTTCTATACCCCATTGCCTGTATATCTTATTTCCCAGTTGCATGGATAAAACAACTTTTTTTGAGCATTTGTTTTAAGAACTTTGAGTTCCAAATTTTCTCCCTTCTTCCCTCCCCACCTACCTCCTTGTGAAGGCAAGCAATTCAACATAGGCCACACATGTATCATTACGCAGAACACTATATTTCCCTCCATCCTATCTTGTCCCCCTTTATTCGGTTTTCTCCCTTGACTGTGTCTCTTTTCAAAAGTATTTGCTTTTGATTACCTCTTCCCCCAATCTGCCCTCCCTTCCATAATCCCCCCTCTCTTATGTCCTTCCCCCCACCTTCCTGTGAGGTAAGATACCCAACTGAGTATGCATGACACAAATCCAATGAGAGCAAGATTCACCCATTCCCCTTCACCTGCCCCCTCTTCCCTTCCAATAGAACTGCTTTTTCTTGCCACTTTTAAGTGAGATAATTTACCCCATTCTACCTATCTCTGTCTTTCTCCTCCCAATATATTCCTCCCTCACCCCTTGATTTTATTTTTTTAGATATCATCCCTTCATATTCAACTCACCCTGTGCCCTCTGTCTATATGTGTGTGTGTGTGTGTGTGTGTGTGTGTGTGTGTGTGTATTCCCTTCAACTATTCTAATACTGAGAAAGGTCTCATGAGTTACAAATATCATCTTTCCTTTTTCCTTTTTAATACTGTATATTTGGTTTTCTTCTTTTTTATATCAAATTAACCAATGGCTTGTCTATCTTAGTGATTTTTCATAAAACCAGCTCCTATTTTATTTATTAGCTCAATTTTTTTTTAACTTTCAATCTTATTAATTTCACCTTTGATTTTCAAGATTTTCAATTTGGCACTCGATTGAGGATTTTCAATTTGTTCTTTTTCTAGTTTTTTTAGTTGCATGCCCACTTCATTGTTCTGTTCTTTTTTCTGTATTGTTGATATGAGAATTTAGAGAAATAAAATTTACCTTAGGTACTGCTTTGGCTGAATCTCATAAATTTTGGTATGTTATCTCATTGTTCATTCTCTTTAATGAAGATTGTTTCTATGATTTGTTCTTTGACCTGCTTATTCTTTAGGATTATTTAGTTTCCAATTAATTTTTAATCTATCTTTCTACTGCCCTTTGTTGAATGTAATTTTTATTGCATTATGATCTGAAAGGAATACATTTAATGTTTCTGTCTTTCTACATTCGATTTTGAGGTTTTTATGCCCTAATACATGGTCAGTTTTTGTGTAGGCGCTATATGCTGCTGAGAAAAAGGTATATTCCTTTTTCTATTCAGTTTTCTCCAAAGGGCTGTCATATCTAACTTTTCTAATAATCTATTTACCTCCTTAGTTTCTTGTTTATTTTTTGGTTGGATTTATCGAGTTCTGAGAGGGGGCAGTTGAGATCCCCCACTAGTATTGTTTTGTGTCTATTTTTTTCTGTAACTCATTTAACTTCTTTAAAAATCTGGATGTTATACCACTTGGTTCAGATATGTTTAGTATTGATATTGCTTCATTGTCTATGGTACCTTTTTAGCAAGATGTAGTTTCCTTCCTTATCTTATTTAATTATTAAGTCTATTTTTGCTTTTATTTTGTCTGAGATCAGGATTGTTCCTCCTGCTTTTTTTTTTTTAACTTCAGCTGAAGCATAATAGTTTCTGCTCCAGCCCCTTACCTTTACTGTGTGTGTGTGTTCATGTGCATGTGCACACATGCTTCAAGTGTGTTTCTTGGAAACAATATATTGTAAGATGTTGGTTTTTGATCCTCTTTGCTAGCTACTTCTGTTTTATGGGAGCATTCGTCCCATTCACATTCACAGTTATGATTTCTGTGTATTTCCTTCCATCCTGTTTTTCCTCTTGTTTATCCTCTCTTTTCTTTCACCCTTTCCCTCCTCACCAGTGTTTTGCTTCTGTCTACCACCTCCCCTGATCTTCTCTTTTTTCTGTAATCCACCCCTCCCCTCTTTACTTAATCTCCTCCTTTCCTACTTCTCTGCCAGGTAAGATAGATTTCTATATTCAGCTGACTGTATATTATTCTATGAGCCAATATTGATGAAAGTAAGGTTCAAGTGATGCCCCTCACCCACCATCCCATCTTCCCCTCCACTGTAATCAGTTTTTCATGCCTCTTCACATGAAATAATTTACCCAGTTCTGCCTTTCCCTTTCTTCTGCACCTAGTGTACTCCTCTTTTTCATCCTTTAATTATTTTTTGTCATATTCTCAAATTCCCCTTATAGTCATACCCTCTGTCTGTGTATATTCCTTTTAGCTGTACTACTAGTGATACATTTTTTTTGAAAGAATTACAAGTATCATTTTCCCATACAGGAAGTAAACAGTTTAGCTCTACTGAATCCCTTAAGTTTTCTTTCCTTTTTTTACCTGTTTAAGCTTCTCTTGGCTCTTGATATTGGAGATCAAATTTTTGGTTTAATTCTGGAATATCATTTTCCATGACCTTTGAACCCTTAATGTTGCAGCAGCTGAGTCCTGTGTAATCCTGATTGTGGCTCCCTGATATTTGAATTGTTTACTTTGGGCCACTTGCAGTATATTTTCCTTGACCTGATAGCTCTAAAATTTGGCTGGAATGTTCCTTTGAGTTTTTATTTTGGGATCTCTTTCCTATAGTGATTAGTGGATTCTTTAAATGTCTATTTTGGCCTCTGGTTCCAGCGCAGTTTTACTTGACAATTTCTTGAAACATGCTGTCCAGATCCTCCTATTGGTTAAAATTTTCAGTCTAATGATTCTGACACTGTCTCTCCTAGATCTATTTTCCAGGTCAGTTGTTCTTCCAATCAGGTATTTTATATTTTCTTCTATTTTTTCATTCTTTTGAATTTGTTTGATTGACTTTTAATGTCTCATAGAATCATTAGCCTCCACTTGCCCAATTATAACTTTTAAGGAATTGTTTTCCTCAATTAGCTTTTGTACTTTCTTTTCCATTTGACCACTTTTTAAAGAGTTGTTCTGTTCAGTGGATTTTTCTCTCTCCTTTTCCATTTAGCCAATTCTAAGCCAATTTTTTTTCATTTTTAAAATGTATTTTTAGTTTTCAGCATTCATTTCCACAAGATTTTGAGTTACAAATTTTCTCCCCATCTCTACCCTCCCCCCACTCCAAGATGGCATGTATTCTGATTGCCCCTTTCCCCAGTCTGCCCTCCCTTCTATCACTCTACTCCCCCTCCCTCATCCCCTTACTTTCTTGTAGGGCAAGATAGATTTCTATGCCCCATTGCCTGTATATCTTATTTCCCAGTTGCATGTAAAAACACATTTTTTAAAACATGTTTTTAGAACTTTGAATTCCAAATTCCCTCTCTTCTTCCCTCCCCACCCTCCTGAGAAGGCAAGCAATTCAATATAGGTTATACATGTATTGTTATGCAAATCACTTTCATAAGAGTCATGTTGTGAGAGACTATATTTCCCTCCATCCTATCCTGTCCCACTTTGTTCAGTTTTCTCCTTTGGCCCTGTCACTTTTCAAAGGTGTTTGCTTTTGACTACCTCCTCCCCCAATCTGCCCTCCCTTCTATCATCCCCCCTTCTTATCCTCTTCCCCCCTACTTTCCTGTAGGGTAAGATACCCAATTGAATGTGTATGTTATTTCTTCCTTAAGCCAAATCCGATGAGAGCAAGATTCACTCATTCCCTTTCACCTACCCCTTCTTCCCTTCCATTATGACAGCTTTCTTATGTGAGATAATTTACCCCATTACAGCTCTCTTTCTCCTTCTCCCAATATATTCCTCTCTCACGCCTTGATTTTATTTTTTTAGGTATCATCCCTTCATATTCAACTCACCCTGTGCCCTCTGTCTATATATATATATGTATATTCCCTTCAACTATCCTAATACTAAGAAAGGTGTCATGAGTTACAAATATCATCTTTCCATGTAAGAATGTAAGCAAAACAGTTCAACTTTAGTAAGTCTCTTATGATTTCTCTTTCCTGTTTACCTTTTCATGCTTCTCTTGATTCTTGTATTTGAAAGTCAAATTTTCTATTCAGCTCTGTTTTTTTCATCAAGATCTAAGCCCATTTTTAAGCAGCTGTTATCTTTTTCCAATGTAGCTATTGACTATTTTTTCATAATTTTCTTTCATCACTCTCATTTCTTTTCTCTTTTTCTTCGACCTCTCTTACATGATTTTTAAGCTTGAGGTCTTCCGTGAGTTCTTTCTGGGCTTGCAACCATTTCCCATTTTTCTTTGGGGTTTTGCCCAAAGGTGTTTTGACATTGTTGTATTCTTCTGAGTTTGTCTTGATCTTCTCTGTCGCCATAACTTTCTATGGTCAGATTCTTTTGTTGTTTTTTGCTCATCTTTTTTGGTCTTTTCCTCAGAGGATACGCTGAAGCAAGTGGTGGTCTGGCTGCTGGTGGCTGCCTGTTTGCTTGGGGCTATGCTGAAGCATGTGGTAGTTCTCAGAGATGGAGTCTGCCTGTTCCCCTGGTTGCTAAGGCATGTGGGGGGTCCTGGTGTTGGAGTGTACCTGCTCTGCTGCACTGGGGCTCAGAATCTCCTGCCGGTTTGCTGAGGTGGGGCTTGCTGCTGGCTTGCTGGGTCACTTCCTGTCCTGGATTGTGCTCCCCTTTTACGTGAGTTAGAACTTTCCTGCTGATCTTCCAAGTTTCTTGGGCTAAAAGACTATTTCATCCCCATCTTTTGGCTGGTTCTGCTGTTCCAGGATTTCTTTTGGGGTGCTATTTTATGGTTATTTGGAGGGGAATATGGAAGAGTTGTGGCAGTTTAATGCTTACCCTGTCATCTTAGATCCCAGAAGATGAAAACCTCGTTGTTCTATTGTTAACAAACTGTCCTTCACATTAGACTTGTTTTCTTACTTGATAATATAATTTTGTATGTATTTTGCATACAACTTTCAATGTACATGTTACTTCTCACTAGTGGACCCTCTACAAATAGAACCCCTAACCTCTCTGCTGACCTCCAGTCTAGCATCTACAATTGGCTACGGTACATCTGGAATTGGATGTCCTGTAGACATGTCTTAAACTCAACATATCCCAACTGTCCTCTCTTTACTGCAGAGGGCAACATCACCTCCCAGTCCCTCAGGCTCACAACCCAGGAGTCAAACTGGACTCATCACTACTTCTTATCCCCTATATTCTGCCTGTCTCACCTTAGCAACATCTCTCAAATATGCCCCCTTCTATGCCACCCCTCTAGTGCAGACCCTAATCGTTGCACACCTGGGTTGTTGTAATAGCCTGCTGGGGGTCTGCCTGCCTCAAGTCTCTCCCCACTCCAGTCCATTCTCCATCCAAAATAATTTTCCTAAAGCATAGGTCTGACCATGATACTCCCTCACTCAAGTGGACCTTTATCATCTCTAGAATCAAAGACAAAATCCTGTGCCTGGTGTTCAAAGCCCTTCATAAAAACCTAGCTTTCTCCCCAACCTGTTTTCCAGTCTTCTTTCACCTTATTCCTCTCCCTAAAACCCAACTACACCGTCTGTAATCTAGTGCCAGTGGCTTTCTTCTGTTCCTCACACAACTCCATCTTCCAACTCCATGCATTTTTACTGACTGTCCTCCTCCCCGCCCCCACCCCCATGCCTAGAATTCTCTCCCTCCTTGGATTTACCTTCCAGGCTTCCTTCAATCCCAGCTAAAATCCCACCTGCTACCAGGAGCCTTGCTCAGCTCCTCTTAATATAAGTGCCTTATTTCTGTTGATTATCTCCAATTTATCCTATCTTTGTCTTGTTTGGACATAGTTGTTCACATGTTGTCTCTCTCATTAGACTGTGAGCTCCTTGAGAGCAGGGACATTTTCTTTGGCCTTTTTTCTTAATCCTCATCTATACATAGCAGATGCTTAATGTTTACGATTGTTACAGGTAAATTCCTTGAAGACAGGGACTATTCTGATCTTGTATATGCAGTTCTAGTATACAGTAGGCATTCAACAAACGCTTATTAAATTGAACTAAGTTTGCATTTTATCCTAGAGGCAACAGAATCTTTTTACTCCTCTGTTCTTTCATTGGCCCATCATCCAGTTCTCGTCTTGGGAGTTTGGATTTTATTTGGGAGGCAATGATGAGTCATTCAATTCAATTCAGGCATTTATTAAATGCCTACTCTAGTGCTAGGGATACAATATGCTTATTAACTTCTATTTGGGGATACAACCAGGGATGGGGATAACATGAGTTCTATATAAGATAAACACAAGGCAAGAGGTCAAGGTGCCAGTGGGACAGTCCAGAGACAATGTCCCTGAGGATAGCTGGAGAGGAAGGCATTATTACCAATCTGATGTTGAGTTGGAAAGGCCTATAGAAGTCATCATCAAACTTGGGGCCCAGGGTGAGCAAGCCTCCAAAACCCCCAAGTGCTACCAGAACCCAATTAAAATGTAATTGGGAAATGTTTAACAAGATAAGTAAAAATGCATCTCAACACAAATCATATCAATGTGTGGTTTTCTAAGTCAAGATGGGATCCTTTCTCTACTTGAATTTGATCTAGTCTAATACCGTTATTTTCAGTTGAGGAAAATGAGGCCCACAGAATCTAGGTGACTGCCCAAGGACAACAGGGAATAATTGGCAGAACCAACATGGGAACTAGGTCCTGGGACCAAGTTCTGGGCTCTGAGGTGATGGAAATGGAAAGAGGGGCATCGTGGTGTGTGTGTTTGTGTTCTCTCATTTAATATAACACCCTATGATCAGAGCAGCCTTAACCCTCTTCCCCTGTGAAGGAGGAAGGAAAGACTCAGGAAGCTAGAGAAACAAAGGTCCCTAATTCAAAGACAACGGTCTGCTAAACTTCCCCTCCTGGCCCTCTGTCTGGATTTCTGGTCACGCTGGTACTTCTTTCTGTGCCTGGGGCCTCTGAGCCCTGGAGCCTCCCTCTCCCATGCTAGCTCCTTTCTCTCACTGGTGATTTCCTCTCAGGAGGCTTCCATTTTGGGGAGGGGGCAGGCTGGTCCAACCTCATTCTCCTCCTAGGTCTGCTTATGACTTTCAGGACTAGGACACCATGGTCCCCCAATGGGTACCCGTCTCCCTTCCCACCTCACCTTTTTGGTTCCCTTTCGTGTTGTTTTCTTCCATTAAAGTGCCTTGAGGGCAGGGATAGTCTTTCTTTTTGCTTGGATTTGTATCTCTAGTACTTAGTACAGTGCCTGGCACATAGTAAGTACTTAATAAATGTTCATTGCCTTGTGGTTAACCCAAAGCCTTCAAATCTGATGGGGAAAAAATAGATTCAATTAAGCAGAAGTGGCTGTTTGCTTGGAATCATTTATTTTACATCCTGAATAGAAATTTTTTTTTAACAAAGACTATTTTTAATCCAATACTTATTTTGTATCTTTAATACCAAACCACTCTTAAAAGCAAGCATTATTAATGTTTAAAAAATTGTTAGTTGAAATCTCTGGAACTGCATCAGTAATACTGAACACTATAATGAACAAATAAATAGTGGATGTTTCTCTAGCAGAATGGGGAAGGAATTATATGAGCGATGTCATGAAGGCAGAAATGACAAGATTTGGCAATGGACTGACTGTGTGGGATTAATAAGAGTGAGGAACGGAGGACCACACAGAGGTAGGGAACCTGGCTGAGGGGTAGGATGGCAGTGCCCTCCGTAACAACAGGGAAATTCAGGAAAAGAGGCTGGTTTGAGGGGAAGAGAAAGACTTCTGCTTTGGACCTGCTGAGTCTGAGATGCCTAAAGGACATTCAGTTTGAAATGTCCAATAAGCAGTTGGGGATGAGATATAGGTGAGGGCTGGAAGTGTGGATATGGAAATCACTTATATAGAAGTAGGTGAGATTGCCAAGAGCACAGAGTGAAAAGAAAGAGGCACTGGGATGGAGCACGGGGAGACAAGCACAGTGAATGGGCACGATACGGATGAAGATACAACAAAAGAGACTGAGGAGAGAGTGTCACAGGTGGGAAGAGGACCAAGAGAGAGCAGTGTCATTGTGAAAACCGCAATGATCCTCCCTACCTCAGTGACAGTAAGGTCAGGAGCCAGATGTACAAACACCCAAGAGATAGCTCCAGGCTTGCAGTGAATACCTAATAACAGAAGGGAGAAGGGTGTGGTTCTAGGCATTCCTAAAATGTGTCAATCGCTGAGGATCAGCTTTGTGACTCCCCATCCTGCTGCTCTGGAGCAAAGAGAGAGGAGGACAAAGCCTGCTCTGGAGGGCTCTGGATCCCAGGTGTGGCTCTTGTATCCTATTTCATACTTGTCATGGAGGGAGAGGACAATTGGGAAAGTGGCGAGCACTGCCTTCAGTTGTGCCAATGTCTTTGGGAGGAAGGGATGGAAAAAACCTGGAACTCCTGCTTGCCCTCCTTGAACACCTATCTGCCCCCCACCTCTCTGGTAAGGCACACGGAGGGGGATGCATCTCCAAATCAGAGCCAGCCTTCTGGGGATAGAGAAAACAGGACATTTATCTGTCTTGGAGTAGAGACAAGGAGCATGGTTCCCATTTCTTGTCCCTTGAGGTTCCTTCAAGGAGAGGAAAAGATGCTCATTGTTCCCTCTGACTCTTCAGTATGGTAAGGAAAAGGAAAGAACTGAAGGTCCCCACTGCCTTCTAGAACCTCAGGATGGCCATGTAGGCTCTGGAGAGCTCACCAGCCTACTGCCAGCCTCTGGAGATGGAGTGACTTTCCACCCCGCTCTAAGCACATACTAAAGATGGGGAAATTGATGGAGCTGAAAGTCCAGATTCTCACCAAAGACAACACAGGAAACAGTAATTTGGCTATCTCCATTTTTCAGTGGTGTGTGTGTGTTTTGGGGAGTAAAGCACACAGGCAGGGCACCCCCATGGCCCCTTTCTATTCCCTATGGGCTGAGGACAATAGCCTCAGTATCCCCTCCTCTTTAAATACCCATCCCCCCCAGCCCTCCTCTAGACTTCCTCCCTCACACACAGTATCTATCCATTTGAACCATGTGTGAACCGTGGCAATGGGGAGAGTGGCCCAAGAGGAAACTAGGAAGCCCGGGGCAGGATGTGCTGGGCTAGATGGCCAATGTGGGGAATCCCTCTGCAATGCCCCAGGTTCCTTTCTCTATCCTGTATCTTTAGTAACTGAAACCCAAGTTTGGCAGCTGCACTTTTAATACTGGGACTGAAACACGGGGAGAAAGATGAAGACAGAGTTTGATGTAGACACACACACACACACTCTCTCTCAGGCTATCTGAATTCGGGTTCCCGGCCCTAGAGAAAGCTTGTCAAGAAGGTAATTAGAACCACCAGGGGTAGTAATACCTGTTCCTTCACAGCACCAGTGCGAAGACAAACAAGATGCATACGTCAGAAAGCCTTTGGAGGTTTTAAGAGGAAGAGAGAACATCTCCTTATCTATTGCCAATCAGTGACCCTGTGGTCGATACGGGGGGTGGTACCCTGGCAGCGGGTTTTAGGACACGTTTCAAGTGTTTTCAGATGCTGGTCTTTGGGAAACATGATTTTTAATCGGGAGAGAAGACAGTTCCGTGTTTCTCTCTCCTGGGCGGTCATTCCTCTGGGCCACAATCCTTTACTCACTAAAGAAATGTTATAGAGGAATTTAACACTGGGCAACAGCTTGCAAAGACAGGCATATGCTCTCGTCTCTCACCAGGGAGCTGACGAAAATCACTGCTGGAACCGAGGGATGTGACAACTTGTCTTTCCACATTTTATGTTCTTGCCTTTGTGATGAGCCCCACCAGGGCAGATGTGCTCCTCACACCTGCCGTGTGGGCTTCTGGGATCCACGGGGAGGAAGGGCAGCTAGTGGGGCCAAAGGCACTTCTTTGGTTTGGACTCTGGAGGGCTCAAGCACCTTTTCAACTTCTCACACCCAGGTGGGGCCCAGTTCTGACAAATGAAAACAGGAAGGAAGATGAGATTAGTTCTGATCTACTCCCTGAGTCATCAGCAAGTAGGACTGGCGGCACCTTTTTCTCAAAGCTAGCAGAAGCTGGTGACTCAGGGCTGAGATCCCCCATCTTTGGCTCTGATGGGGTGGGATCAGATCATCGCATCCCAATAGAGCTGGTAGGAAAACAACTGGGGTTAAGTCAACAAATGAAAGGCAAGTCCGCGTGCCATCGAGCTGGTATTGTGTGAGGTGCTGGCCAGAACCCATCAAGACGGACAAGGCATGGCCAAGATGACTTTTCTCCAAGCTATGTCCCTGGTTCTGCTGTCATCTTCTGTGAATTCCATGGAATTTCTATAAGAGCCCAGCTTTCTTCCAAAGCCTTTTTAAAATACCCTGCAGGAATAATGATCTCAACAAATCCCAACAAATGAACTAGCCAAGGTCCATAATGTATTGTAATAAGGTCTCTTATTGAGTTCAAACACAGTAAGTTTAAAAAAATTAGTTAATAAAGTCTTGTAAAATTGGTACTGCTGTTCAAATGCTATTCTGAATTGAAAGTAGCTAGTTAAGAAGATTGGAATAATAGTTAATGTAATTTTAATTGAATTTTTATATATTTGTTAGCAACGTCTATATTATCTCCTACCACTGTTCAAATCAAGTTCTTCTTCCACTTAGGGCACTTTGCCAGTGGAAAAAAATGGACTAACTTTAGTTTTGATACCTTCTACAAAAGGGCAAGCCCCTTTCATCTTCTGCCTTTTGGCCTAGGAATTAATACGATGTCTCTGGAAACACAGGTCCTGAATGATGCCTAATTCTAGAAAGGCCCACCTCTGCTAAGATGGAGCTAAGTCTAGGTTCACTGAATCTGTTTGTTGGCTGGCCATTCAACACATTTAATAAACACCTACTAATTCAATTCGAGGAGCATCTATTAAGTGCCTATTAGGTTCCAGGTGGTGGGGGAGAGGTCTTGTCCTGAAAAAATTTACAATCTGACCCAGGGGTGGGGAACCTGCGGCCTTGAGGCCATACGTGGCCTTCTAGGTCCTTGGGTATGGCCTTTCGACTGAATCCGAGCTTTTACAGAATAAATCCTTTTAGCAGTCAAAGGGCCGCACTTGAAGACCCAGAGGGCCACATGTAACCTTGATGCTGCAGGTTCCCCACCCATCATCTAACACCTGCCACAACTCAGCTCTAGGTTAAGTTCTAGATAATAATAGAGTAAATTCTTTTGCTAAACTGAAACATGATGGGCTAAACAACTAGGATTAAAAAAAAGTCTTGGGAAATAGCTAGGTGATATTGTGAATAGAGGGCTGGTCCTGGAAATAGGAAGACCCAAGTTCAAATCTGGCCTCAGATACTGTGTTGTGACCCTGGCATGCTTCTCAGCCTCGACTTCCTCATCTGTAAAGTGGGGCCGCCAATGGCATCTACCTCTTAAGAGTTGTTGTGAGGGTCAATCGAGAGAACATGAGTAAAGCGCTTCCAACTGTGATTATGGACATGTTTAAATGCAATAAAGACAGAGGTAGGGATGAGACCTGTGCTTTCCTTGGTACAGTGAGCTGCCAGATGAGAAAACTCCCTCCTCCAAGGCAGGTCAGCACCTGTTCTGTAGTAGGCTGAGAGAGCTGCCAAGGGCTTTGTGAGTTTAAGTACTTCCTCACAGAGGGAGCTTGGATCTGAGGCCAGATTGGAACTCAGGTCCTCCTAACACATACCGACACATAACACATCCACTAACACATACTGACAGTCAAAGACAATAAAAGTTTACTCATGTTAACCTTTTCTTTTCTTTTAAAAGCCGTGGATCCTACTTTTTTATTTTGTACTTAAGCAGGAGGTAGCTGTCATTTTGCAGATGGACCAGCCCATTTCCAAACAGGTTATTTTCTGCAGATGGGTGGTTAACATATACACAATGCAGATCTTTCTATTGTTGTGCAGATCATAGCAGGATAGAGGTAAACATCCTGACACCCTTTATAACCTAGATGTACTTTACTCCTGGTTGGTTATGGAGGACCGGCCATATGCAGGAATTCACACGGCAAGTCACTGGGCTACTAGAGAAGGTGATGGAGGACGATGACGTTTTATGCCAAGTGAAGTTCTTCTCACCCTTTCCTCTCTCCATGAAGTGGAGGAGGAGCCTATTTGGGGGATAAGGGTGGGAAAGGGCCCAGAGGGACTATATTATGATGAAAAAAAGTAGGACAGAGAAATACATTTAAACATACACATTATGTCTTGAACAGGAGATCTAGTTTTTAACTTGGCAGTTCAATTCTGGAGATTCTTTTAAATTCAGTTCCCCAGTTGGTGTACATCAATACTCTGCCATTTTCAACATCTGATACAATGGGCAGCTCCTTTGAGGGAACAGAAGATGGCAGTAGCAGACCAGAAATCACCCCAAGTTTCCTAACAAGGGCCATGTTTTCACATCAATGATCTGGATGACAGAAAGTAGAACTTGTCACTGAGTAGGCAACTGGGTGGGGCTGCTAACACCTTGAAAGACAAAAATAGCTTCCTGAGTGGCAAAGTGAAGAAATGGTCTGTCAAATACAGGATTAAACTCATAGGGAAAAAAGAGCAAGTCAGCACGGGAAGGGCAAACCAGGAAGCCATGGGCTTGTACCAAGGACTGGAGAGGCAGGTGGGCAGGCATTATGCTGGGGTGAACAACGTGGTAAGCTTCTTCCGTGCTGACAAGGCAGTGCTGCCCTAGGAAGGAGGAGGGTGTTAGATCTGATACGGCAGACGTCTCAGAGAGGAGGTAGGGATGCCAAACAAGCCGAGATCTTATTATGTTATGAAAGTGACAGTCAGAATTCTCCAATGAACATCTTCACTCTGAGCCAGAAAGTGCACTGCCTGACCGACTATCAAGGGTTAACTCTGCCACCTGAGCCTTTTATTAAAGCAAGCAAGAAAAGCGTGGGGCTAACCCGTGGCTCTTAGAGTGTTTTTGCAGCGAAACACAGAATCAAAGGAACCAGACACAGCAAAGACCTATTAAGCCAGCTTGTTACTCCCCTGGCTCCCATCTAACCGAGGAAGGATTGTTTCCTACGGTCTGTTCTCCTGGGCTTTGTCCAGTTCGGTTTTAAATGACTCAATCAGTGGGGCCTCCACTGCTACCTTGGAGGGGACTATTCCACCACCTCAGAGACCTTGCTGCTAGGAAAATTCTCCTAATATTCAGACTAAATTTTCCTTTGCACAATTTCTTCCCATTATTCCTCATTATTCACTCCTGGATTGCTCTAAACAATGATTTTACCCCTTCAGTACATGTACCCATCTGGACTTGTCGACAATACAGAGCCCAAATCCTGGGCTTTCAAGGAAGCTTAGAAGTCCTCAAAATCAGGCTCTCTCAATATAAAAGGCAACTTATAGTTACCAACTCTGCAGTTTAGTTTGATCCTGGAATTTGATCTTAATCTATTTCTCCTAAACAGAACCCAAGTTTAAAGAATTGTGCAGCACTGGACAAAGCAGAAAACTAGCCTTCTGGCTCACCCCAGCTGGAAGGAACTCTTGTGGCCCTCGAAGCCTGGCATTACGGTTATCTGTGCATGTGTCCCATCTCTTCTGCTGCTAGTAAGCTTCTTGAGGGCTGGGGGAGTGTCTGGATCATCCCCGGATGCCCCAAAGCGCAATGCTTTTCCTCTAACAGGTGCTCAGTAAATACTTGTGGAAGGAGTAAACGTTTGTCTATGGCTTAAAAAAACAGATGAAGGGCCTGGGGATATGCTTTAGAGAGATGTTGTAGTAGCCAAAATGACAGAAATGCAGCTTTGTCAGCTGGTCAACAAGCATTTATTAAGTGCCTGCTCTGTACCAGGCACTGTGCTAAGCGCTGGGGATGCAAAGATTGGTGAACGCAGCCCCTGCTCTCCACAGCTCACTTGCTACCCACTCCCATGTCTCAGTCTTGAGCAGAAATGAGGGAGTGACTCTGGAGAAGGAGAGAGGGAGATGTGGAAGAAAAAAGCCGCTTGGCAAAGGGAGACAAAGAGGCGAGTCGGGAGAGGAGGAGTCAGTGAGTCAGTGTGGGAAGAGTGAAAGGTGCCAGGTCTGAGGAAGTGGAGCCACAGGATTCCAATATTAGAACTGGAAAAGGCTGGAGAGATCATCTGGTTCAGCTGCCAAACTCCCCGCATCCCTGGTCTCCCCTCCCCGTGAACTTGACAGAGGAGACAGAGGCCCAGGGAAATGAAACGTGTCTCGCCCAGGGTTATACAGCTCATTAGTAACAGGGCAATTAGAAAGCTGGGACAAGAAGGGAGAGTCTTGAATTGATTGGCCAGACTGAGCTTCGCTCTTGGGTTTTGGATGCTGGTTGTCTATTCTTTGCCAGGTGGTTCTGGGAGCCTCTGGAGCCCCCGGCTGCTGAGGCTGTGTGGAAAGCCTGCACAATATATCCAAGTCTCCCATGGGCCTTTGCAACCTTAAGACTTAAGAGGGCTACCCTTTTTGGAAAGTGGGAAAAATTGTCTACACATGTACTTCTTGGTTTAAAAGTGGGATTGAGTTAAATTATTTTGGACTACTTTATGTTACTTTTATTCTGCCTTTTCTCCTGATTTCAACATCATTGGGTTTTTATGAAAAAAAAAAACCAACCCATCTTTTGAAATATTTCAAACATAGATTAAAATTTACATGAAAATTAATGGTAAAAAGGAAAGAGACAGTGAAGCCACAAAAAAAGAGATAAAGACGAGCACAAAACAATTTGAAAAATTCATAGCTATAACATTGTCTGTGTGAATGGGCGTTAGCCCAGTTGAGAGGAGTTAGGCAGCTTACTCATAGCTTTGGATAGTTCTGAGCCAACAGTAAGACCAGAAGGAATCCTGAAAGGATCTGTCAAGTCCTGGGAAAGAAACTAAGACTTTCGGAGCAGAATGGGGCATTTTCATCAGTCTGTTGCCTTTTGATGGAGGCTTCAAAAAGTGAATAGGGGTCACCAATGGCTGGTTGAAAAAAAGATGGTGCTGGTGACCAGGATTTGAATTTCTAGTCTAAGGCTTAAGAAAAAGGAATGATGAGCACTTAGCCAGGATCAGACTTTAAGTTTGTCTAACAAAGGCTATGAAGAATACATTTGCCTGGTGTTTCAAAAATCTGATTAAAAAAAAGTCTTTAAATCGAAAACACAGGAGTCTGAAAATTGCCCCCAGATCCACCAAGCCTGGTACAGAGAGATCCGTATGGTCTGATGTGGGGAGAAGAGAAGTAATGAAGGGAGCCAGTGTTTCACAGGAGCCAGCAAAGGTCCCACTGCAGGGTAGAGGGGTCTGGCCTTGGATTCAGCAAGGGCTTGGCTAAGTCTTACCTCTGACCCACAGGAGCTCTGTGACCCTGGCTTAGAGCAGTTCTCTAAGAGGTGCTCCTAATGGTTATTTGAATCAGCAGAGGGGGACTTCACACTGGGAGTTCCTTACACTGATAAACTCTCTATATAACCTGGCCAGAGGGACTGTAATGACCCATATAGCCTCTGATGTGTGCACACAAATGTACAGAGCATGAGTCATAAGCCAAGATATTAAGCTAGAAGCCAAATTTGGTCTCCTGGGTATAACTGAAACTTGGTGGAATCACAGAGCCCCACAGCAACTGGACAAAGATGCTCCCTTCAAGATGTAATAAAGGTCACTGACAGAGCATCTCTGGTAGAGCACCACAGGGCTGGGTTCTCTTTAACAGTTTTACTAATGACTTGGATGAAGGCATGACTCGTTGACATTTAAATTTTGCTTTAAAGCTTACAGAGCACTTAATCCACAATAGACCTGTGAGGCAGGTATTGTAAACCTTATTCTCCCTAATTCATCATTAAGAAAACTGAAGGAGCTATTAAGTGTCAGAGCTGAGATACAAACCCTGGGATCTCTCCATGATACCAGGCTGAGAGTTGGAAGTGACCTAGGAAATCATCTGGTCATTTTACAATTGTCTGAGGTCAGGGGACATGCCCAATGTCTCACAGACAGGAAGTATCGACCCCTCTCATACCATATTCTTTCATGCTCATCAGATCTGAAGATGATGAAAAGCAGGGAGGGATAACTAACCTATTTGGAGACAGAACTAGGCCCAACTGAATAAAAATGAAATATAGATAAAGGCATATTTTACCCTTGGGTTCAAAAAAACAATGACTCAGGCACAGGGTTAGGGGGCAGGGGCATGGCTACAGCAGAGTTTGTATAGAAAAGCATCCGAGTGGACTATCAGGTCCGTGTGCACCCACTGTGTGACACAGAAGCCAAACAAACTGATTCTATCTCAGCCTTCATTAGGAAGGTACCATGAGCTCAAATCTAGTCTCTGACACTTACTAGCTATATGACCCTGGGCAGGTCACTCAATGCCATTTGCCTGTTTCCTAATCTGTAAAATGAGCTGGAGAGTAAAGTGGAAAACCAATCCAGTATCTTCGCCAAATGGGGTCATGAAGAGTCAGATACAACTGAAATGAATGAGCAACAACACGGCGCCCATAATAAGAGAGAAGTGATACCCCTGCTTTATCTATTCAGCACCTGTAAATAGAACGAGGTTTGGTTCTAGGCACTATATTTTAGGAAAGACTCAAGCTAGAGTAAATGTCCAATAGGCAGCTAGTGATTCGAGGCTGGAGCTCCGGGAAGAGACTAGGGCTGGATATACAGATCCAGGCATCATTTGCATAGAGATAACTGAACACACAGCAGCTGATGAGCTCAATGAGTGAGATGGCCCAGAAGGAGAGGAGGGAGGGCCCAGAACAGAGCCTTGGAAATGGGAATCGATGGAGGCCTCGATGGAGGTTCAGAAAGAGACACTTGAATGGTCAGGCAAGTAGGAGAATCAAGAGAGGAGCTGCTGTGGAAACCCCGAAAGAAGACAGAAGGATGTATCCAGAACACGGTGATTCACTGGGTCCAAGGCTACAGAGAGATCCAGAAGGCTGAGGACTGAGAAAAGGTCCTGAGATTTGGCAGTTAAGAGGTAGCTGACAACTTCTGAGAGAAGGTTTCATTTGAACAAGGTCAGAAGCCCCAGGGCAGGGGATCTGGAAGAGGCCGAGAGAGAAAGAACTAGAAGCACTCAGGAGTTGAGCTGAGAGGGGGAAGGTGAGAGATGAGGATGATAGCTGGTAGAGAGGGGAGGATCTAGGGGAGATTTTCTCTAGTGGGGTGGGGGAGCTGGAGACACAGCAGTGCTTGGAGGCTATGAGGAAGAAGTGAGGAGATAGAGGGTGACTGCAGATTAGAGACATATGACAAGGAGCAATCTGCTGAAGACCATGGGAAGAGATGGCCTTGTAAGAAGGGTCACCTCTTCAGAAGGATGCAAGATGGGGAGAAGAGTCTCAGGGAACGACTTCGGTTTTTTCCCAAGGCAATCTCCTGCAGCAAACAACTTTTTTCCTTTGGAGAAAATACGTAGCACAAACCTTCATATCTAAGCATTTCCTAATCAAAGCTCCTGGATCTCGTGCATGTAAATGTGTTATTTTGTTCTGCCGGGTCCTAAAACCTTGGCTTCATCGTATTAACCTCTTGCTCAAGAACCTATAATGGCCCCCAGGTGCCTACTGGATCCATTCTACATGTCAGCCTTCACTCCATAATCCGGCCCTGGCCTATGAACCTTCCCGCTGATGTTACTCCTTCACGCCCACAGAAGCCAGGTCAGACTGATTTACTTACTGTCTGTCTCCCTCTGCACCCCCACCCCACAGAGGGATACTCTATGCTGTTTCCAGGTCCTTGCTTGCTTCTCATGACTGCCACGCCCTCACTCCCTGTCCTCTGTTCTGCTCATCTTAATTTTTTGACCCTTCTCCAAACTCCGCTCCCGTCTTTCCCATGAAATCTTCACGACAGACCCCTGTTCTCTTCTCTATCACACAATTTAGTCCCAGGTTCTATTCTAACATTTGTTCTGTTTCCTGAGTTTCTGTCTTGTCTCTTCCACCAATATGTTAAGCTCTTTGAGTATGAGGAACTTGTCTTAGACTGGTTTTGTACCTGTCCCCACGCTGCACCTAGCATAGCGTGGCATACACAAATAGGTATGCTCAGTAAACACTCCTGGACATTATGACTTGAGCTGTCTTGGTCTGGGAGTTGAATCGAGATGTTTAAGGTGGGGGAGGATTCACTGTAGCTGGCCTGTCCAAGCATAACAGAGAAGCTGGGAAGCCTTGGTCCACTGGGGTCTCTGTTCTGTGTTTTCACCTTTATGTATCTTCTAAAACTTTGCTCTGGGGTCAAGAGAGAGAAGGGAGTGAATTTGTCCCAAGAAACAAAGCTGTGCAGCACTACTTTACCCCCTTCGCAGCTGCTTTCCAGGCCTCAGTGAAGGTTTGCAAACTGAAGCCGGGGAGGGAGGAATGACCCAGAGGGGCAGCAGCCGGGAGATCCTGCTATCGAACGCTAGAGCTTGGCCTGAAAGAGCGAGACAAATGTGTTCTGCCAAGAAGAGTTTCTCAATATGGGTCAATATTACCAGCTGGCAAACCTGCCTGGTTACTTAACAGAGTGATTTACATGTTGCGGACTGAAAGCCATCTCTGTGCTGGATTCTCTGTAGCAGAAAATCTGTTGTAATCAAATTAACAAAGAACTCTTGGGTGAAATCAGGAAACACTTTTGGAATGGTGAGCCTTGGATCATCCTGGCCATTGTTGTAAGGTTAGAGGTCATGTAACCTATACTCAGGCTAGAGGTGGTTGGTGACTTTTTATCAAACCCCAATTGGAACAATGGTGACCGCTGGAGAAGACCAGCTTTTCAGAAGGTTGGAGGTTGAAGGGCCACCTTCAATGCGTGTACTGAACAAACACGAGTGAGTAGGGATGAGTGGGCTGGAGCTCTTGTACCCATGTACAGGGAATTAGGGAAAGGAGATATAACACTAGAGATTACATGGCATCTCCATGTAGGCAGTTACGCCATTATCAGTAACCATGCGTCAGCAGATTTGCCAGTATTCACTCCCTGCCTTCTTATGCTACTGCACCCATACCCGGCAGATAACACTCCAAGTCTGCCTTCAATCAAGCCTTTGCTACCTCAGCCTTCTCAGTGGAAGGTTAAGGCCTTTTTGCCATTTCACCAAAGCCTCGAGATGGAACAGAGGTATTTCATGTTTGTTTACAAGCCACTCACCATGACAGCTAGGTTGCACACGTTGAGCTGGGGTTCTGCAGGTACCATGGTCTTCTTGTGTTCCTCAATGACTGGGAATATTCTTTGAAGAGTATCTCGGTACTCGATGCTGGAAACACTGGACACAAGAGGAAGTAATGATCAAAAGATATTCCCACTTTATAAGACATCTCTTGACTGAAATCTCCAAGCCAGTTGAGCCTTCATATGGTTAAGTGTCATATCGCAGAACACTCAGAGGCTTTTTGTTTTACTTTTCAAATAAAATGCACACTTGTTTATTGCAAAACATCTACATACATCTGAAAAACAGGAATACGTATAGGTATGATACATTTATTTAGCCTATAGGAAGTCTATTTGCTTATGTAGTATACTGCTTAATTCATAGTTTTTAACTAGGAAAGAACTGAATAGAAATTAGAAAGATAACTTTAAGGCAGAATTATTTTTTCAACATATTTTTATTTATTTCACCAAATATTTCCCAATTATATGTTAAAGAATTTGAGTTGCAAATTCTCCTCCCTTTTCCTCCCATCCCTATCCCCTTCTTGAAAAGGCAAGCAATTTGATATCGATTATACATGTGAAGTCATGCAAAACACACCATGTTGCAAAAGAAAATAGAGACAAAAAAGGAGAAAAATAAAGTACAAAACTTTTGCTACAATCTGTATTCAGATTTCGTCAGTTCTCTCTCTGGAGGTGGACAACATTTTTCATCACAAGTCCTTTGGAATTGTCTGGGATCATTGTATTATTGAGAATACCTAAGTCATTCACAGTTGATCACCTTTACAATATTGCTATTACTATGTACAATATTCTAATGGTTCTGTTCACTTCACTTTGTATCAGTTCATATAAGTCTTCCCAGGTTTTTCTGAAACCAACCTGCTCTTTCTTTCTTACAGCACAATAGTATTCCATTATGATCATAGACTATGACTTGTTTAGCCATTTCCCCAGTTGATGGACATTTCCTTGATTTCCACTTCTTTGCCACCACAAAAAGAGATGCTTTAAATATTTTTGTACATATAGGTCCTTTTCCCTTTTGGGTATAATTCTTGCTAGAGGAATCTCTAGTAAATAATAATGGGCAGCAATGAAATGTTAAAATTATGCTGGAATGTTAGAATGCTATACAAATGGCATTGGACAGTGACGTCTCTCTAGTAAAAAGAATTTTCTCTTCAATGCTAAAAATATCATCTCAGAAGAAATAAACTAAAGTGTCTTTACTATGCTACCGTGAAATTATGGAAGTCAATGTGAAATTTTAGTTGTCTCGGTCACATTTTAGGAAAATGGGAGTTCTGTTTCAGATAGTAGTAATCTATCATTTCAACAATAAACTCTGGGCAGGGTAACTTGTGAGATGTATTATATCCTTGCTAGATTCTTAAGGAGGCAAAAGCCTATTCTGCTCCTTCTCCCCAAACCCTCAGAGACTCCTTAGAAATGTACTATTTTGGAACATGGATCTTTTTTCCAAATCAACATATTTTATTTTTCTATCACCTTCGCTATGAATGTCTCTTCCCCTACCCAGTGATCCATCCCTTATAATAAGAGTAAAAATAAAAAAAATGCAATCCAGCAAAACTGACCATCATGGCAACACCATCTGACAGTAAAGGCATAGTACCCCACCTCTGCAAAGAACAAGAGAAGTATACTTTCCCAACTTGTCTTCAGGGTCAGACACAGTCATCCTAATTATACACTGTTGAGTTCAATCCTATTTCTTCCTTCTTTTTGCATGGTTAGAAGTCACCATGTGTACTGTTTTTACCTATTCACTCTATCTCATTTCATGTCTTCCCAATTATTTTTTGAATTCCTCAACTCATTTCTTATGGCAAGTAATACTGCAATATAGTCACGCACCACGATTCGCTTCACTGTTCCTCAACCACTGGGCATCAATCAATCAACGAGTGTTTGGAAGCACAAATCAAGGGCTGGGCACTGTGTTAGTGGCTGGGGATGCAAACGTACTCTCAAGACATACAAAGAAAAAAGACAACAACTCTTCTATGCCTGTGCTTCATAGCGTTGATAGTATAGGTTGATAGTATTGTAAATGAATGTTATATTTTGTCAAACACTTTTTTTGGAACATGAATTTTCAACAGAGCCTTCCTAGGGGGTGAGTAAGTATTCTGATATGGGCAATGACCTGAGCAGAGTACTGTTTTACGGAGGCCAGTCTGGAGGCAGAGCCATAAATTAGAAAGCTATCAGTGATCGTCCACACACTTAACTAAGGTCATCCAAAAAGATGTTACAAAGAACCAATGGGACTTTGAAATTGATTGAAAATATACAAGGTGGGGGATAATGAAAGTTTAAGCTAAAATTTATGTAGTACTTTATGATTCAAAAATGCTTTACATATTATCTTATTTGCTTCAGACAAGAAACCTGGTCTTGTCTGTATCCCCATAACGTAGCTCCTGTTTTCCTAATAAGGGAATTGAGATTCAAAGATGGTCAACATCTTACCCAAGGTTACCTGGCTATTAATGCACAGTTAGTGCTCGAACCTGGGCCTCCTCCAAACCCAAACTTCTTTTTCCTACATATTATGGCCGGGGGGTGAAAGATGATTCTGAGGGTTAGGAGCACGAGTGCCTAGGAGGGTAACTACATGCACAACGCCAGGAAGATGATAAGCTTAGTTATCCAAAGGGAAATGTCCAATGTCTGGAGTTCAGGACCAGAGATATGGATTTGGGAGCTATGGAAGTGATCCCAGAAGCAAAGAAAGTAAAGAAAAACAGAGCATGGAAGTCAATGCTCACAGGGAGTAGAGGGAAGGATGAAGAGAAGCTAGCAGAGGAGGTACAAAGGCCTATAAAACTCTCCTCTGGGTCAGATCTTGAGGACAATTTGTTACTCTCTATGTGGGTGGCAGCTCAGACTCTAGAAGGGTCTGGTATGACAGGCCAAGGGTAGAGTCTGTTATTGAAGTCTTTCTTTCCCCATACCCTTCATCTTCTGGAGAACAGTACCATCTCACTAGAAAAGTTCAGATTAGGTAGGCCTCAAGGATTCCAGTTTGAAGAGTATTATAGGGTGCCAGGAACCCATCTGCCTAAGTTTTGAAGATCAAACGGCTTCATTTTCCCATGGGCTATAAAGATCTAATTTGGTCTGAGAGCCCCAGGCAAAGAGACTACCTTAAAGCAGGTCCAGAAGCTACCTAGTTTTCTAGGCTTCCTTTAGGTCTCACTGTAGGTCTTCCAGGCCTAGTGTAGTTCCTCATAATGATGACCCAATGGAAAATGGGCTAGTTTTCTCAAAACAAAGAGCCTCATGCCATCCTCTAGCACCCACCAAGCATGGCTTGGCTGGAGAGCAGGCCTCGAATGGATTTAGTCTGAAGGCTCAAGGGAATGTTTAAGTTTCCACTCGCTTTCACTAAGAGTAAGGGACATTTCCAACCTTGTGAACCCCTTCTATTAGGGCAGGTGTATATTTAAGTGATTTATACTAATTCTGTCATGGTAATACTCCAAGCATTTCTCAGACTAGGGATTAATGATCTCACTTTGCTACCACACTAAGTCACCATGAGAGGGAATCCAAGAAATGGGTTGTTTCTGGGTCTAAAAAGAATTGTTAGGATGACACTGATTCCTTTCTTGACCCTCCCATGAGCAGTGGCTCTAATCTTCTGGTTCAAGTCCTCTTTGAGAAAAAAACAAAATGAAATAACACCCAATCTGGAGTCCAGCAATGGCCAGGCAGCTTCCAGTAAGCTCTATAAATATCCCATCCATTAGGCAGTATTCCAAGAGAAGAAGAGTGGAGAGATGGGCACAGGGTAACTAGCAGAGGAATGAGGGAGAATTTTTGGACCAAAACACACTTAGGTCAGCTCCCACTCCAATCTTCTGCTGTAATGTATTAACTGCACCACAAAATAAATGGGTATGGGGCCACTAACTGTCTCTAATAAGAGCTGTTAGATATTTGCCACCGTGAACCACAGGTATGAGGAGGTATTAAAGATAAGCCAATTCATGTCCTGTATCTGGGATTGTCCCCTTTTCCCTTAAAAAACTTTTTTTAAAAAAAATAGGCCTTAATCTAACCCCTTTTTATTTAAGAAACATAGCAGTATTCTAAGAATTCTCAAAAATGTTGAGTTTCATGGTAAATTCAAACAGTTCTTTGAACACTCCATGACACATGGCCAACTGATCTGAACACATGTGACTGTAATTCATGTTCAACTCCATGCTGATTTGAATGACAAGATCATGGGGTTTTAGAATTGGAAGAGAATTCAGAGATCATTTAACTTTGTCCCTCATTCTACAGATGAGGAAGCTATAGCGTTGGAGTGACTTGTCCAAGGTCACAGAGGAAATGAAAGGCAGAGTGAAGTTTGAATGTCTCATCACCAGCACTTATCTCACCCCAGTTAAACTACCTGCATTATACCTCTACCTGGTTCTCCAAAGTCCCTTAAAATTAGGCCTTCCCAAAGCTAAATCCATCACCTGCTGATCTCTGCCACCTCTCCCTCCCAACCCCTTCTCTGGGAATTTCTAAAGGGTGCATGGTGTGGCAGACCCTGGTGGCTTTGGGGTCAGGAAGACCTAGGTTCAAGCTCTGCCTCAGATACGTGTTGCTTGTGTGACCCCTGGTAAGCCAGCTTCCTTAGGGTCCTTCTACCTGATGAGAATTCCCCTCTGATGGCCAAATGGCCAGATCCTCATCTTTTGAAACAAATTTCAAAGTGCATGTCTGCTAAGTTTTTGATTCCTGTCTGAGAGATACCTTTAACTCTCTCCTCCTGGACAGAACATAAACTCTGCCCTGAGCTCCCATTAGCAGCTCTGTCCATTCTCCCATCATTTGTGTATCTCCTTACCCAGATTCCAGAATCCCACTGGATTATACACAGTTACATCAATGTACTTCAAACAAACAGTATAGTAATATAAACAGCAAGAGTAAGAGACCATTTCCATGTGGGGAAGATGAAGGCCATTTCCTTATACAACGCCACTCACGTAGTCAGTTACCAAATCTTATCCATTTTTCCTTTGAAATAGCTCTCATACCCCATCCTTTCCTCTCTATCATTTCCCTGGCTGGAGCCTGCTGATCCTAGCCGTGATCATCTCACCTCTAGAATTACCATAAGTCTCTTGGTTAGCGTCCTTGATTCTTTCCCCTCCACTATCCATCCCGCGTGCCTTTGCTACATGGATCTACCTTAAGTATCTCTTTAAAACTCTCTTAAATATCAAAAGAAATGATAAGTTAGATGCTAGATACTCTTAAAAAAACCCCTCAGACTTACAAAGTGAAATGAGCAGAACCAGCACAACACTGTACACAGGAACAGCAATATTGTAAGGTGATCAACTGTGAATGACTTGGCTATTCTCAGCAATACAGTGATCCAAGGCAATTCTGAAGGACTTAGGATGAAAAATGCTCTCTAGCCCCAGAGAAAGAACTGATGGAGTCTGAATACAGATTGAAGCATACTTTTCTTTACTTTCTTTATTTTTCTTGGGTCTATTTTGGCCTGTGTTTTCCTTTACAATATAACTAATATGGAAATAGGTCTTGCATGACCACACATGTATAACCTCTATCAACTTCCTTGCCTTCTCGATGACGGGGGTGGGGAAGGAGGGAGGGAGAGAATTTAGAACTCAATTTTAAAATGAACGTTGAAAATTGTTCTTTACACGTATTTGGGGAAAAATAAAATACTAAACAGAAACATTCAAATCACTCCCTTACTCTAAGGCAGTAATTGTAAGCTTCTTGCTTGGTTAGACTATACGCTTCTCAAGGGCAGGGATGGTTTCAATTTTGGTTTATCCATGGCACACAGCACAGTACTTGGAATATAACAGGCACTTAATAATGCTTATTAATTTGCTGAGATACGACTGTGGCTCCCAACTACTCCTGTGCATCAAACTTTCCCTGGGTACTTCAGAGCGTGTTGGTTTTCCTTAACATATACAGTAGCACCTCCTTTTTATTTAGCCTATAGCCTAGTATAGTATAATACTTCATTGTTATACTCCTCTCCAGCTCATATGAGGCTTTCACATGGTTTTTTTTTTTACTGTGCCTGGTTTCTGTTAGTCCTTCGTTATGTCTTTTCCCCCTCGCTGGCCCTTATGGTAGATTTTCTCAGTGAAGTGCCATTGCTCTTCCAGAGAATCCGGGGAAATTGAGAGTTGGAAGAAGCCTACATGGTCACTGAGTTCCTACCCTGACCCAAACAGATCGATATTATCCCCCATACCCAATGAGTTGTTATCTAGCCTCTTCTTGAAGACCTTCAAAGAGGGGGGGCCCACTGGTTCCCAAGGTAGTGCAATGCTTTCAACAAATGTTGACCAAGTGCCTATTATGAGCCAGGTCCTGTCTGCAAAGAGCCTGGTGTTGAGTTAGCTTTTTGGACTCGCTGGATTGTTCATAGGGTTTACTCTTGTCTCCAGCTACCTACAGAAACTGGCCTGACCTCCCCTGAAGTCACAGCTACTCACTGCTGCCACTTCTGATGGACAAACCACAGCAACAACCCTGTCTCCTTGCACTCAGAGTCATGGGAATGAGAAGGAAGCTTTCTCCTATTTGGCTGATCCTGACAAGGTAATGATTAGATTTCAATCGCTCTGCCGAAATAGTCCATAAAAGCCTGCCTGGTCACTAGTTGTCTTTATAATAGTTTCATGACTTGTAAACACTTAACTACAGCACACTACATGTTCTAAACACAAACACGAAACATCATACAGCACATTTAAATACTTTAGCATAACTCATTTTTACCCATGATTAAAAGATAATTCAACTCAATGGCCATATTATGCTGGCCAACATGTGCCAACTGCTTAGTAAACTATAGCGAGAACAGGGCTGGCAGCTGAGGAGGCTGGCTGAGTTCTACTCAGGCTACAGAGTGAGAAGTCTTCACTAGGACAGTGGTCAAAGGAATAGATATACCTGCTAACCAAAGGGAAACCTCTGACACATTGGTTTCTGTGCAAGGTCTCAACCAACTAGTTTAGGATACTTGAAGGCAGCCGAATCCCAGTTCATACTTGTGCTCTTGTTCAGATAGGCTCACCCCACAGAGCATATGATGTGACAAGAGATGAAATGGCATGATATGATACAATATATACACATAATAAGGTAGCATTCCACCTCACTTCATACTTGTGTTCTTGGTTAGACAAGCTCATCCATATATTATATAATATAATATGATATGATATGATATGATATGATATAATATGATATGATATGATATAATATAATATGATATAACAACACAATGTAATATAATATACATAATATGATATAAAAGGTACTATAACAATATAATATTTAAAGAGAACATAACATATGTATTACTATAGGTAATATAAAGAAAGGGGGGAAAGGCTAATTAGGTCCAAATTACTTTTATTTGACTTCAGTGGAAAATGCAAACCTTTGAAGGTTTAGCAGATAAAGTCTCTTTGTAAGGCAACTTAAAACTACTAGTAAGCCTCGGGGTTCTTGGCCTTTCAAGGGTCAGCTTTCTCTGCAGAGTTGGTTTTAAAAATAATGATACATTTTCAGATCCTGAAGGCGTCTGAACCTCAATGACTAAAGATTTTCAACTACAGCTCCCCCAGGGAAAGTTGGAATTTTGTATTCTATCACAACAGCCGGCTGAGGGAGAGTCAGGAATAGCAATGAAAAAGAGAGAACCAGAGAAAAAAGGGTGAACAGGTGTTGCTGAGAGGAGTTATCGGAAAAAAATCCCCCTGTGTACACAAAATTATTCCATGCACTGAACAGCGGAACTGAGTGGACCAAGTCCAGGGTCATTACATTAATTGACACTTTTAACCTCTAGGTAGTCCCTGGAGAGCCAATCAGGCCTGGGCTGGAAGCCCTCAGTCCCAGTCCCAGGTGTGGCCCAGGCTTCGTTCATTTAATGTAATTGGGCCTTGGCAATCTGCTCCACTCTCCTCCTCCTCCAAACAACTCAATGTGGAGCCCGCTGTGTTATTAACATCGCCTTCCAAGCCCTACAGTGACATTCCTGTTGGGGGAGGTTAACGAGGAGGGGAAGGGGGGCGGAGGGAAGCTCGGCCTTTAACATATTGCCTTTTCCTGCTCCCACAATCTCATTGCCATGTGGTCCTTAGCTCCGAGGTTTCCAGTGCAGGCTTGTTACTAATTGTGAGTCCTTCAAAGGGAAATTAAGATGCTTCTTTGCTCCCCATTTTTCTTTGCACTTACTTCTAATGGTAATGGTCACTGAGTGCCATAGCAAAATGAAGCAGGGTCTGTCTGATGGACACAAAGCAGCGACAGCCAAAAGGAAAGATGCTGAGAGAGATCTCCAAGAAGGAGGCATTCCCAACCTGTCTAAAGACGGAGACAGCACTCTGCATCTGAAGACGCCAGGGAGCTCAACAAACAGATGGCAAAAGGGCTCTCTAAAGCGAGGTTCAGGGGGCCTGTAAATCCAGGGCCTGGAGCATGCTCCCCAGCATGGCTGGAGAGGACAGTGGGTGAGTTACAGGTCCCTGCCTGATAGGGAGATGACCAAAACCCAGGTGGACTGAAGGTGGCTATGAAAGCCCCTTCTGTCTGCACTGAAAGGTCATCACTGTCCTGATTGGAAGGGCAGTCACAGAGCCGTCCTCGTCCTCCTCTTCCTTTGTCTCTCCTGGTTTGTCCTGCCAGCCATGCTAAGCCAGAAGGAAAGGAGAGTTTTATTCCTGCCCATCATAGGTGGGTTGAACCATGTACATGAAGCCTCCAGTTGAAAAGGCCTTCCTAGGGGCAGCTCTATCCCCCAAAGCTCAGCAATTATATGAATGATCGAACTGGCAGGTCTCAGAATAACACACAAGAAAAGGGTTCGAGTCAAATTTAGTTCCAAACACTTATGGAGTGCTTAGCCCAAGGTAAAAGGGAACAGGGTTTCTTTGGGAAGAGGGAAAATGCTTGGGATCTCAGAACAAGTTTGGATTCTTCCACCTGTCCTCTCAAAGGGTCAGGACCTCAGGAATGTTCTAACGGTGCCTGCAGGGATTGGACTAGTTTGTTCACAATAAGTCATCTACAATCACAAATGGCATTTGCAGATCCACTCTTTGTTACCTTCCCATGACAGGTCTATCTGGGTGAGACCCGGCGTCCCCTTTACACCAGAAGGTAAGTAACTAAATCGATGCACACTTGAAAGACTCTTAGGACCAGAAGGTTCCTCCAGGGTCAGTCCCCTGCTTCTAAGAAGGGTCACAACTAAATGATGCTCCCCAGGGGCCAATCCTTGTAGACCTTGCCCAGACAGGAGTGACAGTACAGCTTCCTGCTGTACCTGGAACCACTGAGAGCTGCCACTGGAGCTTCCAGTTGGAGCTCTAATGGATGGGAACTATCATCTGCTGTGCTTTCCTTGTGACTTTTTTTATTGAGTCACACTCAGCTGGACCTTGTTACTCGAGCCCAGCACCCTTCCGAGGATCTTTCCTTTGTCTAGATCACTGGAGATTTCTCTGCTTCACTTTCCCTATAAAGCACGGGGGCCATGTATTTGGACATTACAGATCCAATTAACAGTCTGTGTTAGGCCTCACTAATCGACTTGAGTTATGCTGCGCGATGCGCTATCATCTTTGGCATCAGACAAATTCATACTTCTGGAAACCAGGTCCTCTGGCAAGGGAATTTAAAAAAGCAGAGCTCTCTTCTCAGTCGAGGGCACAATGTTGGGCTGACTTCCCCAGGCCTACTGGGAGGGATTTATGTGTAGACTGACCCTGACCCCAGGCTCTTCGACTGCATGAGTGTGAAACAGCAGGCTTTTGTTTCTTCAACCAAAGTCTCTGGCCATGGTTTTCAGCTAGAGTTTTTGGTTGTTACTTAAAGTCCAGGTGGGACTTGAACCCAGATTTCCTGATGCCAAGCCCAGGACTCTTTTACTAGACATTGCTTCCATGGGGAGAGAAAGAGAAGAGAGCAGGCTGAATTCACTGCTCCAAGCCTTAACTCAACATACTCTCTCTTCTGGCTTCTGGCACCTCTGGGGAGGGCTGGGCCCAACACCCCACTCAGATTGAGGCAGGTCACTGCCTCAGTATCCTCATCTGTAAAGTGGGGCTAACAGTACACGTCCCACCCACCTCACAGAGCTGCAGTGAGGAAAGCCCTTGGTAAGACTCTAATTCATTCGAGCAATTATTAAAAACCATATTAAAAGCAACAAAGAGCAAAGAATTTGTCTATGAAGGCAGGTTATCCTAAAGAGCGCCCTGAAGACCAGAAGATGAGGTTTTTCCTTCTCCAGTAGGAGAAAGTAATCACAGAGATAATGTTCCTTAATGCAGAGTCCTGAGTCTAGTTCCTTAAAACTCTAAGATTTGCAAAATACTCTATGAGCATTATCTGATTTGATCTTTAATACAGCCATGTGAATATTGGGAACAGGAATATCATCATTCCCATTTCACAAATGAGGAAACTGAGGATGAGAGGTTTTAAGTGACTCAGTAGTCATTAAACGCCTGAGGCAGGACTGGAACTCAGGACTTCCGGAAGTCTGGCTGCACTTCCCCACCCTCACTTGATGGCAGAACAGGCCCAATTAATTTCACTCCATCAGGTCTTTTCAACATTGTTTGGAGGAAGGAGCATTGGGTTGGGAACGAAAAGATATGTCAAAGAGTACAAACTCATGGTAATTGTTTTTAAAATGTGCTTACCTGATTGGGAATTTCTCCCCTGGGTCTCTTCCCAGGTGGAAAAGCAAGGGCAATTCTGAATGTTCCTCTTGGCTGTGGGTGGTTACTCCAGACACATTCTGCCCAGGGCAGAAATCAATGCCCTACAAGGGAGACAACAGGTTGGCAGGGGTTCGAAGGAGGAGGCTTCCTTTGCTGGGTGTCAGATTACCCCGGAACAGACAAAAAAGATGCAGCCGAGTCCCATGACTCTCGATTTTTCTCTGCTTTGGTTAAAAAAGAAAAAAGAAGAGATCCCTGACCCAACGTGGAGACCCTTCCTACACGTCCCCCATTGCCCAGAAGGGGAGAGGGCAGGGTAGAGGGGACTGGTGCAGTGGAATTGGACATGGGGTACTCTGGACAATAAGCCGGTGCTTGTGGGAGCTAATCAGCAGAACTGGCACAGCCTGAGATAAATGACTGGAAATGTTTGGTTCTTCATTACTCAGGGTTTTCCTTCTCTGTCCTCACCTGCTCCCCTGGATGCCCACAGAGAGTTGGTAATGACAGAGAGAAAGAGAGAGAGAGAGAGAGAGAGAGAGAGAGAGAGAGAGAGAGAGAGAGAGAGAGAGAGAGAGAGAGAGAGAAAGCGTTAACTCTGGGTTTCTGTTGGGAATCAAGTCCTATTGTATGGAGGAGGAGGAGGGAAAGAAGACAGGTTGCAAAGACTCCAGAAATGGCAACAAGAAAGGCATCTGAGTGCTCAAAGATGACTCCTGGACAGAACCAGGCCAGCCTCTATCCGTAAGACTCCAATGGCAGCCTGAAAACGTGACATGTACGGCAAAGCAATGAAAAGCCAACGTGTTTTTCCTAATTCCAAACTGGAGGTTTGTTTTAAAACTGTAACTTCTTGGAACTCTGCTGCAGTGGATGAGCCAGTCCCTCTGTGTTAGGGGTTTTATAAAGCAAGAGTGCTGGACTTGGGAGTCAGGAAGCCTTGAATTCAAATTACTTACTCATGGTGTGAGCCTGGGCAAGTCACTTGAATTCTCTCAACCTCAGTTTCTTCCTCAGTAAAATGGGGTAATGACAGCACCCACTTTCCAGGGTTGCTGGGACGATCAAAGGAGAGACCATCAGTATAGACGGCGCTTGGGAACCTTAAAGCACTATAGAAATGTTAGCTATTATTTGTAGGTAGCAGAGTGGACAGATGCCGAGCTAGGAATCAGGAAGACCTGAGTTCAAATACAGCCTGAGATACTCACCAGCTGTGAGTGACACTAGTGACCCTGGGCAGTCACTCTACCTCCGTTTGCCTCAATGTCCTCAGCAGTAAAGCAGCAGTTGTTGTGAGAATCAAACGAGATCATGATAGTAAAGCACTAAGTGCAATAGCTGGTACCCAGTAAGCACTATATCAACTTTGGCTATCATTACTACTATCATTGTTACTGCTGTCATAGTCCATAGCAACATCTACAGAAAACAGAGACTGAAGTCCTTGGGTGATACAGCCAGAGAGGGACCCTGGCCTCTGAGGCCCAGAAAATAGGCCTCCTGCCCCACAGAAGGAGAGCCAAGGAACAAAAGCTACTCGCGTCCTTCTGCTCGGGAACGTTCCGCCTGCCGGGGAGGTGCCAACGCCTGGCCTTGCACCAGCTTCTAGCATCTTTAATGACTCGACGGGTCACCCGTGACCCGGCCTTCAGGGTACGGTGTTCCTGGGACCCAGTGAATTGGGGAATTGTTATGGGCCTTGTTGGGGGAGGTGGAAGTAGCTCCCACCGCAAGGCGCCAAAAAGAGGACCTCAGCTCCACAGACACATACCATCGGCCCAAAACCCAAGTCCCCTTCTCTGCTCCTTTCATCATCGAGGCAAAGCAGGTGGCAGCAATCGCTCACCTCCTTCCACACACCACCTCCAAGGTAACTGTTGGCTTTTCACTCTTTTACCCCTTCAGGTGATCCTTCATGTGATTTTACATTGCTTTCAGCTGTACTAGAAATATCTGGGCAGGGTGACAGTTGAGCTAAGGTGGAAAAGAGCTCGAATTTAGTTTGTTCTGAGCTCCACATGGCTCTAGAGCCCATGTGCCCCCCAATACCAATCTGTCTAAGGTGTGGGGGGAAGAGGCTTCTTAATGCCTTTCTAGGGGCTACCTCCCAGCCCTGGTAGAGGAGGATAAGCTCGACACATTTGTTTTATGGCACCTGAGAAGTTTAACCTCTGAGCTCACAGGTATATGAGAATGATACTTATTCTGGGAAAGCGAAAAAGCCCCCCAGAAATCTGAGCCTGCTAATACCTTGGAAGAGAAATGATCACACAAAGAGGGGTCCCCAGGCTTATGAGGAGCTGGCAACTCAAAAGGGTTTTTTTAAGCTGCCTTTTTTTTAAACAGTTTCAGCTAACACAGTGAACTATTTATTATAGCCTGTTACCCCAAGAGGGAATGAACTGATAACCTGACATGTGGAAAGTGGGAATACTTAAGAGGGGGACTCGGGGTGATGGGGGTGAAGCAGCTGTAGCACATACTCATAAAGCAAAAACCACCACAAGCCTTTCTGTGGACGCTAGTGGGGTGTGACTGGCAAACAATTTTCTAAAATATCCTGTTTTTAAATGGACAGCTGGTCAGTGGAGCAGTTAATATTCTGCTTTTCAATAAAGCAAGAAGGTGAAAAGCCCATGAAATCCCATTTGTCTGCACTGAGCTATGGATTCCTGAATCAGTGGCTGGAAAAATCAGGGGGCTGGCTTGATAGGTTGGACAGGGGGCCAACGATGGATTTTAAATGGATACAGAAATGGACGACCTTTTTCCCTTTTGGTAGTCGGGGCCCTGGAGACCAAATAAAGATTGAATAGTGGGGGAAAATAGCAGAATTTAGTGTAAAAGGAAAGCTGAGCAGTTAACAGAGAGATATCAAAGCCAAGGCTGAATGTACAAATTATAATTTGGATGCAAATCAAATAAGCTATTTAATTAAGATGCCTGCTAATTGGTACAGGATTTCTCCCTCACAAATACCACAGTCTGAGGGAAGACCTCATCCTCTTGGGTATTAGTGTCTGATCTGCTTCTGTTTACAGTCCCTTCCCCCCCCCCAACTTGTCATGTACGGAAAGACACACAAACAATTCCAGATAATTTCCCACGGTTATTCATGTCCTGGTGGCTAAAGAGCAGGAAATGAGGAGGGGGAGACCTCAGGGAAGTCACCGTTCCTCTCGGAACCTTAGTCTCTTCATCAGTAAAAGGATGGTGAGACACCATCTAAGGATGGCGATGTCTTCTGGGCCATAATTCCAGAGAATTATGGGGGCTCAGAATCTTAAGATCCCCAGAGTTTCTGAGAACTCTAAGGGGGTGTCCAGGGCAAAAATCATGATTTTCTGGTGACTGAACTGAAGCCCAGAGACGGGAACGCTTGGCCCTTGGTCACACTAGCACTGAGGGTCAGGGCCAGCATTCAACTTCAGGTCCTCTACCTTCGAACCCATCACTCTCTCCATAGCACCATACTGACTGCCATAGCTCAGCTCTCTGGGGACAAAGGAATGCAGGGGTCCAAAGAGAAGGAGCCTTTGGCCTTCTGTCTTGCATTTAAATTAACAAATTAGGAAGGAAGGAAGGCAGGGAGCAAGGGAGGGAAGGAGGGAGGGAGGAAGAAAGGAAGGAAGGAAGGAGGGAAGGAGAAAGGTAGGAAGAAAGGCAGAGAGGGAGGGAGGAAAGAAGGAAACATGTATTAAGTGCCTACTATGTGCCAGGCACTGGGCTGCTTTACAAGTATTATCTCATTTGGTCCTCACAACAACTTTGGAGGTAAATGCTATTATGAATAATAATACTGATGATAGCTAGCACGTATTTAGTCCTTACTCTGTGCCAGGCGCTGTGTCAAGCACTTTATAAATATTATTTCATTCTGTCCTCACAGACATCACATTTTAGAGATCTTACAGGAAATGGAGGCAGATGGCGGCCACGTGACCTTCTCAGGCTCACACAGCCATTTCCATAGCAGTTTGGAGAAGGAGAGGTCCAATGTGGTGTGGACAAGGAAGGCCTCTCCAAAGAGCCAGGCTATGAATGAAGACTGAAGCATGGGCAGGACTTGCAGGCAGAGGGAAGACAGGGACAGACTTAAATGAACCCAGTGAGGAAAAAATCCCTGCTGGAGTGAGGGGCTCACACCAGGAATTTGTGGTAGATGAAAGTGGCCTGCTGGATGGGGCCCAACCGGGGGCTTCTGAACAAGGGAGCACCGTGATCCATGTGTTTTAAAGATCCATTCATTCATTTTTTCATCCGTGAAGGTGAGGGAGGGCCAAGATGCTCTCCAAGGCCCCTTGAGCCCTAAATACCATGAGATCCTCTTGACTGAGTGGTGACCCTCTGCAGAGCCCTCTGCCAGGCATTAGGACATGAAAACGGATTGAAGCTCTGCTCTCCACAGCACTAACAGTTCAGACAAATGCTGAGCAGAATGGGAAGGCGCAGCAGTGAGAAGCAGCAGGCAATGCAGAAGGAATGCTGGATTGTGGACTCGGGGAGCCTGGGGTCCAGATATGAGCTCTGTCCTTTCCTGTGCTACCCTGAAGAAGCCACTGGAACTCTGCCGGACCTATTTCCCCTGGTGCACAATGAAGGGAGGTGGGTCTGGACCTCCTATGAATTCTAGGTATGAAGTGTCAGGGGACACTCAGGTGGGGGAGACGTCATTTTTGGTGCAGGGTGGTAGGGAAGCAAAGGGCAGCTTCACAGAGACAACGTGACCCAGTGGGCAGAGATCTGGACCTGGAACAACAGAGACCTGGGGTGAATCTCGCACCCAAGATTTAGTAGCTATGTGACCACAAGCAAGTCCCTCGATATCTTTGAGCCTATTCCTTCATCTATAAGATGGAGATACAAATGTCCATAGTCCATCCGTCTTCACAGGTTGGTCATCAGGTTCAAATGAGATAATGTACATAAAGTGTATGGCAGATTTTAAGTTACTGCTTCTGTTACCAATTATGAAGGAAGCAGCTAGGTGGCTCAGTGGACAGAGCGCTAGCTAGGCCTGGAGTTGGGAAGTTGTTCTGTTGTTTTTCAGTTGTGTCTGACTCTTGGTGACCCCATTTTGTGGTTTTCTTGGCAGAGATACTGGAGTGGTTTTGCCACTTCCTTCTCCTTTTTCATCTACAGATGAAGAAACTGAGGCAAACAGGGTGAAGTGACTTGCCCAGGGTCACACTGCCAGTAAGTGTCTGAGGCTAGATTTGAACTCAGGAAGATGAGTCTTCCTGAATCCAAAACCCAGTGCTCTAGCCACTACACCATCCGGCTGACTAGAGTCAGGAAGACCTGAAGATACTTACTAGCCATGTGACCCTGGGTAAGTCACGTCACCTCTGTTTGCCTTAATCCACTGGAGAAGGAAATGGCAAACCCCTCCTGCATCTTTGCCAAGAAAACCTCCTGGACAGTATGGTCCACAGGGTCACGAAGTGTCGGACACGACTGAATGACTGAACGTTAACAATAGGGAAGGAAGCTTTGAACAAGGAGACGTTTTCACTGGACATCAGAGGATGGCTAGGATCACTATGGGTAAGGAGGGAGGAGGTGCTCCGAGCACCGAGAGAGGACAGCTTGGGCTGCATCTGGGGAAGATCCATCATCCTCCTCCATCCCTGTTAGTCTGAGACAGAAGGGACCATGCAGAAAGTCGTGGCGATGCTAAGAGGGTCCCGGGAGCCTGCTGCCTGGAAAACAGGTGTTCAGACAGCCTCGGAACACTGGCCACGGTGACGCCAAACATGACGACGGTCTGACCTCGTGGGATCACAGATGTAGAGCCGGACAGAGACCCGGGATCTGGTCCAATGCCCCTGTGTTACTGATGAGGAGGGATGTGAGCTGCCCAAGGTTACTCAGGTGAGTGACAGGTAAGCAGGATGCTGTTTTCTAGCATCACAGGAGGGGAGAGGAGAAAGGGCGCAGAAGAAGCCATTATGTCTGTAACCCAAATCAGTTCAGCGCTTGGCATGCCGTAGGCACCAAATAATGCCCCCGATGGCTAAGGCATCCCTGAATCGTCGAGCTCCATGTTACAGAATGCAACCCAACGGCAGGATGGAACGCTCATGAGTTACTCCAAGAAAAACCTGAAGCCAGTCTGGCCTAGACAGCCTGTTCAAGGAGTCCTGGTTATTCATACAAGAGCTCATTTCTTCAGCCTCTCCCCTTCTGACAAAACAACTGCTCTCGGCAGAATGGCTCATGCCTCGCTCGCCTCTAGAGTGAAGGAACCATGAATCGCAGGATGCCAATACAGACTCGAGGCCTCCCAGCTCTGGGGGCTGCGGGCAAGCCTTCAGCTGGCAGCACCCTCTATGGGGATAAACACTGGATCCTCTGTGTATGAGTCAATGTCTCTAGGCTCCAAAGAGAAGACCACATACCCCGGGATAGAAGGTGATGCCCCAGGATCGGGAGGTGGCCCCAGAGCCCACCCTCCCTCACAGCTGCCCTCATGGGCTTCTGAGCAGGCACGAATATGAGAAAGTGCTGCAGTTAGTCAGCCTTGGCAGCCACGTCAGCCCCACTGAACAAAAATCCCTTCTAATGTGTTAACTGTCTGGAAGGGTCTGGAAAAAGGGGGTGAATCGAAAAGCCTCTATCGGCTCTCAAGCAGAAGGGATCGATGACTGCCTGGCAGGCTCGGAGGACCACAATCAAATGTCATTATTTGTGAGGCTATAGTCGACTTCACAGCTCCCTCCTCTCCCCCTTCCCCTGCTTGAGTTTATTGATCCTTGGATGTAGAGGAGAAGGGCAATCAAAATAGACTGCAGAAGGAATAACCCCTTTGGCATTTTACATGAGAACAAGAGTATCTTCAGAAGGAAGGAGGGGGAGAAATAGACAGGTGGAGGGGAGAAGAGAGGAACCTTTTATGGAAACAGCCACCCTTCCATAGAAGCACAAGATGGTCAATGACATCAACCTGTAAGCTGGAAATCTGGCGGACTGGACCAGCACCTACTGGACATTACTAGGTAAGGAATGCCATAGAAGGAGGCTTAGCTGGCTTTCAGGAGAAGGATGCTTGACTTTCTCTTGGATTAAAGATGCTCTCTCATGTGGCTCCTGGCCAACAGTACAGATCAAATTTTATTAAAAAAAAACTCCAAACTATTTGGCTGCACTGGAAACCTGGTATAGCAAATATTCAGTTCAACCAATGCTTATTAAGCGCCCACTATGTGCTCCTTCCTTGCCTCTAGCTTTCTTTGAAGCTAGCTCAGGTGTCATTAAAAGTCAATCAACCAATAAGCATTCATTTCCACAAGGCCTTTCTAAGGACTCTTTCCCTCTTAAACTTACTTTGCCATGCTTTTTCTTTTTAAAATTATTTTTACTTTATTTTATTAGATATTTCCTGAGTGCACGTAAAATTTTTTAACCACTGCTATTCAATACTGCTAGAAATGTCAGCTTTAGCAACAACAGAAGAAAAAGAAGTTGAAGGAATTAGACTAGGTAATGAGGAAATGAAACTATCACTCTCTGCAGATGATATGATGGTATACTTAGAGAATCAACTAAAAAACTACTTGAAATAATTAACAACTTTAGCAAAACTACATGATAAAAAGTAAACTGATAAATCATCGGCATTTCTAGATGTTACTAACAAAGCCCAGCGGTAAGAGATAGAAAGAGAAATTCCATTTAAAAAAATATAAAATATTTGGGAGTCTACCTGCCAAGACAAACCCAGGACCTATATGAACACAATTACAAAGCACTTTTCACACAAATAAAGTCAGATCTAAATAAATGGAAAAATATTGGTCACTTGTGGGTAGGCTGGGCTAATATAATAAAAATGACAATTCTATCTAAATTAATTTACTTATTCAGTGCCATACCAATCAAACTATGAAAAATTATTTGATAGAGCTAGAAAAAGTAATAACAAAATTCATCTGGAAGAACAAAAGGTCCAGAATATCAAGGGAATTAATGACGAAAAATGCAAAGGAAAGTGGCCTAGCCATCAGATCTCAAATTATATTATAAAGCAGCAATCATCAAAACCATCTGGCACTGGCTAAGAAATAGAGTGGTGGATCAGTGGAATAGGTTAGGTACACAAGACACACTAGTCGATGACTATAGTAATCTACTATTTGATAAATCCAAAGACTCCATCTTCTGGTATAAGAATTCACTATCTGACAAAAACTGCTGGAAAACTGGAAAAGAATATGGCAAAAACTAGGCACAGACCAACATCTTACACCATATACCAAGATAAAGTCAAAATGGGTACATGATTTAGACATAAAGGGTGATACCGTAAGCGAATTAGGAGAGCAGGGAATAATTTACCTATGGAGAAAGGAAGAATTTATGCCCAAACAAGAAACAGGGAACATTATGAAATGCAAAATGGATAATTTTGATTACATTAAATTAAAAAGATTTTGCACAAACAAAGCCAATGAAGTCAAGATTAGAAGTGAAGCAGAAAGCTGGGAAACAATTTTCACTGCCAGTGTTTCTGATAAAGGCCTCATTTCTAAAATATAGAGAGAACTCAGTCAAATTTATAAGAATACAAGTCATTCCCCAATTGATGAGGGGACAAAGGAAATGTTTTCAGATGAAGAAACTAAAGCTATTTATAGTCATATGAAAAAAATGCTCTAAATCACTACTGATTAGAGAAATGCAAATTAAAACAACTCTGAGGTACCATCTCAAACCTATCAGATTAGCTAATATGACAGAAAAAGAAAATGATAAATGATGGAGACGATATGGGAAAACTGTGCATACCCTTTGATCCAGCAATACCACTACTAAGTCTGTTTCCCAAAGAGATCATAAAGAAGGGGAAAAGGACTCATATGTACAAAAGTATTTATAGCGGCTCTTTTTATGGTGGCCAAGAATTGGAAATTGAGGGGTTCCCATCAATTGGGGAATGGATGAACAAGTTGTGGTATATGAATATAATGGAATACTATTGTTCTATAAGAAATGATGAGTAGATGGCTTTCAGCAAAACCTGGAAAGACTTAAATGAACTGATGCTGAGTGAAGTGAGTGGAACCAGGATAACATTGTACACAGTAACAGCCACACTGTGCAATGACCAACTTTGATACTTGGCTCTTCTTAGCAATACAATGATCTAAGGCAATTCCAAAAGACTCATGATGGGAAATGCTATCCACATCCAGAGAAAGAAGTCTAAGTCTGAATGCAGATCGAAGCATAATATCTTCTCTTTTTTTCGTTGTTTTTTCTTTCTTATGGTTTTTCCCTTTTGTTCTGATTCCTCTTTCACAATATGTGAAAATATGTTTAATATGATTGCACACACGTAGTCTGCATCAGACTGCTTGCCATCTTGGGGAGGGGGAGGAAAGGGTGAAAAAATTTGGAACTCAAAATCTTAAAAAAGTGAATGTTGAAAACTATCTTTACATGTAATTGGAAGAAATAAAATACTATTAAGTGGGGGAAACAGTCTTTTTTTGAATTTTAAGTGCCAAATCCTCTCCTTCCCTCCTGTCTCCCCTACCCCCTTGCTCAAGAAGGTAAGCAATTTGATTTTGATTATACATGGGAGGTCATGCAAAACACATTTCAATATCAGCCGTGTAATTACTTTGTCTATACTTTGGGTTCGCTTGGTTGGTATGTGGTGGATTCCTTCTAGGAGAATACAAGTCCCTTGAGAGTGTGACTATTTTCTGTCCTCATATCTCTAGCACCTAGAATAATGCCCTGCACAGTAGGCGATTAACAAATACTTCAATTGAACAAGCCATAGGGAGGAACAGCTGTGCTGCACCAACAAGAGAATCAGCCTTGTTAGAAAACCCACCTTCAAATCCCAGCGTTGAAACTTACTAGCTGAAACAGCAATATTCTTGGATGAAGAACTATATATAACTTAGATATTCCCAGTAGTACAATCCCAAAGGACTCATGATGAAGCATCCTATCTGCCCCTAGAAAAAGAACTGATATTGATTGAATACAGACTTCAGTCTATATGCTATTTTTCACTTTCTTTCTTTCATTCATTTTTTTCTTTTATTTGAATCTTCTTGTACAAAATGACTAATATGGAAATGTTTTACATAATGGTGCACGTATAACCTATATCTGATTTGCTTATCATCTCAGGGAGAGAGTGACATAATTTAGAATTCAAAACTTTAAATAAAAATGTTAGAAAGTTAAAAAAAATTACTAGCTGAGTCACCAAAGACAATTAGACCTCAGTTTCTTTGTCCACAAAATGGGCATGATTATATACTCTGCACTACCAACTCAATGGACTATTAAGAGAAAATCACAATGTAAACCTTAAAGCGCTATATAATTCTGGGCTGTGATTACTAATTACAAATGGAATGATATTGAATAGGGTTGGCTACAAAGTGCTATCCTTTGGTTCCCCAAGTTGATTTGGTACCAATTCATAAGTACTGAAAGAAGGAAATGTGGCCAAATACAGGCACCTGTAAAGACAACTGGTGGTTGGTTCATACTCTGCCCTAATCTGATCATGCCTGTAATACAACCTCTGTTTTTGGGCAGTGCATTCTTAGGACAGACAACTCATAGTTGATAAGACTGCAGACCAGGCCATAAATGGCTTCTTGAAGTTACTAGGGATGTGTAGCCAAAACAGCAGTCAGTCACTCAAGAAACATTTATTAAGCACTTTCTACATACTAGGCATAGGGCAGAACAAAAGCTGTGCCCTTCCCCCCTCCCCCCGCAAAAAAAAAACCTTGCCCTCAAGGGCCTTACTTTCCAATGGGGTAGACAGGGGCCCAAAGCGTGCAAAAAAAAATGTCGGTACTTTCAGTCATGTGTTGACTCCCAGATAGAAAAAAAGAAAATACTCTTTTCTATCCTCAAATTCTGCTTCTCTCTCTGTTACTCCTGCTTTCCCCAGGGTGTCTCCCCTGCTATTCTCAGCCCAATCCCCCATTTCACCCCCAGATATTTGTCTTCTCACTTGATCTTCCTCAAGGTCTTAGAAAATGCTTAACTGGTACCCCCTTTCTGTTATGGGAAGGGAAGCCAAAGTGCAAAGGGGTGAGAACCTATGTAATGAAGTCGATGGCTCAGATTTCTTTCTGGCTAACCTGCTCCCTGGCTAGGGATACTTTTGTCTAGTTAAAAAAAAGTTTCTAGATCATGGTTCTGATGTCCCATAAAAGCTGGAGCTTCCTTTGTGATGAGATCGGCTTGTGAAACTGGTCATTCCCGTTTGGCTAAGATAACTCAAACTCCATCAATAATATTGATAACAGACCTACCAGTAACAAGGATGGGAGTCAGCAGCAATTAAGTCTGGTGAAAGGGAAAAAAGGAGGAAAATGAGAGGGCAGGGCGGGGGGGGGGGGGGGGGGGGAAGAAAGAGCCGAATGGTAAAATAGCCAGTGTTCTGAAATCCTTTCCATGTAAGAGCTGTAATTAATGTCTGGAAGACATGAGAAGAACAAATTTCAGCTCCTGCCTCCTCTGTGTGTTGTTAATGGCTATTCTGTCCACTAATGTGTTCCAATTTTACCCCCATCAACCACATGTGATACAAACTGCAGGAAATCAAATGAATTTTTAATCATTTCTCTGATGTATAATGCTGACTTTTATCAGCCAGTAGTTAAACAAAGACTTGGAAAGAAATAAATATTGCTTAATTGCGCAACTGCCACTGCTCACAGTAGGAGCGTCTTTGAAATGAATAACCAGCCCCCGTTCTCATTCTGCACAGAGTCAGAGGGATACGGGCAGGGTTGTGCTGATTTTTGTCTTCTGGGGGGTGTTTAGGTAGCAAAATAGGCTTTCTTTTTTTTTCATACTATGCAGAGAAATAAAATGCATTTCTGAAACAAGCCTGCCCTCTGCCATGTAAACAATCTTATCCTGGCAGGAAGAAAGGAGTAAACAGAACATAATTCTCTTTATTCTTTGTTTGCCCAAGACAGGAGGTTAACTTGTACAGCTGCAGTTTGAATGCATTAATTCGTCCTTGCAGAACACAAATCCGAACCTACGTCATATTTCTGGGTCACTGGGACACAACAAATTGGACCCTTTGTGCTAAATTGGCGACCTATGACGTCCCAAATCCGGTCTGGGCCCCCTGACCTGAACAACCCCTGCTCTCCCTTCTTCCCAATCTAGCCAGGCCCCAACTGGGAAAGTTACACATTTGTTTTCATATTCACAGATGTCATTGGCATTTAAAAATATATATATATATATTCCGCCCCGAGGGCTTACAGGTTCTAATAAAATATAACACAGTTGTAATAATTATGGTCACAATGACCTTGCAGCACCAATTACTCCGCTCTAGAAATTATTCAAAGCGGTCCTGTAACGCGCGGCTTCATTTCTGAGGGTGTCATCATCTCAGTGTACTTATGGCTCGACCGTACTGTGAGAGAGCCTGCAAATTAGTCACCAAATACACAGAAGAAATGCACAAATGCAAGGCATAAGTAGAATGCAGCTTATGGCCCAAGATTCAGGAAAATGTGTGGAAATGGAAACAGAAGTGACATTACTTATGAAGAACTCTCAAAACTCAGAAATGTTCGGACTGAGGTTTACAAAATAACAGTGTACCTTCTAAAGAAAGAGGGCATCGAGACAAAGTGTGTTGGGAATGTTTGTCACATTGATGGAACTCTGGGGCAGGACAGGTCATTTTTCAGCTTGAGGGACCAGGGCAGGTTTCCTCAATCAAGCAGTACCTGAGCTGGGCCTCAGGGGAGGAAGAAGAGCTCAGTGTGCGGAGGGGAGGACAGAGGGCACTGCAAGCAATGGCTTGACCAGGTGGGCAGAGGGGGAAGGAGACAGGCGGGCTGAAGTTAGGGGCTACTCTGTCTGTAATACAGAATCATCGAGGTGAATAGTGGAAGAAAAGTCTGGACAAATGGGTTGGAATGAGACTGTGGAGACCTAAAGTGTAAGGCTAAGGCTGTGTATTTTATCCCACTGGATAGGCACTAGGGAATCACTAAAGTTGTTTTAAGCCCAGGTAAGGGTGGTATATCCCAAGGATTATTTTGGTAGCTGACCTTAGTGAGGACGGATGGGAGAAGTGAGATACTGGAAGTAGGGAGCCCAGTTAGGAGGTCAGAAGTAATAAAGGTCAAGAATAGGGAGGGTGGAAAAGTGGAGAGAGAGGGACAGCTAAGAGACAGGTTGGACAGGACTTGGCAGATGACCATGCATGCAGGGTGAAGGGGAAGGCAATGTCCTGGAGGACACAGGGTTTGCGCCTGAGTGTCAGCCATAGATGAAAGGGGGGAGCTGGGAGGAGGGTCGGGTGGGGGCAGGGAGAAGAACTGAAGGTCAGTTATGGATAGACACCATTTAGTGCAGTTCGATTCAACAAATATTTATTAAATGCCTCCTACGCACGAGGCCTGGGTTAAGGTCCTGGGGATACAAAGGCTAAAACCAAGCAGCCTTTGCCTTCAAGGAGTTCAGAGTCTGCTAGGGGATGGGGCAGAGTACAGCATTTAACCAGAGAGGTAAACAGACGCTAGGTGAGACACAAGGTGGTGGAGCGGTTAGGTACTGCCCTGCTGAACGACCTCTCAGGGGCCCCCTTAACTCTCTAAGGCTCTCTATCAGTGGAAGGAGCTTTCAAACCAGAAGGTACCACACTGATGACCTCACAGACTTAGACACCAACAGGAGGAAGAAGGTAGCAGAGGACACAGAAACACGGACACGCGCGCACGCACACACACACGGACACACGCACACACACACACACACACGGACACACGCACACACACACACACACGGACACACACGTACATACATACATCAGGTGGCTGTACATGCCCGACATTTATACGATATTCTAAAGCTTCCAAGTATCTGACACAACCCTCATCTCATCTGATCCTCCCACCAGCCCTGAGGGGCCCCCGTCCTTGGGCCTCTGATACCCCCCTGCCCCTGCACCAGATGGGGAACCCTACCTTCTTTTGCATTTTTTTAAATCTTATTGCAAAGTCACCGTAAGCAAGAGAGGAGAAACTATCAGGAAGGAGGGGGTGACCCAGTGTCGTACGCCACCGAAATACCAGAAGGTAAGGACTGAGCAAATGTTGGATTTAGCAATTAGGCAGGCCTGTTTCCCACCAACACCGTTAGCTCCTAAGGTGGCTATTTCTAGACGTTTAGCAGAAAAGACAACACGTCCAAGAAAAGGTATCTCTCAGAATAGGGAAGACGGGAGCATATCTGTAGGCAATGGGGAGAGAGAAGGAAGACAAGAGAGGGGAATCCTCTGGGGATTAAGGTCTCAGAGGTGGCCAGAAGGGATGGGGCAAGGGTTCCACTGAATGGTTTGGCCTTGGAGGGAGAGAGGCCGCATCTCACCCTGTACCAGAACAAGGGAGATAGTGCAGATGCAGAAAAGGCCCCCAGGGTGAAACGAGTAAGATGAGTTGGCTTGCAATGTGCAATCTTCATCTTTCTCCAAGGAGGGGCAGGGTCATCTGATGAGGAGAGCAATGAGGCTGCAGCTGGAAACCCGAGCACACACGGTCCCCACCTTCTTCCAGGGAGGGCATTTCTTGGGGCTCTGGGAAGCAGAGCCAGTAGAAGACAAATCTATACTCAGCTGGTAAAGACCAGGGCTAACAAGGAGAGTGGACAACCAAGCCAGTGGCAAAGGATGCCTCCGAGACTGCACCGGCTCTACTCCTGAGATCTCAGAGGCAAAAATGTACCTCCCATGAGGATCATAGACACTCTACTTCTGGCCCCAGGAAGCTAAATCCTGTGTCTCAGCTCTTTCATCAATTAAAACTGCCATTTCTCCCAATTAAGGCCAAATGAATGGAGTCTCACTGTATCTAAGAACCTTAAAACCAGCAAAAGAAATGAAGAGAGTCTGCTGATGAGAACTAAAAGCAACTGAAGGGATATGAAGAGGGGGGACAAGGAGAGGAAAAGGAAGAAGAGGGGGACTCAATGGGGATGGAGAGGAAGGGAAAGATGGAGGGAGAGAGAGAGGGAAGAGGAGGAGAGGGACCGAGGGTGGGAAGAAAGGAGAGAGAAAGAGAGGGAGGGAAAAGAGGAAGACAGACAGAGACAGAGAGATATGGGAGAGAAAGAGAGAGACAGACAGAGAGGGAGAGAGGGAGAGAGGAAGCATGAAGAGGTCAGACTGAGAATGAGTGAAGGTAAAAAGAGGCGAGGAGAGGAAAGGGAACAACAGCAGCAGACACAGGAAAAGAAAAATGGAGACAAGCTAGCAATAAGGAGCCCTCTCAGCACGTCAGTGCTACACATGAAGCCTGGAAGGCCTGGATCAGAGTTCTGCCTTAGACATTTCCTAGCTCTCTGTGAGCCTAGGTAGGTCATCGCTTCTCCAATAACAGCCAGCACTTGCTCCGTATCTACTCTGTACCAGGCACCGTGCTGAACGGTTTACAAATATCATCTCACTGGACCTTCACAACAACCCTGCACGGGAAGGGCTATTATCATTCCCGTTTCACAGGTGAGGAAACTGAGATGAACAGAAGTTAAGTGACTTGCCCAAGGTCACACGGCTAGGAAGTATCTGAGGCCAGATTTATACTCAGAAGAACAGTCTTCCTGATTTCAAGCCCAGTGCTCTCTCCTCTGTGACACCAACTACCTCCTCTCAACCTCAGTTTCCTCATCTGTAATTATGGCTGTTTGGTCATTTCAGTCACATCTGACTCTCTGTGACCCCATTTGGGGTTTTCTCAGCAGAGGTACTGGAGCGGTTTGCCATTTCCTTTTCCAGCTCATTTTACAGAGGAGGAAACTGAGGCAAACAGGGTTAAGTGACTTGCCCAAGGTCACACGGCTAGTGAGTGTCTGAGGCCAGATAACAACACCACCTCCCAGGATGGTTGTGAGGGTCAAATGAGAGAATATTTGGAAAGGGCTTAGTCTACCTTAAAGGCCTGCACACACCCTGTGAGGATCCTGTTACATGTCACATTATTATCAATAATAATAATGATGATGATGATGATGATAATGATGATAAGTGAAGATCCTGAAAGAGCAAGCCTTCCCCAGCCACGCCTGTTTTGTGTGTGTCCCTGTGATCACGGCAGAGGCTCTTCTATCTATTTTCACTGTAAATGCCACATTTATCACTGTGATGAGGCGGAAAGAAAAGCTGCCTTTGGAAATGAGCTGGAGAAAAGGAAGGATCAGGAACTCTGTCACAGCAAAAATGAGGCTTGAGAAAGAGATGCAGGAAACAGCCAGAGATCTTGGTTGGATTTAGGGCTGAAGAAAGAAGCGCCCTCAGGAGTCAGCTACACCGAATGTTTCTAAGCAGAGTCAGAAACGCTTCTAGAAGCAAGGACCGAGGGCAGGAAGCAGGATCTAAGGGCTGTGGCTCCCCTGGGCCCTGGGGCTGTGCCGGGAGGAGGAGCCAGACAGGAGGAGGTCTCAGGGAAGGCTGGGCCAGGAACAGGGTGGGAGGAGGAGGAGAAGGGAAGGGACGGCAAGGAGACCTTGCAAGGCTGGGACATGAGTCTTCTCTAAACTGCTCACCCCGAGTTCCCTGATATGTAGTCAAAGGAGTTTCTCGCATTTTGTCTGCCCGGCCTGAGAACCATGTGGATGACACATAGGGATGAGGTGGCAGAAAACAGGAAGAGGCAGGAGAGACACCCTATGAATGAACCACAGACCCTGGAAAGCACTTGGGGTTTGGAGTGAGAGGACCCAGATTAAACCCTGCCTCTGATGGTCATGACCCGGGGGATGCTGAGCATGTCACTCACCTCCTTGGGCCTCAGTTTCCCTTTCTGTAAAGTGAGCAGGTTGGATGAAACGGCCTCTAAGTCCCTCCCAGTTCCAGATCTATGATGCTAGGACCCCCTCCCTCTACATAAGACCTTTGAGTGATGGTAGCACTTTTCACCATGAATTTTCTGTTAAATTAAGGGTCAGAGGGAGGAGGGCATGGAATTGGGCCTAAGACAAAATTCATCCACTCCGCCGTGTTACCAAAGGCTCTCCCAGGCTATCTGTCCGGTTCTTTGAGTGGCTGAGTGGGTTGTTCAGGGCTCGCAGAGGCGGAAGCATGCAAATGCCCAGCAGAGGGCAGCTACCTGAATGAACTCTTGCCACGAGTTGCTCCAAGTCCAGTAGTGAGCCTTGTACTGTCCCACTCTGACCGCCATCAGTTCGTTGCCACGGTAATAGAAGATGGGCCTGTCACAGAAAGATCGCAGGGCAGGATGGGGGGGGGGAGAAAGAAAGAGGATAAAATGATTCAGCCACAAGAATTCACCATGTCTACACAAGAGGCTTCAGGAGACAGCGAGGTAAGGGAGACGGATGCCTTAATGGAAGACAGAGCAAAGCCAGGCTGTCTGCTGATAGTCTGCAATACTGGGTTTTCAATGGACATTTTAAAAACACATTCATCAGGTTGGGGTTGTATGGGGGGAAAACTGAGCATGAAACAATGGAGCTATGTGTGGCTGCTGACCTCGGTGCTACCCAACTCTGGCATCTATGCTGTTGTTGTTAGCAGAGCTCGACAAATTAAAAGGGAATGCCATCTCATGAGAGCAAGGGGTCTGATGGGGACACAGAGTGGAGGATGCCCGGCCTCCTGTGTGTGGCAGCGCCAGACGGGAGGGCCGAGGAATGGAATATGCGGGAAGAATCAGTGAGGATGCTGAGC
>CM053625.1:343644791-343751755 GCA_028646595.1 Phalanger gymnotis | reverse complement strand
AAAGTTCTTGTTGCCCAAGCCATCAACACCATCGAATCCTTCGATGTCAGAAACTGATTTGGTTTTTATCAGTGGAAAGGAAATTGAGGAAGAGGCTTCAGCATCTGTAATCTGCCCCCTAAGGACCATGGCACCTTCCCATCTATGTTGTGGCTGAAGCCTTTCATATACATTAGAATGTGAGCGCCTTGAGAGTAAGGATTTTCTGTTCTATTTGCATCCCCAGAGCTCTGCACACAGTATACACTTAATAAATGCTTCGTTCACTCACCTAAACCAGAAGAGTTACCGCACTGTTCATATTCTAAACCACGATGTAATTTTTTGGTCCTACAACACTGGATTTGTCCCGTTACCAAGTCTTGTGACCTCTCCTCAAAACATATTTTTCCCCCAAAGTATTTACATGTCAGATTTTATCTGGGTTAGAATATAAAGTTTTTCCATTTCCAACCTAACAAATTTTCCTTGTTAGGAAATTTTAGTAATGATCGCTTGGAAAATGTCTATGTCTTGGGCTGTACGGTACATACCCCAAAATGGCGGGGGGTGGGGGGGAACTCAAGCCAGACTTACCACTTGCCAACAATCTTATTGACATAGCCTGCTTTCTTCAGCAGCTCAGGAAGGAGGAACTCCGAATCTTGGATTCCTCCGACTATTTCCTGAGGTGTGTAAGCTGGGGAGAACAAAATGGCTTTGTATTCTTATTTGCACCAACAGGGAAGTCACAAAATCATATGGTCCTTCAGAAATGTTATTTTGATTGAAAACGAATCCGAAAACTGGGCTCTTGAGACACCCTGTTCAAGCAACAGGCAGGAAGTGCAGCCCCTGACAGAACAATGAGGGTGTTGGAGGGGGCCCCCCACCAAGCAAGTGCTGTAAAGATGGAGCTGGAAACAGGGCGCTGCCCAAACTCCCCCTCTGACCCTTGTGGCTGTCAGCCCCTCCTGGGCTTCCAGGGCTAGCGGGCTGCCAACCACTGTCCTGGACTTCTCCCTCCCTCCTTGCTCATTCCTTAAAATCCTCACGGGATCCTCTTCTTCCTCCTACTCCCAACAGCAGGTGGGCCTTCTCAAGATTTGGGTCTTGGCCCTCTGCTCTCCTCCCTGTGAGATGTCACCCTCATTCACAGATGACTCTCAGTGAACAGGGTCATTAGTGTCCCTTCTACAGCTGGCCTCGGGTGTGTGTGTGTGTGTGTGTGTGTGTGTGTGTGTGTGTCTCCTGAAGCTTCTCCAAACACTTTTATGTCACCTTCCCTCACCACCAGGAAGGATCAACACGAGGGAGTTGACAAATCTCCTTTTGCTAAAACTTTTTTCTCCTATTTCAAAGGAAACAAACTTAAAAATGTGTCTCAATTCTGTCAATTTAAGCTCAGCCTGCTACCACTACATCTGGCTTCCCTGAAGCAGGAGTCTTCGCTGCTCCTACAACCCATCCTCTGCTTTCCCACCTGAGCCCTCAGAAGCTCCCAGGCCCCCTCCCTAAGGCCTCCAGTGCCCTGCCGGCCCTTGGTGGCATCCTGCTCCGACCTCAAGTGCCAGCTCCAAAACTCTGACCTGGAGGCAGCTTCTGCTCCCTCCACGCTCCTGCAGGACTTGGTCTAGACTTCCCTCACACACATTTTACTTCATATTGTGGTTATGTGGGTGCGTGCCCCACTTCTTCAGCTAGATTCTATGGGAAGGAGCCCCATTGCATTCCCGTAAGTGCCTGGCAACTATCAGGACTTCACCAGAGACATTCTGTGTGATTGCCTAGGGACTAAGCCCACCCTTGGGGCACTGAGCAGAAAAGATCCCAAGTATGTTATGGAACTGGGACCCAGGCAGCAGAAAAAATGCATGTGAGAAGTCAAAAAAAGGAGTCAGGGACAGAATCATTAGCACTTGTCAGACCCTAGCCTCATCATGCCATGGTAGATTTCATCCTAGGTTGGCAGGATGTCACCTGGCCTGAGAAGCAGGAAGGGCAGCATGTGCCAATGCAAAGACAAGGCAGGGGTCAGCTCTCAGTCTATTGGGGGGGGGAGGGGAGGAGGAAGTGCTCTTTTTAGCAGTAAAAGTTGTCAATGTAGCATCTATCTCAATTTCCCCAAAATACACATTCAGCCAGAAAAATCATGTGGATAAATAACAGTTTAGGAGGACCCCTTTTTCCTCCTCACCCCCCCCCAGCCCCTTCTGAAAAGACAGCCTAGGCCATCTGCTGATCAATCTTCCTAATACTTTCTGCAAGGTAAAGGAGATTGAGGGCCAGACTTCTGAAGGGTAAGAGGACGACAAAAATCCGTACCATTTCTGGCGTGCCCATTGGTTGTGTAGAATCCATTGCGGATGGGAAGGCGGCCCGTGAGCAGCGCCGCTCTTGCTAAAGAGAAATAAAGGCAGAAAGACAACAAGAAATGGTTTAATGGCACCAGTGATATGGAAATGCGTTTTGCATGACTGCACATGTATAACCTAGGTCAAATTGCTTGCCTTCTCACTGCTGGGGGGAAACTTGGAACTCAAAATTTTGAAAAACGAATGTTAAAAATTGTTTATGTGTAACTGGAAAAAATAAAATATCTGAGGGGAAAAGACAGGCACATTCAGATTGGAGTAAAGTATTATTAATAATGAAAAAAAAAAAGAAATAGCTTAATGGGCCCAGATCCTTTAAAATGGACACGAAATGATTAATACAGAAATGTTTTGCATGACTTCATGTGTGTAATGGATGTCGTATTTCTTGCCTTCTCAATGGGTGGAAGAGGGAGAGAATTTGGAATTGAAGATAAAAATAAATTTTTTAAAAAGATAAAAAACTAAGATAAAATGGCCATGAAGGCAGGATTCCCCAACGAAATGATGGAGATCTACTGCAAGGTCTTGAATGCCTACCACCGTGCCTCCCCCTGCAAGGCTTATGGGATCGTGAGGCAGCCCTCCAAGCTACCCTCCCAACCCTCCTGAGTCAGGAGTATTTCCTACCTTCCTCTTTTCTTCAGCCATCACAACATTCTGTGAGGAATAATACAAAGTAACGCTCTCGATACCCTCTAATAGTCATTATATTAATGATAAATGCCACCTGATATTTATTTAGTGATTTGAAGTCTGCAAGGCATTTTATACCCATCACCTCACTTGTTCCTCACAACAATTCAATGAAGTAGCTACCGCAGGTGTCATTGTCAATTTTATAACTGAGGCTCAGAATTTAAGTGACTCGGTCACACAGCTACTAGAAGTGTCAGGGGGTGGGATCTTTCCTGACCACAAGTCCGGGGCTCTTTCTACTAGACCGCTCCACCTCCAGACTGTAGTCCCTGTAAACACAGGAATTCTGGTTTTCAGCACCATGTTGGAATATGACGGCGACTCAAACAGATCTGATCCACCCCCCATCCCCACCCCACCCTTGCCCCGGAATCCCAGGGACCTGAAAAGAAAGAGAAGGTTGGAGCTCTGAGATACCCAGGACTGCCTGAGGTGAGGACAAAAACACAGCGCCTGCATTCCCAGGCCTAGGAGCTCCCTACCCTGGGACCCTGGAGTAGGACAAGTTCTAGTTTCCTTACATGGAGAGCAGAGGGGGCTGGCGGTGTAGAAGTTGGGGAAAAGCATCCCTTCGGCAGCCATTCGGTCCAGATTAGGGGTCTCTTTAGAAGGTTCTCCGAACACACCCAGGTCACCCCAGCCCATCTGCAGGAGGGAAGGAACAACAGGGCAAATGTTGAATAACTCTCCTCTTCTACACGGACCGCTTGCTCACTACCACAATTTTACGAGCTCCGTGCACAGTCCTCAGATTTGCAGTTCAGAGGCGCTTGGCTTTCTGCAACGGATGAGAGTGCCAACCTCTCAATTTCCTCATCCCTCACATTCTAATTTCGGGAATGTTTCATCTTAATTTCTGATTGATCTACCACCGGCAGCGGCCCATTCTTAGTCTCTGACAAGTCCAATCTGTAAAAAATAGAAAACCCCTGCAATGCACTGTGAGCTATTTTTAAAAAAAATCTTTTTGTAATGCCAAGCCCTCTCCTAGGACTTCTTTTTTCATACAAATATGGATTTTCTTAAAATGAAGTCTAAATATTTCAGAGCGCTCGCTGACAGAATTTTGTCAACAGTGTACATACCTACCTCACGGTCTAAGAGAAGGAAGGAAGATATGATAAGCTCATTCCACGAGCAGGGAGACCTGAGGGTCAGAAGCCTCAGGTTCACCTTCTGGTGGTAACTCTAGATGACCTGTCACAATCCTCTGTTTACCCTCTCTAGTCCACATCCTTTTTAGAGGATATCTGGAATAATATTCGCCCCTACAAGATATTTTCATGATTGCATGCTATCTATAAAGTATTAAAGAAAATGTCATATAAGGTATTACTGTTACTATCATTTTAATAATATTCCTATTAAAGCCCTAGAAAGGAAATAGGAAAAATCCCAGGAGTCTGGCTAAATGTTGGGTGTTCTTGCTTCCCCACTTTGTCCAGCCCAAAAAGCCCATTTTTCAACCTCTTCTCCCAACCCAGGAAAAAAAAAAAGATCCACTGAGTCACCTCCCCTCTCTTTGGTGCTCTGTCTACGTCCTAAAGTGAAAAATGTTTATGCACAGAAAATGATTGGTGTAGGGGCATGGGGGTGGAGAAGAAGGCTTGGATAAGCTGCAATTCACACTAACGAGAGCACAGATCGGTTTAAATCAGTCAAAATAAGCATTTACTAAGCAGCTACCATAAAGTGTGTGCGTGCACGTGTATACAAAGATATGTTTGTATATATGTATATGTGTGTATTATTGACCAAATTCTATCAGTGAACACTGTAACATTTAGATTTCATTTTAAGAAAATCCATATTTGTATAAAAAAGAAAACTAGAAGGATTTGCATTTCAAAAAGATGTTTAAAAAATAGCTTTCTGTGCATGGCAGATGTGGAGATACAAAAGAGGGCTAGACAGTCCTGCCCTCAATGAGCTCACAGTCTAATGGCATCTAAACGTGTATTCAAGCTTTACGTGACAAATTTTTAAAAAATGGAATCCAACAAGGCGTTTTTCTCCCTCAGGCTTGCTTTATATGTGTGCGGCTGAGAAGGAAAAGTCCTCTCTGCTCTTGGAGAAGACTGCCCACCCATGGCCACACTGGCATCACCCCCTGGACATTTTCTGCCTCTGAGATGAACAGTCTCCCTGCCTTCTTTCCCAGACATTGCTCCCTACTTCTTTTATGAGGAATCTCGATTAAAATTCACACAAAGCTAGGAACTGTCTCTCTTGCAGCTATAGAAAACGGTGCACCAAAGGAAAAGGACCTCAGGGGAAGAAACCCAGAAAGAGGAAATAAGTCATTTTAAATGAGTAAGAAAGAGAAGTGGAAGAAAAGCCGCCATGAGCCAGCACACGTTGACAAATATTTTAAAAAGCATGTTTTAAAATCAGGGAGCAGGAAAACTTAACCAGGCAGGTCATTGACTCAGGATCTCTACAGGGTGTCAGAGAAGACACTATTTTGGGGCTGACGTTATCCAGAAGGGAAAAATAATCCGCCCAGGGCTGGCCAAAAGCTTTCCTCTCTGGCTGCTTCTGCATCTTAGATTTTTTTTTTGAACCCAATAACCAATAAAATTTACTGAGACACTAAAGGCCTAGTTCTGTCAAATATTCATACTCTATTTATGAGAAAAATCAAATGTGTTAAGACTGCACATGAATATATGGTAAATATACATATATAATATAAAAATCTATGTGTACATTTTCATTTCCTACATACATATTTTTATTTATCTGGTGTCTTTTGTGAAGCTTTATTTCTACATAATAACTTCCTCAACTTTTTTCAGTTCTGTGCTTTGGGAAAACTGTTAACAATCAGTCACCTGAAACATTCATGGGATCTTCATATGGCCACACAAACATTCTGGGCATGGTTTAGACGTGGCCTGGTAGACAAAGAGGTGGTTCCTCCCATTTTCTAGGGCAGTGGTATCTAAATCTTTTGGCTCTCACACTGCTATCCAAAGAATTTTTTTTGAGTATGTACCCCAAGATGGGTATGTTTACTGACTTGTAGATTATGTACAGAGACTACTGTATTAATAATTATGTACATCATAAAATCTATTAAAAGATAGACATTAAAAAGGATGAGATAAGGATGAATATTTGATCATAGAAGTAACAGGGAGCTACTAGAGTTTACTGAGAAGTGACTGCTTGGATGTGAGCTTAGCTGGCTCGAGGCAGCTCAGGGGATAGAGCCTGGGCTTGGAATCAGGAGGACCTCAGTTCAAAAATGCCCTCAGATACTTTCTAGCTGTGTGAACTGAGGCAGGTCACCTACCCACTGGTTGCCTTATCCACTGGAGAAGTAAATGGCAAACCACTCCAGTGTATTAGCCAAGAAAACCTCATGAAAGCATCCAGAGTGCTGCGGTCCATAGGGTCATGACTGAACGATGACAAAAGACTTGGGCAACTATGTGCAGAACAGGTCAGATGGGAGATAACAAGCTGGAAGACAATCAGACTACTGTAATAAGCCAGATGAAAGGTGATGAGGGCCTGAACCAGTGTGCTGGCAGAGTAAAGACAGAAGGGAGCAGACAGGGCTGGGGAAACAGAATTGGTAGGCTCTAGCACCTGAGGGAACGGGCTGGGTGAGGGAGCTGAAGATGATACTCACCCCTAACAAAGAAGGGGGTGCTGGGGGGCTCTTCCTCATTGACCACTGTCCTCAGAATACAGCTGGACTCGGCAAAGAGGGCTGGGCAAGGCAGGAGCATGCACACGAGAGGGAGGAGGTGGAAGTGGAGAGTTAGGGGAGACTATGGGCTGGGGACAAGCCCCCCACTGGGATCTGAGGGACGTGGGATGTGAGCCATTTGCCCCATTCCCAAGGGGTAGGCTCCCCCAACCCCTACTTTGATGATAACTCTTCCAGAGTCTCCATCATTTTGAATCTCAAGTAGGCCTTCCATGCTCGTTTAGGGCCCAGAGTGCTAGATGAAATTAAATGAAGACTTGTCTGCCACCCTTTAAGTAGGTAAAGTAAGAGGGAAAAAACATAGTGAATATAAGCACAGGTAAAGATGAGTTTTTCCCAATGTAATTAAACTAAAGGATAATATCACCTTAGAGCTTTGATATGATTATGACTACCTACCCAGACTGATGTTTGAGACTCGCTGCTTCAGATTTAACCTAGCCTTGGGGCCAGGCTAAAAGAGCAAGTAACCTAGGGTTGGAACTAACTGGATGGAAAACGTAAGCCCAGGGCAGGATCCTGCTCCATCTGCTCCGGTCCTAGTCACACTGGAGGGAGCTCTCTGAGGAGCCGAGCCACCCAACCCAGGCAACTGGCATGAGGATACACGCCACGTTGGGAGCAGACTGCCTGACCTCATGATAAGCCTTTTTCTGCTTGTCCTTTCTTCTTTCTCCTAGGCTGCCCCTGCCCAGAAGGCAGGAGGTTATCACAAGCTGAAAGAGACCTCAAAGGTCAACCATGTCCCGTCCAATGCCCTCATTTAATAGAGGCCCAGCCAGGGGAAGATCCTTGCTTAGTCCCACAAGCAGTCAAAATGGCAAAGCTAGGATTTGAACCCAGGTTCTCAGACTCTAAATCTGGTCCATACTCTGTTGATCACTCTGCCAGGGGAAAGGAGAGAGAACAGGAAGATGGGGATTCAAGCCCCCAACTCTATCACTAACTTGTTCAGCATAACTTTATCCTTTCTGAGCCTCAGTTTCGTCACATGCAAAATAAGAAAATTGGACTTGAAATGCTAACGCAATAAATAAGAAAATTGGATTTGAAATACTAATACAATAAAGAAGAAAATTGGACTTGAAATACTAATGCAATAAAGATGCAATAAACATTAGGTGTTTCATGTGAATGTTGCGCTAGGTGCTAGGGATACAAAGAGAGAAGCCCTCAAGGAGCTCACATTCTATGGGGGCACACATCAGGGCAGCGAAGGACGATACACACAACTGTACATGCTATTAACTCTAAACTTTTTTCCACGTTTGAAATCTAGGATGCCATCCCTCTAAGGTCATGTTCTCGTGCACAGGGCAGACATGTACTGAGCACTGGACCTGGGAGCCCAAGGCCCTGCCATTTAGTACGGGTGTATAAGTCATCAGAAGCAGATGGTTGGTTTGCCTCAGTTTCTTCAACTGTCAAGTGGTGATAATACCTACCTCGAAGGGTTGTTGAGGATCAAATGATATCATATTGAGAGAAGTCCTTAGCACAGGGCCTGGCACACCGGGGGTACTACTAAACATTTATTCCCTTTTTCTTTCCCCCTTTCTCCGGGACTCAGTTCCCTCTTCCTCACTGGAGAAATAAAGGTGTTGAATGAGATGACCTTTGGCCCCTTCCAGCTTTAAAACTTCTTGTCCTCCACGGACAAGTTATTTAATTTCTCCAAGTCTCAGTTTATTCATCTGTAGAATGGGGATAATAATATACCACACAACTCACTACGCTATAGTGAGGAAAAGGACTTTGCAAAACTCCATTCTTTCATTCAAACAACTACTATTTTTTAAGGGTTTACAGAATGAACAGAGTGGTGCTAGGTGCTCCGGGAGCATCTGGATAAGTGGCTACCCATCAGGCGGCTTATTGCTAACACAGATAAATAAATTCAAATTGATTTGTGAATGGGGGGGGGGGCTGGGCAATCTGACAGCTAAAGACCCTTCCAACTTGAAATCTGTGATTTTATAGTACATATTACAGGAGAAGTACAACAGAGAGGTGATTTGTGAAGTCTGAGGATGACCTGGGCTCTCTTCTCTCTGCAACCTGCTCAGCTATCGTGGGTTAAATCTCTAAGTAGATTACCCCAAAACTGTTATCTCTAGCCCAAATTTCTCTCACCTGCCAGCTGGATATTTTCACCTTGATGTAACGTATGCAACATGCCTCAAACAGAACTCTTACTTTCTGCCAAAACCATCTCTCCTTTCGGACTGGCAATCTTGATGGCTCTCTCTTTCCCTCACCTACCAAATTCAATCAGCTGTCATCTTGTTGTGGCAAGAGAAATCGAAATATATAGTATCTGTCTTCTCTTCACTTTCTTACAATCACCGGCTGCCCTTCTCACCAGATCTGGTCTCTCTGCCTCCAGTCTCTCCCTTCTCCCATTCATTCTCCGGGTTTCTCTTAAAACACAGATCTGGTCATGTTACTGCCTCCTCACTCACACATTTCCCATCACTTGTATTCCTCGGCTTGGCATTTAGAGCCCTATCCAGTCTGGCTCCCATCCACCTTTCCAATCCCTCCTTAGTTGCACCGGAGGGCCGACCTGTTCTTGGCACGCAGCAGCCCATCACCTGCCTTTCTACCTTTTCACAAGCAATCCATTGTCTGGAATCTACTCGCTCTCTCCTACAAGAGGCCCTTTCTGATCTCACCACTAGTCAACACCACCTCCCTCCTGAAATTACCTTTTATATTACTGAAGTGCGTTGGAGACCAGAGGAAGTTTGGGTTTTGTCTTTTTATCACCAAAGCTTAGCAATAGGGCTTAGCACCAGCCAGGGCCTAAGTGTTTAACGGTGGAACTGAGGACTTTGTTAAGAGTGATGAGGGAAGGATTATAGGATTTGGAATCAGCCAACCCCCTAATTTAATGGAAGGGGAAAGGGACAGGGGATGGGAAGGCGAAAGAGGCCAGAGAAGTTAAGGGATTTGCCAAAGACTGAAGTGGGGCTCCGAACCCCACGTCTATGACTGGTACAGCAAGAAAGGGACTGTATCAAAGGCAGGAGAACGGGGTTCTAGCACCAGTTCCTCGCACTCAATGGGCCGCAGGTGCCTCTTCAATAAAATGAGGGGATTGTACTTGGCCTCTAAATCCTACAATTCCAACCCGTCCACAAGCATTCATTAGGTGCCTACTGTGTGCCCGGCTCTAAGGAGCTCACAGTCTAAGGGGGGGAGACAACAGGTAAACAATTAATGTGCAAACAAGATACGGACAAGACAACTGGCCGCGATCTCAGAGGGAAGTGACCGGGAAGGGTTTCTAGCCGAGGTGAAACTGTAGCCAAGACTCATCCCTCCTTCCCTCCTCCCTCTCCCCGCCTTTCCTCTTCCCCTTTTCCTCCCTCCCCTCCCCCCAGTGGGGTATTTGATTTAGGCTACAAAGCTGGGGGGGGGGGAGGGTATTCAAGACTTGGCGCTTGCAAGGACCTCGGAGGCCCTCTAGCCCATTTCACAGATTGAGAAACTGAGGCCTGCGGTGTCCGGCAAACCCCAGGACCTCCCCAACGCACCACGCTGCGTATTATTTTTTGTGGAGCAGGCACACGGAGCAGCCCTCTCGGTCGAGAAGACTCGGGTTCAAGTTCTGACTGGCTGAGTCACCCTGGGCAGGTCCCTTGGGCTCTCTGGGCTCCGGGACATTCTGTGAGTCTTTGGGCAGCGGGATGCAGCCCCGCACCGGTGGAGGGTGTTTCCTCGCCTGGGAGTTCCGGATACCAGCCAGGGGTGGGGAGTTCTTGTAGGGGGGCGCACGAGTGGACTTAGGGGGGGTATACAGGAACTACTACTTCCGGTCTCAGTCTTCCTCCCGCCGGGGCCCCGGTCACTCTCTCCGGACCCTGCACCCCTGACCCCAACCCCGGACTCACGTCGTCCATTAGGAGGAACACGATGTTGGGGGGTCGGGAGGCGACCTCAACCCCTAGTGGAGCCCAGCCAAGAAGCAGGCTCGTGCCGAGTAGCACGGCAACGGTCGCCATAGCAACCGCCGACGCCGGAGTGGCGCGGAGTCAGGCGCGGGCCGGGGGCCGAGAAGCCCCGGGGAGGCGGGAGGAGGGGCGAGCTGAGAGAGCGAGAGAGGGAGCCAGAGCGAGGCTGGAGGAGCGCGCTTGCGCACATCGTAGGGCTCCCGGTCTTAAAATCCGCCTGGGCGAGGGAGGGGCAAGGCTCTAGGCGGGCACGTGACGGGGCCGGGAAGTGTGAGGGCAGTCACGTGACCGGGCTCTCCTTTCCCTACCAAGATGGCGGTGTGTATCGCGGTGATCGCTAAAGAGGTGAGTGCTGCCGGATGCCGGGGCCCGGGGCCTCTGGGAGGCGGCGGCAGCAGCTTGGCCTCGTGCTTCTGCCTCCGCCGAGGCGCTACCGAGTCGCCAAGCCCTCCCCAGGGATGGACGGAGCTGGCCCCCGCGAGTGGGCCCCGAGCTCGGCCCCGCCCCCCTTCCCTGTTGCACTTCCCGGCCCCGCCCTAGAGCCCTCGGGAACTGGAGGGGCGGGGTGCGGAGGAAGGTACCCAGTTTCCAGGTTCAGGGTCACACGGCCTGCGGGCGCTGGGCCGGGACCTCCCGGGGGAGGACACTTCCTCCGCGTAGGCTGGTGAGCACCCTCTCTGCTGCTGAGCCCTGCCCTGAAGGTTAAAGTCGCGACTTTACCAACAGCCAGTCTGGATGGAGGCGTCCGAGTAGCCTGGACAGGCAGCTGCCATGATCACCCCTGTTTGACAGATGGAGAAACTGAGGCAGGTGGCCGGCGAGTGACCGGCCCAGGGTCCTACAATCTGCAAGTGTCGGGGGGAGGATTTAAAATCTAGTTTTCCTTACTCCACCGGAAGGACTTCCATTTACTAAGGGCCTGTCGCATCCCAGGCATTGTGCCAAGCTTATGAATGCAAAAAGAGGCAAAAGATGCCCCTGCCCTCAAGGAGCTTACCCTCTATGTGGGGGGAGGGGACACAGCATGCAAACAAATACGTGCAAACCAGCGATCAACAGCATAAGTAGGAAATAATTAGGAGGCTGCCGGTAAAAAAAAAAAAAGGGATATTAGCTAAAAGGAAGCTGGGGAGGTCAGTCTTTGGAGCAGAGGAAGGAGAGAGGGCTGGGCATGAGAGACAGACTCAGAAAATGCCCAGAGATGGAGGGCATTCATGTAAAGGTCAAGAGGCCAGGGTCACACGTGTATCCCATGAGGAAGGTGTGAGAAGATTGCAACCTAGTAGGTACTTAATAAATGCTGTGATTAGATTAATTAAATTAATTTTATTTTAATTTTTTAATATATTTTGTTTTATACATATTTTATATATTATTATAAATTTATTTTAAATTAGCTTTACTAATTTAATTAAAATGACTAATTAAAAAAAAAGAGTTTTAGGCTATGAAAGTTTAAATTAAAGCAGTTACCCCCAGACCTAACACCTGCAGTAGTGCTGAGCGGTGATTAAATACATAGGATGGGAAGAGACTTTAGGAAGTCAGTCCAACCCCCCATGAGACTTGACCCCAGGCATCTGACTCCCAGATGAGTGTTCTTTTCACCCTGCTACTATGAGGCTGTATAAACTTATTCTAGCATCTAGGTGGTACAGTGGGTAGAGCATTGAGCCCGGAGTCAAGAAGAACTGAGTTTGAATACAGCCTCAGGCGTTTACTAGCTATGTGACCCTGGGCTAGTCACTTAACCCCCTGTGCCTCAGTTTCTTCAACTGTAAAATGGGAATAACAGCACCCACCTCCCAGGGTTGTTGTGAAGATCAAATGAAATAATATTTGTAAAAGCCCTTGAGCATTATGTAAGTGTTAGCTGTTAGCATTATTATTTAATAAGCGCATATTCCCTTCCTTTTGAAGACTTTGACTCAGACTCTGGGTAGGACATAATGAAGTTATAGTCTTGGTTTTGAGGAATGATACATTGGGATAAAACGGTCCATTGTAGTAGTATTTAAAATTGGTGATGGAGTAGAGTTTTGAAATTCAGGTTGTGGCTAACGCCTTGTCCTTTATTGCAGAATTACCCACTCTACATCCGGAGCATCCCTGCAGAGCATGAGCTGAAGTTCCATTATACGGTGCACACATCTCTTGATGTGGTAGACGAGAAGGTCTCTGCCATGGGAAAGGCCCTCGTGGATCAGAGGGAGCTCTACCTGGGACTCCTGTACCCCACTGAAGACTACAAAGTGTATCTTTTGATGCCCAACGAGGTGTCTTATAAATGAAAGAGAAGTGGCTGCGTGTGCCCACACATGGAGCTTAGTTTCTGAGAATTCATCCTGCAGTTGTAGGAGGTTGTTTAGGGCTGGTCCATCTTGGCATGTATTTCATGCCACTACGATTTGAGAATTAGCCGTTATCCAGTTAATTAGGACAACAAAAATAGTCTGCTTAATTCAGGCCTCTTTTTCCTCAGTTGGGTAATTCAAAACTTCTTTGCTTAGGTGACATCCTCAATGCCTTACATCCCTGTCTCTACCCCCCTCCCTCCCCCATAGCTTGTCGAGAAATCAATTTTATCACCTAGCATCTTTCACCTCTCTCCTTTTTTATGCACTCACAGCCCCTGCCCTTGACCCTTCCTGAGCTCTTGCCTAGGTCCCTTCTTTTCTTCGGCCCATCTTCCACACTGTCACCAAAGTGATTTGCCTAAAGTGTACCTTCCTCTGACTGTGTCAACACCCTGCTCAGTAAACTCAAGTGCCTCCCTCTTGCCTCTAGGCATTTATATTTCTTAACAACTTGGTCCCCTCCTTGTGTTTTCAGCCTTATTATACATTACTCCCCTCCTTGTTATGGTCCAGCCATAACAAGTCCTGCAGCCAGGGTGCACTTTTGCACTGGTGTCCCCCCATTTCTGGAATGTTCTTCCTCCTCACTTCTACCTCTTAGATTCCCTCACTGCTTTCAAGATTCAAAGTGCTTCTTCTGCATGAAGCATTCTCCAGACTACCCAGTCTACTCTTCCCCCACAATAACCTTGTATCTGTTTTGTTTATAGCTATATATGTGCATGTTGCTTCTCCTATTAGAATATAAACTTAAGCACCAGGAGTTTGAGTTTTCATTGTTTTATCCCCAGTGCCTGAAACATTAGGCACTTAATGTTTGTTGATTGACTCAAGAGAAAAGCAAGGCTTGCATTCTTCAGATAGCTGCAATATAAAACTAACATTAAACTACTTTATGGAGGACCTGGGGACTCAGAATTCTTCCTCCTAGCCTGGGCATCTCATTTTATCGGTAAGGAAACTGAGTCCTGTGAGGTGAGATGAAGTGAGGCGACTTTCACACGTTCACAGAGGCAGGAAGTGTGGCTGAGACTCAAAGTAACTAATTCGGAAGGGCCTCGTCACTCCTACTTCCTCTGTTCTGTTGATTTTTCTTCTGATTGGGGATACCATTTTTGGTAAGGGGTCATTTCATCTCTTCATACGTCATTCTAAATAACCAGTAACTTGGTTCTCTTATTATCTATATAATCTGGAGAAAGTCACTTCACTTTTCTTAGTATAGATTTCCTTACGTATAAAATTAGATGCACTCCCAGGTTCCTTTCAGTGCTGTATCCTATGATGAGGAGCCTCTATCCTCCAGAGTACATTATAGTGTAAAGCACAGTGCCCGGCACAGAGGAAGCATTTAATGAATCCTTGTTGTCTGACTGACTTGACTAGAGGCAGAGTTGGAACCAAAAGAATTCTCAATTTCTGAAACCAGGAGTTTTGCAGATAAGATGCTCGGGTCTGGAAACTCATTCCGCAATGGAAGCACATTCCAGTTTTACAGATAGGCTGTGAATTTCCGATAGGTCAGCCCACTAAATTTTAAACCACTCTAAGATTCTTCCTCTTTCTACATCCAACAACAATGAAAAAGTAATTCAGTGAACATTAGTTAAGCAGCCCTGGTAGCCAAGGTACTGCACCAGACCCTCAGACAAATAGTTAAATGAGACATGGTCCCTGCCGTCCAAAACCTCAGACTCTGGAGGGGGGATGGGGGTAGATGTCAGGCCCGTGTGGGTGCTGTGTTTGCATACATAGGGGTCTATCCCAGGCACGTGTGTGTCAGTGATGCACATGGACTGGACAGGTCGCTGTGGCACAGGCAGGCCTATTGCGGTATATTTTACTGCAAGGTTGTCACTTTGTTTTTCCAAAGCGGTTTAGTCACGGAGCTGTGAAAGTGTGAACAGATGGACACACACTTGCATATTCTTCATGTTGATGCTTTGTTTGTTTCGTTTGCAATCACAGCAGTCCCTGTGTTAAAAGCATGTTCCCTAACCAGCTGAACAGATATGGCTATGTGACGAATTCCAAGGTGAAGTTTGTTATGGTGGTGGATTCCTCCAACACGGCACTTCGAGACAATGAGATCCGCAGTGTGAGTGTTTGCTAGATCAGTAATTTTTTTCCTTTTTTCTTCCCCCATTCTTGTAAAATGCTGAGAAGCTAGAAATCCAGCCGGGTGGTCACTTTGTACATGTTAATTAAAAACCCCATTGTCTCTTTTTCAGATGTTTCGAAAGCTACATAATTCCTACACAGATGTCATGTGCAACCCCTTCTATAACCCTGGAGATCGTATTCATTCTAGGTGAGTGGGCTGCTTCCCGTCAGTGTCAGCTTTTTGTGCACCGGTGCTTGACTACAGAGAGTTAGCTGTTTGGAAAGTTGTTTAGGGATCAACCACTAAACACTATGTCGGAAGCTTCCTTTCCTTGGGGAGCTCGAGCTTCCACTGAAGGCCAGCAGTTGATGACCCTGTTCTGTCAAGTAGAAGAAACACTTTTACCACTATCCCTGGCCACTTCAGTAACCAGGAGTTGTGCAAATCTTCATCTTTGCTTTTGGTTGAATATAGAAAGGGAACTGAAGCTCGAGGTTTCTTCCAAATCACCTTAAAACTGAAATCAGTGTGGATTTCACAGCTCAAGGTAGCTAGGTGTTTGTCGTCCCTCTAAAATGACCTGGAAGTTGGAGTCATTACCCAGAAAAGGGTTCTAGAGAAGCCATTTACTAGCATGTTCCTGAATAAGAACCTTGGCCACATGTAACCCTGTGTGAGGTCATCTGGCCTTGGCTGGAGGGAGCAGTTGGCTGTCAGGTGTTCGAGCCTTCCTTGCCTGCCTTCACCCCTTGGGCTTCATCCTGTTATTCATATTTATTCAGAGCATTAAATGATCTAGTGAAATGATATCTGAAAAGCCCTTTGCACAATGCCTGGGCCCTGTAGATGCTTAATGAAGGTTTGTTGTTTGCCCTTCCCTCCTTCCCCTTCTTCCCTTTGGAGCCAGAGCCAGTCAGATCTTTGTTAAACTTAAGACAGCCCTTCAGGCACTTGAAGAGAAATGTTGTCCTTCCCCTAAGTCCTTTCTTCAAAACATCTTCAGGGGCTTTAGCCAGTCCCCAAGTCACAGCCCTTCATCCTCTTGGTTTCCCTCCTTAGTTTGTTTTTCAGCTTATCGGTATCCTTCTTAAAACAGGGCCCCCAGGATTGACCTGAAGGGTGGTGTGGGTGTGGTCAGTTTAGGACAGTGCTGTAGAACGTCTCCTCCCTCATTCTCCACAGGAGGCCTCTCTTGGCTGAGACTGCACCGGCTTTTGTGGCTAACACCACACCAGCTCATGCTGAATTTGTGGTCTACTCAAACCTCTTAGCTGCCTAGCCATATCTCCCATCTTTTGTGTAAAGCTGATTTATTGCTTGTGTATGTCATGGGCCAGTTCTTTCAGGATCAGCTCAGTGTCTTCTCTTTGTCTCTCTTTGTCTCTCTCTGTCTCTCTCTTTCACTCTCTCTGTCTTTCTCTGTCTCTTTCTCTTTTTTTCTCTTTGTCTCTGTCTCTCTCAGCTATCTGGGTATCAACTTCTAGTTTGCCATGTTTGTTCTATCTTTGCCATTGAAAAACTCCTACTTGACAGAGAAAACAAGCAAAGTAGGAGATCACAGAATCGTAGGTTTAGAGCTGGAGGAGACCTGAGCTCATTCGAGCCTTGCCCTCTCTCTCATTGGCCTTCATCTGTCCACTCCGATGACCCATCCTGCCCTTTCTTTGATACTTCTTTTGTCAACGTGGCTAAAAAAACGATCTTTGTTGTTGTTAGCACTCCTCATTCTGAACGTTAACGGGACCAGGCTGTGCTTTGTGCTCTTCCTTTCTTTGCCTTCACTCTCATCTTCTGCATGGATTTTCCTTCAGTGTAAGGTGGTTGATGGTTCCCCATAGGTCTCTCTAAACAATTCTTTTTTTCCTCTCATCAAAATGTTTTCTTTATGGCTTCAGAGTCAAATTACTGAGAGCTTTCAATCCCTCCTGGAGTGACTTTGCCCATAGAATTTTGGTCTCTAGATTTTGTCCTCCTTTCAGTGGACTGAGACAGGGCACATGTAAGGCTGTGCTTCGGGCCGCTGCCTTTCGGGGTCACAGAGGTGAAGATGGAGTCCATTCTCAGGCCTTCACTTCTGGTAGTTCTCCCTTATTGGTTAGCTGTCTCTAGGAGAAGCATTTGCCTCATTGGGCTCCTACTTGTTTAAGGCAAGTCAAGGATCTATTAGCTCTGTGAGGGGAGTTCTGTCCCTGGCCAGGAGCCTGTCTTCACTGTATTTTAAGCCATGATCTAGATGTGCCTTTGAGGCACAGTGTGACTTCTGGCCATAGCACTGATGGCCCAGCTCCTGCCAACCTTGCTGCAAGGGGTTTTGTGGATTCCTCACATCAGACTTCTCTGGGATTTACAAATCATATTTCCCTAGTGTCTCCTCCCCTGCGCTGATATCACCGGCATTTGTAGAGCATCCTTGTCCCTTTAGTCCTGGGTTCATTCCAGGTTTCAGCTTTATCCAGGCAGGCAGGCTTTCTCTGGACTCCATTTGCTCTAGTGCTTTCCAGGGGTGAGACTGCTCTGAGCCTCAGTTTCCTCATGTGTAAAGTGGGGTCGACTTAGTGAGGATCAAGTGAGATAACGCCCGTGAAAGCGTTCATGAGTTCTAACTTCAGATAGCTTGGTAGGTATTGGGAAAAAAAACCAGTGACATTCTGCCAACTGGAAACACTTGAGAATTTCCATAGTCATCATTGCAGCACTCATTCGAAGCTCTTCTTTCCTTTAATTGACCTCTTTCTTTGTTGCAGGGCCTTTGATAACATGGTAACTTCCATGATGGTGCAGGTTTGTTGAGAGAGAGTATAGTTTACAGTTAATTCTGAAGAATGCTGTTTTGTACAGAACTGTATGGTACAGATGTGTGTATATATTGCCTCCTCCTATGTATAATGTGAAAGCCGCTCTCTTTGGATGTCCAGAAACTCTTGTGTAAAGTGGAAGACTGTATAAAGTTTATTTCAATAAAAAGTTGAATCTGTTGAAGTTTTATTGTTTCTTCCCATACACAGCAAGGTTCAAAGTTTCCAAGGACAAGGTCTCTACTTGCTCTGTGCTGCCCACTATAGCCAGTGCTAACATTTCGTGTTCAGATGCTTTCAGGACAATAGGAAGGAAGGAAGCACTTTCTCTGATCATTGAGGATCTTGTCTAAAGGTGGTCATTCTGAATCTGAATTAAAATGTGCCCAAATCAGCCAGGCCCCTTACTCCCAGCCCTATGTACTTTTCCTTTAGAGCATATTACTACTGAGGAGGGGTTGAGAGGTCAGCATTGTTTTGCTCCCCACTCCGTGGAAGTTACAAAGAGGCGAGTTCAGGTTCAATGTGAGAAAAAAGCTTCCCAACAATCTGAGCTCTCCCCAAATAGAATGGACCACCTTAAGAAGAAGTGGGTGCCCACTCCCTTATTGGGCTTCAAACCAAGGCCTGGATGATGGTTATTGGTTATGTTGGAGAGAAGTCTTATTCAGGTATGAATTAGATTAACGTGGTCTCCGTGTTTGCTCCCACTTTAGGAATTCTGTAATTTGGGGACTTTTCCCCAGGTTCTGAGGATTTAAGAAATCTCTTTGTACCTAGTCTTAGAGTACTAGGTATTCTAAGAGGTTTCTTTGATTTTTAACACAATAGCATTTTCCTTATTTCCTTATTCTGGTTTCAAAAGGTTTTGGTCCAGCAGCCTGGTTTCTCCATCTAGAACAGAGGCTTTTAACCTGGGGTCCCCAGACCCTTGGTCTGTGGATAGATTTCTGGAGGTTGGGGAAGTTAAATGTGAAAAGAAAATGACTTCTTTAATCTTCACTAACCCCTAACTAAAATTTAGCATTTCCTTAAATTAAGAATGAAAAAAGACGGTGAAAAGGGGTACCTAGGCTTTCCCAGACTCCCAAAGGAGTGTGTTGCACAAAAAAGATTAAGAACTCCTGGTCTAGAGTATCATTTCTTCAGTCTATTTTGTTGGAATGAGGGATCCCTTTGGGGGTTCCTATTTTAGTCATAATCTCTACCTTTAGCCAAAGACCTTACATTTCATTTCTGTCACTATGGGGATCCCTCTAGCTTCAAAGGATTTTGTTTGTTTCTTTAAAAGTAAACTCTTCGGTCTAGCTAGCCGGTCAAGGTTAAGCCTCCCAGCCCCAGTTAGAGAGGCTTCTGTTAATCTTTGCCTCCAGCTGCCATAAGATCCTGCAAAACCCCTAAGGCCCCAGTTGCCGGTGGGGAGGTTGTTCACACTGACAGATGCTACAGTGATCACTCCAATTGATTTCTTTCCTTCCTTTAGTAGTGGGAAGCTCAGGAGGAGAGAAATGGCAGTTGGCCTTTCACCAGCCACCATTATCCATTCACGGTGTTAGTGACGCACCCCTCCCCGCCCCAGGAATTAGATATTGCTCTAATGTTTGGAGTTACTGGTCAGAGAGAAAAAGTCCTTCAGACATCCAAAGCAGTTAGAGATTCCTCAACAACTACGCTCCTGTAGACTTGGCAGTGGTGATAAGAACCCAGATGTACCAACCAGCGGTGGTGGCTCTCTGAAAATCATTAAAAATGTAGGAAGCAGCACCAGAGCCTCCTGTCAGGCCAAATGTAAGGCCCCATCAGAGCTAGGAAACTCCTGCCAAAGCCAGGTTTCCTGTCTTATGAGTAGGTCACAGCAAGGGGAGAAAAGCATCCCGGCTTTCCAGGATGATTACGTGTTACTCCCTTCGCAGGTTCTGTGTGTGCTCCATGGAGAGTCTTGAGGCCTTCAGGGTACTTTTTCTGATTTCCCAGCTGTTAGTGCCCCCCCCCCATTTAATTTTGTGTATGCACATATCCCCTGCAGTAGTGTGTAAGATCCTCGAGGACAGGGACTGTCTCATTTTTGGATTTGTATGCGTAATGATTGGTACATAGTAATGGCATGATAAATAACTATTGATTAATCCAGTTCTTACCACTTCTTCCTCTTACAGTGGAAGCCTGTAGAAAGATGAAAGCCTAAGTCATAGCTGTCCCCAGCTTTGCTTAGCAGACACCCCCTCTCCCTGCCCCGGAAAAACAACCAAAAACCCAGAAATGTGATAAAACTAGAGCGGGTAGCACATAAGCTAATGGGGAAAGACAGACCCACCATCACAAACACATTATTGTAGCCAAAGCTTTGGTTCCTCAAATCCCCTAAAACATCTAGTAAGACTTTTTGGTACATATTTGGGGATGGAAGCAAATGTTAAAAGACCATAAGTATGAAACAAAGGGAGTTGAGAGAACTGGATAGAAGATATGGTGGCAAACCTCTTTATATTGCCTGTGTTAAGAGACAAGACCAGTATTTGTATTGTAAGCAATATCACTTATTCTGTTTACACCATGGTAGAGCCAAGATGGGGCAGCTGGGTGGCACCTTAGTGCACAGAGCACTGGGCCTGGAGTCAAGAAGACTCATCTCCCTGGGTTCAAATTCTTCCTCCGGTACTTACTACCTATATGACCCCAGGGAAGGACCTCAGTTTCCTCATCTATAAAATGAGGGGGTTGGACTAGGAAGGAAACAGGCATTTATTAAACATTTACCAGGCACCATGCTAAGCATGCTACAACTATCTCATTTGATGCTCACAATAACAACCCTAGGAGACGGGTGATATTATTATCCTTTTTTTAACAGTTGAGAAAAATGAGGCAAACAGAGGTTAATTGAGTTGTCCGGAATCATAGCCAGTGTCTGAGGGCACATTAGAGCTCTAGCCATTTTTATTGTACCCCCACCTGCTTCTTGGCAGAAGCTGCCAGATAAGTTTATCTGCTTGCTTCCAATCCTAAATCTATGTGATTCCTAGGTCAGGGTTTTAATAAGAGGTTTCTCATATTTTGCCAAGCCTTTAGAATCTTATGACAGGTTTGACAGTCTGCTTCCTCTCAATCAAATATTAAATGCCTACTATGTTCCAGGCACTGCTAGGTGCTAGCAATCGAAAACAACAGTTTCTACCCTTGAGAAGCTTATAGCCTAGTCAGGGGAGACTTGTTTATGCAAAACAGAAACAAAATAGATAGCAGTATTTCTTTTTCTTGGTGGGGGAGAGACAGTAAGGAAAAGCACTAAAGGTGGTAGGAACATCTATTAAGTGTCTATTATGTGCTTTAGGGGATGCCTCATTTAAAACGTATCACTTGAGCCTAGCCTTGAAGGAAAGATGGATGATGGGAGGTTTCTTTAGGCAGCTAGGGTCCCTTACAATGTGGAAAGCTCTGGACCTGGGGTCAGGAAGACAGAGTTCAAATCTGCCCTCAGATACTACCTGTGTGACCCTGAGGATGTCATTTAGCCTCCGTTTGCCTCAGTTTCCTCAACTTTAAAATGGGAATAGTAATACCACTTATCTCCCTGGGTTTTTTTTTTTTGGAGGGGGGAAAGCAGGGCAATTGGGGTTAAGTGACTTGCCCAAGGTCACACAGCTAGTGTGTCAAGTGTCCGAGGTCAGATTTGAACTCAAGTCCTCTTGACTCCAAGGCCAATGCTCTACTCACTGCATCACCTAGATGCCCCTCCCCTAGGGTTGTTGAAAGGATCAGATGAGACAAAAGCTGTAAAGTGCAGTACCTGCAAGAATTGGAAGTGGAGGGGATGCCCATCAGTTGGGAATAGCTGAACGTGGTGTGGTATATGATTGTGATGGAATAGTATTGTGCTAAAAGAAAAAAACCTGGGAAGACTTACATGAACTGATGTAAAGGGAAGTCAACAGAACCAGGAGAACAGTGTACACAGTAATAGCAATATTGTAACAATGATCAACCACAGTGATAGCAACATTGTAATGATATCATCTGTGAAAGATTTAGCTACTCAGATCAATGTGATGATCCAAGACAATTCTAAAGGACTTGTGACGAAAAGTGCTATACACCTCCAGAGAGAACTGCTGCACTCCAAGTGCAGATCGGAGCATACTTTTCCCACTTTATGTTTCTTGCTTTTTTTTTTTTTTGCAACATGGCTAATATGGGAATTTTTAAATTTTATTTATTTATTTTGCACAGGAAGGCAGGGCAATTGAGGTTAAGTAACTTGCCCAAGGTCACACAGCTAGTAAATGTGTAAAATGGGAATAATAATACCAGTTATCTTCCAGGGTTGTTTTTTTTAATTTTTTTTTGGAGGGGGGAAGGCAGGGCAATTGGGGTTAAGCGACTTGCCCAAGGTCACACAGCTAGTGTGTCAAGTGTCTGAGGTCAGATTTGAACTCAGGTCCTCCTGACCCCAGGGCCAGTGCTCTACTCACTGTGCCACTTAGCTGCCTTGGGAATTTTTTTTTTTATATGTATCAACATATATGTATTATTGATATATTGCTTGCTTCTCAATGGGTGGGGGAGGAGAGGGAGAGAATTTGGAACTCAGAATTTGAAAACATGAATGTTAAAAAATGTATATGTAATTGGAAAATATTTAACAAATAAAAATATATTTAAAAAATAAAGTCCAGCACAAATGCTAGCAATCCTTGTTATTACTCTTATCCTGTGCGTATGTAACACAGTCACTTGCACTGATTAAGGAGCCAGTAGCTCTTGACATTGCACTGGGCAAGGAGCCAAGAAGAGGTTTTTCTATCAGTAGAGCCAAGGCCCTCTTCCCTAGGCCACCATTTATGAGGGAGGACATATTCTTGCCTGTACGAGTCCTCTGCTTTGATCACACCCCAAAGATTACCATTAAAAGGTTGTCCCAAGCAAATGGAGGTAACCCAGAGGTACCTTGTGATTATTAACAAGAAACAAGCACCAACAGCTTTGTAAGAAATAGGGTATTGAAAGCAGAGCAGGAACTACTCTCATATCTAGTTCCCACTAAAGAAGGAAACAAGTATTTATTAAACATCTGCTATGGGCCAGAGACAAAGGCTTTCCAACTATCTCATCTAAAGGCAAGGAAAGTACTTCAGTCCAGTGCCAGAAAGACCGCATCATCCCTCTCAGATAAGATAGTCTTTGGACAGGATAAATGAAGCAGAAGGGGTCTTGTAGGCTTGATCAAATGAGGACATTTGTAAAGACATGAATCACAAAGATCTATATTTTTTTCTTGAAAGGTTCCGTCATTTTGTTGGTTGTAGGTTTACCTCCCTCTACCAATCCAAGTTGTAACCCCTCCATGTTTCAGACGTATCCAGGGCTGAAAAATTCACTACCAAGTAGACAGCTTTTCTGGGGATGGATGGGTGCTCCTCCATTTGTATCTGTCAGAGGGTCACATCATCACCTGGCTCAGCCACTAAGCCCTTCCATGTTGATTAGAACCTGCCAGAAATTCTATTTTGAAGCAGAGTGAGCCTTTGAGGGCTAGTGCCAAGAGTGCAAAGCACTGAAGGAAAACATTAGCAAGCAAAGTGATGAAAGAGCAGTTCTTAATAAAAGCTGTTATTAAATTAGCAGAAACCAGTGCTTCTGGGAAGGCCCACCTGCAGACACTAGCCTACCTATAAGTGGGCAGAGCAACCAACAAGCTTCTATTAAAGTGCCCACTCTGTGCCTGGCCCTGGTTGAGACACAGGAGATGAGAACATCCTAAGCAGAGGGAAATGAATAAAATAATAAAAATAATATAATTACAAATATAAATAATGAAAATAATTAAAAATAATAAAAAATTAAAATAAAACAGATAATGTAGTGAGAAGTTTAATAAGCTAAGTAGTAAATAAATTTAAAAATTCAGCTAGTATACATTGGAGAATTTCACTCAAATTCAAATTTTAGTTATTCATTAAAGCCAGAATCAGCCTTCTCTGAACTTGGGCAGGAACCACCTGTCAGCTTGTACACAAAGAAGTGAAAACCCACATGTCCAAAAAAAGTCAACCCTATTCCCATCCCCAGATGTACGTTTAGTGAACAGAAAATGCTTGACATCTGTCTAAGAAGAGCTTAGGGTTTCCACGCTCTCTAAAAGAGTCAACATTTTCCATTGTAATGAAAGGGGCTCTTGCCTCTTCCTTTAAGTGTTTGCATTTACAGTAGGAAGAACATAAAAAGAAAACAACCATGCTTTAAAAAAATATTTAAATTTAATTGTATTATTAAGAAAACTTACTGTACATTTGTTTCTATTAAAAATCAGTGACTTGATCTACAAGCTGTACTAGGCTAAAGCTTCATCTTATCCCTTCTTCCCGCACTTCCCCCCCCCCCCACTGGTAATCACTCTGTTTACAATCCCAAACCAAAGTCATGGTGCTCTGAAAAAGGAAAAGGGGTAGAGAGAGATTGGCTAGAGGCCTGAAACCCAGATACCTTGATTTAGATCATAGTGCTTTGAGGCTCTGGCTGAGAATGTCCTGCCAACCTTGGTCCAAGGGGCCAAAAGGCCAGAGGTCTGAGACCAGACTAACTCTAAAAGCACTGGCCCTCAGGGAGTCCAGATGCCTCCATGACAACATGGACTGATCTGCCTCTAGATAGAGACAAACAAAAAAGGAAAGAGCTTCACATACCTACAACCTGAGGCCTCTTATAGGTCTGTAGTTCAGCGCCTGGGTTTGCCCAACCAGCTGTTTGGTTGCATTGTACTCTGTACCAGATTTATTCTATGCCACCCCACCCCTACTAAATCCCAGATGAGCATGCTGGTTATGTAGTTAAGATGGTCCCAGATCTCAGTCATCCTGCTTTCTTCACAGCCCATATCTCCAGTCCTCTAATATGGCTCAAACCATTGGGAGAATCTTCCTTGCCCCCTACAAGAGAAAAAATGGATCAGGAGTTGTGTATTGTCAGAATGGGCAAAGCCTTCCAAAACAAGTACATAGATTAGATTGAACTGTTATTGGCATGACCTACTCATCAATGTCTTACTCTACACCACCATCTACTTCTACAGGGGTGCTCTGCATAGCTTTGTAGGAACTCAGTATCAGCCTCCCTGATGGAAATTACTGGGTGATTTGGGACTCCTTTACCTCCTGCCATATCTGAAAAGGCTGATCAATCCTGCGGGAAATGAACCTGGCCAGCCTCTTGTCACATCACATGACAAACTCAATGACAGTGACTTCAAAGAAAAGGCCATTCTTGACTCAAAGGCTAGGTTAGATATTTGCCTCTCCTAGAATTAGCAACTAAAGTTTCTTGACTTTCTCCCCCAACTCAGCCCTGTCCATCCCATCCCAGATCTCGCTCTGCTTTGAGACTGGCTAGAATTATCCAGCTAGAATTATCCAGACCCCTAAAGAGGGGTCTCTTGCTCTTGCCCACCTCCCCTACCACACCAGACTTCTTCCCCCAAAAAATCTCATCAAGGATGACTTGGACTGGAAATAGTCACTGTAGATGGTACAGGCTGAGGGTAAAAAATAGATGCTATTGGGATCTTTATCTGGGCTGACCCTTGCCCCATCTGAGACTCCCAAGGTTTCCCTTACCTGTGACTTCTCCACCTAGGCCTTGATCGCTCCCCAATATAAGCGCCATACCGGTGGAGAGGGCCTCCTCTGCCAGAATGTCGAGCCCGCAGGCCCCCTCGGTCTGTAGTGCTGATCCCAGGAAAGTTGGTCCTTTTGGGCAGAACCTGGAATAGAAAGCAGAACACCCCGCCCCCCCCGCCACATCGCACCCCCCCAAAAGGTCATTGTTAAGATGAAGTTGGAAAAAAAGTCTGAGATGTCACTATGACCCCACAATAACACACTTGTTGGTTGGGTACATCAGCCCTAGATTAGGTCCTACTGGAGACCCCCAAAGCTTTGCTTGTGAGATCTGGCTTGGTTCAAGTTTGGGCTAGCTCTATTAGTTTGCAGGATTTGAGAACTACCACAAAGCCTCACCTTCTTCTAAACCTTTCCCCTTCTTCAGCCTATCACTAGCATCTGTTTGGGTTAGGACAATCTCCAGAAGACCCAGTAAAATGAATACATTTTTACCAGGAGGGTCTATTCCATGAATTTTTCAGTTGTTTTCAGTTCTGACTCTTTGTGATCCCCTTGGGATTTTTTTTTGGGGGGGGGAATGATACTGGAGCAGTTTGCCATTTCCTTCTCCAGCTCATTTTACAGATGAGGAAACTGAGGCAAACAGGGTGAAGTGACTTGCCGAGGGTCACACAGCTAGGAAATGTCTGAGACCAAATTTGAACTCAGGAAGATGAGTCTTCCTGACTCCAGGCTTGGTGCTCTGTGCACTATGGCACCACCTAGCGGCCTCTGTTCCGTGAAAACATATATTAAATACTTGACACAATACAAGACACCGGGATCCAAAGATAATAACAAAAGATTCTTGCCCTCAAGGAGCTTCCATTCTATTGGGGGTGAGTGAGAAATAGAACCTTTATATAGATAAGCACAAAAGAGGGTAATTTGAGGAGAGAGAAGCCATTGGCTAATTCAGCGAGGATAGACAATTTTGGGCAGCAGTTTGTATACATGCCTAGAGGAATGAGAGGGAGCATAAAATTTAGGGAACGGATAGCTGCACTGTTTGACTAAGACACAGAACGCACGAAGGGGTGTACTGTGCAGCTGGGCTCTGGCCTTACAGGGAAGAATTTTCAATGTCAAATTAAGGAGTCTCTATTTTATTCTAGAAGGAGTAGGGAACCTCTAAGTATTTCTGGTCAAAGCTGTGCCTTGGGCTGTTTTTTGGCAGGTGAGTAGAAGGAGAGAGAAAAGAGAGACTGGAAGGAGAGGGAACAATGAGAAAGCTATTCTGATAGCCCAAAGAAGAGGTAATAAGGACGTGAACTATAATGAGGAGAAGGGAGTATAAGACGTGGTCAACAACTGGACTTGGCAACTGATTTGATGTGGGGGAATCAAGGACAATTCAAGAAGTAGCAAACTTGGGTGACATGAAGGATGGCAGGGGCTGTAGCGGAAATAGAGAAATTTAGAGAGGGGTTGCAGCTGGGCAAAAAGATAGAATTCCTGGGGCAGCTAGGTGGCACCATAGTGGATAGACCATTGGGCTTGGAATCAGGAAGACTCATCTTCCTGAGTTCAAATCCTGCCTCTGACACTTTACTAGCTGCGTAACCCAGGATAAGTCACTTCGCCCTGTTTGCCTCACTTTTCTCATCTGTCAAATGAGCCAGAGAAGGAAATGGCAAACCACTCCAGGATCTTTGCCGTGAAAACACCAAATGAGATCACAGAGTTGGACATAACTGAAACGAATGAACGACCACATAGAATTCCTATTCACAATGAATAGCTCCCTTTTCTCTAAAGAAATATCCCAGCTCCTCTTCCGGATTTCTCATTTCTATCGGTGGTTGCCATCATTCTCCCAGCACCTCAGAATGGAAAGCTCAGTTATCTTTGGATATAGGGAACAAGAGAGAAAAAAGTGTCCTATTGATGTCACTTCCCTAAGGGTCTCCTCTCTGAACCCTTCCCTTTACAGGTCTAGTCTTTATCCTCCTATCCCTTCAATCTACATCACTGGGCTATGTAACAGCGAGAAGCTTACTAAACATCTGTTGATTTACGGGGTGTTTTATACCCATCCATCCACTAACTACTGGCCTCTGATAAACTCACCCTAATTATCCGGCCTCTAAAGGTGGTTTCATCCAGTTCCATAGCGGTCTTCACTGAATCCTCATAGGCAAATTCAATATAGGCATAGCTAAGGAGTGGAACAGTTCAGGGTCAGGGTTAGGGCCAAAGCTCCTAAGAAGGGGCAGAAGATGAAGATGACCCGACTCTCGCTTGTGCCCAAGATTATCATCCAACAGTGACAGAGAGGGGAGAATTGATATCTAGGCAAGGTTGGGATCAGCTCCAACCCAGTCCAATGCACTCCCTCCTCCCCTTCCCTATGAGTACCAGCACTGACCCCTTGGGGTGTCCAGAGTACTTGTCACAGAGGATGGTGACCCTGTTGACTTCACCACAGCAGTTGAAGAGGGACTCCAGCTCCTCAGCCGTACCACTATAATCCACCTGGAAATACTTGCCCGTTAGAGCTCAGCGTATGTGTGTGTGTGGACGGGATGGGGGGGTATACAAACCCAGGTGGTGACAAATATGAAGGGTAGGCATTTATAGCAAAAAAATGAGTTTACCTCCCCCTTCTAAGTGTTCTATCAAACCTTTCCTCCTCCTCTCCCCAAAGGATGCTCCAGAGACCAGAACCAGAGCTCAGATTGACCTCATGGTGGTCAGCTTGGATACATTGGCCACAAAGACTAATAGGGCCCCAACTCATCAGTCACCGTGAAGGATACTATCTATCTAGCCTTCACTCCTTCTGCAGGAGCTCCCTCGTGGGTTTTAGCATCATGACCTAATGACCCTCTGACCATAATCATCATCAGAGAAGTAGAAATAAGATGTCCCAGACCCTCTTACCTAACTGGCCCATGCTGGGCCAAGATGATCAAGGTTAAAGGCATGCAGTGTGGCCATCTTAAAATGTGCTTGTCTCATCCACCCTCTCACCTCATCCTGGAGTTTACCCAACCAATAGTTCCTCACCCTCAGTGCCCTTCCCAACCACTTACATTGCCTACGTAGACAGATCTGTGATCAGCTTCTAACTTCTCAACCCCTTGGAAGGGTATACCTAGAATGAGAAATTATTTGCAGGATGATCTCAAGATAGGTGGGAGTACTACTGTGCAGTTCAGGGGGAAGCAGGATCAGACACCTCAGAGCCAAGCATCCGTGGGGTTAGAGGTCATATCACCCAGATACTTCCTTGGCTACTCTGACACCTGGATCCCTGCAGACAAATGGATACCCCTTCCCACTTCAGGCTCTCTTTTCTTATTTCTTTTCCTCCCTCCCCAAAGCCTGTGTGACCAGCCAGGTGTGGAAAAAGTCCAGGGGCCAGCTTCCTACCATTCTCCAGGTTCGGCAGATGAGTGGTCTCATTGTCACATGGGGCTGGCGATAGCAATGGGCTGGAAGCTTCTGCCACCGCCTCCCTCTCCTCCTCCTGTGGCTGTTGCTGCTGTCCTGTCTCTTTCATACCTTTGAGCTCCTGTCTCTCATGGGCCTCCTTTATTTTCTGTAGCTTGGTTTTGATGTCTTCCAGCTCCCGCCCATCTCCTTGGGGCACATGGGCGGAAACACCTGTCTCCTGTTAAAATCAGGCTCCCTCAGAAGCCAGTTCCCTTTGAGCTCCAGCAGGGTGGAGGAGGGGAGGGGAAACCAGCGTAAGATACCAGGGCCTGGCTCTCTCTCCTCATCATCTCTGTGACCCCCTCAATCACTTGCTCTCATTTGAGGACTCCCTTTTAAACTTCTAAAGATCCCCCTAGCCTCTTCCAGAGGACTGTATGATCCATTGCTATAGAATCTTTCTTTGCCTTCCCCCAGAGATAATTTGCCGAATTTGCCTGAGGATTCAGTAGTCATTGCAATGGACCTGGAGGAGACCGCCTTCAAAGATGAGTTTGTTAAGGATGGATGGATGTAAAATCCTGGAATCCTCAGAACATAAGCCCGTAAAGAGGCTTTTAGGGAGCTAGGTTCCTCCTTGCCTTCATTTTTCAAATGGGAAATGGCAGGAGAGGCCTTTGTCCAAGGCTTTCAGCCAGTCAATGGATCTGAACTCCAATGCTCTTTCTGCTTCTCAGGCTTCCTTTAAAATCGATTTTGTATCTCACCCCCTACAGGAGGCATTTCTGGGTCTTTCCAACTGCCTTCCCTCTGAGAGTAACTTCTGATGACTCTGAACATATCTTGTGTGTACTTAGAGATTTACATGTCCCCCCCATTGAAATGGAAGCTCTTTGAGGGCGGGGTATCCCTAGCTTTAATGCCTGCCTGGCCCATGGAAAGTAAGCTCTTATTCGATGCTTGTTGACTAACTGATGCCAACTTGACTAGGGGGTGGGAAGAAGGGGGCGGTACTTACCAAGTCAGGCCCCAGCGCCTGCTCCAGATTCCCTCTGTCCAGGAGAGAGAGCAGAGCACTCTCTTCTTCCTTGTCTTCTTCCTCAACCTGGCACATCTTTAGCACCTTCTCTGCGGGTTGTCCCTCACCCCCCCAGCCTAGACCTTCAGGGTCTGAGAGAGCATTCTGGAGCCAGTCCTTAGAAGGAGGAGGGAAGAGGTTGCTGCTGCCAATGGAGAACCACATGAGTGAGCCCCCTGGCTGGAGCACTCACCGTGCTGGGGCTGGCTCAATTCCCCCAGGCCTGAGGTCAGCTGGGCTCAGGACCCAAGGATTTTAATCCCTTCCCCCCTTCCAGCTGTTTCCATTTAAGCTCTTTAAAGGGCCCTGGGCCAGAAATCCAGACTGACCAGCTCATCATCCACAGGGATCCTGATCTCAGTAGTTAAAGCTCAAAGGCCTGGCTGGCCTTTCTCCCCGGGATAGCCACGTGTTCTCCTCTCCCCAACCCTTTCTGAAAGCAGGGTGAAGTCTCACATCTGGCCTCTCTATCTTTAATCTGATCTGTGGAAGAAGAGTGTCAAGCTAGACACCCTACACACCCTAGACTCTAGGGTCCCTTTCAGATCTAATAAATGCTACGATTTATTATTTTACCCACCCTTCAAGGCCCACCTCTTCCATGACAGATATTGATTGCAGCCATCCCTCATCCTTCCATTCCTGAAACACTTACCATATTTAGAATCTATAGCACATGATTTAACACTTGATTACATTCTGCTTTGAGCTGTTCAGATCTTATCTCTCATGCTGGATTTTGACTAGGCTATTGGTTCCTTGAGGGAAAGGATCATCTGATTTATCTTTTTTTCTTTTAATTAATTTTTTTTCAATTACCAAGCATTTACTTTTTCTCTTTCTTGTATCCAGCCTCATCCCCACCCCCAAGAAAAACAGAACCCTTATGACAAATGAGCATGGTCAAGCACAACAAAGCCTCACATTGACCATGTCCAAAAATATGGGTCTCATTCTGCAACCTGAATCCCTCACCTCCCTGTGAGGAGCTGGGCAGCATACTTCATCACTGGCCCTCTGGAAATCATGGCTGGTCATTGTGTCAGATGATCAGAGTTCCTAAGTCCTTCAAAATTGTTCATTTTTACAATGTTGCTATTATAGTATAAATTGTTCTGGTTTTACTCTTTACTTCACTCTGCATCAGTCCGTACAAGTCTTCCCAGGTTTCACTAACGCTATCCCTTTCATCATTTCTTACATCAATAGTATTCCATTATATTTATATACCATAACTTGTTCAGCCATTCCCCAATTGATTTGGCATCCTGTTAGTTTCTAGTTCTTTGTGACCATGAAAAAGCCCCCATAAATATTTTTTTACATACAGGTCCTTCTCTTCCTTTGTTTGGTCCAAAGGTATTCACAAGTTAGAATCTTTCTTTTGGTCATATCTCCCCAAGTTCCTAGCACCAGATGTCTGCGCCATAGTAGATGCTGAATAATCATTTACTGAATTGAAAGCCAGAAGAATGTGCATTGATCTTACTTCCTGACTAGATTGTAATCATTTGGAAGGCAGGAACTGCACTAGATGTGTCTATATATCCCTCAGCTTCTTGAAGGTCAGGACACAGGACCCTCAATGAGAATGCGGTTGTTTATCTTTTTTTTTCTGACATCAGGAGGGTGATGTCTCGCCTTGCAAGCGAGCGAATTAGATTTAAGTGAGGCAGAGCTGTGCAGTCATCAGCCTTACTCTGTCCTCCAGAGTCATCAGAGTCAAGACACAGGTCAAGATGACTGGCGATGGCCCAGGGTGGACTGTTTATTTGATTGATGGAGGCTGGGTTTCAAGGGCTCCTTTAGAAGAGGAAACTTTCGTCAATAGAGGGAAGAGAAGAAGGGGGAGCAGCCTGAAAGGCTACATTCTAAGGTTCTCCAATCTGCTGCCATGAGGGAATAAGCCACTGGAACCAGTAGCATCTTGCTGCTTAAATGGACCTTGGAAGGAAGTCAATTCAATTCAGCAAAACATTTATTAGGCCTCCAGCGAATGAAAGACTCTCCTCCTAGCTAAGGCCTGGGGATAGGAAGGTGGAAAGGTCATCATCTCGGCCCTCATAAAGTTTACAGTCTAGTTTGTAGAGATGTAAAAAACAGCTAACAATGAGCTAAGTACAAAGGAGAGTTCAAAAAGAGACATCTATGAATGAAGAAGGTTCTTAACCTTTTTGGTGTCATGGAACCCTTTGGCAGATTGGTAAAGACTGTGGATCCCCTTTTCAAAATCGTGTTTTCAAATAATGTTTTAAAAATGTGATTCTGAAAAAGCTAAGTGGCATAGAAGATAGACTGCTGGGCCTGGAGTCAGGAACACCTGAGTTCAAATCTGGCTTCTGACACTCCCTAGCTGTGTGACCCTGGGCAAGTCACTTAACCCTGTTTGCTTCAGTTTCCTCATCTATAAAATGAGCAGGAGAAGGAAATGGCAAAACCACTCTAGCGTCTCTTCCAAGAGAATCCCAAATGGGGTCATGGAGAGTCAGATATGATTTAACAGCAATAAAAAGCATTTCTATGGTGTTTGAAGATTTATAGAGTATTTGCATATGTAATTAAAGGAAATTCTGAATTTGTTAGAGATTAGTGAAAATAATGATGAGTTTTTTTTCCCTCATCCAAGTTCGTTAACCCCCTGAGATCTGTGTATGAACTCTCATGGTCCCCAGGTTAAGAAGCCCCTGGTTTAGGGATTCGGGAAGGGAGAGAGAGAATCATTTCTAGTTAGGAAGGATTGGGGAAAGCTTAATTAAGGAAGCAGTGAGAAGTAGCCCAAAATAGTGGATAAAAGACTTTTCTCAGTCTCAGTTTCTTTAACTGTAAAATGGGAAAATGTTAGTACCTACCTCACAGGGCTTCTGTGAGGATCAGAAAAGATAACAAGCCTTAGCTATATATTTAAGTGGTACCTGAGCTTGGGCCTGCAGGAAGGAAAGCATTTCCTTTTTTGGTAGAGAACACTCCAGTTATTTGGGATAGTCTGTTCAGATGAAAATATATGAGGGTAGAGGTAGAGCCAAGATAGAGGAAGCAGGATAAAGGAACAGTCAGAAGCAGGATAGCCAAGCTCCTTTTCACAAAACTCCTCAAAGTAGGCCTAGAAAATGCAGCAGATGGAGGCTTGATGGGAAAATCCAGAAAAGGTGACAATGAGTCATTTATCCAGACCAAGTCAGCATAGGGAGACAGTCATGGAGGTCTGTGGATGCTGGGGGCTGGATTGGGCCAGGAGCACACTGCTTGTAGAGCATGACAGCATCACCCAAGGAAAGGCTGTGTACAAGCGCAAGAGAGAGTCCCAGATCCATGCTAGGGTAATGCAAAGGGGACAGATACCAACTGCAAGCTTTGCTGCCCCACTGCCCAGTTCTGGGTCACGTCCAGAAGGGAACCTGCTCCTGAGGGTGGCACTTCCAGGTAGGGAAGCCCTGGGCGGTTCACCTGTCTATCTGGATAGGAGGGAGTTCAGAAGCAAATAGAGGCAACATGGCTCAGACCCCAGGAGCAGAGAAGGGTATAAGTTCCAACATCTAGCCCAGTCTATAGAGGAATTATGAAGAATTATGGACCTAAACCAAAGGAGAGCCTACAATTCTGCCACTCTGAAACAGTAGCACATCCCAGTTGGCTGATAGGGACTGGTCCAGCAGCATCTACTCTTGCTCAAACCCAAACCTAGGTCAGGAACATGCAGAGCTCAGACCAGGGGAGCAGGAATCAGACTTTGCTCTGGGTCAAACCACTTGGGAAGCACTGAAAAGCTTTTAAGTCTCCAGCCTATCCCTGAGATCCTGGAATAACACAAGAAAGCAGCCACAGAATCAGCCCAGACCTTCCCTCCAGAAGTATGGCAGATCCCAATCCTAATATCAAGTCTGAAGTCAGGAAGTAGGCTGGAACAATGAGCAAACAGAAAATCCCACCGGGCAGGGATGCTCAAGACACGAACCCAAAAGAAGAGAATGATCCAAAAAACATCTACAAACAATACCTCAGAGAAAAACACAGCTTGAGCACAAACTCAACTAGACTTCCTGGAAAAGATGAAGCAAGAATTAAAAAGAGATAAAAAAAGTTTTTATAAGTGAGATGAGAGTGCTTGAGGAAAAAATTGGAAAAGAAATGAGCATTATGGAAGAAAGAATTGGAAAAGGAATTAACAACTTGGCACAAGAGGTACAAAACCTTGTGCAAGCAACAAAATCCCCTGAAATTAGAATGGACCAAGTGGAAACCAATAGTTCCTTGAGGCAACACAAAATATTAAAATAATGTCAAAAGTTTGAAAAGATGGAAGAGAAACACAAAATATCTCATAGCAAAAACAAAACCAATCCCCCCCCCCAAAAAAAAAGAAAACCAAACCCTGTCCTGGAAGGCAGATCGAAGGGAAAACACTTAGGAATTATTGAATCTGAATACCATGACCAAAAGAAAAAATAATGGCTAGACATTATATTTCAAGAAATCTTAAAAATCTTAAATCTTAAAATGAAAATTGTCCAGATCTTTTAGAACCAGAGGGGAAAATGGAAATAGAAAAAATCTACTAGTCACTTCCTGAAAGAAAGCCCCAAATGATAATTCCCAGGAATTTTATAGACAAAATCCATAGCCTCCAGGTAGGATCAGGATCAAAAATTATTAAGCAGCCACCACTATAAAGGAGCAGAGGACTTGGAATATGATATTCTAAAAAGCAAAAGACATGAGCTTTCAGCCAAGCATAAGTTACCCAGCAAAACTCAGTATAATGCTTTAGGGGAAAATTTTGCCTTTAGTGAAATAGAGGATTTCCAAGCATTCTTGATGAAAAGACCAGAGCTTTGGAATAACTTTGAAGTACAAACACAGGAGCAAAAAGAAACATAAAAAGGTAAACGCAGATAGAAGACTAGGATAAACTTCCATTTAAACATGGGGAATTGATACATATGTCCCCTATGAGCCCTCCCATCATCAGGGATCATAGAAGGAGTCTAATTAGCGAGGCCTAGTAGTGGTTTTATTATGTCTTGCTCTTAAGAATGGAAAAAGAAGAGAAGAGGAATACAATGGGGAGGAGGTGAAGGGAAATGAAAGTTAAGGAAGATTATTAGACATAAATAGGTCATGCAAGTAGATAGGCATATAAATAAGGAGGAGGGAGTGGGGAGAGAACAGCTGGCATTTTAACCTCACTCTCATCTGAACTGGTTAAAGTAATAAAGAGGACACACACACACAGAGCTGGGTATAGAAATATATTTCATTCAACAGGGAAATAGGAAGGAAAAGGGAGAAGGGAGGAAGGAGGAATTAGAGGGAGGGTAGTTTAAGGGAGAGGTTAGTCTTAAGCAAAACAAACTCTAACTAAGGATATATAAAATATTTATAGCTCCTTTTGAGGTGGCAAAGTATGTGAATCTGAGGGGATGCCCATAAATTAGGGAATGGCTGAACAAGTTATGACGTATTAATGCAAAGGAATACTATTGTGATATAAGAAATGATGAAGGAGAGGGCTTCAGAGAAACCTGGGAAGACTCGTGTGAACTGATGCAGAGTGAAGTGAGCAGAACCAGGGGAACAATTTGTAAAATGATAACAATATGGTAAAGGCAAACAACTTTGAAAGAATTAGGAATTCCGATCAGTGTAATGATACCCACTTCCTGATAGAGAGGTGAAGGACTCAGAGTGTAGGATGAGTTTTTTTTGAGGGGCAGCATGGCCAATGCAGACATTTCTTTTGATCGACTGTACATGTGTGTAATGAGAGTTCTGTTTTTCTTTCATTCTCAATTAGGGGTGGGGAGGGTTGGGACAGTGAGAAGGTGGATTTTTGAAGACTGAAAAAAATATAATTTTAAAAAATAAAATGTAAGGGGGAATGAGGGAAGGGCCACATCATATGGCTGCTGGGTAAAGAAAATAGTATTCCATGCAGTTGGCAATGGGGATCCATGAGAAGTTTGTGAATAGGGGAATATGATCAGAGTTATGCTTTTGGAAGGTGACTTTAGCAACCGTGTGAAGAAAAAAATCTGTCATTTTTTTAAAGAGAATATTTCTTCTCTGCCAGCCCTCACACTGGAATATGTGCCCCAACCAGAGAAGGAAATTCTCTAATTTAGGACAGTGATTCAACTGTCTAACAACTTTGCTCCTTAGGAAGCTTTTTTTTTCCTATCTACCCTCTTTCCTACCTAAGATATTCTTATCTACTCCTTCATGCTACAATTTAAATCCTGTCCTCATCAGAGGATTGAAAACTCTTTTTTGCTCTGCCCACCCAATGATGACTCCAGCCTCTTGGTGGTCTCCAGTGAGCAGGTGCCCTGGCAATACCAAAGGATGGTGGCACATATGATCTGAAAGCCTGCAGTGTCAGTGGTTGGGATCTAGTTTGCTAGTAGATGCTGTTATCTCCCAGTCCTGGCGCTTTGAACTGGTGCCCATTTGCATGGCTTGGCCAGAGCTGTGAGGCTTCCTGGGAAAGATATCCAGAGATGGGACACTCCCTAATGAGACTTGGGAGCTGGTGAGTAAAGGATGGCATGGTGACCCTTAGTGCCATGGGCCTGGTCCTCAAAAGTCGCCAACTCCCAGCATCCACACCCCCAACTCTGACTTTTCATAGCCATGGCCAGATCCTGGCAAAATTATGAACCTTTCAAATATTAGCAACAACCACCACCACAAAATCAGCTGTTATTTATGTAGAACTTATTGCTACCAAAAAACCTTTCCATATATTATCTCATTGGATATTCACAACCCTGTGAGGTGGGTGGCACAAGTGGTTTTACTCCCATTTTACAGATGGGGAAACTGAGTTTTCCTCCCCTTTTAGCCTATTTTTTCAGGGCCTCACATTCACATCCTAGAGTTGAAAGAGATCTCAAGAAATCATCAGTTCTATCTCTCTTATCAACTATTTTCTGCTGAGGGGTGATAACTTTAGTACTAACATTTTACTAGGGAATCTTAAAGATGAGTAATCCTTTAAGACCCCAAGGAATAAAATATTAACGATGGAATTTCAGGCACTGACAAATAGTTGGGGAAACTTGGGGGCACAGGAATTCTCAGCATCCCTCAAATCACGCCATATAGATGGCCGTCCATGTTCCCTATGCACAAGACTAGATCTGTCTCTCTAATCCCCCCTCCCTGCACTGCCCTTCCGTCTCCTCCCCCTCCCTTATAAGTTCTGAGATAACCATTATCTCCTCTTCCCACCCACCTACCACATTGGTGGCCTTTAACTTGGGTTCTATGTTATTCTCCCTCTTTGTCCTTGGTTGTGGGTATCCAGTTGCTTATAACACAAGGACCAAGGAGATAGCCAGACACCTCCCTTGTTCATGTCTCTTGAGCTCAAGAAATGGCAGTGAGGAAATCTTTTTGCTCAATCTACACTGAGCCTTGATGAGTGAGAGGCACCTAGAGCTTTCCTCTGGTCTCCCATGGGTGGCTAACATTGACTAACACTTGGAAATAATACCTTTCAAGATTTAGTGTAGCAGGATGGAATAGGCACTGGATTTGGAGTCAGAGGACTAAATGCCTTTACTTCCTACTTGCATGACCTTGGGTAAGTCACCTTACCTCTGGGTTTTAGTTTCCTCACCTATAAAACAAGAGGGTCAGACTAGATGATCTCAAAGGCCCCCATATCCCATGATCCCACGATGTTTCGCAATGCATTCTACTTTAGGGAAGAATTTCTGTTAATAATAATTCCCCTAGAGCTGCCTATATCCTAGACAACTATAGGGATCTATGTTCTTGAGCATGGGTAGGGGTGAAAATGGAACTTGTTGATTCTGGGAATGTTGATTCTGTTATTCGTGACTCTCTGGTCTGCTTGCTGGGACCAGAAGTGAATTTCTCTTGATTCTTCCCCCCCTCAGAATCCTCATGGGAAGTATTCTGCAATACTCCCTATGTCTCATGGGTAAATTTACCCTCTGCAGGTCAGAAGAGACCTCACAAGGCCATCAGTTCCATTTCTCTGCTTCTAGTGACCATCCAGTCCTGCCTGTAGGAATGACTGGACTTATTACTATGTGTGTGGCCTTGAACTTGACCTCTGCTTTCATGGGATGGCCTTGAAGATGATGCCTTCATCCTTAGAAATGAAGCTTCTGTCGTCCCACCAGGAGTCAGCATCCAAGGAGGGGCAGAGCCACGTGATAATTAAATTTTTCTTTTATTACACAGATACATAGTTAAGAACAGACATAACCTGAATCATAATGTTTTACAGCTTCCACAGGTCAAACATACAGTACATTTAGAGAAAGCAGGACATAGCAAAGGGGAGGGAACAGCATGCCATAGACTCCTAACACAGCGTCATTTCTCTAGAGAGGCCAAGGGGCCCAAAGAACAGCAGGGGAACAAGGGCTTTTTATTAAAATTCTAGTCTTCTTAAAAATTATCTTTCGACTCTTGTGGGGGAGGGGTAGAGTGGTGGCCCCAAACCAATCATCTACCAGTCTTCCATATCAAGGCTCTTTCCCATCCTCCCCTCCTGGCCCTCTCCCATCCCTGCCTCCACCTGCTAGGACCTTTAGTTCAAGTATTGAATTTTGGTAGGTTGTATAATATGTATCTTGGCTGGTATCCTAGGGGAGCAGCTGTCCTCCTCACCCTACTCTCCCATTTCCCACCAGGAGATTCTCAGAGGGAATCCATCCAGGGGAAGAATGCAGAGGGAAGGATCCAGGAAGGGAGGGAAGCCCAGAGGGAAGAGAGGCCAGTAGAGAAACACCAAGTGCTTTCATGTCTATTTAGAAGGAAATCAGGTCCAATTAGAGCTGAAACAATTAACTGCTGCTGTTGAGGCATCTTTGGGACTCAGATTTGTCAGGCTTGGAAGGGAGCCCAAGGCTTGCTGAATTGAGGCAACTGGAGCAGAAAGTCTGCAAAGCAATGTTTTCTCTTAATTTAAGACTTTGCTTTATAATTATGATTATGATGGTTATTATTATTTTTTTTTGGCGTCTCTTTCCTGACACCCAGAGCATACACATCATGGCTATGAGATCGAAGCTCTGCCACTTTCAGAAGTGAGCAAGAAGGCCCCTCTGCTGAATGGAACAGCCAACGGTCCCTCAGTCTCCCACTCTTGCCTCTTCCCCCCACCCCCCGTCTTGGATTCCTGTTCCTCCTCACTCTATGAAAAAAGGGCCTTACTCCAGCCCTGCTTTGGGATAGTAGCCCCAAGGTCAGCTAGCTGTTGGGCCTTGCCCTCAGAAGCCTCAAACCTGAGGGAAAGAGGGAGTGGAATTGGCCATTCAGCCCTCAGAACACAAGGAAGAAGGGTACCCAAGACAGAGGACAAATGTTCAGGGGGAGAGAATGAAAGGGTATGCCAATGAGTGACCAGGCCAAGAAGGAAGTCATCTGGGCTCCGAGGGAATAAGTGATACCACTGGTCATTACGCCAGCAGCTAACCAAAGGGTCTCCTCTCCCTGACTCAAAGGGAAGGAGAAAAGATCAAAACTGCCATCCCCATATGAAAGCTGGTGGGTGTGATGATGAACTGAGGCTAACCTTCTCTACTATACTTCAGGGAAATTCAGCAGCTGCTGGAGAGAGGAAGCCTGGCCTGAGACCTCACTCGGTCAGCAGGACCATCTTGAAAGAGGAAGGTTGTCACTCAGCCCTTCCCACTGTTTACCCTCTAGTCCCAGGAGCAGTGACCCTTGAGGACATGAGTGGGAGGGAACGAGATCTCATTCAACCAGTATCAGGTTTCTTACCAGGCCAGAAGACAGGCCTGAGGTGGGTGTGGGGGTTGGGGGTGGGGAGCTTGTATGTCATAGGGCCTCTCAGCAGGCGTGGGCTACCTCCCAAGACAGCAAGCCTGAGTGCCTTCTCCATTAATGCCAACCAGCCCCCAAGAAAGGCACCTTTGCTCTTTCTAGCCAGGCCCATGTTGGTCTCAATTGTAAGCAATTGTTAGCTGGGCTTGGGCTCCTCTCCTCCTACTAGAAGATAGGGAATCACCTATCCCTAACCTTTTCAAGGGAAGCCCCATCCTTGGAGATATCGAAAATTAGCCTGGACTGACTGCTCCAGTCAAAGATAAAAGCAATTCCATTACTCCTAGAGGCAAAATTACCTTGTTTTATATCCCCAGTGCTTAGCATGGGGCCTGGTATATAGTAAGTGCTTAATAAATGCTTGTTGACTGACTCATGGTGTGACTGCTCAGGGGCCATTAATGGGACATCATGAAAGAGCTTCTCCCAATAATGAATCATTTCCTGAGGCATTGGCCCTATTTCTCCTATGCAGGTTGCTGATCTCTGGTCCTGAAAGTCAGTGAATGGGGGCAACCAGGTGTTCAGAACCTGTACCTCCTTTGGGCTCCAGGAACAGAGGTTTCTCACAGATCTTTTGGTATTGTGGGGAATCTGTTGACTCTCATTTGGGAGGGAAGGATGGGTGGATGCCAGAAATGGGTGCTTTGGTGTCAGCCTGAGTGTCTATTTGGAATAATCAATGAACAGGAGGCATAAGGACCAACCATAGGTCCCCTCCCACTAAAAAACAAGAACCAAAACAAAACCCCAACTACCAAAAAACCCAAACAAATCCAAAACCAATTCTTTGCTTTGCAGTTCCCTTTCTTTCTGCCTCTGACCAGCAACCTGTTCTGGGTCCCTCGCCCTGGGGGACACAAGGACTCCTGGGCAATGCTGTTCTCAGCTTGCTGGCTGCCCCCAGGTCAATGGCCAACACACTGACCCGAGTTTTCTTCTCCACCCCTTAGGTCAGGGCAACATCCCAGCATGGAGCCAAGAGCAGGTACAAACATGACTTCTTCCTCACTCCTACTCCATGTGTGGCCTTCTGGGCACACATTCCTCAGTCTCCCAATTCCACAAAGTTGTAAAGTAAGTCCTATTCCCTATCATCATTTTTTGCCTCAATCATTGAAAGGAAGGGAAAGGAGGTGAGTGTTCAAGCCATAAGAAAGATGGCACCCAGGTGATGTTTCTGGGGTCTCTTTGCTTTTGGATTGGGGTCCGTCAAGCATCTGTTTTGCTAAACTAAGAGAAAACATGAAAGACTGAGTAACCCCAGCTCTTTACCTTTTGGATCTCTAGGAAGACAGGAAAAGGGCATTCTCTTCCACCTTATTTGGTTTGAGCTTCTCGGAAACCTTCCCATAATCCTTTCCGTAATAGGCTGCAGGGTCACAAATTCTGGGTTAATTCAGACGAGGGAACGTGCCCTGGAGTACACGAGCTAGTAATTGTGAATCCTACAAGCTGAGCAAACCAAAGACGTCAGAGACAGCCCTGCCGCTCCCCAGCCTGCCACTGAGGTCCCCGGTAGCAACAAAAAGAGAAAGAACATCCATTCCAACCTTGAGAAACTGTGGCTTGGGGGATGGTGAGGGAAGGAAATTCTGAAACTCTGTGGGTAGGAGTGAGACTTGGCTCAAGCTGTCGTGGATCCCGAGTAAAGGTGGGGAATACATAAATAGAACTAGCCTCTATCGGGTTGTTTATCTGCACCTTGGGAATTGACGGCGTTCTTGTTCTCAATGATCTAGGTGAAAAGAATCCCTTCTTTTCACCGTGCCTGGCTGTCTGTCTCTGAGGTCCTGCCTGACCACTGTCTCCTGCCTTTGGCTTTGGCCTCTGAACGCTAGTTAAAGCTGTTATTTGAGTTTGGGATTCTGCTGGGGGCTCTGGGAGCAGCAGCATCTCACAGAGCTTTTGGTTCAATGGCGAGTGTGATCTTGACTAGTGGCTTTAAAGGAAAAACAAGTGAGCAAACCACACCTCTTAGTCTATGGTCCTTAAGCACATTGGAGGTAGCAAGGCAGGATACAGCTTCTGAGCAGGGGCGAGGAGGCAGAGGCAGAAACAGAGAGGCATGGGAAGGCTAGGGGTCAGACAGAAGAGAACACTTAGGAAGTCAACCTGACAGCACTAGGGACTAACAGGTCCCTTCAGCAGATCACATAAGAAATGCATCTTTACATATTGTCTTTTTTCATGAAATAAGAATGGCTGATGACCAGTACACAGATTGGAGGATGTATCAATAACAATGGTTATACTGCATTCTAACATTGCTCAGTTTCTCCCTAGGTCTCCAAACGAACCCCTGAAAACACACAGTCACTGGCAATTCAGAAAGCAAAATTACCAACACCGCATCCTTGCCACCTCCTATCCCCACAAAGTGTTGGGATTTCAGGTTTGGCTCCACTAAAAGGTCTTTGGCTGAACTAGCTTGGGACCAGGGTGGTAAGTGGCAAGATGTAGCTCTGAAGATTAATTCTCAGTCACCTAAGAAAGATACCAGTGGCTTCCCAACGACGCGATCCCCTTTAGTGTATAGATACCTAGTCTACTCGGAATCAACCAAAGCCTTCCCCAGGGGGCCAGCCCTTCCTCAGTTCACCCTGTTGGGTTATCGACCCAAGGGATCCCATGTTGGACGGCTCAACCATTCTTTAGGAAAAAGTCCTCAAAACAGAGATCGGGGCCTAGGGTCAGGACAACTGTTTTTCCAAATACCATGAGCAGTCATCCTTTCTCCTCGATACCATGTCTCTCTAGATCCAAGGAACTATGTTCTAATGATTACTTGCCAAGAAAAGGCAAATGTTTTTTTTCTTCCTGTGCTACTAGAGGGGCATTCAGCAAGAGAACCAGCAAACAGGGCAAGGAATCCACCCAAAGGTCATTTGCACAACTGCTGGATGGTTTGTGAGGTGACATATATACATATATATATGTATATATATACACATAGATATATATGTATATGTATGTACATAGATATATATGTATATGTATGTGTACATATATATATATATACATACATACCTATATATATATATATATTTAACTTTGCAGGGGTGGAGGGGAGGGTGGCAAAAGGGAGAGAGTCATAACGGCTGGATAGGTGGCCTGGCACCATGGCCTGGCCGGAAAGCTGCTACTTTCCATGGATTCTCTGATTCTAGGGATGGACAGAGAGGAAGTAGCCTAATGGAAATGATTAGGGGAATTTTATACTGGAAATGCAATCGGGGCACATTAGTAAATGAGGATGCCATGGGGTCTATCCTGGAACAGATCTGCTCAGGGTAGAAGGCTCTCTGATTTCCTTTCTAGATGTTAGGTTCTTCTACTATCCAGAAAGATGCAACTTAACTCAAACTGCTGTCCTGAGAGTAAGAGAGAACAATGCTTCCACTCAAGTTGAGTAGGGAATTTGTTTATACCTAATGCTCCCACCTTACAAGGTTGGGCCTCTGACACCTTCAGATGTCAGTGCCTTCTTTCCACAAGTCCTAACAGCTAATGACCTAGGGTCAGTGAGAATACAGTCCTGAACCCAGCCATGTTGTTCTCCAACCAGCTCCCACCAGCCAAAATCAGGGCCTGAGTTCTCTCTGTCTCTCCTTGAGTCAGAAACTAGGCAGGCCCTAATCCATCTGAACTGACCACACAGCCTTACTGAATTATTCCTTGGAGATCAAGACTAAAGAGACTGTTAGGTTTTCGTCTAGGTCAAGATGCCCAGCTCAGCGAAATGGCGGCCACTTTCTCATCCCTACCTGCCTAGTGATCTTAAACCAAGGCACCAAAATCCATCTTTCAAACCCTGAGGCCCAGAGGGAAACACATCTGTTCCTAAAGTAAATGGGCCTCAGGACACCAAGGAGTTCTAAAGGACTCAGCTATGGGGGGAGGAAGGAAGAGGACAAGGAATCAAGGGTCATGAGAGAAGAGAATACAGGGGAAGATGATCTGGGAGAGGTAGTGGGAGAGATCTATAGCATATACATATCTGGTACTGCTACAGTCAACAGGCTCAATGCTTGGGAGAAGAACGGAGGTCAAAAACTGAGGAAACCAGGGAACAAGTTTACCTTGCAGCTCCCTACAGAGTTATTTTAATTTTAAAGGAGACTTAACTCTTGGGATACCTATGGAATCTTTAAGCCTCTATGTATGTACTCAATGGCTAGGCAAGCAGAGCCCTGCACTGCAGAGGGGTGGTATGTGTGTGTGTGTGTGTGTGTGGCTATAAAGATATTAATATCTTCTTTATCCCACCCAGTACACCCAATTTGCTTTCTGGACTCAAGTTTCATCTGCCAGAATTTCCTTTGGACAATGACCCTGTTGGCAGTGACTCAATTTACTCCTCCCTTTTCATTACAAAAAGAACAGATTTTTGTGACTCTGGGATATAACGACAATTAAAAAACAAAACAAAAACAAAACAAAACAAAAAAAAGTCCATCACTTCCCCAAGGACCACACTTCGGATTTTTTTTCTTAAAACCTGTTTCCTAAACTTTACATACTTCAGTGGTTTCTCTTATTTTTATTTGGCAAACATCTTTTCTTTATTATCATCATCATTAATATCATTATTTGGACCTCTGCAAATACTATATACATTCACATTAACGTACAATATTGACTTCTTGACTCCTGGCTGGGAATCTTTTTGAAACCCCCATATTTCAGTAGCTGGGCCACTCTCCATATTGCACTCCCGTCCTCTGTACTTTGTACAATGATACAAGAAAATGCAAAATAGTCTACATTGTCTCTCTTTTGTTTTTCTTCCATTAAGTACAAGTATTAATTTTCTTTCTCCTTCATTTCCTCCTAGGAATCCTTGTGAGAGTTGGAAGGGGTAGAGGGGGCAAGGGAAGGGGGCAAAAGGGTGCCAGTAATAGGGAGAATGTTCAAATGAAAAGACCTATCATGTTCCATCAAAGGAGCAGAAGAAAGAACAGCTGGACACAAAAGCAGGGGATTATATACAGGCAATCAAAATAGTCTTCAGAAGGTAGAATGGGGGCAGAATACAAAGGTGGTTTTTTTTTTTGTTTTTCTGTTGTTGTTGTGGTTTGTTTGTTTTGTTGTATTTTCCTGCAAAAGTGTGGAAGAGAGGAGAACAGCAATAAGGAGATACTGTGACAAGGGGTGGGGGGAACGGAGAGAAAGAGGTAGAGGAGGAAAACAAGAAGCAGAAAGTATTGGTATAAGTTGCTATCTGCTCATGCTCTGAAAAGCAGTCAAGAATCAATCCAAAAGATTGTCACAGTTTTTTTTTTTTTCAGAACAATGCTCTCTCTGGAAAGGAACACTTTAGCACTTTTTTTTCATCATCGGAAAATTAAATGCATTGAAAATCCATTGAGGGCGGGAAAATAGAGGTATCTTCCCCTTATACATACACACACGCATTCACACATATACGCTCCCAAACACACATGTCCATACACATACTGGGTTTTAAAATTTTTTCCTGGGCTTGGCTTGGTCAATCCTGATGATTTTTTTTTCCTTTTTTACTTTATTCACGTTTAATAACCAAACTCTGAAGCCACGGATGCAAATCCCATAGTCTGGCAGAAAGGTGGGGGGTGGGGAGGAGATCCAAAGCCTGAGAGCTGAGCTAGTAAAATAGGACTGGGGGGCCTCATTCTTCACTGCTGGTGCCAATGATTCACCAGCTGAGCAGTCATCAATGTTTGGTTGGGACAGACGAGTGTCCTTATTTGACCAAAAAAAAAAAAGAGCTGGGGCCTTCCCCCACTCTGAAAAACACAAAACCCCAACCAAGAACCAAAAACCCAACCAACCAACCCCAAATCAAACAAACCCAAGAGTAATAAAACAAAAAAAATACTTTGGCAGTGACAAAAAGAAGTCTGGATTGGTTTTCTTGTGAGAGTTTGCTTTTTGGATTTCCTTTGGAGCAGAGGTGTATCTGGTATTCTTGGCTAGCTAGCAAGGTAGTTTACAAGTAAGCTTCCTTTACTTTTGTTTTTAAAAATCTTTTTGGATTTTTACTTAAAGCCAAAGAGTTTGACATTAAAAAATAAAAAAAAAAACAAAAATAAAACCAAAAACATTTCTTGCATCAGAAATTGTAATCCTTCTTACCGTCTTTGCTGCACCTGCCCCTCCCATCATGCAGGGGGCAATTTGGCAGAATATCCAGCTATAAAAAGAACAGTTCTTTTTCCCTTTTCATTGAAAAAAAAAACCACACTCAAAAATGAAAACCCCACAGTTTTCTTTGTCCATTTCTGAGTAGCTCTTTTGGGGAAAAACAAACACAAGCCCAAACCAAGGAACAAGCTCCCCTCTACCCACCCTCCCCAAACAAAATTCTTCACTGAAAATATAAGCCACCAAATCATTTTTTAAAAAAAATTTAAAACAAGAATATGAGAGAGAACTAGAGAGAGAGAGAAAGAGACAAGAGAGAAAGAGACAAGAGAGAAAGAGACAAGAGGGAAATTGACAAGACAGAGAAAGACAGATTAACGGAGAAGAAGGTTTGTACTTTCTTTGTGAAATCCACTTTTAAAGCCCAGTTTTGAAGATCTGTGAGGATCACTCGAAGAGATAGAGGTCGTTTGGAGGTCGAATGAAATCGTCAGGTAGCTGAGGAAGTTGCATTGAATGCAGTTTTTTTTTCTTTTGGAGAAAAGCAGTAGCAGCAGTGACTTCTATAGGTTCTTGGATTCCATCGTCGTGTCTTCCTCCCCCTGGATGGGGCTAGCGGGAGGCAGTTTCCAGAGGGGCTGGGGTGGCTGGGGTGCCCGAGCGGGAGGCGGCTGCTGAGCTGGTCTCACTGGGGCTGGTGGCCACAGCCACGGCTACTACGTCCGGCTGGGCAGGGCCCACCCCGTTGGCCGGGGTGGTGCCCGTGGCTGCCTGGAGGCCCTGGAGTGTCTGGCCACACACGTGGTGGTGTTTCTCCCAGTCCTTGTGCTGGCAGAAGGAGCCGCAGTAGCGGGCAGTGTTGCAGCCGCTGCAAGTCTCGCTGGCCTTGCGCCCACAGTTCCAACAGCTCTGGGGGTGGGGGGGACAGAGGGCAGTGTCAGGGGTGTGTGTAGGGGAGCCTTGGCTGGCCTAACAGTTCCAAGCAGGCACCTCCCCCATTCCTCTCCGCTAAGGATGCCCAGAGACCACGAAGAAAGGACAGGTGAAAGACTATGTTGACTCCCAGGACGGAAGAAATGTGGGCCTGCCTACCAAAAGAATGTTAGAACTCCAAGACTGATCTACTTGGCTGGCCTTGGGGAAGACCTTCTATGGGCCTCTGTTACCTACTCTGTGAAATGGGAATAACTATTTTGTGGGTATGGTTTTGAATCAAATCAGTCAGTAGATACGAATGGACTCCAACAAGCATTATATGCTATATAGATCATGGGCCGAACCCCAACTGGGTCTCAAGTTTCCCCATCTGGACAATGAAAGGTTTGGACTAAAAGATCTTTAAGTGCCTTCCCAGTTCTAATAATTAGCTTGGAAAATGGCCTGAACTTGGATTCACAGGGCCTGAGGCCAAATACTGTCTCTTCTTCTTTCTACCAGTTTTCTCATGTGATTAGCTCGAATGGCCTCTAAATCTGTGCTTCCATGACCATGAAGATATCCTGAAGCTGTAGCGCTCTGTATCTATGAACCAATACAAGGTATTTTCCTTCTTATTCTTACAGTGACAGTCTGGGGAAGGGCAGGCCTGGAACCTGAAAACATCTGTGGGTTTCACATATTGTTGCTGTCCAAAGTTCTAGGCATGACTGTCCCAATCTGGTTGGGTAATGAAGAAGGAAGAGATTATGGAGGGACCAAGGTCTCAGTGGCTGGCTGACTGTCTCAGGCCTACTCTAAAGAGTGGGCTGTCCTAATCAGGAGGCTTCAGGGTCATTTTCAAGGGGTTACCAGCCACTACCAGCCACTCCCCAGGGGCTGGGGGTAGTGCTAGGCCAAAGGTGTTGAAGAGTGCAGGCCAGAACCAGATTAAAATGTAATTTGGAAATATCCAATAAATTATAAGTCAAATACAATGAAACATGAATGACATTATATTTTAAAATTAAGTCAGTATGCTGCCCACAGAAAGCCTTATGTATGGATTTTGTTATTCAGTTGTTTTCGGTCATGTCAACTCTGTGACCTCATTTGGAGTCTTCTTGGCAAAGATACTGGAGAGGTTTGCCATTTCCTTCTGCAGCTCATTTGACAGATGAGGAAACTGAGGCAAACATTTAAGCGACTTATCTAGGATCACGCAGTGTCTGTGGATGGATTTGAATTCAGGTCTTCCTGACTCCAGGTGGGACACTCTATTTACCGTATCAGCTAGCTGTCCTCATGTCCCTTTTCTATTTGAGTTTGACACCTCTGGTTTAGGCTGTGTGTACTGGTGCTCTTCAGGGAAGGGGGTTTTTCTCAAAGAAGGAGTACAGGGTGAGGAGTGTGGAACAGCACAGGAAGTAAAGAGGGGGCCCAGTCATGAAGTGGGGGGGACCCCAGAGAATAGACTCATTCAGATGGAGAAGTCTTTGTTACCTCATTTCTCCCAAGGCCTTCAGGACCAGATCTAAACCATTCTAGGCAGAGGGCTCCCCGCTGCCCATCCTCCAAGGGAATGAGAGCCTCCATAAGGAAAATTCAAAAATGACTCTCACAGGAAGAGACCTCAGAGACAGAGTTCGACCCATACATTTTATTGATCAAGGGATTGAGGCCTGCAGGAGGTGGTGGGGGGAGTGTTGTGGAGTGATCTGCTCATAAGGCATAAGCATCAGGGGTGAGATTTGAATCCAGGCCCTTCAGAGAGTGATGGGGCGGACACCCTGGGCAGAGTCAAGAGTTCTATCCACTATTGCTCCCCTGTCAGGAAAGGGGAGGGAAGAACCCCCCTCCAAATAGGCCAGCTTTTTATTTTCATGTGTTCTTTAACAAAGAAGAAGGGAAATAATTCCTATTAATCCACAAAGTATGTCTACGGACACCCACTTTGTTAGCCTTCTCAAACCCTATGCTTGTGGACACTGAGGGAATAAGAGGAAGAGCATGACTAGAACCCCAAGAAGTCAGAGAATGGAACAAGGAAGACGAGGAGAGAATCGAGGAGTCCCCATTGGCCATCCCCATGTCTACTGCTGAATGGTCTTTGGCTGGAGGTGGGGTGTTGTTCCCATGGTCAGTCCCTGTCCTATGAGGGCACAAGGAGCAGGGTAATTTGGTAGAAGAAAGAAATGGATGCGGCCCTACCTCGCTGGAGTCTTCCTGCTGATTGACGACGGTCAGGGCATCCTCAGAGGCCTGCCGCTTGGCCTCTGCCAGCGCCCGCTCCATCTTGGCTCGCTCGGTCGTAATGAGCTCGTGGGCTTTGCGCTCTGCGTCGGACACCGCCTTCTGCAGCTCGGACATCGCCTGGCGCTTTACCTCGTTCACAGCTTCCTCTGAAAGGCAGTGTGAGGGTGAGAGGAGGGCTGCTGAGTCAGTCTTCTGGGCTGGCTGTGTGCATAGGGCTACGCGGGGGGCCTGAGAAAGAGGACTCAGACTCGAGGGGTGTGTTTGTGTTTGTGTGTGTGGATGTGTGTGGGCATAGGCATGTAGGTGTTCATTAAGGGAACTTGGAGGCCATTGAGTCTAACCCCCCTCATTTGACGTATGAAGAAACTGAGGCCCAGGAAGGGACATCTCCAGGGTCACACAGGAAATAGGCATCAGAGGCAAAATTTGAATCTGGGTCCTTTTGGAACAGCTGGAAGGTTTGGTAGATAGAGTGCTGGTCCTGGAGATGGGAAGATCTGAGTTCAAATCCAGCCTCAGACATTTATCAGCTGTGTGATTCTGGGCAAGTCGTATAACCTGTCTGCCTCAGTTTCCTCATCTGTGAAATAGGGATAATAACAACACCTACCTCCCAGGGTTGTTGTGCTGATCAAGTGAGATAAGATTTGTCAAGTGTTTAGCATAGCACTTGGCTCCTATTAGGTGCTACAGAAATGCTAGCCCTCCTCCTCCTCCTCCTCCTCCTCCTCCTCCTTCGGACTCTAGGACCAATCTCTTCCTCCTACGCCACACTGTCTCCCATGTACATACATATACACAGTCATGAATATGCACACATGCATGCAGGCGTAGATAGATAAACACTTGTGTGTTAAGCACTTTACAAGTATTATCTCATTTAATCCTCATAACAACCCTGGGAGGTCAATGCTATTATTCTAAAACCCAGAGAGGTTAAGTGACTTGCTCAGAGCCATACAGTCAGTGAGTGTCTGAGGTGGGATTTCAACCCAAGTCTTCCTGACTTGCCAGGTCCAATGCCATATTCACTCTGAAATGCTTCCAAGTGGAGCCTGGGATCCTTCAAGCCCATGGTCACACCCTACTCTCCAACCCCCAGTGGTTCTGGGCTTCCAGACAAGCCCCAGAACTCATTCCAGCTGGGCAGCTGTTTTGTGGTGTCTGTACACTCTGGCTCACACTGTGACTAAATTAGCAGGTTCCAGGGACCCAGAAAATCTTAAGGGACAACAATAGATAATCCCTTTGGAAAAAACCCCATCTTTCAATAGGACAGCTTATCCCAGGAGATGAAAGGCTTGGTCTGTTGAAAGAGACCAGAGCTGCAAGTCTAGAGGTGTGCATCTGCATTTGCTAGATGGCACTGAACAAGTCAATTCAGAGCCAATTCCTTCATTTATCTAACGAGAGGGTGGAAGTAGATGATTTCCAAGATCCCTTCCAGGTGAAACCTCTCCAAGAGGCCGTATGTACAGAGCCCAACTCAGGGATCTCATAAAACGAAAAGGGGAATGTGCACATGGGAGGGTGTGTGTGTGTGCATGGGGCAGAATCCTGTATGATGAGACCTGAGGTCTCTAGGCCTGGGAGTCTTATGTTTAAAAAATAGCATCTAGCTGACTTTGGGCAAGTCACTTAACCCCAATTGCCCTGCCTTCCCCCCTCCAAAAAATAAAAGAAAGAAAAAATAGCATCATGGGTTTTAGAATGGACTGGAATGTTAGAGATAATGTAGAGACATAGTATGGTATACCACAGCAGAAATGGTAGACTTGGGATCAGAAGACTTGGGTTTTAAATCCCACCCAGGATAGTCACACAATGACCAGTGAGTCATTTCAACTCTGAGCCTCAGTTTCCTCATTTGTAAAACAGGAATAAGAAAAATGACACTCTCTACTTTATAGAGTAGTGAGGAAATCATGCGTCAAACCTATGAGTCCTGGTGGAACGGCAGTGATTTATTTTAATGAGTCCAACCACTAGTTTTAAAGATAAGGAGATCAAGGCCAAGAAAGGAAAAATGACTCATCCAAAGCCAGGTAGGTAGTAAGCAAGAGAACTATGCTTTGATCCTAGGGCCCCTGACTCCAAATCCAGTATTCTATCCACCCTGGGACATTGCTGGTGGTTTTATTTAAGTGATGTATTGGGGTCCTTAGCTTCTGGCAAAGCTGGTGTGTGTGTGTGTGTGTGTGTGTGTGTGTGTGTGTGTGTGTGTGTGTGTGATGTCCCAGGTGTAGACCTGACCTGCTCCTTACTCTCACCGTCTGGGATGGCAAAGCAGGAAGGGGGCTCCCCTCAGATTTCTCTCTTTAACACTCACCAGCTTTTCTCCAGATTTCTTCTGGCATATAACCGGATAGAGGCCGGGGTACAAAGTCCCGGTGACTTTCTAAAAAAATGAGAATGAAAAGTGATCAGCTCTAAAGACCAAAGACAATAAGCTCTAGGCCTAGGTGGGCATGCCAGCTTCCCCTTAGGAGGGCAATGCTGACAGTCATAGTAACTGGGCCCTTGTGTCATCACGCCCGTGGACTGAAAGGGAGAAAGACTCTCAGGCTGCTGTCACGAGGTCTCTGCCCCTGGACAGAGTCCGACTCAGGCTCTGGCTGAAGAAGGTCCCCCTGGGGCTGGGCTCTGGGCACTGATGGCCCATGGCAGAATCTTGTTACTGATCAGCATTATCTTTGCAGTTTTGGGGCTGGGTACTGGCCCAGATCAGCAAGGCTCTTGTACAGACCAGGATGACTTAGGATCATGAAATCACAGAATTTAGATTCTGGGAGAACTGGAAAGGATGTAAGGGATGAGCTAGAACCCTATGGGATTCTCCATATCCCAGGGCCTGGGCCAGACTGGCTTCCAACAGCAGCCAGGGTAGCATCAGGGCAGCGTTTGCTCCTGGTCTCAGTGTAGACCTTTCTAATCATTTTGGGGTGACTTCAGGTAAGTCCCTTTTGTGAGTCCTGGGGGAGCTTAGGCCATCCTCTCGCTGTCCCCTGGCCCCTCACTGCCCCAGCCCAGCCCAGCATCAGTACCTAATTGGGGACCCTCAGAGTTGGAGGAGCTATTATGTGGGCGGGAGGGGGCAGAGATGGGGCCCTTCTTCATGTCCTCAGCATCACTATAACGCCGGATCCAGTGGTTGAGCTCCTCCCGGTCAGCCTCCTGGCATCGGCGCAGCACTGTGAGAGAACGCCGCGTCTTCTCCACCATATCCATGATACAGTTCAGGAGCTATCAGGGGACAGGGGATACAGAAATCAGCTGCAGGAGAGACCCATTCATTCTCTCCACTTAAAGATGTGTGAGTGCTTAACTCAGCTGCTTAGAGCACATCAGATGCTTCAGAGGCCAAGATCATAGTTAAGTTTCATGGAAGCAAGTTGGCTTTGCTCTAATGAGTGGGGCATGTGATCATGGGCTAGAGGGAGGGTTGTGTTTAATAATCAGCTCTCAGAAATAAATACCCATTGACATTTAACAACGAGCTCTCAGGGAGGGAAATGTGTGTGACACACTTTTAAGTTTAATCTGCATTAACATCTTCTCCACTTTCATAAGTCTAGGCAACCAACAAAACAATAAATCAAGCTCCTGATAGGTGGCATTTGCCAATTTCTGAGGTTTAAATGCTCACACTGAAAATTTAACAATTGGCTTTCCTGAGCCAGTATGAGCTAGCTCCAGCATACTTGTGGCTAGAAGGAGCCTTCAAAACCATCTAGTTAAATCCCTTCATTTCACAGATGAAAACGATCCAGGAAAACAGATAGTCCAGGCAGCTATCCCGGACTAGATGAGTAAGAAATCACTCCTACTGGTGGCTCTTCCCATCACTCCTTCTGAACCTCAGTTTCATCTTCTGAAACGTGAGGACAATAATGACTATACTAGCTACCCTACAGGATTGTTTTAAAGATACCTGAAGGAACGCATATGTAATGGTTTTGTGTAAGGTTGAAGGTAATAATTTTCCTCAATGAAGGATGGTATTACTTTAATATTTGTTTTATGTATCACAGGGCAACCATTTCTTATACTTATTTTATATGGAAGAGTTTAGCACGAGACTATCAATCTATGACTGCCATGTTGCCCTCATCTTGCCATCTTCCACTCCAGTGTAACAGAATAATAGCAGCAAAAGTAAATGAGCTGTTTTACTTTCTTTTGTATCCTCCTCCTAGAATGCCCAAGACAGCATGGCACCGATGCTAACTGTCCAGTCAGTCCAGGGTAGGTCTGAGCCCCCGGGGGTGAGGACCAAGCTCTTACTACTCTCAAGTCTTGTGCAGAGAATGTGGTGCCCAGGTTTGACCCAAGGACCCAAAAGAGATCTTGGAAGGTGCCATCTGGCTATGTGGCCTGGGAACGCCTTGTTCACTGCACCCCCACGTAGGGAAGCCCACCATGAACTGACAACAGGAAGCACTGTCTGTTTGCTGTTGGCCCTGCACAGGCTGGTGCATCCTGGACATGGGTCAGTCCATCCAGATGCGTGTTTCAGACCCAAGCCCACCCAAGGCCTCCATGCTTTGACTTGGGATCACCTACATTGTTGAGGTGCTTCCACTCCTCTGCCCACTCTCGGTCTGTGAGCCTGTGGTCAATCACTTCTTCTTGCCGGGAGCCATGTACAGCTGGGAGAGAGAGAGAGGCGGGTATTGAGAACACAGCTCTAGGGGAAAGGGTCCTGCTGGAATTGATCCACCCTGCACAGGCTGATCTGCCTAAATCTATAGTAACTCTCATATCCTGTCCTCCTCGTCAGAACTCTCCTTCCTCTCCTACCTTTTCTCCTCCGCCTCTTCACTTCCTTCTTTTCCTCTTCTTTCTCTTCCTCTCTCTCCCCTCTTCCTCCTCTCTTTTTCTTCCTCTCTCCTCCTTCACCTCTTTTCCTTCTCCTCTTCTTCCTTTCTCTTTCTTCTCCTCCTCCTCTTTCTCTTCCCTCCTCTTCTTTCTTCTCTTTCTCTTCTTTTTCCTCCTCTTCTCTCCTTTCTTCTCTTCAATCTCTTCCCCCTCTTCCTTCTCCTCTCCCCTCTCCTCCTTCTCTTCTTTCCTCTCCTCCTTCTCCTCCTCTTCCCTCTCCTCTTTTTCCTCCTTTTCCTTCTCCTTCTCTTCCCACTTCTCCTTCTCCTCTTCTCTCTCCCTCTTCTCCTTCTCCTCTCTGCCTTCCTCCTCCCCCAGGCGCCTAGGATGATGTCTTTCCCAGACTAAGTGCTCAGTGTAGATGGGTTGTCACTCACTTGGGCAGAGTGGGTAGAGTGGCATGCTCACCCTACACCCTCTGTGGGCCCAGCAGGTTTCCCTGGGCTCCCCTACTCATGACTCACCCTCTTACAAGGTTGGGGGAGGGGAGTGAGGGGGAGGAGGAGGTGGAGCTCCCTGAGTTGGGCTGGGCCACCCTGTCCTACTTCGTATGTCACCAGGAACTCGAGCCAACACTTCAACCAAAATAGTGGCTGGAATCTGGAGGGACAGCTGGCATTTATTTTTGCATTAGCAGGAGCTGGTGGGAATTAGCACCTGCCTGACCCTGGGATTCAAGGAGCCAGACACCATCACCTGCTGCCTGGGCCTGGAACCCTGAGGGGAGGAGGACAGCCAGCTAGCAGGCCCTGTCCAGGGAGGGGCTCAGGCTGTGTTTTCCCAGGACTGAGTCTTTGCTTACTCCCCACTTTCCGGTCACTCCTTTACTGTATGGCCCCTCAGTCTGTTGGCACAGTGATTCCTTGGTAGTTTCTGAAATTTTTTAGATACAGATAAAATCATTTTACTATATGCCAGGGCACCATGTGGACAAGTCATGTGACACACACTTTCATATTCTTGTGGGCAGGGATTCTCTGTGTCTTCAGTGTTTTGGGGAGACTTCTAGAGTGCCTAGGACAGTGCTTTGTTTGAAGAAAATAGAAAACAAATAACTAAACATTCACTCCTGGGAAAGACCAGCATTGCCTCCCCAGATTCGGCCTGTTAGCTGGATGACCTCATGCATGAAGGTTCTAGGCCCAGGCAGTGGGGGATGGTATCTGGCTCCAGAATTTTTATGTTTGAATCTCACACATTGCTTACTCACACCATGCCCAGGCTATGTACAGTGTCAGAAGGTTTATGGGGCTCAAGGCTCTCCCAGCCCCAGGCTCTGGAGAGCTGGGTCCTCTAGAGGGGCCCAGTGTCCCTGAAAACACCAAATGCTTTGCAATATTTAGCTTGGGGTCAGGGAGGAATGTGGGACACTGGGGAAATGTAGCTTCTGAGCTCGTCCCCCATGGAGCTGTACAACTGATTCTGTTCCTAAGGGATTGTCTTTTATTGGAGGAGGTAGAAAGGTGGCAGGTCTCCTGCTCCTATACCCAGGTTAAACAGGGCTCGGAGATACTACACTCCTGGGCACTCATAGAACATGGACTCCTGTCTTAGTTTTCATGCAAAGGCCAATGCCCAACATCAAGGTCTTTCCTTCAACCTCCTGGCAACTTCCACCTCCTATTTCATCCCTCTTGGGGTCTTAAGCATTTTATTGACCTTTCTTTTTCTCCTTCTCACCTGGGTGCTTTCTGTTCTGCATGCTCCATGGGGCCATTTCTTTCCTGTGAAACCCTCCCTCCCCTCACCCAAACCCCTAGCTCTGGCCCAAGGTAGGGAAAGGGCTTGGGGTTTGCTCACCGACTTGCCGATGGCGCTCCCGCAGCTCTCGGGGGTCAGGGGGCCGGTATGTGTCCCTGTAGTGGTGGGCCACAGCCATGTCCTCGAGGCGGTAGTGCTGAGGTGGGGGAGGCGTGGGGTGGGGCAGCCCATTGGGTTGATGGCTCAGCCCGTTGTTAGGGCTGTACCTCTGGGCAGGGCTCAGGGTGCATGGCCGTTTACTGAGGTGTTCGGGGTGCAGTGGGTCTCGGTCTAACCCGTTCTCTTTGGTCCTGGCCCGGTGTAAAGAGGGCCAAATAGACAGAGGCCAAGATGGCAGAAGCAGAGACAGGAACAAGCAGGTGTGGGCCAAGACGAGTGGTATGAAGGAGAACAAATGAGAAAAAGAGAGAGAAAAGGAAGGAGGGAGAAAGAGGAGGAGAGAGAGGGAGAAGGAGGAGAAAAGGGAAAGAGAAGGAAGAAAAAAGGAGGAGGAGGAGAAAAGGGAGATGGCGAAGGAGAAGAGGAGGAAGAGAAGAAGAGGAGGAAGAAAAAGGAGAAGGAGAAAGAGAAGAGGAAAAGAGGAAGAAGAAAAAGGAGAAGGAGAAAAGGGAGATGGAGAAGAGGAAGAAGAGGAGGAAGAAGGAGGAGGAGAAGAGAAGAAGAATGCGGAAGAAGAGGAGGAGAGGAGGTAAGAAGAGAAGGAGGAGGGGAGAAAGGGAAAGAAAGAGAGAGAGAGAGGGAGAAAGAGAGATATGTGAATCATCTTCCTGGGCAAACCAGCCTAACAGCCCTGGTCTGTACCCCAGGCAAGGGGGGTGGTATGCCAGCCTCAACATAGCCCTGCTCCCAGGAGACTGGGCTTATGAGATATAGGTCTTCATTAAGAAGTCTGACCCTCCATGGGAGGGAGCCAGGGAGAGGGAGCCACTGTGCCGGCGTTAACCAGACACCCTCCTGGGCTTCGAGCCCCAGCATGTGCTACTTGGGGACAGCTGCCTCTGTGACCCTGCAGGGAGGGCTCAGGTGCCAGCGACACTCCCCCTGACTTTCTACCACTCAGCTCTCAGGCAGGGAGTCCTCAGACCCAGGCCCCTTGAAGGTTCTGAGGATCTTCTCTCCCGACACTGGCATCCTGCACACCATCTTGGGTGAGGAAGCCTCAGCACCTGGAGGCCGACCTTGGCTAGAAGACCAGAAACCTCCTTTTCCTTCACTTTCTATCATTTATCCTTAATCGGCCACGTGCCTATTGGCCATGTGCCTTTTGGGAGGGCTCCTTGGAGGGGGGGATCCCAAGAGGATGTCTTTTAAGTCCTGAAATTGACTTGCATATAAGGCAGAACTTTAAAAAAATAGGGCTTCATCTGGGAGAAACTTTAGGGATTGTCTAGTCCAACCTTTTCATTTCACAAATGAGGAACCAGGCCCAGTGAAGTGACTTGCCTAAAGTCACACAGCTAGTCAATGCTAGAGTTGGAATTGGAACTCAGGGCTTTTGTGTTCAACCAATCCAGGCTGTTCTTTCCTCGGTCTTGCACTCTATGGAGTAGAAAAGGCTAACCGACCTGCTTTATCATTCACTTGTCCTCTACCATGAATGGTCTGAGAGAAGCTGTGATCTGGGAAGGTGGGGATGATGACGATGGCGATGATGATAACCAACATCTCTACAATGCCTGGCGCTGTGCTAAGCGCTCTACAGACATCATCTCATCTGACCCTCACAGCAATCCCCTAAGGTAGGTGCATTGAACAGATGAGGAAACTGAGGCAAGCAGAGGTTAAGTAAGGCCTGATTCCTGACTCCAGGCTCAGCACTCTATCTGCTGCTCCACCTTGCTGTCCCTGGATCATAGATTTAGGGCTGGGACGGACCTCAGGTCCTGACTGCCTCAGAGACGTTAAATGATGAGCAAACACAGAGGTGAGATTGGAACTCATAGTCCTCTGACTCCAGGACCAGGGTTCTTTCCACTGAACCACACTGCCTCCTCCCTTACCCCGTTCCCCCCCGCCCCACCCCATCCATGAGGGGAGGCCTTTCCTCACCTGTCTGGAGTCCTCCTCTTGCCATTCTCATTGACTTCCAGGAGAAGCTCAGAGGAGTCGATGGGAGAAGAAGCGTTGGCATCTAGCAGGAGCTGCTCATGTTGGGCCAGGTACTGGGCTGGGGTCTGCTTGGCCAGGCGGGCGCAATGGAGGAGCTCCCGCTGCAGCAGGGGCAGGTTTGCCTGCGGGAGGGAAGAGGGCTTAACTCACTGACCAGTGGGGGAGGGGCAGGCTAGCTCTCTCTCTCTGGGCCTCAGTGTCCTTTTCTGTCAAATGAGGGGCTTCAACCAGATAATCTTTAAACCCCCTTCCATTTCTCCATCTAGCAGTCCTGAGAGCCTCTCTACTCCTTCATGCTTTGGTTTCCCCAGAGAAGTTGACTACTACTACTACTACCACTACCACCACCACTACTACTACTACCACTACCACTGCTATTACTATTACTGTCACTACTATCACTACTACCACTACTGTTACTGTCACTACTATTACTACTACTACTATTAATACTACCACTACTACCACTGCTATTACTATTACTGTCACTACTACCACTACTACTATTACCATCACCACTACCACTACTACTACTACTACCACTACTACTACTACTACCACTACTACTACTATTGCAACTGTTACTACCACCACTACTACTGCTACTACTATTACAACTACTACTATCACTATTACCACTACTACTACCAGTACCACTACTATTGTTACTCTATTACTATTGTTACACTACTACTATTGATTCCGCCACTACTATTGCTACTGCTATTACCAGTACCACTATGATTACTACTCATACTATTACTACAATTATCACCACCACCACTACTACTATCACTACTACTACTACTACTACTATTACTACTACTACTGCTACTACTACTATTACTACTGCTACTTCTACTGCTGCTACTACTACTAGTACTACTACTGCTACTATTACTACTACTACTACTGCTACTACTACTGTTACTATTACTACTACTGCTACTATTACTACTACTACTACTGCTACTACTGTTACTACTACTACTACTATTACTACTAATACTACTGCTATTACTACTACTGCTGCTGCTACTACCACTATTACTATTGCTACTTCTACTACTACTATTAATACTACTACTACTATTACTACTACTGCTACTATTACTGCTACTACTACTGCTACTACTGTTACTACTACTACTACTATTACTACTGCTATTACTACTACTACTGCTACTACCACTATTACTACTGCTACTTCTACTACTGCTACTACTACTAGTACTACTGCTACTACTACTACTATTACTACTACTACTACTGCTATTCCTATTATCACCACCACTATTAATACCACTACTACTACTACCACTACTACTATTACTACTATCAAACATTTATACTGCATTGACTTTGTGCCAAGCACTTTACAGTTATTTCATTTGATCCTCACAGCAGCCCCATGAAGTAGGTGCTATCGTTACCCGCATTTTACAGATGAGGAGACTGATCATAATTCCCCCGAGAGGAGAGTCCCAGAGGAAGCTCCTTTCACTGCCCACCCTCCGACCTCTGTGCGCCTTTGCTCACAACGTTTCCCTAGTCTAGGACGTCACTCGTTACAACCCATTTTACAACTTATCGAAATCCTCACTGCTCTCTGGTTGATCGGTAAACATTTGTCAAATGCCCATTTTGTGCCTTGCATTTTGCTAAGTGCTAGAGATACACAGAGAGGCAAAAGGTGGGCCGCATCGAATCCCACTTCCTCCGAGAAGCTTATCCTAAGATGAAGCTGCATGATCTGTGAACTCCTGGAACACTTGTCTGTGCTGCTTATAATAATAATATAACAACAGCTGGCGTTTCTATGATGCTTTAAGATTTACCGAGGTTCTTATATTTGCATATATTTATTTACAAATTACGTATGTGTACATATATATTATTCTCATCTGTTCCTCATAACAACCCTTTAAGGTATAATACCAGGATAGTATGGTCCAGGGACCCTGGGTTATGACAGGTGAGCTTTTGCCTTCTCTTGCCTAGAACCAGGCCTTCGAGTCACTTCCTCATCATTATAATCCATATCGTTTGTTGTTCAGTTATATCTGACTCTTCGTGAACCCATTTGGGGTTTTCTTGGCAGAGATACCAGAGTGGTTTGCCATTACCTTCTCCAGCTCATTTTACAGATGAGGAAACTGAGGCAAACACAGTTAAGCGACTTGCCTAGGGTCACGCAGCTAATCAGTGTCTGAGGACGGATTTGAACTGAGGAAGATGAGGGTCCCTGACTCCACTCCCAGGGCTCTGTGCTCTATGGCACTACCTAGCTGCCCTAGTGTTACATTAATACAATCTCCTTTCCCCTTTTAGCTCCTCCTCATGAGTTAGCTTTCTTCATTAGAATGTAATCTCCTTGAGGGCAGGAACTTTTTTGCTTGCTTGTACGTTTTTTGTATTCCCAGGGCCGAGTAAGGTACCTGGCATACAGCAAGCACTTTAAAAAAATGCTTTGTAATGAATTAATTGTTATCGATGAGGACACTAAGGTTCAGAGATTCTCAACGATTTGCCCTTGGTCACTCATTTAACACACATCTTTTATTCATACTGTTCCTGTGGACAAGAATGGAAAGACCGGACCAGATGTTGATACAGTTAGGTGTAATCAGAACCGGTGAAATGACTAGATGCAAGGTGTAGCCACTTGATTGAGGATGCTATAGAGGGAGGTCTTCAGTGAAGATTCACTAAATGCTGGGGATGGTTAATACGTTAGATGACAGAGTTAGGACAGGCTAAAATGACAGGCCGAATGAGCAAGATGAAATTCCTTAAAGATGAATGGAAGGTTCTTTACTTACATGAAAAAAAGTCAATAATTCATGTGAAGGATATCTAGGAGTTATAGTAGACTACAAGTCAATGGGGAGATTTGGCAGCTGAAGCAGGCTAATGTAGTCCTGGAGCAGTTAGGTGGAGCCATAAGGATAGAGCACTGGGCCTGGAGTAAGAAAGACTCATCTTCATGAGTTCAAATCTGGCCCCAGACACTTCCTAGTTGTGTGACTCTGCAAGTTGCTTCATCCTGGTTGCCTCAGTTTCCTCATTTGTAAAATGAGCTGGAGAAGAAAATGGCAAACTGCCCCAGGATCTTTGCCAAGAAAACCCCAAATGGGGTCATGGAGAGTTGGACATGACTGGACAACAACAAAAAGTCCTAGGCTGCATTGAGAGTTGCTCCGTGTTTAGAATGACTCCGCGTTAGTCAGACCATCTTTTAGGAAGGGCATTACAAATTGGAACTTGTCCAGAGAAGGACAACCAGCATGGTGAGTGGACTGGAGGTCATATCAATAGAGGATTGATTGAAGGAACTGAGGGCACTTAGCCAAGAGAAGAATAGACATTGATAGCTGGCTGACTGATAGCTTTTTTTCGAGTATTTAAAGGACTTTCCTATAGAAGATGAATTCAAGTTTATCCTGCATGGCTCTAGAGGGCAGAAGCAGGAACTAGGGCCTTGCCTCTGGGTGCCAAAACTTGGGAGATGCTGAAAATACTTTCTTTTTTTAAATTTTTGTAATATTTTATTTTTGGAGGAGGGAAGGCAGGGCAATTGGGGTTAAGTGACTTGCCCAAGGTCACACTGCTAGCAAGTGTGTCAAGCATCCAGGGTCATATTCAAACTCAGGTCCTCCTGACTCCAGGGCTGGCGCTCTACTCACTGTGCCACCTAATTGCCCGTGAAAATACTTTCAACAGCATAAAACCCCATTGAGTGAGTATCTAGTTATCAGGAACAACTAGCCAATTCTTCTTCTAGTAGTTTCTCCCCACCCCCCTCCATTACTACCATCGTGTGTCCATATCTCAAGCGATCTCCTCCTTGGCCTATGCCCATTCTCCCTCCCCCACTTTCAGTGTCTTTGGATTTCCACTTCCAACTAAACTGAGTGGTTTTTCATTGCTTGCCCTCCATGCAAAACTTGCTAGTTCTAGTCCTGGTGACAGATAAATATGTGAACAGTGGAGAGACCTCTTCTTGGTTGGCTTCTTTAGCAGCTGAGGGGTGATGATACCTCTCCCCCGTGGGGGAGAGGCCAGAGCAATCCCTGGTTCCCAGAGTTGTTTGGAGGGGGAAGTGAGAGCTGCTAGCATTGCTCTAGCTGATAAAGCTGCCTTGGGGGCTCCTACCCTTTGCCTAAATATTAGAGGCCCCCACTGGGCTGTCCCTAGCGCCCTCTACCAAAGCTAGGGGGATAGCCAGGTGAAGAATTATTGACATGAGGTTGTGCTCACAGCACAGAGAATTCAGGAGGCCTACCACCTAAGGATAATCTTCCCTCTACCCCTGGTCCATAATCTGGATCTCTGCCTGTATGTTTCCCAAGAACTCTTGAGTCCCTCCCCAGCCCCTAACCCAAAGGCAATAGAAATCTCTGAGCTAAGTTTCTCCCTACTGGGTCATCAAATGGTCCTCCCAGGGTACCTCCTTCCAGGACCTCCACCAATCTAGGCTCTGGGGAAGGCATGAGCAGAAAAACAATCCCTAGGGTAGGTGAGACAGGCCTGGGAAGGATGCCATGTGGAAGAGTCAGTGGTTTTTAAGTATTTGTAAATAAATAAATTCCCCCAGCCCCCAACCAGACTTTTAACTTTCTCATGGACTTCCAAAGCTTTTCCTCTTCCCCGCCTCCCCATCACAGCATCCAGCCCAGAGACGATTAAGCGGCAGAATGCATTTTTGTCAAGCTGCTCCCCCTGCCTGTCCTGTTTTTCTATTTAGATAGCTGAACGCCAGCCAAACCTCCATCTGTTGAACATGTTAAGAGTGTGAGCTGAGGAAATGTGGTGCTGTAGGTTTGAAGGCTACAAACATCCTCCCATCCCTCTCCCCCATCTCCTCTTCTCCTAACCAGCCTCTCCTCTGCCACTAAAAAGGAGGAATAATACTGATAATAATTAAAAGAGAGAGAGAGAGTATGGGAAACAAACCGGGCCGGCTGGTTGCAGTTAGGATAATGGAAAGCATCTGGATTCCTGGCTGGAAACAGCTGGAACCAGGGTGCCAACATGGAGCAAGGGGAGCAGTGTAAAGTGATTTCCCTGGCTCCAGAAAGGCCAAACTCCATTCAACAACGTGTTAATGAGGCAGTTTCTGAAAAAGGATGGGCTGAGCAACCTAAAACCAGGAGAAGGGAACCTGGGGGCTGCGGGGGGAGGAAAGAGAGGGGAAGGACATGAAATCCAAGGCTGGGACTGGGCTTCAGGTCAGAAGGCAACCGCGTCTGCCCGGAGATCCCCAGGGTCCCCTCGGCAGGGAAGTGAAAAAACCCTCCTTTCCTGGCAGGGGCAGGCTGGTGAGTTGGCACGGACACCGCATTTACCACACTACAGGAAGGAGAGGGGGGCTTAGTAGGGCCTGGGAGTTTGCCCTTCAGACCCTGTCCATGGCAAGGGGAGCCCTCCGAAGAGAAGAGCTGAGGAGTCACTTAATGCCTGGAAACAAGGGTTCTAGGTTGGCAGCAGAAAGTGGGAGGTTTGCTGAAATGAAGTCATCCGCCCATATGGAGGACTGTGAGTGGACCAGGACCAGGATCCCAGACAGAGCCCAATGGCTAACTACAGAAACTTTACAAGTAGGCTCTGAAAATGCAACTGGAAAACATTTTGTGGTGGTGCTGGGTGCTTGTTTTGCCTTTGCCCAACCTGGCTTGACCTCCACAGAACCACATACGATGAAAGAGAGCCTCATTCTTTGTTCCCTTGGTGCATGTCATAGCCCCGGGCAACTGACTGGCAATTTCTGGACAAGGTCAGGACAGAAAAACCAAGTTAGCCCAGCTATTTCTGTTTGGAAGAAAGCCCAAAGGCAAGGAAGCTACAGTGTGACATCATTATGCTGTTTTTACAGATGGGGAAATTGAGGCACTGAAATGTTAAGGACTTTGCCTCAGGTCCTATATAGCAGTAGTGTAAGCATCAGTCAAGTTGACAACAGACTTGAAAGCACCTACTGTGGGCCAGACGCTGTGCTAAGCACTAGAGAGAGTGTTGGCGCTCAGGTTGGCGTGATGCCCCTTCCCCTGCCCCACCCTGGGTTCTTTCCTGCAGAGCTCTTGCCTCTTCAGCAGCCAGGGTGGGTTTCTCTAATTTATTTCTGTGCAAAGAGGATGGAATATGGCAGTGGCCTTCTAGGGGGACCTGGAGCATTTTCTGAGGTCCTGCTGAGAGTGGGCTGGGAAGCCATGGGAAGTCCTGACCGATGAGGGGAGGTGGGGGTCAGAAAAAAAGAGAAAGAATAATAAAGATGCAAAAGATTGTTTTTCCTTCCTCTATTCCTCTGATAAACAAGGGCAGCTGAAGCCAGACCCAGAACATCTGCTGTAAATATTTGATCTGACAGAAATGCTAGCGCGTTGTGTGTCCCCAAAGATGGGGAGGAGGCAGACTCAGCATTAAGTTAAAAGAAGAAAAGGAGAAAAGGGAAGGGTTTTAATGAATTGCAAATGATTACCAGATGGGCCTAAACCCTCACTTTATTGCAAACAGCTCCAGATTTGCCTTTGGCTTGTGAGTGTGAGCAAGGCAGTGAGTGGGTGTGTGTGCAGGAAGGAGAAAAAATGAGGGAGGAACCCAGCGCGTGTGCAAAACAGAACCACAGCAAGCGGTGGTGGAGACAAGCCCTTTGAGGGGGAAAAGTGTGGGTGAGGAGCTTCCCCAAAACAAAAAGCAAGGGTGATGGGGTGCCCTGTGATGGGACCCTGGACAGGTTCCATGGTGGATCTGTGCCAAAGAGCACAGCTCTCCTATATGTCTCAAGCTTAAAACAGTGTCTCCTTAAGACCACCTAGAAGGTCTTATTGAACGTGGGTGGGGCCAAAGCAAATCTGGAAGGCCAGATGGAATGTTGGAGCCTTTAGAATTCTGAAAACTCCTGACATCTTTAGTATAGCCTAATGGGACCCTGACAGAGGATGAGGAAGGACCCTTCCTCAGGCCAGACCCAGAGAGAACAGAAAAACGGGAAATGGATGGAGTTGGGAGCTCCAGGCTCTCTGCTTGTGTCTTCTGGGACAGAGCACGAGCATTTATTAAATGCCTACCATGTGCCAGGCACTGCGCTAAGCATTTTACAAATATGATCTTATTGAGAAGGCGAGCGATTTGATAAACATTATGCATTGGCAGAACATATATAATCTATATCAAATTGCTCGCCTTCTCAAAGGATGGGGAGGAAGAAAATTTGGAACTCAAAATTTTAAAGAATGAATGCTAAAATTTTTGTTTATATGTAATTGATAAAAATATTTTTAAAAGAGTGGGAAAAGAAAAAATAAAAAAAAAACCCAAACATTTTCTCATTCGATTCTCACAGCAATCCTCAGGAGGTAGGGGCTATTATCATCATCTTCATTTTACAGCTGAGGAAACTGAAGCATGCTGAGGTTAAGTGACTTGCCCAGGGTCACGCTGCCTAAGGCAAGGGGCTTCTCTTTGAGTCTCAGTTTCTTCATTTGTAAAAGGAGGGAGAGTCAGTCAAAGGGCTGCACTTGATGACCTAGAGGACCACATGTGTCCTCAAGGTCACGAGTTCCATAGCCCTGGATTAGACCTTCTCTGAGGTCCCCTCCAGATCTACATCCAAGTGTTCTATGATTTCTAAAAAGAAAGTCTGGAGTATACACTGGATGAAGGAGCTGAATGTTAGACAAAGCCTTCTTAGGGCAATGGCAGCGACTGGGTCTGAACTGGGTTGAACCCACAAAAAAAAAAAGATTTTCAGTAGGTCTCGCTAGTTGGAACTGGTTTGAAGCAACTATGATTTATTAGAATAGATCACGACCTAGAACTGGGAGAGTCTCCTAATTGGTCTTCCTGCTTCAAGGTCTTTCCCCACTCCAATTCATCCTCCACTCAACGGCCAAAGAGATTTTCCTAAAATTCAGCTCTGACTGTGTCATATTCTCTCCCCACTCCCCCGAATGAACTGTAGCATCAGGTAATTACCTGGTTACCTTTAGGAGAAAGTATAAAGTCATTGGTTTGGCATTTAAAGCTTTCTACAATATTCTCCCTTGAAATCTTCTGGCTTTTTCTACATTCTAATCCTTTGCCATGATCACCATTTTTGAATTAATTAATCTAAAGGCTTTGTGATGTCACTGGCTCTCTGAGAATGATGAAGAAGGAGAAGAGGAAGAAATAGAAGAAGGAGAAGAAGGAGAAGAAGAAGAAGGTGAAGAAGAAGAAGAAGAAGGAGAAGAAAGAGAAGAAGGAGGAGAAGAAAGAGAAGTAGAAGAAGAAGGTGAAGAAGGAGAAGAAGAAGAAAGAAGAGAAAGAAGAGGAAGAGATGAGGAGGAGGAGGAGAAGAAGGAAGAAGAGGAGAAGGGAGGAGGAGGAGGAGGAGGAGAAGAAAGACAAATAACAACCAAACTTTTCATAACCCAATCTTTTTCTAGCTCTTCCGGCTTTCATATTCCTCCCTTCTGCTCACTCTAGGGTCCAACAATTCTGGCCCGTTTGCTGCTCCTCATGTATAACAGTCCATCTCCCATGCCTGTGACTTTGCACTGGCTCTCTCCCATGCCTGTAATGCTCTCTCCCTCCCATCTTGGCCTCATAGAATCCCTGGCTTCCTTCAAGATGCAGCTCCACCACCACTTTCTGCAGGGGGCCTTTCTCAGGCCCCCTGTCGTTTGCTAGCACCTTCCTCTCCAAGCTCATGTTCCTTCTGATTGGTCTAGCCCTATATATACACATATATATGTGTACATGTATACATAGCATATATTGTGCCCATAGACATGTATATATATATATATATATATGTATATATATATATATATATATATAGTGCCCAATTATGACTTCAGAGGAAACTGATAATGAATCATATCTCTCCTCTTGGCAGAGAAGTGGTAGACTCTAGGAGTGGAATGAAGGATATATGATGTGTGCATGTTGGGTGAGGAGTCCTTGGAAAGTGAGAGTGACACAAAAAATAAAAAAGGTAGGAACATCAATAAAACATACATACTACACATACACATACATATATGTACACAATGCTATACACATATACACAATGCACATCCACACATGTGTATATACTTATGCACATATATGTATAACATACATATACAACTACGCACACATACAGATAGAGAATTGAGGTGGAAGAGGAAATCTCATCTTTCCCAGGACTAGCAAACAAAGGTAATTAGAGGAGTCTTTACCTTCAGGAAGGGAATGACAAATGGACGCAGAGGAAAATTGGTGGCTTCTTGGAGTTTGGAGTGGAACTCCTCAATTGTCAGGGTTGAATTCTGGAGGAAAGAGGAAAAAAGGGACACAGTTCAGTTCCACTAAAGGTACCCATATCTGTTGGCATCACATTCGCTTCTGTTGGTAACCCTGTGACAGAAGGTGTCATCCTCCATCTTGTAAAGGGGATGAGCTGGCTAGTCCGCAGTGGGTACCACCTTCTACAGGGTGCCTTTCTTGGCATCTTCTATTCCCCCATCCGCTTGGGCCACTCCCTCTCAGGTCACCCTCCTTCTACTTCAGAGAAGCAGCTTGCCTAAAGTATTGCAATTAGTTCTTGGGGTTAGAATCCTCCTCCTTGTTTCTTGTCCTTGTATCCTCCTACCTCCTAGGGTCGGCTTCACTACTTTGGGGATAACTTTCAACTCAGCTCCAGGAGCCAGGTACAAGGCTGGCTGTGTGAGCAACAGCTCAGATTGCTGTCCAGAAATGGACAAAGAAAATGGTAGCTTCCTTGCTCCAATGGCAAGCCTCCTTGTACTGTTTGATCACATGGTCTCATTGCCAGATGGGGTCGAATGGGGACGTCCTCCAAAGATGTCTCTCCTAAGCTGAGAGGTAGGTGGGGCTGGGGCTCCTATAGTCAAGAGACAGGGACATGAAGCATCCTATTCACTGATCAGTCTGGCTAATGATGGCTTTGGCCACAGTCCCCAAGTGGGATGGGACGGAAGCTGCTTGCTATCTCATCTCTTTCATTAGGCTGCTCAGCAAAATCAAGCAGGTTTGCATGGGTGTCTTTTCCTTTTTGAATTTCTGCCCAGGCTCTCAGAAACCACAGAGCTGTCTTCTCTAGATGTCAGACCAGGCTCCCTCCTCACTCTCATCTTATTTTTTTGTTAGAAGGAAACAGATTCATAGGACAAACGCTAGGTGTTTAGGCTGCTCTGGGAAAGTCAGGCGAAGAGGGGAACCACCAAGGGGAAAGATGGGCTAGAAAATCATTCCTGTGGGGATCCCTGCACTTGGAAGTCTGATGGCCTGGGTCAAGTCTTGGCTACTCACTACCTTTGCGACCTTGGCTAAGTTACTCCCTCTAGTCTGGACCTCATTTCCTCACTAGTAAAGTGAATGAGGAGGACTAGGCAATATCTAAGGTCCCTTCTAGCCCTAACATTTTGGGATTCTGTTTCTACGAAATATCAAATGCTGGATACTGTTTATCCCAAAGAGAAGGCAGAGGAGAGACAAAGGAATACGATAATATAGCGGATTCTAATACAGAGTATTATCCTCCTTTTTAATCAAAAGCAAAATGAGGGGAATAATAATTACTAATTAATAATAATAATCTCACATTTATGTAGTATCTTAAAGCAAAGGACTTGACACATACATGATCTCATTTGAGACAACCAAGTCAGTAGCTGTTACCATCATTCCCATTTTATAGATGAGGAAACCGAGTCTCAGAGAAATTGAATATTCACATGGTTACTTAGTGACTGAGGAGGAACTGGAACCCATGTCTCTATGAGCCCAAATTCACAGTGCCCAATCTACTAAGGCACTGAGATTTATGTGAGGTGAGACATAGGAAGGGTTTTCTTGAGAAACAGAAAGAGAATTATGGACAGACGCTGAAGTTTCCTTGTAAGACCACTTCAGAAATAGAACATATTTCATTTTTCTGGGATGTTTTTGGTGGAAAGTGAGGTCATGGATTAGATGACCTAACTCCTCAGATCCTTCTATAACATTGAAAAAAGAGCCTGAGCTGGGGAAGCAGGGAGGGTCATTCCGGGTGTAGTTTAAGAGAGAATGGTTGCTCTCAATTAGCAGGGTCAGAAGCATAGCAAGTGGAAGTAACTCCTTAATGGAATGAAACCGGGGACCACTGAGTCCAGAAGGGACCACCGAGCCACCCCATCTCCTTGGGGGGTTAGGCTGGGCTCTCAGAGCTCCTGGGGTTATGGGGCAAGGGGTGCACCCTGGCTGGTATCCACACCCCTGATGCCAGCTACCCTTGGTACAGATCTGACTACGGGATTAGGCGGATGATCTTTTCCCAACCAAAAAGAAAACCACCTGCCCCTGAGACGTGAACCAAAGCTTACCACCAGCCCTAGCACCAAGGTGCGGACCCGTTCCCCAATCTCAGGGGAGATGTCATTCCCAAACTGCTGCAGGGTGGTAAGGAAGCGTTTGAGTTTGCTGAGTTGTCGTGCGCCACAGGCTGGTGGGAGCTGCTGGTTGGACAGTGAGGCTGTAGAAGAGGTGGCCGGGCCATTGCTGAACCCATTGGGGGTCGATGGGGCTCCGTTGATCGCCGTTGGGGAATGGCTACTTCCATTCATCACTGCAATGAGAGAAGGGGCCTGAGAAGTCAGTCGGTGCTGGGTTTTGGGGGTGGGGTGGAAGTAGGGAATGCAGGGATGTCATGGCAAATGAGGATGGCAAGTCAATTTTCATGAACTCAGGTCACTTCAACACTGATTTATTGAGCATCTATTATGTGCAAGGCAGTGGGTTTCCTACCTTAAATGTTTTATAAGATAGAAATCCTAAGCTCTATCATTTGGGAATTGTTCTGCCCTAAGCATTCAAGGTCCCAATCATATGAGGTAACTTATGGGTCCTTGGGCTATCTCCCTTCCATTCCATGCCCATGACAATAGTCACAGCCTCCTGCCACCAGAAGATCAAGACCTTTAGGTAAATATGGAGGATTTAACTGATACATCTTCCAGTCATTTGCTTCTGTCCCACCCCTCCCCCCACCACACCTTCCTCTTGGTAGTTTGTCAGGATTCTCAGTATGGAAGGGAAACCAGAAATTTGGTAAGTCCTCTCCCGCCAGCTCTAGGATGCTATGGTCAACACCTTCCCTGCCACCTACAGTGAATATAAGGCTTCAGGAAAAAGAAAGAAGCTTCAATATAAAAAGATGAGATATCCCTACTCTAAAATAAACACAAAGACATTCCTATTCTGTCCTGCACATCTTCTCAGCAATAGGGGCAATATCATACTAATTATCAATAATTGTTAACAATGTAATTAATGATAATTAGTAACCAAAACTTCACATTCAGTAAATACATTAAGGTTTACAAAGCATATTTAATTTTATAGGTAGTAGGATGTTTTCCTGGCACCAGGACATTGCTATGTTCCATAACGTTTTCTTAAATCGGTTGACTAAAGACAGGGACCTCTTAGGTGTTCATAAATGTTTCAGCCAAGATCACAGGAGTGAAGGCTACATACTCCCAGCCTGCAGAAAAGAAACCTCAAAATGCTTTGCATTCAAAGTCAAGAGACAGGGGTTTGAATCCCAACTCTGATGCTTCCAAGCTCTGTGACCCTGGGCAATATGCATCTAAGCCTCAATTTACTTATCTGTAAAATGGGAGGGTAATAATACCTGTACTTCTGAACTTACAAAATTGTGAGCGTATCTGTAAATCTCCATAGAAGCCTAACATCTCTCCAGAAATGTGTGTAATTACTGAAGAAGAAAATATAGGAGAGAAAGTGCTGGAGGTGAGGGAGAGATCTTTGCTTACACAGGAAAACTACACTCTGGGTGTGCTTTCATTTGGTGGTGCGGCCTACCATACTTACAATTCATCTAGTCCTGGGTCAGGCACATATTTAGGCACTCGATAAATGTCTGCAATGTTGATCAAAGGAGATCATGCATATGTAGCACTTTGTTAACTAGCAAGCATTAGACAAATATATGATGAAATGGACGATGATAGTGATGGTGGTGGTGGTGAGGATAATGATGATAAAACATGCAGGAGGGAAAAGAGGCGCTTCTCTAGGTGTGGGGACTATATAATTAGCCAGGGACCAATGAGAGATCCAAGTTAAGTTTTCAGCTCATGATGCTAGGTAACCCCTTACTCCTATCTCCCTGCCAGTAGCTACTTTCTCAGAGGTTCTGGTACCTTGAACTCAGATATTTGGGCTTAATATTTTAAATTCCAATCTCAGGAGCTTTCTCCCTACCTCCACTGGCCCCAGTTGGGCTGTCAAGGGATCTGGGTTGATCTCAGCTCTCCTCTATTATAGGAGCTGTTCTCTATACCTGTAACATCTTCCTTTCCACTCTCAACTCCTGCCCATCCTTCTGAGCCCAATTCAAATGCCACCTCTGCAAGGGAGCCTTCCATGGTTCCCTCAGCTGGTAACAAACATCCTCCACCTGGACCTCACACAGCACGGCATTTTACAGTTCTCAAATGCGCAGATCATACAATGTTTACTACAGTTATCTGCTCTCTCCTGACAGAATGCAAGCAGCCTAACACAGTTCCTGGCCCACGGTGGGCATTTCCTAAATACTTGTAGGTTGACCGATTGGTTCCCTCAACAGACAGGAAACTCCATGAGGAATTGACTAGTTTACTTAAACTCTGTAACTCCTGAAACACCTAGCAAGCTATACTACCCACAGTAGGCACTTATTACATGCCTGTGGAATAGAAGATTTTCCTAGGGGTGAGAGGTGGCCTCACATAACCTCTCATCTCTTTCAGGCCTTTTCCTTTTCAATGGTACGTGATTCCATGAGCTTCATCCTGTTGCCTATATCTGACCTTCTCACCCCCAACTAACCTAACTAACCGTCCCCGGGTTGGCAAAGTACTGGGCCCCAGCAGCCACCAGCTACACCAGATCCAACCAAGAATCAAAAAATGGCAGGAGCACCAATGGAGGGTAAGAGAGAGAACAGAGGAGAGGTGGCTGGGACCTTGAAGTCCTGGCCATAGCTGTCGATGGAGAGGGTTTGGCTCAGCGGGGACTATAGTTCAGTGAACTGAGTTCAGGGACTGGACCATTCCTTGAGCCCATAGTATCCTAGTGAGGTCTGAAGTGGACGCTTCCAGGAGATAATTCTCTAGAGAGAAAGGCCTTCAGAGGATAAGCAACTCCTATCTCAGCACAAAGTGGCTGAAAGCTATTCACATCACCCATCTGCCCCTTACCTCAGCCCCAGTCAGCCTGTGGATGACACAGTCTGAGATCATCTGCCTGCTCATTAGTGGTCGCATTCCCTCCGATCTCAAGTCCATGAGGGTATCAGAACATATTCTGATGTTTATTACTGGCTAAGAGGCTGTGCGATGTAGTAGACAGAGTGGGTGGCCTTGGAATCAGGAAGCTGTGGGTTCAAATCTGACCTCTGACACATACTATTTATGTGACCATAAACACATCACTTAATGTGTCTAAGCCCCGAGCACCTCTGGCGAGCCTACCGGCTAAGCTTCAAACAAAGGTGAAATCACAGATTTTTGACAGTGTGTTAATGTGTGCTCACAATGCTTTTCCAGTGTATCTGCTAGGGACACTTTTTTCCCTTAGAAGTCAATGTTGAGGGAATTTAGTCTTTGGCCCTCAAAGAAAGGCCCCTGTCATTCTGGTGTAACTGCAGAGCTAGGCTCACCCAGGGAGCTAATAAGTAAGTGTTCTTTTGACGATGATGTTGACTGAGGAGTGGCAAGGTCTGATAAAGAAACAGAGACTGTACTTAGCTTCATCTTCCTCCTTTGGGCCTTTGGAGAATCCATGCCATAGGTGGCCCCCAAAGAGTTACATTTTCCCCACATCTGCTGAGGGTAGGCAGTGGACAAACAGGTCCACTGTGGGTCAATGCATGAAGTCACTTAATTCCCGAACACCTTTTCTCCTCCTTAAAACACTGTTGGTTTATTTACCACCTCATCATTTCAAATAAGGCAACTAACTTTCTTCTTCTGCCCCACGAAAACAGCATCATTCATTTGGCCCAGGGATCCTGGCTTCTGGGGGCTGTGTTCTTGCATTTTCTGGCCTGGGCTCAACTGTCCCTTGACCCATAGGGAAGCTCTCTCTGTCTAAATAGCTCTGTTAGGAGAGGAAGGCTCCTGAACCCATACAACCTGGCCATTCAGATGATACAACAATTCCTTGAGGCACCTAGATGTGCAGTGGCTACAGATGTGGACTTGGAGTCAGGAAGACCTGAGTTCAAATCCTGATGAATCCTGGGTGAATCACTGTGTAAGGCTGGGTTACTGGAATCAGAGCGTATATGCATGGATGTGCCTGTGTATTTGTGAGCTGGGCATGTGACACGAAGAAAGTCTAACTTGGGGTCACAGGACCCTACAATTATCATATCCAACACTTTCATTTTACAGACGAGGAGACTTGAGACCCAGAGACGTTGAGTAACTCACTCAGTGACACCCGGCTATTAAATATTTGTGGGGGGAGGGATTCAAATCTGGTGGGGGGGTGCAGCTGCCTTCATACCCTACATTAATTCTCAAAGGATATTTCCCAGAGGGCCAGGGAGTATCTATTTTTGACGCTCTGATGCTGACATGATGCCGAGCCCCCTTCCAGGGGTGCTGGTGAGTCTACCAGATTCCCTCTAGCCCTAACTAACCTTTTGGTCTGGTTTAATCGCTTCTCTGGGTGGGGCCAATTACAGAGGTCACATACCCACTGTCAAAAGGCCCATGTTCTGTTTCCCAACTTACTGGCTGTGTGACATTGGGCAAATCGCTTCCCTGTTTCTGGGCCCATTTCCTCGATTTCAGAATGTGGGTGTTGGATGAGGTCATCTCAAAGGTTCTTGCCAATTTCCAAGTCCTATGATTCCATGTCCAATGCAGGGAAGCGTTGGGGGGTCTTGATATACTGCCGAGTGGCGTCGGAGTGGGTGGAAGACCCCAGCCTATACCCTGCTTTGAACTTCAGGACTGACACAGGTCAGCATCATCCTGTGATCTGATTTGAGCTGTTGACTGTCCAGCCAGTCAGCTGCAACCCCAGGCTAGGGCCAATTGACCATCAGCCAGGACTGCCCATGCCTCCTGGCAGGAGGGGTGGGACTGATTGTCAGGGTTATTCTAGAACAGGAATTCTTAACCCTTTTTTGTGTCATGGCCTGCTCAGAATAATGTTTTTAAGTAATTGAAAGAAATGTTCAATTCTAGTTGGGGTTAGTGAAAATAAAAGTGTATTTTTTTTCTCCTTTAAGTTCATGAACCCTGTGAAATCTATCCATACACCCTTTGGGAGTCTGTGGACCCCAGATTAAGAATCTCCATTCTAGAACCTTGTAGGTCCATTAATAGATTTAATTGGCTGGACCCTATTACCACCACCCCCTTTTTTTGGACCTGGCTTGTGATATCATTAATGTATTAGAAACTTCCCCTACCAATGAAGATTGATCCTGCTCAATTAGAGAGTTGCCTGGGGGCACTTAGTGATTGAAAATGTCTAATTGAGAATCAGTCAATAAACATTTATAAAGCATCTACTGTGTGCCAGGCATTGTGCTAAGCACTAGGGGATACAAAGAGGCAAAAGAAAGTCCCTGTCCTCAAGGTGTTACAATCTAATGGGGGAGAAAAGGAGCAAATATGTACCAATAAGCTACACATGGGAAAAACAGGAAACAGAGAAGGAAAGGCACTGGAGAGATTGAATGACTTGCCCACAGTGACATAGCCAGGAAGTGTCAGATGTGGAATTTGAACTCAGGTCTCCCTGATTTTGACACAGACTCTTTATCCACTTCCCCCGTTGCCTTTCTCTGTTGCTTGCTTTCCAAGGGTTTTCTGTCCCAAGTCAAGTGTGCATAGCTTGAATGATACCTGAACAGTCTAATACGTATTGTCTCTATGGCTTTAGTGTGACAGGATTATACGTTAAAAGTAATTTGGTCTTAACATGGCTTGGAAGAAGGAGAGGGGTTAGATTGGATGATGATCTGGTTGGCTCTCAGTTTGGGATTAGGATGATTCTAAGACATAGGAATTAGTCAGGTGAAGTAGAAAGAGCCTGGAATCAGAAGGCCTAGGTTCTAATCTCCACTCTTCCATGATGGATCTTGGATAAGTCTTTCCCCCCTTTCTAGCTCTTGGTCCCCTTCTCTATAAAAGGAGGGGAGGCTTGATTAAATGATCTTGGAGTGTGGAAGCCCCTTTCTGGCTCTGACATTCTTTCTAGCTCTGGATTAGTTCTCCCAGGGAACATGGCGGCTCTCTAGAATATTTAACTCATATACAGGGACTGGTTAAGGAGGGATTATCTTTTATCAGGAGTTCCATTCCAGTTCTAGGGTCACTAGAGTGTACCCAGGGCCATAGCAAATGAAGGGAAGAAAAAGCCCATCAGACCAGCTCCACTCCTTCACTTCCCTCTCCAAGGTTTTGTCCAGAGGAGTTTTTAAATAGACTCGGGAGATCTTTTTACTGATAAACTAATTATTTCTCCCTGTATCTCCTTCCAATCTATAACCTGCTACGAAACACAGACATACATACACGTGCGCGCACGCACACACACACAGATACACACACACATATCCAGAGGAAAGACCAGCAACTGTGAAGACTCAGCTAAGATATACTCATCCATCGCCAAAGGAGACATCACTAGAGAGGAACGGAGTTCCCAGCGCTTTGCTCAGATGCTAATTCTGAGAAGGGCGGCCGCCACTGTGTCCAGACTGGTCTGTCCCCTCCCAGAAGGCTCCCTCCCGTCCCTTGGCTCCTAGGGAGCTGTCTTCTGGATGGCCCAAGGACAGGACATGTCTGCTACCTTGGGGCTCTTTCCCTCCCTTCTGCTCGCTTACTAACCTTGCCCGCCGTGTTTGGGTCGTCCTGGAAGCCAGCAGCCCTGCCTCTCCCGTGCCTGCTCAGGTTCGCTCCCGCTTGCACTCGCACTCGCTCTCTCGCTCGCTCTAGCTGCGGGGTAATATCAGCAACTTGCTAAAGAGACGCCGAAAATAACCACATGGCCACAACTGCTTTTATTCCAGTGACAGGTGTGTTACTAAGTTAAACTGCACACATGTCCCCTGGCTGAAAGTCGGTGAACACAAACTTGCATCCTGGTGACTCTCCCAATACCACCCGTGCCTGGCGTCCAATCTAAAGGGGGCAGATTGGAAACAGGGAAACCCCACAAGGTGCCTAGTTAGTTAGCTCTGCTAAGCTGAAGGTTTCTATCGACCCTGGCCATCCACCCTGTCACCTCCTAACGTGTCAGCCGAACGCTCCTCCCTGGCTGGGGTTATGAGAACATTTTCAAGGCGTTCTGAGGGAGGAGAGGCTAGCCCCATTCACTCACAAACATCCCTTCCCTCTCTGCCACGGAGACCAAAGAGAAGAGCTTACACATCCAGAAAGCCAAAGGGGACCAAGAGAAGAACTACCCTTCCCCCTCACCCCCAATGCCAATGACCTTGCCGTGTCCTACCGTTCTCTCCCCTGCTAATTCCTGAAGGGCTGAGGATCAGAATTTAGTCTCTGTAGGCCTCTGCCCAAATGGATGGCCAGTTAAGGCCACCCCCTACGGCTCCTGGAAGGTGCTTTGGGATGGGGATGAAAGATTGGAGTGGGGGGTTAGGTCAGAGGGATTATCCCTCTTCATCTTGTCTGGTGGGATGTTGCAGAGGTATGTCTCACTTGGGTCTCCCTCAGTCCCTTCTCCGTGGGATTCATTTTTATTATTTTACTTACAAAGACAGACCATAGACCACTTCAAGCAGCCGTGAAAGCGGCCAGGGGGCAGAAACGTGGGAGGCCCATCTTCTCGATCTGTAAGCAAAATAAAAAAAAAAAAAGAAAACAAGAACAAAAAAGAGGTGCTGTCAGGAAAGGTTGGGAGAGGCAGGTTGGGGGTGGGGGCTTACTGTGCCTGATGGGGACAGAGCCGACACATCCCTGCCCTCCCCTCCCCAGCCGCTAGCCTGGACAGCATTTTGGGAATATGGAGGAGAATCACAGGTGTCTGTCAGTGAGGATGGGGGCTGTGCCTGGCTGTTGGTGTCTCGTGGATCTGGGCCTTTATGTGAGGTACAAGGCCTTGGGAGGAATGGGGAAACAGAAAGGTAGGTCTCTGAAATGCTCTATGAAAGTTAAAAAAATTAATTTTCCCCTCTAGTGAGATGCCTAGTACCCCTATGCCCCATAGGCATTTCTCTTAAAACTAGGTTAATTTTTAAAAACTGTGCCCTGGAAACTGGGATTTGTGAGTCCCGTTTAGGGCCGAGAAAGTACAGGTTGCAACTGTTGAAAGAATGGAAGGAGAGTTATGCTGATGTTTGGATGGACTGGGGGGTATTCAGAGAGGATTTCAGAAAACATTTATTACAAGCAGAAGAAGGACCAAAGAAGGAAGGTAACTTCTAGGTATGATGCCCAGCACAGAGCCTGGCACGTAGGTGTTGTGATTTCACTGGCATAGGGGACTCCTGGTAGGGAAAATCTCTCTACCAATGGGGGGCACCTTCTCTGCGCCTCATTGTCCATTTTGGGACACAGAAGATGTGGCCATTTGTCACGAGTTTCTTTTTTCTTTTCAATTGGAGGGGAGGAAGAGAAGATAAGTGTGATTGAACAATAAATTTAAATTAAACTAAAGTAAAATGATCACTAAAAAACCCCAAACCATAGTATTAGACAGTTACCTAGAACAATGAGAGGTTAAATTACTTTTCTGAGGCCGCATAACTAGTATTTGTTAAAGCTCTGACCCTTGGTGTTCCTGGTTCCCAGGCTAGCTCTCAATCCACTACATGGCTCTTAAGTAGGCACTTAATAAATGTTGCTTAAAAGACTGAGAGATGACAAGAAGAGCAGTTCTTTTGAAGGTCACCTTTCCTTCCTTCTCCTATGTCCAGCCCTATTAACTCAGCGCCCCAATTCCCCTTGACCCTGTCTGTCCGCCTCTCCTTTCCCCCTCCCCCCAAAGCTACCCATCACACTGTAACTCAAAGGGAGAGGCAGTGTGGACCGCGCTCCTTTACTGCTTCGCCACATTCCTTCCTCTCCCCCTCTCGTAGTCTGGCTTCGGAACCCTCGATTCCGAGACGGCTCTCTCAAAGGTCACCGATGACTTTCTGATTGCCAAATCTGACAGTCCTTAGCCCTGACCTTTTCATTGACCACCCCCTCCTCCTGGATATTCTTTCAGCCCGGGGCTGTCATGACTGTTCTTTCTCCCCTGGGCTCTTTCCCTTTATTTTTGACTGCTCCTTCTCAGCCCCCTTTCTTTGTTCCATTCCTGTCTCAGAAACATGGGCGTTCCCCAATGCTCTGTCTCCCACTCCTCTCTTCTCCCCTGATGCTTTCTCCCTTACAGATCTGATCTATTCCCATGGAACTAATCATCATTGGGCGCCATAATTCATTCAGCCTCCACTTAAAGACCTGAAAAGAACTTGGACAACTACACCCACTAGGCACTCAACTAATACAGAGGCACCTGGGCAGTGCTATGGATAGAGCTCTAGAACTGGAATCAGGAAGACCTGAGTCCAAATCTGGCTGTGTGACCCTGGGCAAGTCACTTAACCTCTGTTTGCCTCAGTTCCCTTATCTGTAAAATGGGCTAATAACAGCACCAGCCTATAGATCAGGCTGAGTCTTTGAACTTCATTTGAGCACTTTCAACTGCCTGCTGGACATCTTTGCCTAGGTGTTTCACTCCTCCTTCAAACTCAATATCACCTGAACAAAACTATTCTGATTCCCCCAACCTTCCTTTTTCCAACTTCCCTCTATCATCTTCTATAGCAGGTGGGTTGCCAAGACCTGCCAATTCTGCCTCTACCATATTACTTACATCTGCCCCCTTTTGTCCACTTGCACAGCTACTACTAACTTGACCTACAATTATGGCCTCCTACGGCGCTGAGTCATTATTGCTGTTCAGTTGTGTTCAACTCTTCATGACCACATTGGCATTTTCTTGGCAAAGATACCGGAGTGCTTTCTCATTTCCTTTTCCACGGTGTCCCCATTTTGCAGATGGAGAACCAAGACAAACAGAAGAAAAGTGAGGTCACATAACTAATAAGTGTCTGAGGTTGGATTTGAACTCAGATCTTCCAGCGCTCTACCCACTGAACCACATAGCTGCCCCTCACTGGATCACACTCCTGTGCAGAAATCTTCAGGGGTTTCTACTGCCTCCAGCATTGTCTCCTTTGACATTTTAAACTCTCCCAACTACTTTCCTAGCTTTCTTTTATGTTAACTACTATTCATATATTGTATAGTCCGGTACAACTATTCTCCAAACCCAACCCTGTCCCCTCCTCAACCTTGACCTGCAGAATTCTTCCCCTCCTTCAAGGCTTGGCTCATGTGCACCTTCTGGGAGAAGCCCTCTCTAGACTCCAGTTGAAAGTATTGCCTTCTGCTTCAAATTTTCCTAGAGCACTTTGGATTTCTCCCTTGGTCCCATCATTCTGTATCATCCTTAACTATGTATGCTGGACCCCTCTCTCTCTCTCTCTCCCCCTCCCTCCCTCCCTCTTTCCCCCTCTCTGTGTCTCTCCGTCTGTGTGGATGTGTGTGTCTCTGTCTCTTCCCCCCTCTCTCTCTTCTCCATCTCTCTATCTCTTTCTCTCTCTCCCCTTCTCCTTCCCCTCTCTCGCCTCTCTGTCTATCTCTCTATCTCTCTCTTTCTCTCTCTCTCTTTCCCTCTCTTTCCTCTCTGTCTCTTTCCCTCTCTTTCCTCTCTGTCTCTCTATCTGTTTGTCTGTCTCTTAAAATGTAAGCTCTTTGAGGGCAGGGTCATGTAATTTTAAAATCTTTGTATCAGCAGTGCCTTGAGCATACTACAAGCTTAATCCAAGTTTACTTAACGAAACTGTTGAATTCTAGTCTTGGGGTGGGGTGCAACTTGGGGAGCACCTGCCATTCTCTGAAACTGTTCCCCCCAATAATCCATCCCTGAGCTGTTTTCAGCCTTCTGGGCATCCAGGCGCCTGAAGTGGTTAACCACTAGGCTTTTAGGGTATTAAATGATTTAGAGAACAAATCTCTGGCCAGCTCCGAGGTAGTCTGTGGCTGGAGTAGAGGCAGCAGATTTTCAATGTGCACCGGAAAAGAGAAAAATAACCATTTACGAAAGGACCACCTGTCTATCTTTCCTTACCCCTGTGCACTTTAAACACAGTGTCCCTGGTTCCAGTAAATTGGCTGCAGAGAAAATAAAGGGCTGAGTGTGTGAAATTCAGGATAGGAAATGTTTAGGGAGGAAGCCATGGGGGGAGGGAGAGAGGGGCATGGACCCAGGGACATCTACACATACACAGAGTCATCACATCTGTTCCAAAGCTTGGATTAAATGTAAAACCCATCAGATCACAGCTTATCAGAACTCAATTCCTAATTAGGGAACATCTGGCGTCCAAACTAACATTTACACTGCCTTAGACCACTGGCCAGGGAGGGGGAGGAGAGAAGAGAAAGAAAAAAAAGACTCCCCACAATACTCCTTAGAATCAGAGGCTCACAGTCTGATGAAAGAAAAAAAACACCACTGGCTTTGGAGGCAGAACACCTAGGTTCAAATCCTGAAAATGATATTCATTTATTGGGGCAGATTTTTTTCAGCTCTCTGGACCTCAGTTTCTTCATGTGTGAAATGAGGCAGTTGGACTATATCGGGGCTTCTTATTTGTGTTATGGACCCCTTGGGGAGGCTGGTGAAGGCTTTGGCTCCCTTCTCAGAATCCCAGTTTTAAATGCATAAAACAAAACACACAGGGTTACAAAGGAAACTGACTAAATTGAAATACAGTTATCGAATTAAAAAAAAAGTTCACAGACTGCCCCCCCCCCCGGGGTAAGCACTCTTGGATTAGATGCTCTCTAAGGCTCCTTCTAGTTCCAAATCCTCTGATCTTATGACTGATGCTCAGAGGAGGAAGGGTCCAAGGACATTCACTCCGATCCCTGCTCAAAGCATCCTTTTCAAGTGTTCATTCAACCTCCATTTAAAGACCTTAAAAGAACTTGGATAACTCAACTGATACAGAGGCACCTAGGCAGTGCTATGGATGGAGCTCTGGGACTGGAATCAGGAAGACCAGAGTTCGAATCTGCCTCAGACATTTACTAGTTGTGTGACCCTGATCAAGTCACTTAACCTCTACCTCAGTTCCCTTATCTGTAAAGTGGGACTAAGAACAGCACCTACTTCCCAAGGCTGTTGTGAGGATCAAATGAGATAATATTTGTAAGGTGCTTAGCATAGCGCCTGGCATTTAGTAGGTGCTTAATAAATGTTTATTCCTCTTTCTTTCCTGTTCTAATGGATTCTCAATGAATAAATGTATGTACGGCATAGGCTTAATTAACTGTCAAAGGGTTATTCCACACACAGTCCGCCTCCCCCGCCCCCTGCCCTGATACTTCTCCTTGGAATTTAATAAGCAAAGAGAAGTTATGTTTGATCGTGAACTGTAAAGATCTTAATTTTAGATGATTTTTCCACTGCTACCAAAAGGTTACTGTTGTATTGCAGAAGAAATTTGGAGAGCTTTGCAGAGCGCCCAGGGGCCAGAGGAGGGCTCCCAGGCTGTGGCTAAGGCAGAGGGCTGAGGGCTGCCTTGTGTCTTCATCTTCCTAAGCATCCAATGCAATTGCAGGAGCAAGGACTCTTGGACCCAGAGTAGGGAAATGTGGTTTCTAGTCTATGAAACAGTCATTAGCATCCATCTCATTCTGCCTTATCAGACCAGAGGCTCCCTGAGAAAGTGTGTGTCTCTTATTAGAACACTGCATCACACACAGTAGGAGCTGAATAAATGAGCCGATTCTGCCATCTTGGTTCTGCCACTTAGTTGCTGTTTGGCCTTGGTTTCTCTCTCTGGGTCTCAGTTTCCCCATCTTTAAAATGAAAGGGTAGGGCTGGGTAAGGATGTCTTCTATAACTGTGGCACTCTGCATATCTTGTAGATTACAGGTGGGACTGATTAGCCAAGAAACTAAGGCTCAGAAGGCTTCTTGCCCATGGTCACCTAAGGAGTGGGTAGTAGGGCCCAGGTTAGGCCTAGTGCCCTCCCCCTTCTACCAGCCTCCTGAATGCTGCTTCCAGCCCGAACAGTCTATAGCCCAAAATTCCTCCTAGCCCTGACACTCTGTATTCCAAGTCCTTTTCTAGCTTTGACATTCTATGTTCTAAGGTCCCTTCTAGCTCTTAATCTTCTAGCAGACTTTGGAAATTCCTCAGGGACATTTAAAATCTAAGCAATTTTACAGAAACTCTCTTTCCTAGCCAACAGAGGAGAGAAGGGAGGATGAGACAGATCGCTTAGCAATTTGGGGGCACACGACTCTCAAAGGGACCTCAGATCTATAAAAGGAGTCTGAAAAGCAGGAGTAGGCTCGGCTCATCCCAGAGTACCTTGGGCCCATGATCTCCTGCCAAGCTGCCTCCTCTACCAGCTGGGCTGGCTCATCCAGAGCTACCCGAAGCGGTCTAATTGCTTACTTGGGCTGCCTTCCTGTATCGATTGAAATGTTTGTTGGTGAAGCCTATTCAATAAAGTTCTTCTTCAATTATCTCTCTAAATCTTGATGCCTCTAACCCAGTGGCTGGGAGCCTACGGGGATGGGATAGAGGAGTGGGGCGGGGAGGGGATGCTAAAATCTATCCATCAATAGCCCTTCTGGAGTCTGAGGCCCAAACACCTGCCAACGCGCTGGCTCACAGAACCTTCGAGATGGAAAGGACCTCAGGACCTTACTGTTCCGAATGAAAAGCAACTCTGTGCGACCTTAAGAAGTCACTTAGCCACTTTGGGCCTCAGTTTCTTCATCTATAAAATAAGGGAGCTGGACCACAGATGATTCCCAAAGACCCCTCCTATTCCTTCAGGGCCGGCTCCCTGCTGCTCCTAAGTATGCTCTGCAGAGGGGTCCCAGGAAGGGGGAAGAGGCTCCACAATTTCGTGAGCTCAGAGTTAACCAACGATCTAAATATTCAGAGATGGTGGGACCTTACAAGCAGGCAATGGAGGGAGATTCATGGACCAGAGGTAAGCATGTGAATTTTGATCCCATCTTCATTATAGGGATCAATGGGACGACGTGGGCCCATTGCTAAGGTCTCCTGCCTTATCTTTTCTCCTCTGTAAAACAGATGCAGCAGTGTCAGGCAAGGCATTTATGAGGAACTACTGACCCAGAGGATGATGACAATGACAGCTAAAATGAGCATCTTGTTGGATCCTCCCAGCAAGTCTGGGAGGTAGGTGCTATTATTATCCCCATTTCACAGATGAGAAAAATTGAGGGGGAGGAGGGCTTGGAACTCAGGTCTTGTGACTCCCAATTTGGCACTCTATCTCCTCTACCCCCTAGATAGATGGAGATTCCAACCCCCAACACCAGATCGCTCTGCTAATCCACAAAGCAGTTGCTGTTCTCTGCTGAGGGGGGTGGAGAAGCCTTAGATGCATGAGTGATTATTCTTTTCATAAAGATCTACCATATTTATCATCATTTCCACAAAGGTGGCAGGAGGGTCATCCTCCCCATAACATCACCATTAAATGCTTCATTCTACCCCATTCTCCCTGGTAAAAAAGGTCAGTTTTTGATATAGAGATAAAATGTGGTCCTATCTTTCATTCCTTTGGAAATCCCCAAAGAATGACTTTGATACCTAGAACCTAATTAGGGATGTGGAAGACAGAGATGCTTCTGGGAGATCCACTTGCTTGTTCAGAATGGGAATAGGACCCTATAATAGGGTATGTGTTCCAAGGAGGTCAAAGACAGAATGGAATTTTTCTCGTGTTCCCCCGTATTAATAGCGCTGCTTTGTGGGAGAGCAAAAAACAAAACCAAAAACAGATGGGAAAGAACAAAGTAGGTGCTCAGCGATCAGGGAAAGGCTGAACGATCCATAGAAGATGAATGTAATAGAATATCGTTGTTAGAAATGATGATTAGGAAGAATTCAGAGAAGTCTGGAAGAGCCGACAAAGAGCAAAACTAGAAGAACCATCAAGAAACATGATCAGCGACATAAAGGAAAAGAATCCTGAATTTTGATCAACTGGAACTACCCATCTTAGCTGAGGAGAACGGATGAAGAAACACCCTTCCCTTCTTTCTGCTGAGGTGGCCAAGGGTCTGCAAAGTCACATACCCCGTGACATACAGGTGCTATGTTGATTGATTGTTTTCATTGTTTTCCTTCATTATGTGGCAGTTTTCAGTGGTGGGGAGGTATGTATCAGGAAATGATTGGGGTATGTAAAGAAGTGAAACCCTTTTTTAAAAAATTGGGTGTGAGAACATATTTCCTTCTGAGCATAGTGCTTCTGACACAGCCAAGGTCCAGCCTGAGGTGCCAGCTCCTGTGGTGTCAAGATCGCAGCAGACTGGCCTGCCACTCAGCAGGGCATAATCTTTGGCAGCCCCTTTGGGGGTCCCAGGCTGAAGACTGGATATGGGTGCAGACTGGCCTGCCACTCGGCAGGGCATAATCTTTGGCAGCCCCTTTGGGCATCCCAGGCTAAGACTGGATATGGGTGCAGACTGACCTGTCATTTGGTAGGGCATAATCTTTGGCAGTCCCTTTGGGGGTCCCAGGCTGAATGCAGCATCTAGGTGGGCCCAATGCTTTTCTACAGCCTTGAGGGGCTAAAATTACCCTTTTTCTATTTTAGATTGATAGAACATCTAGTAAGTGCATCCTCTGTGCCAGGCACTCTGCTAAGTACTGGGGATGCAAATATTAGCCACTTGGCTGGTCTCAGCTCTTAAGGAGCTTCTATTCCTAATAGGGGGAGACACAGAATGCTGGAAGTAGGAGGAGAGGACGCATGGTCACATGATATGAAGATGGCTGCAGTCCTGGTTCAGAACAAGATGAGATTAAAAACAACACATCCTTAGCACATTTATCTGTCCAATACAACTGAAGACCTTCACTCATAGGACCTCAGACATTCTGCAGTTCTAATTACCTCATTTTAGAGGTGAGGAAACTGAGTTCTCATGGCTTGGTAGTTCTAGTCAGGAAGAATCCAGTGACACCATGGAGATAGTATCAGATCGAGAACCAGGAGAACTCCGTCTTCATCTGGGTCCTATCACCAACTAGCTCTGTGCCTTTTAGACAATTACTTTCTTTCTGGGCCTCAGTTTCCCCATATGTAGAATGGGAGAGTCAGACCCTGTCTGATGATTCTTGCCATCTCTAACACTCTGCCCTATTATAAATGTCTCCCCATTGTGGTGGGGCCTCCCGGGTGAAGGTGAACACAGTGTGACTACTTACTTGTGTTTGGTGTGAAGGAAGGGTGTCGAGTGGCTCCCTGGGTGATGGCTGGAGGCGGGGGTGGCATGCTGGGTGGGGTCGATCTGGACTGCGTCTTCACCTCAGCCGGTGAGTCTGGCATCGTCGCTGCCTTCTTCTCTGTACTATCTGCTGGAGGTGTCGCAAGAGGGTGGGGAAGAAGCAGGGGGGAAGGATGGAGGAAGAGAGAGGGAGAGCAGGTCAATGACAGCTGGAAAGGAGAAGGCCTGAATCTCCCTCCTGTCTCCGCCCTTCTCCCCAGGTGTCAGCTGAGACCCGTCCAGAGTGTGAGCTTCCAGGTGGCCATATACCGGTGCAACAGCCACGCCGCATACACCTGGGCAAGACTGCTTCCAGCAAATACACCGACCTGCCTCCAGCTCCTAATGAAAGAACTCTTCCCGCCCATTATCTTAATTAAGCGTGCTCATGCTACACCCAAGATAAGCACCAGGTGTTCTCTCACAGGCCTCCATGGGTGCCCAGGCTGTTCCTGGGTCTGGGCTCCAGGTGACAGCTTGGGGGATTAGAGACTCAGATTTTTCTTAATGACTGGGGAGGCAGCAGCCCACTGGAGAAGAAAGAAAGAGAGAGAGAGAGAGAGAGAGAGAGAGAGAGAGAGAGAGAGAGAGAGAGAGAGAGAGAGAGAGAGTGTGTGTTCTGGTGTTAACTCCTTCCCTGCGTGTCTGAGGCTAGCTTTGAACTCAGGTCTTCCTGACTCCAGGCATGGAGCTCTATCTACTGTGCTGCCTAGCTGTGTTGAGTAAATTGCAAAGAAGGCATCAACCTGCGTTGGTGGAGGGAGTTCCTCCTCTGGGAGGTCCTTATGTCAACAAACTGAGATCCAGTCCCTGTCCCACCTTCTACATGGTACTTTAAGGTTTAGACAGCATTCCCACAACAATAGCCTTGTGATACAACAACATGGTGGGTGGGTGTGTTTGTACCCATAGACATACACGTACATACACACGTACATCGATCTCTATCTCATCCTTTTCATTATATGGAGGACCAGAGTGATGGTCAGAGAGGATCCTGGGCGATCTCTGCCTGCTGATCTACTCTGTGGGAGCACCCACAGTCCTTCTTGTGGGAGAGGCAGCTGGCAGAAGACTGTGTGTGGACTAGTGCAGTTTTGTTCCTGAATCACAGAATCTCTGAGCTGGAAGGCGTCTCAGGAAGCATTTAGTCTAACCCCAATCTAGCACAAACCCCATCCGGCTCCTCCCAGGGACAGGGAGCCAACTCTTTGTAGGCCACCATTTCAACCGGTGGAAACTTTTTGTTGCTGGAGTTTCTCCCCAGGTGGAATTGGCTAAATTTGCCTCCATTGCTCCCGATTCTGCCCTTGGAGGCAAAGCAGAAAAAGTCCAATTCTTTTTCTTCTCCAATCTAAACAGTCCCAGTTCCTTCAGCTGATCCTTGTACAGTGAGGTCTTCAGGCCTACTGCCATCTTGTTTGTCCTCTGGATATACTTAAAGAGATTGCTTAACCAGCAACCAACCCTTGGCCTACTCTTCCATGAGGAAGGGAAAAGCAGGGCCAGCTTTTCGGGTATGACTCTGACGCTCTGACTCTCTCTCTATTTCTGTCTTTCTGTCTCTGTCTCTCTCTGCCTCTATTTCTCTCTCTCCTCCTTGGTTACTCTAAGAGGGATCAAAATGAGTCCTGTTTGGGGCTGGTGAGTTAGCCAGCAACATGGGAAAACTGAGTCTGTCAGTGACGGGATGCTCAAGTCTTAGATAACTCTTCTTCTAAGGGGACACACAGGCTTGGCACCTTCTTCCCCACATGAATATAGTAAGAATACACACTTGAATACTTAGTTCTGGCCGTTCACACTTAGGCAGCCTGCCTGGGCTCCTATAACACCGGTTTCATCTCCTTTTTCTGTGTGCACCTGGGTGTATGTTCTCTTACAGTGAGGTGGTGCAGTAGCTTGAGCGTTGGACCTGGAGTCCGGAAGAACCAAGTTCAAAACTGACCTCAGACTCTATTTGCTAGCTGTGTGACAATGGGCAAGTCAACCTCCGTCTGCCTCAGCTATCTCGTCTGTGAAATAGGGATAATAATAGCCTCTAGAATATTTGCAAACCTTAAACTGCTCTATAAATGCTAGTTTTTTTTAATAGCTCATTCAAATACATTAATCTTCTCTCCCCAAGGAAAGAAAGAACTTTGTAGCCATCAAGGTTGTCCAGCAATGGAAGAGGGTACTTTGTGAGCTAGTGAGCACCTTGTGACTAGGAGGGTTCAAGCAGGAACTGGAACACAGGATTTGGAGCCAGAGGGAACCTTGAAGACAGTGTGGTAGAGTACATTGGGAAGAATACAACCTCTGGAGTCAGGGGAGCTGAGTGCAAATCCTAGCTGTGATGTGTGTAATACTGGTGTGTTAAAGCTTGGGCAAAGCTTTCTCTTGTGCCTCAGTTTACTCAACTATAAAATAGGGAGGTGGGGGAGGGGTTGGACCAGATTGCCTTTAATGTCCTTCTGATTCTAAGTACATGATAATAACAACTCACATCTATATAGCATTTTCAGGTTTATAGAGTACTTCCCCCATAATAGCCCTATGAGGGAGCCTCCCTAGGGTATTATTATCCGCATTTTACAGAGAAGGAAACTGGGCACCTGTCAGGCATGCAGCAGAGGGGATGCCTACAATGGGAGCAGGGCCGACCCCCCCACCCCGGCCGCACCGATCTCCTGATACCCCTCTCCTCTCTGGCACAAGATAATAACCTCCGGGTGGGCAAGGAGGGCCTGGGACAGTGCTGAGCAGGCTGAAGAGCCGGACACTTCTGCTCCATAGGACCGACACGGACGTCTGCCCGGCTGAGTGAGGCCCTGGAGCAGAAGGGTGGAGGAGGGCACTGAGGGAGGAGAGACCAGTAAACAGATCCCAGCTAAACAAGCTCTAGCCCAGCACCTGCTGCTCCGATCAGCTGCAGCCGGGCTGTTCTCCCTCCCTCTCTGCTGACAGCCTTACCGCCCCCCCTCCCTCCGGCCCTCCCTCCGGTCATCCCTCTTTCTCTTTCTCTCTCCTGTCTGCAAAGATTCACTTCTCTGATGGCTCAGCACATGTGTGACCACAGCTGTGGGGATCTGTCAAAGGGTTATACGGCTGGACCCGGGCCTGCGGAGCCCCACCGAGGACCAAACATGGAAAACCTCGACTCGCCTGGCTGGGAAGGCCCTGCCAGCATCTGGGAGAAGGTGTCATTGCCCTTATGGGGCCCAGAGCCCCATGGGTTTTGTTCCTGGCCTGGAGGCCACTTAAATCTAACATGGTCTCTGTCTGATCTGACACATGTGCCCCAGGATCAACAGTCGTTAGAGAAGTGCTGCTCCTGTCTAAATAAAGTCTCAGACTTCTGCAAAGCAAGACTGATATTCTCTCTCTCTCTCTCTCTCTCTCTCTCTCTCTCTCTCTCTCTCTCTCTCTTTCCCCCCTCCCTCTCTCCTCTCCTCTCTCTCTTCTTCTCCCACTTCCCTCTCTCACCTTGTCTCTCCATTTCACTCTCATCTCTCCTCTCTCCCTCACCCTTTCCTTCTTTCTCTTCTCTCTCATCTCCTCTCTAATTCTCTCTCCTCTCATCTCCTTTCTCTCTCTCTGTGTGTCTGTCTCTCTCTGTCTCTGTCTCTCTGTCTCTGTCTGTCTCTCTGTCTCTGTCTTTCTCTTTCTCTCTCCCCACCCCCATTAATTGGAGAATAACCTCTAGGCCTTCCATTTTACCCCTTTTAAGGCACTTTTAAGACTAGGGCTTTAATTTTACAAAGCCCATGGGAACAGGTTGCATGGATGGTGATATGTCCTATTTTCCAAATGAAGAAAGTGAGCTTCAGTGAGATGTAGGGGGCAGTGTGGCGGAGTGGAAAAAACAGCGGCTTCAGTAACAATAGGTGACTTTAAGGATAAAAAGCACATTACACACATGATCTCATTTGGGACTCATAACAACCCTGGGAGGTTGAGAATAAGACTGTGGGTGTTCTCTCCATTTTATAGATTCAGTAATTAGGGCTCAGATAGGTTAAGTGACTTGCCCAGGGTGACATTGCTTGTAAGTGGGAACTGGAATAAGTTCTCCCCTGGCTCCAAATCCAACGTTTTTATACTACGCCGATCAACACCAAAGGGCAGGTAAGCCCATGAGCTCCAGAAATGGCAACCCCTCCCCTGCCTCCACCTGTCCTCCTTCCAGCCTGGCCTGGAAGCCATCCACCACCACCTGCTGACCAGCGCCACCATTAGGGGTAGACTGGCCAGCCTGGCTGAAGCACTGAAGGAGCAAGGAGGCAGCATGTGGTAGCCATAATTTAACCCAGGTGGATTAAATTAACTTAACTGACACTTTTCCCTGAGTCCCTAGTGGAGAGAGTCCAGAACCCTAAGCCCAAGAACCTTGGGGATAGAAGAGTTCTGCCCTCCATCTGTCCTGCTTCCAGATTGTCTCCTGCAGACACCATCATCTTCATCATCACCATCATCATCATCATCTTCTTCATCATCACTACCACTATCATCATCGCCATCATCATCTTCAACATCATCACCACCACTGTCATCACCACTTCCATCTTCATCATCCACACCATCATCTTCATCATCATCATCATCACTAGCATTTAGATAACACCTTAAGATTTCACATATATTATCTCATATGATCCTCATAACAACTCTGTGTAGTAAGTACTATTATCATTCCCATTTTATAGGTGAAGAAACTGAGGCTGAGACAAGCTAAGTGATTCATCACATAGTTAATAAGTAAATAAGGCAGGATTGGGCATAGGTCTTCTGATTCCAGTCTAGTTTTCAATCACTGCACTACAGCAATGAAGGGAGCAACCTCGGCGGGTAAGAGGCACACCATCCCCACTACCACAAACACCAACCACTGACCACCTGCCACTAATGGGCAGGTGGGCCCTAGCAGCATTATTACCTGCATTTCACACATGAGAAAACTGAGGCTTAAAGAACTGAAACTGACAACCTAGAAGTTGCCCAGTAGTGGCAGCAGCATCCCCTGGACCACTAGCCCTAATTCCAGGAGACCCTCAGAGCCGCAGTCCAGAGAAGCTGCCCTTGTGAAGGTTGGACCTGGCCAGTGCTGCTGTGGGTGGTGAAGTCCTCACCTCCCCAGCAACCATGGCTACCTGGACCTGGAAATGAAATCTGGCCTCCAAGATCCTTGTTACTGTCAAATGGTCAATATCAGAAATAGATATGTTTTGATTAATGAAAAAGACATGAAAGAAGACGCATTACCACTGCATCCTAAGGACCAAAGGACCTTTCCATCTGATTTGCAGCTGAAACCTTCCATATATGTTGTTTGCCCTTATTAGAATGTGAGCTCCTTGAAAGCAAGAAATATTTTGCCTATTTGTATCTGGCACTTTTCACAGTGCTTTGCACATAATGAGTTCTAAATACATGATTTTTCATTCATTCATTCATCTATTCATTCATTCATTCAGTACCCTAGCCTAGCTCTGACACTATTTAGCTGTATGACCTTGAGCAAGTCATTGTCCTTACTGGGCCTCAGTTTCTTTATCTGTAAAGTGATAGGGCTAGGGTAGATGATCTTGGAGGTCTCTTCCAGATCTAACGTTCTATAGTTGTTTTCTGTGGAAGGTCAGAGAGAACCTGGATTGGAACCCAGGGCTCCTGACTCCTAGACCAGCATTATTGCCCACTATATCATATTACTGGTAATCATCTCTAAATGCTACTTTCATTGTCTCCTCCACTCAAAAATCTTCAATGGGTCTCTTTCTTTTTTTAATCTTTTATTTTTTCCAATTACACATAAAACAATTTTTAAACATTTGTCTTTTTTTTTTAAATTTTGAATTCCAAATTCTTCCCTACCCACTCTCCCTTGCCCCCTCATTGAGAAGGCAAGTAATTTGATACCCTATTTTTTAAAAAAATTATTTTCATCTTTTAAAAAATATCACCTTCATTTCTAAATGCGTCCTCTGCTTTCCTACCCAAAGGACCATCCCCTGTGACAAAGAATAATTAGCAAAATTATTTAGCAAAGCAAAATTAATCAATAAATGAATAGACCTCATGATATATAGTATTTTGCATCTATAGGTCCCCACCTCTGCAAAGAAGGGAGAGATGTTCGTAATCATAGCTCTTCTTCAGGGCCAAGCTTGGTCATTGTCCTTTTTTAAAAAATTAATTTTTAAAATTCTGAAACAACACCAAAAAAGGACATTTTCATATACGAAGTGGAACAGAGAGCCATGATTTATATGTGAAACCATGAATCTGTATTACACATAGCCTGCTTTTTTAAAAGAATCTAATAAATTCATTATGTTACTTTTGAAGCCAGTTGGCTTGAAAGTATTTCCTTTCAAACTTCCTTCTGCTCCCTTCTGTGCATTTTCAAAAATGCTTCGGTGACCATCTTTTTTTGGGCGGTGGGGTCAGGGGGTTGGAGGCAACATTTATTATTAGTGTCTCTCCCCAGAAATCTTCTCTTCCAATTGAGAAGAAAAACAAAACCTTTATAACCAATAAACATAGTTAAACAAAACAAATCCACGTGTTGGCCACCTCCAAACATGTATATTGCATTCTGTACCTGGAATCCACCACCTCTGACAAGAGGTAGGTAAGATTGCTCATCAATACCACTTTCTATGAGAAGTCTTTTCCAATTCCATTCAATGCTAGTCCTTTCCTTCTGAGTCTATGCTCCAGTTTACCAAATGGGTAGCGAAGTGGTGCAGTAGATAGAGTGCTGGGTTCAAATCTGGCCTCAGACACTTACTAGCTGTGTGACCCTAGGCAAGTCACTTAACTCTGTTTGCTTCAGTTTCTCATCTGTAAAATGAGCTAGAGAAGGAAATGACAAACCACTCCAGTATCTCTGCCAAGAAAACCCCAAATGGGGTCACAAAGAGTTGGACATAAGTGAAATGACCAAATCTCTCTCTCTCTCTCTCTCTCCCTCTGTCTTTCTCTGTCTCTGTCTGTCTTGCTTTCTCTCTCTAAATATATATATATATGTATATATACACATATAAATACACATATGTATATATATGCATATACCTATGCATACACATGCAAACATAGTTCCTTCGAACATAGTTGTTCGAATGTTGTCTCCCTCGTTAGATTATCAGCTCTTTGAAGACAAGCAATGTTTTTGACTTGCCTTGAATAGCTAGTACTAGGCACAGCGCCTAGCACATAGTGGGCACTTAGTAAATCCTTGTTGACATAACTCTGGAGTCAGGATCAGCCTTTACATAGATCAGAGTTCTTCCATCTTTCAAAGTTATTTTTCTTTAAAATATCTCTATTAGAATATTGTAGATCTTGTTTTCCTGGTTCCACTCATTCTACCTGGCATCAGTTCTGGGTCCCTATTTTTAGTGTATCAAGTATAAACCTTTGTTTCTGGAATTTAAGGTTCTCCACCTCTGGGATTATTTTTCACTCCTCTCCCTCAATCATAGGCTGTTTCTAGACAAGCCAGCCTCCTCACTTCCCATGAATACACTATGCTTATCCCTCATTTCCCCTTGTTCCATTACCCAGTGGGCTTTCACTCTTTCCTCTGCTTATCCACATCCTACCTGCCCTTTGAGGCCCAACTCAAGGGCCACCTTGCTTGACTCCTCTGGCCTTCAGTGATTTCTCTCTCCTCTGGACTAGTCTGTACCTGTTGTCTTCACCACAGCCTTATCTTTATTATCTGCCAACAATTTCTTAAGTCACACGTAAATTCCTTGAGGTCAAAAATCATGTCTTAGAGACACTCGCAGATTGCCCATGACCCCTGATGGAGTACCTTAAGCACAGTAAATGCTCAATAAATACTCAATGACTGGTTGCTAAGCTCTTGGAGGACAATCAGTGGCCCTTGTCCTATTCCTGTGGCCTGGCCTGGCCCGGAGTCTGGGCCTTCTTGCCATTCTGGAATCCCATCAGGACCAAACCAAAGAGAAGGGCTGTCTGGGAGGCAGATGAAGCCAAGGGCTTCTCCCAGCCAGCTGCCTTTTTTTCTCTGGTCAGTGTGCTGTATGTAACCAGAGACATCAGGAGCCTGAGCTGTGGTCGGCAAAGTGATCACGCAGAGAAGATGGGAGTTGCACCAGAGACTCACCCACCTCCCTTCCCATATGGCTCTTTTGCTCCTGACTTCAAGGCTCTCCATTGCTGTCTATAAAAGGGAGGTAGAGTGTGGCACTGACCTTTTGCTTATGCACAGGTCACAGCTGACTTTTGCACAGCCCTCCCACACTTAAATCCATTTCACTTGTATGTCATGGCATCACCTCCCTGACGTCATGGTCTTCTTTGAGAACAAAGGACAAACAACAACAACAACTATAATTCAGTGAGGATCCCCCCACCCTGAGGGGCTATCACAGAAAACATTGGACTGGGGCTCTTGTCAAAGCTGTCTCAGCACTTGTGTGAGGGATTTGGGGCTAGTATCAAGGCCCCCGATATCCCTCAAGGATAGGCTCTACTAGGCAGCCTTACATAGAAGCAATCTGGACCTGCAGGTTCCAGGGAAAAGGAAACAGACCATTAAATGTCTGGCCTGACCTGATCTGGCCTCCAGCCTCCATTCATTCATTGCATAAATATTTCTGGAGCTCAGAATATGGATGATAAAGTAGAAAGAGAACTGAAGTGGGGTTCCTGGGACCTGAGTTTGAATCTCACTTTGTTCAAAAGTCACTTAGCTTTTCTTGGCCTCAGTTTCCTCATCTGTAAACAGAAGAGGTTTTATTATTAGAGGACTTGTAAGCTCTTTTCTAACTTTTGATCTCTATTCACACGTGAGGGCCACTCAGATACTATCAAACTTCTGAGATCATTGTAGGTACATTCTATCTCTCTGGACAGAATATAAGCTCCTTGAAGGCAGGGACTTTGTGCCCCCAGTGCCTGGCACAGTTGCTGGCACCCAGGAGACACTTAAAATGTGCCTGCAGATTGGCCGGCTGATTGACTGATCTTGGGTGTGGGCACTTTCTTCAGCAACAGATTGTAAGCCTTCAATTATTTAGCCTTTGGAAGTTTTTGTGAAGGAAAAAGCCATGGCCTTCCAGTCAACCTGGTGGCAATTCTCTCCGGACTTAGTTGAAGACAGACATTCATGGTGGGTTCCTCACCAAGGCCATACCCTAAGCCCTATCAGTGTGGGGAGCCTGCTAGACATGACTTATGTCTAATCTGAGGCTTCTTAGGCCTTTAGCAGAGTCACTAAAGGGACTAAGTTGGTGAGTTAAGTGACTTTCCATAAATGGACGTCAATTCCCTTATCTCTTCTTGTTCTTCATTTTTAGAAGGGGACCAATGACATCATGGTGTGACGTCTTGACTTGCGCATGAACTGGATTTAAGTGAGGCAGAGTTGCATAAAGTCATCAGGCTCACTCTCTCTTCCACAGTCGCTGAAGGCCAGCAGCAAGATGAGTCAAGATGACCGGCGATGGCCCCGGGGTGCAGTGGATGACTTTGGTGTCTTCGGTGCCTAACCAAGCTCTAAGCGCTCTACAGAGACTGCTTCATCCACCTCTGTGGCTCTTCGAAAAAATTGTTTTCACCTGTTCATTCTGCCGGGGAAGTCTTCACATGCTTGGGGTAAACGTGCCCCTAACTCACTGACAGGTTTGAGGCCTGTTGGTTATCTTCAATCTGGTTTAGCCTGTCAGGAGAGACAGTTCACAAGGATGTGGCTACTGTGCACGTCACAACTTCCTGGAGCCACAGGTGAGAGTCAGGTGAATCAGGTAAATACCAAAGATGGATGAGCAGCCATGAAAAGGGCTCTGCAAGCCTTCACACCAGACGTGCTAGCCCCTCCTGAACACCACTCAACCCCATACATCCTCATCTGTGAAATGGGAATAATGATACCTAGAGAATCTCCATCTTATGGTTGTTGGGAGGTTCAGTAGAGATTGCATGTAAAGCTCTTTGTAAGCCTTAGAGTGCCAACGAATAAAATGATTAATTTTTAAAAATTAATAATTAATTAAAACAATTAATTTAATTAAAATTATTATTATAACATCTTATATTTTTGAATGATTTTTCCTCTCGTTTTTTCCTCCCTAGCTGGGCTATACAAGAGCTGAAAGCAGGATTTCTTTTCATCGTATTCCTAATAGTGACTGGGCAGAGAGTGGTTACTCCACAAACACTGATTTGCTTCGCTGACTGACTGATGTCCATTTAGGAAATTTCTCTCATTAAGTTGCTGGTTACCCTCCTTAACTATAAATAAACACATTTTTCTGAGTGAGTAAGGGAGCCTCTTTCCTTCCCTTCTCTTCCCCCATTCCAGGGAAATCTTATTCCTGCATTTATTTGCTTACCATTGAGAAAATGACAGCAGGCTCTGAGCTGGGCCAAGTTCAATAGACCTCAGGGGACAGGCTGCCAGTGAGAGCCCCTGCAAGGCTCCATCCCTAACCTGGAGACCTGGAGCTAGTGACTGGGGAAGGGCCAAACAGCAGCCCGCCTCTTCCAGGCCTTCTAATTAGTTTCCCAGACAGTGGTAGCCTTGTCTGGGATTAGGCCTCCCGTTTCCTGCTCCCTTCCCTCTTTTAAGTCCCCCTCCCCTCCAGTTCTTCAGCCAAGGTCAGTTTCCATGTCTGGTGAAAGCTCCCACTTTCCAGACCCAAAGTATCCTGCTGTGGAGAAGGCTTTGGACTGGGGCCAGCTTGAGTCTCAGTTCCTGGACAACCTCGCCACCCTGTCGGCCAGCAGACGGCTGACTGCCATCCAAGGCGGGCTGATTTTACCTGTTATAAATCAGCCTTGAACAGTGACTCTGGCTGTCTCGGGGCGCATTACCCACCGGCAGACACTGCTTTCTGCAGCTGCATTCTCTGTTATTTCCATCACTGGTGAGCTGGGACAGCAGGGAGAAGAGGCTGGGCAACTCAGCTGCCTGAGTTCTTTTTGAAGAGGTCAAGAGAGTATCCAGAGAATGAAGGGCTTGTCTTCTGGGAGGCTGCCTGGAGGGAGGGCCGACTTTCTGTGGCCAGTTTTCCCACTGGGCTGAGAGGAATGGGAGGTCCCAGAACAGCATTGCATAAACTCTGGCCTGGCCCAAGTTCCTGGGGGCCCCTTCCCTTCTTCTTTGTCCCTGGGTGTAACCTTCTTCCATGCTGCATTAGGCTAAAGTTAAGTTCAACATCTGCCCCCACAAACCCGTTTTTGCCCTGTCCAGCTTCCTGGTTGCGTATCAGTGACACTAACGCCCTCCAAATGACCAGGGTCCTAATTGTGGAATCATCTTGGGGCTTGCTTTCCACTTATTTCAAAAGTCCATTACATGAAGGTTTACAAGGAAGGGGTTGGGTAGAAAGATCAACAAGCTGGAGACTCATACAGGATCACAAGAATCTAGGAAGGTCCCTCAGGGATCATTTAATTTAGGGTTGGGGAAACTGTAGCCTCGAGGCCACATGTGGCCATACTTGAGGACCTAGAGGGCCACATGTGCCCTCAAGGTTGCAGGTTCCCCACCCTTGAAAGGATTCTTAATCTTGGGTCCATTGACCCCCAAGAGTTTTGGAGATTTCCAGGGCTCCACAAATTTGTTTTTAAATATTTTGACAACAGTCTTTCAATATAACTGGCTTCCTTTTGTAATCCTGTGCATTTTATTTTGTGCATTAAAACAATATTCTGAGAAGGGATCCAAAGGCTTCTCTAGATTGCCAAAGGAGTCTAAGGCACAGAAAATGGTTAAGAACACCTGATCTAAGCCAACCGTTCTATTTTACAGAGCTAGAAACAGGGGGCCAGAGAGGGTAAGGCAGTTCCCTAAGGTTTCTATTAGTAGGTAGCAGACCTGGGATTTGACCCTGTGTCTTCTGACTCCAAATCTGGCACTCTTTCCACACTTAAGCAAGCAACAAGCATTTATAAAGCACCTACTGTGTGCCTGGCCCAGTGCTAAGCATAAGACCAGACTGCATCTCTAGCACTGCTGTAAAATGAGATTTTGTCCATCCTGCTTCATAGGGACCAGGGATGGATTCAAATGAGAAGCAAGCAGAAGTGATGGCGGTGAGTCCTCCCTCTGTCCACAGCTGCCCTTGCCCAATGCCCACTGATTTCCATGGAGAGCATCCAATGAGAGGTCCTGGCCAAGGATGGCCCTGGGCACTGGAGAGAGCAAGTTTTCAGCATTGGGAAGACCTGGTGCCAGCTGGCGAGGGCACTGTGAGAATGGGCACAGGAAGACTTTACTGAAGGGAGTCATGCTTTAAAAGCCAGCCCAGTGGTAAAAGTGGAAGTGATGAACATTGGGTAATAAATATGGAAGAAGAGGGCAGGGACTAGATGTGGGAACATAGCACGCCTCTGTTGGCCATATTCAGGTATATGGAAGAGACTGTGCCCATGCTCATTTGCATTTCCCACATATAATTTTGATAAGCCCCACGAAGAAGTTCTCAAAGGGAATGCTGGGTCCTCCTTTTCTTTTGCCTAGTCATTATGATTAACCTAGATCTTTTTGCCACAAATGATATTAAAAAATTAGAGCAGAGAGAGGGAGACCCAGAGCCCATGGGAAAATGGAGGAGTCACATAGGCCATCACGAGTCTTTTCTGGGCCTCAGAGTAAGCACTGGATGCAGGCTAGAGAGCAGTTATTATATTCTAGCTCTATTTCTGGAGGCCACTTCCCCCAGGGCCTTCATTCTTTGACAAGTGGGCCATTGCAGCCTTGAATGGGCAAGTGGGGTTGGAGGGGCACTATGCAGGAGAAGGGAAGTTCTTAGATCAGGTCCAAATTCATATATTTTATGCATTTCTGAGATAACCCGGCCCTTACCTACCTTTCCGGTCTTCTTACACCGTACTCCCTTCTATGTACTCTCTGATCCAGTGACACTGGCCTCCTGGCCTTCCTTATTATACTCAACAGTTATCCCTTCTACATGACTTTCCCCATCACAGTTTCCACAAATCGTGGGTCAGCATGAGAAATTAAATGGGAATTTGGGGGGAGTTTTGCAGAAGCCGCAGACAATGCTCAAAGGCCAGCAGATGACGCAGAGAAAGTTTAGAATCTCAGAAATGCATAAAATATATGTATGGTATTGTATGATATAAACCCAAATTTTACAAAAGCTACTGTAACCACCCCATAAAAGAAAAAGAAAAAAAAAATCAGACTTCTTCTCCTGTACGAAGGGAGAGCCGAAATATTGTATGCAGATTTTCTAGATCAAAGGGGAGATGTATTTCCCAGCCCTGTCTGCCATGTGGCCCCTTCCTCATCACTACTTCCTGGCTTCCATGGCTTCCTTCCAGTCTCAGGTAAAGTCCTACCTTCTTCAAGAAGGCTTTTCCAGTTCTTAATCTTAGTGCCTTCCCTTTAAGACTAGCTCTAATGTACTTGTCTATATCTTATTTGTCCATAGTGGCTTGCTCATTGTCTCACCTTCCACCCTTCCTCCCTTAAGACCCTGAGTTCCTTAAAGGCAAAATTTCTTTTTTTTTTGGTGGTAGGGGTGGGGCAGGGTGCTTTTCTTTATATCCCTAGCACTTAGTATAGTACATGGTACAGAGTCGGCACCTAATATATGCTAGCTGATTATCTCACAAGGCTATTGTGAGAATTAATAATGAAAACTCATTACACTTTCATAGGGCAGCTAGATGGCTCAGTGGATAGAGCAGTGGGCCTGGAGACAAGAAAACTTGAGTTCAAATCTAACCTTTAACACTTACTAGTTATGTGCCTGTGGATAAGTCACTTAGTCTCATTTGCCTCAGTTTCCTCATCTGTCAAATGAGCTGGAGAAGGCGATGGCAAACCACTCCAGTATCTCTGCCAAGAGAACCCCAAACGGGGTCACAAAGAGTCAGACATGACTGAAAAACTACAAAACTAATACTTCTATAGGGCTTTCAATGTTGCCAGTGCTTTCCCCACAAAAATTCTGTGGAGTATTATATTCTCATTTTACAGATTGAATGACAGGTGACAACCCTTCTGCTTGTGCCTTTGATTCTTTCCCCTGTTGTCTCCTTCAGCATTCCATCCCTCAATCATTTCTCCCCTTCTTCAGTTTTCAAATACTTCCATAGGTTCCTCCCCTGATATCTACACATTTCCAAGTCTCTCCCATGCTCAAAAAAAGTTTCACTTGACCCCACTATCCCTTCAAGCTGTTGTGACTCTCTCTTCTCACTTTCAGAGCCATTTCCATTTGAAATTCTATCCTATCCCATCCTATTCCGTATTTCTATTTCCTCATCTCCCCATCACTTCTCAACTCCTGGCAATCTGGGTACCGACTTCACCGCTCGCCTGAAGAAGACTGGATTAGTGCTGATCTGTCATTGCTACATCCGGGGACCTTTCTCAGTCTTCAGCCTTCTTCATCCCTAGCCTTCTGGGTATTCTTTCCTCCCTGGGTTTTCATGTCCTTGTTCTCTCTTGGTTCTTTGCTTACTGGTCCAATCTTCCTTCCCAGTCTCCTTTTCTTCTACTCCCACTGTCACTGAACTCTGGAATTCCCATGAGTACAGTTATCATCTCTATGCAGGTGACTCCTGGATACAGGCATACCTCGGAAATATTGTGGGTTCGCTTCCAGACCACTGCAATAAAGTGAATATTGCAATAAAACAAGTCACACAAATTTTTTGGTTTCCCAGTGTGTATAAAAGCTATATGTACACCATACTGTAGCCTATTAAGTGTGCAATAGTATTGAGTCTAAAAAATGTACACACCTTAATTAAAAATACTTTATTGCTAAAAAAAAATGCTAGCTATCATCTGAGCCTTCAGTGAGTTGTAATCTTTTTGCTGGTGGAGGGTCTTGCCTCGATGCTGATGGCTGCTGACTGATCAGCATGGTGGTTGCTGAAGGCTGGGGAGTCCCTGGCAATTTCTTAAAATAAGACAGTGAGGTCTACCACATTGATTGACTCAACCTTTCACCTGAACACTTGGAGGTCATTGTAGGGTTATTAATTGGCCTAATTTCAATGTCGTTGTATCTTAGGGAATAGAGAAGCCCATTGTCCTGGTAGAAAAGAAGGTGAGGAGAAAAGAAGACAGGACAGGAGAGAAAAGGGGAAGAGAAGATGGGATGGGAGGGAAGAAGAAAGAGAAGAGGATGGAAGGGGGAGGAAAGGGGAAAGGAGGTAGGGGAAAGAAGAGAAGAAAAGAGAAGAGGAGGGAGGGGAGAGAAGAGGGAGGAAGAGAAGAGTTGGAAAGGGAGAGAAGAGGGAAAGGACAGGAGAAGGGAGAGAAGGATAGGGGAGGAGAAGGGAGGAGAGAAGAGGGGAGGCACTGGAAGAAGACCATGGAAGGGAAAGTACACAAAATGGAGACCAAAGTAGAGGGCAGGAGTTACATTCATCCCTGTGTGACTACTGATAAGAGAGGGAATGGGGGGTGGGTGGGGGGGAGGAAAGTGAGAAGAAAATCCCCCAGACTAGAATTTGAATAATTACAAACAGCCTCCTTTGAAATTTTCCTTCCCAGATCTCAAAGCACTCAGCAAGCATAATAAAGCTTGGCTATGCCATGTTTATTTGAGAAAAGTCTCCATTTGGATTAAGGTTCCTTCACTCTCCTCTCCACATTATCTATTAGCTTTTGCTTTCACTGGGTGAATCAAATGCGATCTGATACAAATGTTAAAACCCACTTTGTATCACTCCCGCCCCCCCCCCCCCAGCAAAGAAGACAATTGTAATCGTGTTATGGTGCAAACACGGTGGGAACGCTGAGTAAATACCACCGCAGCTCTGTCAACCAATCCAAACAATGGTGTTCTTGGCGGGGAGGGAGGGCTGTCTGAACCTCTTATCCCCTTCCCCCCACTTCTGATTCTTACACTCATTCACACGACATAAAAATAACATCTCTGCCAAAATGAATTCTTGTTGCCCCCTGGGTTCCAGAACTCAGGACTCTTTCCCAGAAGTTCTCTGGGATGGTAGTTAGAAGGCTAATAACAGTAGCTAACATTTATAGAGTTTAAAGGTTTGCAAAGCACTTTATAACTTTCATCTCTTTTGATCTTACAGGGGAGATAGGTGCTAGGATGACCCCCACTTTACAGATGAGGAAATTGAGGCAAACAGGGTGAAATGATTTGCCCAGGGTCACACAGCTAGTAAGTGTCTGAGGTTGGATTTGAACTCCAGTCTTTCTGACTCCTCTTACTTTACAGATCAGGAAACTGAGGACCCAGAGAGGGTGACTAGTACAAGTTTACATAGGTGGTAAGTATCTAAAGCTGAATTTGAACTCAGGTCCTGTGACTCCAAGTTCACATTTATTCCATGCTGCCTCCCTGTCCTTGGGAGGGGTAACATTCAGCCATTATCAAGTATTTGTACCTCAGTGAGGAAAGGGAAATGACAGCAGGTTTGGGGAAAGGTCACTGGGCACATATAAAGAAGAGGGCAAGGAGGATGATGGGACACCAGAAGTGTACTGGTCTAATCTGGTCACAAGTATTCTGGGTGTGATGATATCAACTGCTCACACTGTATGTCAGAGACCTCCTCACAACAAGTCTCTGAGATAAGTCAGGTGGGTATTATTATCCCCATTTTACAGATAGAGAAACTGAGGTTTAAAGTAAGTGGTTGAAATGGGACTTTAACTCATTTCCTCTGACTCTGAATCCAGGGTTCTTTCCCTTGGTACTCCAAAAGAAAAATCTTTAAAGAAGAAACTGAGTAGACATTTGGGAAGCCAGTGTCAAGTCTTGGCTCTATGGCCTCCTTCCTGGGTTGGGTATCATGGAGCTGGTTACATCTCTCTGGCTGATTTTCACAGTCCCCAGACTCCTTCTCTTTCTGGTCTCTCTCAGGCTGCCAGACCAAGATTCTTTCCTGCCTTGAGACTGAGGAGGGAGAACAGACAGCTTTTTTGGACTCTCCCACTGCTCCGAAAAACTTCCCAGAGCCACTAGTCCCTGACGCATGTTCCCCAGGGGCCCCGGGGAGACCCTTTTCCTTTCCCAGACATCTGATCCAGTTCCCAGGCAAATGTCGCCCAGCATTAATCTGTTCATGGAGGACGACAGATTTCAAATGCCGGGGTGGTAGGGACGGGAAATATCTTGGAATGTGCATTTCCAAGTCTCCTCATCAATCATTTGGTCCCTTGCTACCTCCTACAATCTTTTTTTCAAAGGGAGCATGTATACTAGCATGAACGTTGGCTCTGGAGTCAGAGGACCTGGGCTTGAATGCTCTGTCTGCCCCTTACTATTGTCTATGTGACTTCGGACAAGGCACTTCATCTTTACGAGCCTCAGTTCACTCATCGGTAAAAGTAGAGGATTGGCCTAGACCAGGGGTTCTGAACCTTTATGGTGTCATGACCTCTTGTGACTGACCGATGAAACATAGGCTCCATTCTCAGCATGATGCTTTTAAATGCATAAGATAAAATACATAGAATTACAAAGGAAACCAATCGTATTGAAATGCAACTACCAAAAAGTTGAAAGCTATTTCACTTCTAAGTCCCCAGGTTCAAAATCCTTCAGAATCCTTCCTAGGTCTCTTCCTGCTCCCCATCCTGTATCACCACTATTCTATATTACCAGATTTCTGACACTACTCTGCCTCTACCTCCTAGTCCTCAAAGAGTTTAACACTTACCCTAGTGACATTTCACTATGGTACAGCTCTTGGAGATTCAGGCATTTACAAGAAAGTTTCACAAGTGAGCACAGCTGACCTCTCAATCCTACTTTTCTGCATCAATGCATGACTGATGCTTTGTTTATATTACTCCCTGAGTAAGGGGCCGAGCATCCCTTGGGTGCAATACCGTGGACTCTCCTGGCCCATGAAGCAAAAGCTTTTGAATTGGCCATTTCAAGACTTGACTCCCATAATTTTTCTTGCCTCTCACAACACTTTCGGTAGAGAAAGGTAAGTGTGTGTAATGCATGTGACCATGTTTATTGTCCAAAAGCATGACTGAGGGAAGTATTCAGGTCTTCCACCAGCTGGCCTTGTCCTATCTAGCCACTTTCAGCCCTCCTCCTTCTCTATCCCCACACATCCCCTCTATTTAGTCAAGCTAGCCTCCTCCCAGGTACGATGACTTTCTTTCTTCTTCTTTTTTTTTTTTTACAATGACTTTCTCTTCTCCATCTCACTGCCACCTCTTGGAATCTCTGATTTCCTTTACAACTCAGCTCAATTGCTAGCTTCTGCATAAGGCCTTTCCTGGTCCCCCCAGTTACCAGTGCTTCTCTTCACAAGTTACCTTGGAACTACTCTGTATATATTTTGTCTGTCTGTCTGTCTGTCTGTCTGTCTGTCTGTCTGTCTATCTATCTATCTATCTATCTATCTATCTATCTATCTATCTATCTATCTATCTATCGCAGTTAGGTGGCCTGGCCTGGAGTCAGGAAGACATCTTTCTGAGTTTCAATCTGGCCTCAGACGCTTATTAGCTGTGTGACCCTGGGCAAGTCACTAAACTCTGTTTACCTCAGTTTCCTTATCTATAAAATGAGCTAGAGAAGGAAATGGCAAACCACCACAGTCTCTCTGCCAAGAAAACCTCAGATGGGGTCACAAAGAGTGGGACGGGACTGAAAACAACTGAAAACAAAATCTATCTATCTTTATATCTATCTACATACAGCTTGTCTCTACTATCAGAATGTAAATTCTCTGAAAGCAGGGACACATTTTGTTTTTGTCTTTGTATCCTTAGCACTTAGCGGAGTGCCTGGCATTCAGTAAGTGCTTAATAAATATTTGTTGAATGGTTGATTTCAGAACTTCTGCCTAAGCTGACCTTTACCCATGAAATGAATAGGAGAAAGGACTCCTTGAATCCAGTCTCTCTGGAGGATTCACAGAAAGACATGAACAAACACTGCACTGGACGAAAAGGCATGAAGGGGTTGAGATCCACACCAGTGAAGGAAATGCCTGCATTGATGAGATCCAGATCCTCCAAAATATGGATTCCCCACACATGAAAGCCTCCTCCCCCTTGCCATTCCATAACCACATCCTCACAGCCTTCAAATCTCAGCTCAACCCTGTCTCCTCCCAGAACTCCTGGTGACTCAGTGACCAGTTTGCATGACACAAATCCAACGCCAAATCTCTTCCCCATTCAACGCAGCCGATCAATTGTCTGTGCATGCCTCTCTCTGTAGCACCATCTACCACAAAGAATTTCAAGTGTATACACAAATAAAAGGTCATGGCATTAAGAAGCTAGAAGCAAATGGCTAGAAGTGTCTTTCAACTAAACAAAAGATAGACATAATGATGGAAGATTTTTAAGATGATGAAATTGAAAATTTTTTTTGCCAGTAGCTAGGAAAGGAGAGAAGTTGGTGATTGGGGGAAAATATTTTACATCGAATCTCTCTGATGAGAGCAGTTTTCTTCTATTTTGGACCAAACTTGTGATTTCACTGGTATAAGGAACTTCCAGGCAACAAAGTTGCACAACCAAAAGTTTGCCCTTTTTCTTCAAGTTAGGGTCTTAGAGACTTGGTTAGGCCACTGAGACTTGCCCCAGGTTACACAGCAAGGCTGTGTCAAGAGAAAGAAATTAAACCTTGGTTCTTCTGACTCCAGTGAGACTTTTTTATCCACTATGTCACACTTCTTCTCTGATATTCAACATCTACAGGGAATTAACATAAATATATGACTGAGAGTTGTTCCCTGGTAGATAGTACATCAAAGGATAAGAACAAATATTTCTCAAAAGAATGGCAAACTACTGACAACCATATGAAAAATTGCTCTAAATCATTAATAATAAAAGAAATATAAACCAAAACAACTCAGAGATATCACCCTTACACCCAGGAAATTTGCAAAGATACACTCTCTAAGAAGAGGCTGAACCATTCTACAAAGCAATTTGGAATTATGATTTTTAAAAAGTGAATAGAATGTCCATGACCCAGAGATCCCACTGCTAGGTACATACCCAAGGAATTAAAAACCATGAAGAAACTGGACAACTAGGTGGCACAGTGGATAGAGCACTGACCTTGGGGTCAGGAGGATCTGAGTTCAAAGTATCTGTGTCCTCAGATACTTAACTAGCTGTGTGACACTGGGCAAGTCACTTAACCCAGATCGCCAACAAAACAAAACAAAAAAAAAAAAGAAATGTCTTATAATTGCAAAAGCATTCACTGCAACCCTGGGCTCTGAAAGGTAAGTTTCATTTTATTTTGTCTGGAATGAAGCCCCTGCCATTTCCTGGCCATTTTCAAACCATGCCTCCACTTGCTTACGTCTCCTTTCTAGTTCCCCTTTATGAATCACCTTCCCCAATTAGAATGTACGCTCCTTGAGAGCAGGGACTGTCTTGCTTGCTTATGTTTATATACCCAATGCCTGGCACATAGTAAGCATTTAAGAAATACTTTTTCCATCAATTCACATTGTGGAATCAATGAGCTAGAAACAAAGTAGGTACCCATCTATTGAAAAAATGGCTAAACAAATTATGGCACATGAATATATTGGAATATTATTGTATCATTAGAAATGAGAGATATAGAGTATTCAGAGAACATGGGAAGACTCTGATACAGAGTGAAGAACCAAGAAAACAATGTATACATAATGACTAGATACAATGTAAATGGAAAGTTCAAGAAAATGAAATTGAATACTGTGTGATTATAATGACCAAGCTTAGCCCTAGGGAAGAGTTGAAAAAAAAGTATCTCCCTTCTTTCACTGCAGAAGTGGATTATGGGTATAAAAGAGTTCATAGAATTCATAGTACATAAATTCAGTTGCTGTGTTGGTTGATTTTGCTGAACTTTTTTTTGTCTTTTTCTTTTAAAAACTCTTTTAGAAGTAAACCTGACATAAAAAATAAATGGCATCAGTAAAAATAAAATAATCTGTCATCATGATACAAATCCAACTCCTCAATCTCCCAACTCAATAATAGCCCTTTCAATTTATCATCAGCATTTGATCAGCAACTTCTCCGGCATCAACTGGGATGGGGGTACCGGCTTTGATTTCCACATTAGACTGTAGGATCCTTGACAGCAGCTACTGTGTATAATCTGTATTTAGTAACTCGTGAAATCTAGAAAAGTTCATTAGTTCATTTGGCAAACACTTATTATGCACCTACTGCATATCAAGCCTGTTCTAGCTCTGGAGGCACAGATACACAGCTAAAGTGCCACATGTAACTCAGTTATCACTTAAAGAAAATGAGGACATGCCACGGAAACAGAAGGAAAATGAGGAAGGAGGAAGAATTCAAATCCTGTAACTGAACACTGTGAGACTTTATAACACTGGAGAGCCTTTCCTAGCATCTGCCCTTTTTGGGAAATAATAAGGACCTCATTCAGCCCTCCAGAGATACACATTTCCAAAGATTTCCAGAAGGGGCCAGTGAGAGAGATTTATATCTACCATGTGATTGGTTTACAAAATCCCCCTAATGGCACCTTTCCAGTAGACCTTAAAGGGATGGATGGACCCCTGGGATGTCATGTCCATGAAATAACAGCTAGAATGTTCCACTTTTCCAAAATTCCTGCTTGTACCTACCCCTGGGAAAGAGACATTTCCCAGAACCGCCCCCCCCC
>CM053625.1:343575963-343644291 GCA_028646595.1 Phalanger gymnotis | reverse complement strand
TCTTAGTCTACTTAGTCTACTCTTCTGTAAAACAGGAATCATAATACTTGTACTACTTACAACACCAACTTTCAGAAGAAAAACGCTTCGCAAAAATAGACATCGGAGGTATTATTCTCATCTCCACTTTAGCTATTTTATCTGTGGCCTTCCACAGTAGTCCTCAACTACACAAAATGCTAAGGTTGCAGTGGGTTCCCCACCCCTGGTTTAGAGTCTAGGCAGAAGCCACATATGCATGTAGGAGTGGTGTATGTATGTGTGTGTGTGGGGGGGGGTGTGGGCACGCATGCATGCCCTACCCATGATGCTGAGCATGGGGTAGGCTCATGGTGAGCAACACCACAGGCATTTATTGTGTCTGGGAGCGCCTGTCTACCTGTTGACACAGGAGAAAGGAGGATCCTACTGATAGAAGCACCGAACAACAGAGTTGGAAGGGATGTACCTCAGAGGTGGCTAGTTCAACTGAACCTGAACAATAAACCCTTTCATAACACCCCCGACAAGGTATCATTCAGGCTTTGCTTGAAGATGTCAAGGGAGAGGAAACCTCCTCCCTCTTGAGTCAGCCCATTCCACTCTTAGATAGCATTAAATATTGGGAATTTCCCCTTAGGATGAGACCCAATCTGCCCCTCTGCAGCTCCCATCCAGGGCTCCTCATTCTGCCCTCCTGCACATGAATGATAGTTCTTCAGATGTTTGGAGACAAGAATCTCATTCCCCTCCAGGCTCCTCTTTGCCAGCATAAGCATGCTCAGTCCCTTTAACCAGTCTCCATATGGCATGATCTCGAAATCCTTCACCATCTTGGCTGGGTTTCTCTGGATGCTCAGAGGCTTATCGTTGTCCTTTCTAAAACGGCATGGCCAGAATGAAATACTGTGCTCCAAGTATGGACTTAGGCCTCTCCTTCTGAATCTGAGAGCCTGCTGTCAGGCAAGATTAAAATCCTTGGCAAAGTTGACATGGATAGAAGAAGCTGTCTCTTCAGCCTTCTCACCCTGGACGATCCCTCTGCCCTTTGGCCCCCCTGCTCTGGTTGGTAAGTTCCTCCCAGAACCTCCATTTTGAGGAAGTGCTAAGGCTGTCTCCACGTTCACTCCCTCACTTCTCTCTCAGTTCTGCTCATGACTCTCTGGACTTGTCTTCCATGCCTCTGCGTAGATACCTCCCTCCCACCCCCACTTTTCCTGGTGCTCAGCACAGTGCCTGACATATAGTAAGGAATTAATAAATGCTGGTTGACTTGACTTAAATGGCAGGTGAACTCCCAGAAGCTGGTGGCTTCTGTAACCCAGGGGACCACTGGCATGAAGCTTCTTCTCCTTCTACAAACTATAACCATTCTTCATTGCCCACTGTCCGAACTCCACTGTTTGTCCTCCAAAGCTCTTTACAATTTGGCTTTCCTCTACTGTTCCCATAGTACTTTCCATGATTCTCTAACACTCACTTGGTTGTAATCAAGTCAGTTTCCTGAACCAGCTTGATCTCCCTATCTTCCCTTCTTGGAACACCATGCCTTCTTCCTCAGTGTGAACCTAGTGGGGACTTCTATAAAGAGAGAAAAGTCTATTCAGAGCCAGGAACTAACCCTACCCCCACCCCCATGGTGGGAAAATGCTTTTTAGCAGCCACCTTAAGTCTGAAACCCACCCTCCTCAGAGATTGAGTGTGTAGAGGGGAGAATGTGCCTCTCATTCAGGGAGGATGCTGCTATGCCTTTTCAGGAAATATTCCTCTGTGAAAGCTAATTGCTGCTAATTCATTAATTGATACTGTAGAAATGGTAACTGGTCAGTTAACCTTGGTGGGGGGGCGGGTTATACTGGATAGTATTAGAGAACCTCAAAGCCCCAAAGTACCCCTGGAACACTGAGAGAAGTAGTAGCTTACTTCTGGAGACCCAACATGTGAATCTGAGTGGGAACAGGGAGAAGGAGCCAAGAGTTTGTGCTACATCTCTTCATGGACTTGAGTGCATCTCTTTTCTGTACTGTTTTCAGTTAGGTGAAATAAATCCTCTTCTGTGTTTGATACATTGCTAGCCTGAGTGCTTTCATGGGAGTTAAGGGGCTTTAGCTTTCCTATAAAGACTTACACGTACATCACATTCCAACGTTCCCACCGGCAGTCCTAGTTAGGGTTTGCACCCAATTTCTGTGCTTTGCAAAGAGCATCATATGGTTTGGTTATCAAGAAGCGTGATTACTGAGATGTTCCCAAGACTGAACATGGTTCATGTAAGCCCAGAGTTTTTGTTCTGGGTCATGGGTTCCACATGTAAAGTAATTTAGCCAACAATTGCCTTGCTCTTTGATCTGATGGGATCTTGCCTCTCCATCATGTAACTTATATAGGCTTTCTTGTAGGATACAGTACCTTCTCTTTCCCCATGCCTGTTCTACTGTGCCTACAGGTGGCATCAATACCACCCCATATGATGAAAAATCTGGACAATGGCCATAGGCTACCTCATTCATACTATGTGGGTGACCAGGCCAGTGTCATCTACTCCCACTATGCTTCTGCTCATTAGTAGGCTTCTAACCCTGGTCATTAACACCATTTGTTTTTATTAAAATGTTTTATTAGTTTTCTTCCTAAAAACCAAAGCTGTCAATTCTTAGTGACTCTACACTGCCTCAGTAGGACCTTTTCATCTAACAAAGCAGTTTAATTAAGCAAAAGAAATTAATACTTTGGTGGCTAAGTCTGAAAATGCATGCCTGTAGAACACTACCTAGCTGCCAAAGCCTGCTTCATCACAGGTCTTCTGACAATACTATCTTCAAAGGGCTATCCTAGTGACCATTGCCTAACCCCAGCAAAACAATTCTGAGGCACAGGACAAAGGCAACACAGTCACCTACAGGGGAAGAAGCAGGCCTAGAGAAGGAAGTGACTCTGGCTCACCACCATACAGCAAATCCCTGGTACATTTACTCCTTTCTCTGCTGACCTCACTGAAGTTAAGGCTCCTGTTTTCTGTGGCCCTGGAATGCTGCCAACCCCAACACTTTGGGTTCCTTAGCTGGAATGCAGATGTTTAACCTTTCCTTTTAACCCTTGACATCCTGGTGGCCAAGCCTTCCTCCTTCTCTGAGCATGTGGGGAAAGTTGAAAGCAGATCTGCTCCAGCAGGGCCTGAGTCCCAGAGGAGGGACATCTAAATTACTCTCAAAGTTATAAAATGTTAGTCCTTGTCAACTTAAATCCTTGAAATGCAATTCATTAATGTGTATGAAGAGACACAGGCTGGGTGGGAATGGTACTGCTCTAGTTTGGGGTGAAATGGGAAGATTTTTTTCCCACCCTTGATGTCTTAATGAAGCTTGCTTGCTCTCTCCTCACTCCCAAGGTTGGTGTCATGAAGGGTGGCTACTCTTGACGTAGGTCTTTGATCCCTGACTCGACTCTGATTCGGTAGGAATTTTCTTTTTGGGTGTGTGGGGGTGGGGATAAAGGGCATAATATGTCCCAGTTGCTGCAGCCTGAGTCAGTTTTCCTACATCTGGTTTCCATTAAGGCCTGTACAGTCCAGATGAATAAGTAATAATAGAAAAATAAAAGGATTAGTATTTTCGACTCCATTGGTCCAGATGGGTCCTCCCCACCCCCATCCTCAACTCCCATTACCCGAAGAGAACCCAATGCCAAAGCCAGATCCTTCTCCCACCCCACCCCCAGTTCTCCACTTCACTGTGACCTAGAGTCCCTCACATTGTTTCACTAGTGCCTTTAACCCTCTGTCTTCTGTAGCCTAGGAGAGATGGAGCATAGATTTAGGGCAAGAGGGGATTTTAGAAGGAGAGAGTTTAATGCTATCATTTTAGAGATGAAGAAACTGAGGCCCAGACAAAAGTGGTATGCTCTAGTTCTCACAGGTTGTTGGGGGCAGAGCTGGGATTTGAACCTAGGTCCTAAGGCCACGAATCCAGTGTTCTTAATACTATTCGATGCTACCTTCCTTAACAAAAGCAGCCCAAACAGGGCTGTGAGTCAAGAGTCCCACAGTAGCCTTGCTGCTTACAGCCCCCTGATATGAAGGCAGTCCCCACTACCTGGTTTCTTCCCTTTTCTGGGAAGTCACTATGACCACTACCTGGGGGGTGGGGAAGAGGGGGTTGGCACTGACTTGTGGCAGGTGGCGATGTTGATGAGACAGGCTAATCCTTTCCAGTTCATGTATGTACTATTTATAATGGGGCAACTTCATTTTTCCAGTGGCTTTTTCCAGCAAGGAGGAAGATCTGGGTCACGTCCCTGCTGCCCTGCCTTCTCCAAGACCCTGGCTCCAAATCATTTGTTTTGCATAGACCATCATATCTTGGCCCACGGTGAAGAGAGCAGCTTCCCCTATTCACTGCCTCCTTCCCTCTGTTTCTCTTGAAATGGAGATTTTATAGGGCAGAGGAACAACCCTTTTGGAGAAGATATAATTCTGTGGGGCCATCTGTATTCAGATGCTTGAAAAGCTGTATTGCGGAAGAGAGAGTGGGGAAGGATAAGGAATAAGCATTATTAAGTGCCTCCTATGTGCCAGGCATTGGGCCAAGCAACTTCCATTTGATCTCATTTGAGTAGACCTTTCTGGGTGGTTCTACAGGGTAGATCAATGGGTTGTAGCTGTAAGAAGGCAAATTTTGGCTTTGCATAATCAATCGATGAATCCATAAACATTTACTAAATGTTTACTATGCACCAGGCTCTATGAATGTAAGACAAAAATTCAACCATCCCTGCCCTCAAAGAGCTTAGATTCTACAGGAAGAGACAGTATGTAAAAATATGGTAATTTGTGGTAAGGGCAGGCATTTCCTAACAAGGAGAATTTTCCGAGAGTGAAAGGGCCGCCTCATTAAGCAGTTAACTCCCTGTCACTGTAGGCTTTCCAACAGAAGTTGGATGGTCATGATCCAAAGCAGTGGTATCAAACTCAAAATAGAAACGAGAGTCCTTAAATTGTGTATAATGATCCCCATGGGCCACTTATTGCCTTAAAAACCACATATCAGCATCTATGTCTTATTGTATTTTTACTTATTTTGTTAAATATTTTCCAATTACGTGTTGATCTAGTTCAGGCCATACTCAAGAGTGTTGTGGGACACGTGTTCATCATCTCTGGTCTAGAGGGAGCCTAATGGGTGGATGAATGGATTAAATGACTTTTAAAGTCTCTTTAAGATATGTTAGCCTCTAAAATTAGGTATAATTTAATTGTTTCTTTACCCCCTGGAGGAGAGAGAGGTATTGACACTTTCCCACAGCTTCTTCCTTTCTGTTGATAGATTTTCCCATCAGACTCTTTTATACCTAAAGGGTAGAAAAACCTAAAAAGGGCAGTTCTCATTCTACCTAAAGGATTGGTGGCGTGTGTCTCAATCAGGCAGAAATGGATCAAGGACAAAAGATTCATCAGTCTAATTTGAGTCACATCTAGATTGGTTCCCCATGATTCTAATGGTCAGTTTCTTTCAGGCACAAAGTAATTGAGTGAGACTGAATCATTTTTAGTTTTCCCATAGAGCCCTACCTAGGGGCTGAAGGGTTCTTAACAAATCTATTTAGCCCTGTCCCCTGGCAGGATACCAGCTAAATAAACCATACCAAATAGAATAAGTCATCTTGAGTCTATAGATTTCTAAGGAAGCCTCTTGGACAGAAAGATTTGTTTATCCATTCTCCATACATCCAAAAGTCTGGGCATTCAAATCTTGGAAAATGATAAAGTACTATCAAGTATGTAGCATGGGGTAAAGAACACTAGGCTGGGTATCGGAGGATCTGGGTGTGAATCCTGGCTCACATACTATCTATAAGGCTTGGATCCTCAGTTTCCTGATTTGTAAGATGAAGGGTTTAGACTATTTGCTCTCTAAGACCCCTCTACGACACGGAAGCCATCTCAAAGAATAAGACCAGAAGCTCACAGGTCTGGATCTGGAAGCAACCTCAGAGGTCATTAAGCCCAGAGAGAGTAAAGAAACAAACACAAAGTCACACAAATAGTCAACGGTTGAGCTGATACAGTAAATCAGGTCTTTGGCTCTAATTTCAGAACTCTTTCTACCATACCACTCTATCTCCCATCAAAAAGCCTAAAGATTATGCCCTAGAAAGGAGCCATCCTTCCTTCCTTCCCTCCCTCCCCCTTCCTTCCCTTCTTTTCCTCCTTCCCTTATTTTTTCCTTCCTTCGTTCCTTTGTTCCTTCCTTCCTTCCTTTTTCCTTCCTTCCTTCTATCTTTCTTTCCTTCCCAGACTGCTTACTATATACACTAGGGACAATAATAAAGCTCATTAGCAGCACAATATAATTTAAAGAGTACCAAAAAATGAAATCTGGGTTCTGGTTCCAGCTTTGTCACTAACTAGCCTCATGCTTGGGGCAAGACCCTTCCCTCTCTGGAAAACCGGCCTCCTTATCCATCAAACTAGATGATGTCTGAGGCCCTTTCCAGCTTCAGGGCCAATGACCCTTCTTTGAAGGGTTCTTCAAATCAGCTTTCAAGGTAATGATGTCTCCCAGCCTCCCAGCTGCCTAGGAGTTTGTTTTATTCATCTACTAGAGGTGGGATACCACCTCTCATCACCCAAGATCCTCACCTTCACACTTCCTGCTCTTTCTCTCACTCTGCTCTCTGAAACTCCTGGGGGTGTTGATGTTCAATCAACTGACCTTGAAGGGGAGTTTTTCAGCTCTCCTTTAAGAGCCATCCTTACTGGGACCAGTAGAAACTAAGAACTCAGCACCCATTTCCCCTCTTCCCTCCTTGGCATCTCTATACTATGTAGCAGGGTGAGTAGGTGTCAGAAGAATGAAGTCCAATCCAAACTTGGGTGTGGGTAGCACAACCTTTGCTCTGTCATCAAACACAGGTCAAGGGTGGAAAAATTCCATCAGATGAACCACGAGAGGAGGCATTGGTCCTTGGGGACCACTGAGTCAGGAATCAGGCGTTTATAAGGGAACCAAAGCTGTAGACATGGATGCTTCCAGAATGACAAATGCTCCCTGGGAAATGGTTTTGTTGAGAGTAGTGTGGTGTAGACATAAAGTTATTAGGCTGGAAATTAAAAGGCTTGGGCCCCTACTCTGTTTCTAATTCAGCTGTGCCACACTGGGCAAGTGATCTCCCTCCCCTGTCCCTCTGTTTCCTTACCTAGTAAGTGAGGAGGTTTGGCTAGATCAGGGCATGTCATAGACCCCTTGGGCACTCTGGTGAAGCCCAGGGAATCCTTCTCAGAATTGTATTTGTAAATAATTGAAAGAAATGCTAAACTTCAGTTAGTAGCTAATGAAAATGAAGATATAATTTTTTTCTCTATCCAAGTCCATGGACCCCCTGAAATCTATCAACTGGGAGATCATGAGCTCTATCTAGAAGATGATTCATTCTCTCTCTCTCTCTCTCTCTCTCTCTCTCCTGGCATCTTGGGAACAAGCAAAGAGTTAACAAACAAGAGCGGAAAGAAAGAGAGGGAATTAAAATCTTCCATGCTCTCCAAATAGCTGGAAAGGAAATCCAGATGCTGGGAGCAACGTTGTCCCAGGGCTATAGTACCTCGAGTAAGGAAGAGCATTCCTCATCCTCAGCTGTTGGTGTGGCTGGAGCCAAGAACAACTCCCTGATAAGATCGTGGGGGATGGAGCTGCTCCATCTGGTCTTGCAGAGGAAGCACTTGGAGCAGGCAGCCAAGCCAGGGCCAAGCAAAGAAGGAGGCATGTGTAGGCTGTCTGAGGGAGAGTGGGGATGAGAAAGGGCTGCATACCCACCCCAAGAGTATGGAGGGAACCATGTTCCAACAAGGGCATCCTGACTCTTGAGAGCTCTGCCAAGTGCCATCCAGAGTGTGCCACAATGTCCTGGGGATCTTCACGTACCTTTGCCAATGTTAAACCAGAAGTGTGGAGGTGGTGGGTAATCATGGCGGAAAAAGGTTTGTGTATGCACATACATTTACACTAAGGTTACAGCCACATGTAAGAACAGACCCATGGGCAAATTTACACATACACATATGTAACTTACTTATTGTGGCCCATAGATACAAACAGGGCACTGTATGTGCCCTGTTTGTATCTATGGGCCACAATAAGTACGTGACTTGGGAACATGGATGGACAAATGGACACACTGGGAATATCCGGCTGGCAGGCTGGCCAGATGGGTTACTGGGAATGTGCAAAAAAGATGGATGAACAAATAGATGGCTGGAGAACAAATTCACCCAGTCTACTGATAGCGGGACCTGAGTAAGCCATCTAATCTGGCTGTTTTACCTCCATCAGACAGATGGCTTGTGTTTAGCCCACAACTGGCAGTCATTTTGGGGCTGTTCATCCAAAGAGGCCCTACTTGGGGATTCAAGGAAGTGGGGAAGGGTGGGGGTACCAAGCTGGTTTTAACTCTCATTTCCCTCCCTAAACATCAATATAAATACAACTTCCACTTTCTCTGTTCTTTGAAATGAGTCAGAGGGTTCAAATCTAGGTTTTTGCTATTTATTGAATTTGGACATGTAATTTAACCACTCTGGGCCTCTGTTTCTTCTTTTGTGAAATGGGTCATTGGGCTAGATCAGGAATTCTTAACTCGGGGTCCATAGACCCTTAAATGGTCTGGGGGCAGATTTCCAAGTCTGTGAACTTGGAGGAGGGGGAAAATACATCTTTATGTTTAGAGAACTGGTTTGAAAATCATCTCTTTTATTTTAAGCATTTAAAAACATGATTCTGAGAAAGGGATACTTACCTAGACTGTCACCCATGGGGTCCAGGACACAAAAACAGGTAAGAACACCTGGGCCTTTTCAGCATTAGGTTCTCTGGGCCTGTGGACTCTGCATGTTTTCTCAATCTAGATGCCAGGTTAAAATATAACACAGGAGCATAGGCTTGGTGCTGGCAGGGACCTTGGAAGTCATGTGACCCAGGGGTCCTTAGCCTATTTTGTGTCATGGACCTCCTGGTCAGTCTGCTGAAGCCCAGGGACCCCTTTCCAGAATGATGGTTTTAAAATAATTGATAATCAATTAATGCTACATTTTTTTGTGCAAATAACATTGTCATTTTTTTCCAATTCAAGTTCACAGATTCCCTTGAAATCCAACTTCCTTTGTGTGGGGGGGGTTGTGGACCTCCCCCAAAATAAAAAAATAAATAAAATGTAAAAAATATATGATCTGGTCTAACCCTCATTATGCACATCAGAAACCTGGGGTGTGAATTAGCTAGTTTGAAATCATACAGCTGATATGAAGCAGAGCTGGTCTTTAGACCACAAGTCCAGAGCTCCCCTTCCATGGGGCCATGTTGCCTCCCTCATACTCTTAGCATTTAACAAGGGAGAACCCAATGAATTAACAAACAAACAATAAAACACACACACAACCACCACCACCGCCAAAACCAACTCTATATGCTTTTGCTCTGGAACCCTTCCAGGCCTATCCAGTACTTATGGCTCTAAGGAAAACATTTTATAAGCCTTAAAACACTAGAAAAAAGGGAGTTGTCATCAATTGTACACTTTGAGAATCTGTGATTTCCTTGGTGTGGGTTACAAACTCACACTGTAACCACTCTGAGCTTGGTGGATGGTCTTCAAGAATGGTTGAGTTTGAAAAATGAGCAGCTGGTGGCCAGCATTCTAGAACTTAGCCAGATGACTCCTCAGAGAGATGCTGAGGTCACCATGTTGGTAGCTGAAGGCTTTCCAGTTGGGTAGGACTGCCAGGGCTTGGATTCTGTTGGCATCACTTGAAGAACACAAGATTGCTTCGCCACCACAACAAGGCATCAGAGGAGGACTTTGTGAATAAGTTACGATCTTGGTTATTGTCTAATCTAATTTCCTCATTTTACAGCTGTAAAATTTACATTTTACAGGGCAATAGACTCAGAAAGGCCAAGTCACACACAGCTTGAATGTGGCAGGGCCTGGACTAGAGCCCGGGTTTCCTAACATTTTATCCAACGTTCTTTCTGATGTAATAGCTTTATCCAGCACCACTCTCTCCCCCTTTAGCCCCTTGATCATAACACAAGTACCGATTTGTTTACATCTCATCTCCCTCCTTAGAAAGTGAGCTCCTGGAGGGCAGGGACAGTGTCTTTTTGCTGTGCTTTGTATCCCTAGTGCTTAGCACAAGCGCCTGTTACATAGTGAGCACTGAGAAGTGCTGGTTGACTTACTGATTTTTGAGGGCTCCCAAAGCCTTAAGGAAAAAGGATTATTGAATTAGATTTGAAGCTAGTAAGGTCCTTAGAGATAGATCTAAAGTGTCATGGATTGCTGGAGCTGCCTGGGGAATACGGACCCCTTCACAGAATCACGTTCGTTGACTCCATTCACAACTGAAGGAAATCCTCAATTTTAGTTCGAGTTAATAAAAAACTATAGATGTAATATTTTTTCCCTTTCTGAGTTCACTGGGAATCGTGAAATCTATCCAGAGCCCTCCAAGGTTAAGAACTCCTGATTTAGCCTAATACACTCTTATTTTAAAGATAAGGAAACAGAATCAAGTGATTTGCCTAATATAACATGAGGATGCGGATTTGAACTCGTGTCCTAAGTGATCCATAACTGAGCAGAGAAACCAGGAAGAGTTCCTTCTTCCAGGTCCACCCCTGTAGCTGTCCAGCTTAAGGAGAGTTCTTAATAGCCACACGCTCGATGCTTTTGGGACAACCTGCTAAGACTAAGAGGTGGGGTAGGGAGAGAGGAACTTGAGAGGCCCCAGGGAAGTGTGGAGTTTCTTTTTTGGCCCTGAACTTAACTTGTGACATCACCATGTGGCGTTTTCTCCTGATGCTCTCAGTACTTTCCTAACTGAGTCAAATGTCTTTTCTCCTCCAGCTGGGGATTTAGGGAACAGAGAAATTCTAGTGCTAACCCAAAGCCGCTGACCACAGTGGGGACTGAGCAAGGAACAGAAGTAGGGTTTTTAGGGCTCTGTGACTTTCATTCTGACTACTAGACCATGCCCTCTGGCTAGCAAGGAACACAAATCCTCTCCTTGGTTCTACGTTCTGTGCAAAACCCTTGTCTTGCTTGCCAAGTCCCAATATTTACAAATATCACCTCATATTATCATCACAAAAACTCTGGGAGGTAGATGTTATTATTAGACCTATTTTACAGATGAGGAAACATGAAGACAGAGGATAAAGGACTCACCCAGGGCTGAGGCCAGCCAAATCTCTAACTCTTCCCATGGGTCCTTTACTCGACAGATGTCCTAGCCTTAAAATAAAGGCAGTCACATCAGCTTTCAACAGCATTTTTAGGGCTTAAAATGTACTACTTATGTCTGAGGAAGAATAAGTAAGCATCCTAAATGAAAAATGGGATGTGTGGTACTATCAGAATGATCAGTGCAGTTCCCTCTGGACAGCAGGTGCAGCAAACCTCTGGTCACAGAAATCTGGATTTTGAGAGTACCACACTCCTCCTGAAAGTGGGAAGGTGTGGAAAGAAACGGGCAACCAGGACAGCTTCGTTTCACTTGTCTGTGTGGAGAAGAACTGGGCAGGCTGAAAATAAAACTCCAGAGATAGACCTGAGGCAGGAAAACCTGAGTTCAAATCCAGCCTGACATTTACTAGTTGTATTACAAGTCACTTAACCTGTCTACCTCAGTTTCCTCATCTGTAAAATGGAAAAATTAATAGCATCTATCCCTTCTAGGGTTGTTGTGAGGAATAAGGGAGATAATATTTGTAAAGGATTGTAGAAATGTTAGCTTGCTATTCTTCAGGTGTACCCACAATTCCTGACCCCCTTTGGTCTGGAGTGGTTTGCCTTTTCCTTCTCTAGCTCATTTTACAGATGAGGTTAAATGACTTGTCCTTGGTCACACAGCTAGTAAGTGTCTGAGGCTAGATTTGAACTCAGGGAGATTAATCTTCCTGACTTTTGGCCCATTGCTCTAGTCACTGTGCCACCTAAAAATTGACACTTTAATAATAGATTTGGATTCAAAGCTTAACCCAGGAAATACTGGAATTCTTCGTCTACTAGTGACTTTAACAGTAATAACCTGAATATATAAGGTGATTTGCAATTTACATCACTTTCCTCACTAATACTCTGAAAGGGAGGTTAGCAAAGAATTATTCCCATTTTTCATATTAGGAAATAGGCCCAGAGAAGGAAATTGATTCACAGCTAAGTAGCAGAACTGAGATTCCATCCCAGGAGGTCTTTGGACTCAAATTCAGCCTAGTGCTTTCCCCCATTATACTGTAAGTGTATCTTTGCCTGAAATAAACTCTTACCTTCCTTGTCTCACCCCTTCCCTTCCTCCTCCATAGCAATGCATCCGATCTAAAGTAAACTATGGGACAGTAACCTTGACTCAGATTCTTAGCAAACTTCAATCTAGACTGTAGCATCAAAGAGGCAGAAAAGGAACAAAGCATCACCGAGAGCCAGCACGGCTTCAAGCAGGTCACGCCGATCAGGTTTAAACATGACACATAGCAGGAAGGGGCACCTAACATATTGGATAACAGAATCAGGACCCAAAAATATCTCGAGAGGCTAGATCACTGGGCCAAATCCGAGGAGGTGAAATTTAGTAGTGAGAAATGTAAAGTCTTTCACTTGTGTTCAGAAAAATCACCTTTAAACAAACAAGGTGGGGGAAGTAAAGCTAGACAGTTGTTTGTCTGAAAAAGATCTGAGAGTTATAGTAGACCACAATCTCAGTATGACTCAGTATGGTCATATATCAACCAAGAAGGCAGTTGTGTGCAAAAAAGAAATTCTACGCCTGTTTGTCCTGGAGACCAGAGAACAGAACCAGGAAGAATGGATAGAGGTTCTAAAGAGGCAAAATGAAACTTGATGTAAGGAAAAATTTCCAAATGGACTAATCATGAGTGAGGAACCTATGGTCACATGTGACCCTCTAGGTCCTCAAGTGAGGTCCTATTCAGTCAAAGGGTCCCCCTTGAAGACCTAGAGGGCCACGTGTGGCCTCAAAGCCGCAGGTTCCCCATCCCTGGACTAGATGGCCAAAGAGGCTCCTTTCAGCTTTCAGACTGTATATTACAGGGTGACCCCAAAATCTTAGTGTGGCTTTAAGCTATCAAAGCTTAAGTTTTCAATTAAAGCTTAAATTTTAATCTATTGAAGCTTAAAACCCCATTTAGACTTTGGGGGCATCCCATATTTGTGACAATTATCAATGACAAGCATGCATGCCAATGACAGTTCTTGGTCAGTCACTTCTTTACTGGAGATTGGAATGTGAGAGAAGGCAGTGGCCACATTTCAGTATCTAGACTGTTCCTCTGACAATCAGAAGAGGCAGTAACACCCATGCTCCCCTGCCAATGAAGGAGTCTGGCTCCCAGTCCTCTTGGCCCATTAATGGAAGTCTTACCCCAGCTTCTGAGCCATGGGATGTGTGAGAGGGAGTGGAGTTATGCCCCCGGACTCTCCAAGAGGAGGCTGGATGACCACTTTACCCAGGGGGTATTATAGAAGATAGTGTTTTTTTTTCAGGTATAGTTTGAACTGGATGGTCCCTTCCAACTCTTAGAATCTCTGATTTTGATTCCCTTGGGAATCACAGGCAGATGAAGCCCATGGAAGCAAGACTGGCTGTTAGCTCCATTAATGAGGTTAACATCTGGGGAGAGAAGCCTGCACCTGAGAGCCCTAGCCTTCTTCTTGCTACCTCCATTGACCTAGCAAAAAGGAGAACCCTCCTTCCCCCAAAGCCCTTCTTACTCAGGTGAGTTTGATCAAAAGACCTTTTGTTTCTGGAGAAATTGGGAATCCTTGCATTATTCATAGTTCTTTACCTGTTATTAAAATACATACACTTTTTTTTTTGGAGGGGAGAGGGAAAACAGATCTGCAATTCTGGTGATATGGTGAGCTTAGAGTCAGGAAGACCTGAGTTCAAATGTGACCTCAGCCACTTCTTATCTATGTGACCCTGAGGAAAATCACTTTCTCTCAGATGTTTCCTCATCTGTAAAATGAGAGGGTTGGGCCCAATGGCCTCTGAGGCCCTCCTAGCTCTAAATCTATGGACTCCTATGTGTAGAAACTCTCTTCACTAGAGCAGATTGTCAATGAGTCTAGAACTTATGGTCTTTTAAAGTTGCCTTGGCCATCGTAAGGTTGAGTGACTTGTCCACTTTATTGGGTTTTTTTTTGAAGGAGGAAGACAAGGCAACTGGGGCTAAGCGACTTGCCCAAGGTCACACAGCTAGTAAATGTGTCAAGTGTCTGAGGCCGGATTGGAAGTCAGGTCCTCTTGACTCCAGGGCTGGTGCTCTACTCACTGCACCACCTAGCTGCCCCTGACTTGTCCACTTTAGAAGTGGGACTTGAACTCAGATCTTCCTGACTCCACGGCCTTTCTGCCTACACCACATGTCCTTCAGACATACAAATATGGAACAACAAATCCTCTCTTTGGTTTTGAGGGAAAAAAAAACCCCAAACCAAAAGCAAACCAAACTCCTTTGGATTTTAACCGTTTTAACAGATGCTTCCTTTTGGCATTGTGCTGCCTTGTTTCCCTCCACCTCCATCACTCTCCTCCCCCACCTGGGGACTGGTTGTCTTTCACAAGTTTGAGGCCGGTGCTGAGAGACGAAGTAGTTACTTCAATTCTCTCTAAAAAAAAAATCTCTGTTTTACAAGCTTTCATTCGCCATTGTTTATGTAAACAGGTAAATTGTTTCGTGCCTCAATTAAAAACATCTGCCACATAAATGAATACCAATTAACTCATCCTGTTTTTAATTACTCTGTTAATTACACACAGGCAGCAGAAAGGATGGCATGGGAATAGGGGAAGCCTGCTTGCAATCCCCCCTTCTTCTCCTCCCCACCTCAAGCTTGGCAAGAATCTGAAATATGCCTAGATAATGATGGATTAAGGTGGTTGGTGAAAACAATGGCTCCCAGCCAGCTCCAGGGATTTTGCCTTTCTTCACAACTGCTGCATGGAGACCTCTTCCCTCAGCCTGGAATCCTCCCCTTTCAGGAAACCCCCGTTGGAGAGTTCCGTTTCTTGGGCTGGAATGGGTCACTGCCTTCAGATGATCTCCTAGGGCTCCGTGCCACTTTTTTTCTCCCCACTTCATTCCCCCTTGCTCTCAAGTCATAACTAGATAATGACATCCTGTCTCCACCTTAATGGCCTCTGTCCAGCCCAGCTCCTCTTTTCGTGTTTTGAAGCTTTACACCCTGCTTGGTATGGTCATTTTCAAGCCTAATTTACAGGGAGGTTACCACATTCAGGGATCCAGGAAGCAGAGCCGGGATGAAAGAGGGAAAGTGGTAGGGAGGGCAGATTTGGACATGACATAACCAAAGGGAAAACGTTCTACCAATTCAAACTGGCCAGAAGTAGGATTGGCTGCCTGGGAGCTAGTGGCTTCCTTATGAGAGGCAGGGTACTGTAGTAGACAGGGCACTCGATTTAGAGACAGGAAAACCTGGGTTCAAATCTTGCCTCAGACACAAGCTATGTGACTCTGGGCAAATCATTGAACTACTTTGTATCTCACTTTCCACATCTGTAAAATCAATTGGATTGCATCTAGTTCTAAATCTTCAATCCTGTGACCCTTTGATGGCAAGTCTTCAAGCGTAGTTTGGATGACTTAGGCTGCTTGGATAGATCACTGGCCTGGAGTCAGGAAGACCCGAGTTCAAATGTGACCTCAGACACTTACTAGCTGTGTGGCCCTGGGTAAGTCCCTTAACCTGTTTCTGACTCAGTTTCCTCAGCTGTAAAATAGTATCCACTTTCCAGGGTTGTTGTGAGGATCAAATGAGATAATTTTTGTAAAGTGCTCAGCACAATGCTTGGCACATAATAGGTGTGATTATTGTTATTATGACCACTCTTTCAGGGATGTGACAGAGATTTTGGCTGACTAGATGACCTTTGAGGTCCTTTTTAACTCCAAGATTCTGTACCTTATTAAAAGGAGTTATAATAAGAGCAATAATGCTGTATCCCATAAAAGGAGGTAAATAATAAAATAAGATATAAATAAGAATTAAAAAGAGTTATAATAGTAATATAACACTTATGTAGACTTTAAGGTTTGTGAAGTACTTCGAATATATAATCTTATTTTGGGGCCTTAAATGATCCTGTGAGGAGCAGAAGAATTAATTAGTCACTAAAAGAGCTCAGGGAATGTCTTTAATTTCTCTCACCTTTGTGGAGAAAGGGCAGAGAGCCGAAGCTTCTGGTTACTGAGTTTCTTGGGGAAAGGTCCTGCCAATGTCCAGAGTCAAGGACAAGGGCCCAGCTCTCCTGCTTGGCTGGCTCAAGTACTGTCTGATCTCATCATCTTTTCTGCCATCCTCCAAGAGCACTCCCTCCTCTGCCAGGAAGGCCATAGAAGGGATTCCTATGTCTGTTTGGAGGAGAAGCTAGATAATAATTATAGTAACTCACAGCTATGTAGTACTTTAGGGGCTATAAATCACGTTCCTCATAACAATCCGATGAGATAAAGGTAGATTCATAGACAAGCTGGGGGGAACCATCTAATCCAAGGGTCCTTAACCAGCATCCATGAATTTGTTTTAGAAGAAAATCTTTTGATAATTGCATTTCAATATAATTGGTTTCCTTTCTAAGCCTATGTATTTTCTTTCATGCATTTAAAAACATTCTGAGTCCTCAGACTTCCCCAGATTGTCAGTCAGTTAGTAATAAACATTTATTAAGCACCTACTATGTGCCAGGCACTGTGCTAAGCACTAGGGATACAAAAAGAGGCAAAAGACAACCTTTGCCCTCAAGGAGCTTCCAATCTAATAGGGGAGACAGCAAGAAAATAAGTGTGTACAAGGAGATTGCCTAAGGGTTCCAGGACACAAAAAAGTTAAGAACTCCTGGACTGATCCAACACCCTCATTTTACAGAGTAGGCAAGTGAAGCCCAGAGAGGTTGAGATTTAACACAATTAGTTAGTTGGTGGCAGGGTTGGGACTTAGATTTAGGTCTCTTGACTCAGTCAAGCTCTTTTTACTGTACACCCTGTTCTGTCTCTCCAGGTAAGTAGTGCAAAGTATTATCAAAATTTGTAGAAGTATTAGAAAGTAATAGAACTATTATATAGAAGAATTATCAGTATTTATAGAAGAAGAAATGGGAGTCTCATGGAGGTTAGTTAAGTCAGAGCCAGCACTTGAACTCAAATCTCCTGACTCCAAACTGACCCCTAAAGGCCTTTTTAGCCCTGAGATCTAAGCTATATTTGGTCTCTCCCATCTAGAAGCATTTCATGATGAGTCTCTATGAAGGACCCAGGCTGGTGCCCTTAGAACAAGTCAGACTTTGGTGGTTACACAGATACAAAAGCTAGTCTGGATACACTATCTAGGAATTCTCTAGAAAGTGTCTCCTCTACCCTGGGGGATCCCTATGTGGGAAGCTGTCTGCTGATGACAGTACTTCTTAAAGAGGCCTATTCACTGAATAGGCAACACCTCGCTTTAAGTGAATACATGAAAAGACCTTAGTCTGAAAGGCCAGGGTCTCCCATTGCACCCTGGACCATTTCCAGTCATCCCGATGAATATCTGGTCACTGGACCTAGATGGCTCTGGAGGAGAGAGTGAGGCTGGAGACCTTGCACAGCCCTCCCTCACTCAAATCAAAGTCAACTGCAAGTCATGTCATCATTTCCCTCATGCCACGGTCCTCTTGGAAAACAGGACAAACACAACAACAAGCTTGAGATCAAGCATGACCACAATGGACTCTTTGATGCACACCATGCCCAGAAGATTAAAAAGATTATGACCATAGAACATGAACAAGGGATGTCCCTACAAGTGATGTCATGACTGGCCACTGCTCCAGGAAACACACTAATGACTGTGGGGGCCCAAATGAGTCCAATCCCAGAAAGCATTTTTGAGCACTCTTTCATAGTCAGGCAATCTTTATGAAATGTGCCCTTGGGCAAGCCACACAAAAAGTTCCCTCAATAAACCCTTAGGATAAATTCAGTTGGGAGAAGGGGAGACAGAAACAGGGCATAGCAAGGTGACTTTGCTGAAAGGGGTGAGGTTAATGCAGGACATGGCCAGTGAGGATGGGAGATTATTCATTAGAGGCAGCTGACACAGTGGAGAGAGCTCTCGGCCTGGAGTCAGGAAGACTTGAGTTCAAATCCAGCCTCAGATACTAGCTATGTGACCCTGGCCAAGTCACTTGACTTCTGTTTTCCTCAATTTCCTCAACTGTATAATAATAGCACCCACCTCTCAGGGTTTTTGTGAGGATCAAACGAGATATTTTAAAAAGTACTTAGCATAGTGTTTGGTGCATTGTGTGTGACTGTTTGTGACCTTATTTGGGGTTTTCTTGGCAGAGATACTGGAGTAGTTTGCATATTGGTAATTAAGGTGGGACTTTTTTTTAAACTGTTTTAGAATGCTAAATTAATTAAGTGTCTTTGATTGAGTCTTACTAGGTGCAAAGCCCCTGGCTGGTTAGCAAACTAGTTCCCTAGTTTGAGAGAGGCAGGAAGCCCCCAGGGCCCTAAGGGGAGTTGCTAAGACCAGAGCTGATGGTATGCGCCTAAGTTCTGGTCCATCAGATGATGTTCCAGTCGAATGATCCGATGACATCTAAGCACTGTATAAAAAGAGAGAACAGAGTTGGTTGCTTGGAGGCTCTCACTCCTGGAGGAGTGTTAATATGGAGACTCTGGGCAGCCACTCTAAAAGCCTCCTGGCTTGTGAACCCAGATGTTGATGCTTTCCTGGTAACTATGAAGTGTGATTTGGTCTGTTTATAATGTATGTTTGTAATTTGTTTGTATTTGCTCTGGGGTTTGGGATGCTGGCTTTTCCTCCTGAACTAGGTGAATGATATTTGTATGTTGGATTAAAGTAAGATTGTTAGACCCTTAATGTTGCTTTCCTTAGTAAAGCAGATCAAAAGAACCTGTGCTGGCAGCTCTTGTTGCTGGTCTTGTTGGATCTTACACTCCTACAGCTGCTGCTAGCCAAATTGTTGTTACAGTTTGCCATTTCTTCCTCCAGCTTATTTTACAAATGAGGAAACTGAGGCAAACAGGGTGAAGTGACTTGCTCAGGGTCACACAGCTAGTGTCTGAGGCCAGATCTGAACTCAGGAAGATGAGTCTTCCTAATTCCAAGCATAGTGTTAGATGCTATATGACATATTACCTCTCCTCTCATCTCCTCTTCTAGGTGTTGAACTGATTGTTTCTACTACAATGAAGAAATTTAATTGCTTGTAGTGCCCTTTACACTTCACTGCTGTGGGACAAAGCCCAGACTTCTTCACCCTAGTTATGGCTCTAGTGGACATCAAACTGCTTTTCAAACCACCAATGGACACTGGTTACATATATGGCAGAAAGAATCTCAGTGTTTGTATTCTATGGTCATAATCCCTTTCATCTGTACAAGTTTTGTACTTTTCAAAGCTTTTTTGCCTGTGCTACCTCAGCTGAGCCTTATAACAAACCTAGGAAATAAATGGCTGGTGGTATTTTTAGCTTCCTTTAACTGGTGAACAGAAACTAGAAGTGGACTGACCTGAGCAGGTAGTTTGTGGCAGAGCTTGGATGGGAATGCAGGCCTGTGAGAGATTCCTCACCCGTATTCTCGCCACAGCACCAAACTCCCTCAAATTTATGACACAGAAGCACAATTTCTTTTCAAAAAGGGATCCCTGAGCTCCGGCTAGGGCCTGATGATTTCAGATGTCATTGGACCATTGAGCCTCCACTAGGGAGCCTTTCTCAGATTCTCTCATATGAAGTCATTCAGAAATGCTCCTCTACTGCATAAAGATGTGCACTCCCTCCCTTGGGCAGATCCTAACCCATCCATGCCTTATCAGCCTGGGTAATTCTTGTCCAGCCCTTCTGAAAATTTTGCATAGAATATCTACCCAATGAGCTGGAGTCTTCCTCTGGCTCTTTTGATTTTTTCTAATTTCTGCCTCAGTTTCTACAACTGTAAAATGAGCATAATAATAGCACCTACCTCCCACAGTCACTGTGAGGCTCAAATGAGATATTTGTAAAGCACTTAGCATAGGGCCTGACACATAGTAGGAACTTAAGATATGCTCCCTCCCTCCCTTTTTTCCTTTCTCCTATCTTCCTTTACTCCACACCTATTTTTCTTTCTTTCCCTCCTTTTTCTTTTTCCCTCTCTTCCTTCCTTCCTTCCTTCCTTCCTTCCTTCCTTCCTTCCTTCCTTCCTTCCTTCCTTCTTTCCTTTCTTTCTCTCTCTCTCTCTCTCTCTCTCTCTCTCTCTCTCTCTCTCTCTCTCTCTCTCTCTCTCTCTCTCTCTCTCTCCTTTCTTGTTTCCTTCCTTTCTCTTCCTCCTTCCCTTCCTTTCCCTTCCTTTACAAAAATGGATTCTCTCTCCCTCCCTCCAACCCCAGCAAAACCCTTGTAACAAATATTCATAGTCAGGCCAAACAAACTCCCCCATTGGTCTGGGCAGAAATACAGGTCTTGTTCTGTACCAAGTCCATGACCTTCCTTTCGCTAGGTAGGTAGCATGCTTTAACATTGGTCTCTGGAATCAAGGTTGGTCGTTGTCTCTTTGAACGTTTCATGGATACTTGTTGGCTCTCAAGCCATAACTCCCACTGGCCCTCACTGTTTTGGGTCATGCTTGTCCTTGCTGGCTTACATCTATTGTGCATCTAACCAATGCCTTTTGAAAGACGTGTAATTTTGATTCTTTGGAGATCAGGAGGTTGAATGTTTAGAAGGTCCAAAGTATTACCAGGAGAAGGGTAGTAATACATCAGAGAGGTAATTTCTATAATTGACATAGCAGCAACTTTACATGGTGTAGTACAGGGATTCTTAATCTGGGGTTAAAGGAGTCTGTGGGTAGATTGTGAGGGCTGTGAACTTGGATGGGAAAAATTATATCTTCACTTTCACTAACCTTTGGGTTCCTTTTGTTATATTATTTTATGCATTTAACAACATTATTTTGAGAAGGGGTCCAGAGGCTTCACTAGATTGCTCAAAAGGTTCATGATACAAAAAGAGTTAAAAAACAAGAAACAAAACAAAACAAAGATGAACCCTGGTGTAATGGGAATGGTACTGGACTTTAAGTTCAGAGACCTGGTTTCAGATCCAAATTCTATCACCACCAGTGCAATCCTGAGCACACCACTTCACTCCCTCGAATGTCAGTTTCCTCATCTATAAAATGGGATAATAAACCTTGCACTACCCACTTCGATAAGTTGTAAGACAAGCACTCTATAAACTTTCAGGTATGATAGAACTAGGAAGTACCATCTTATTTCCCTATGGCCCTTTGACTCCTTTGAAACATCCCTCTAATGTCACACTGTCCCTTTATTACTTTGTGGCCTTTTAACCACGTTTAGGGATTAAATTCATTGGTCGCCGTGATTGCTAGAATAGCAACTAAATTATTAAGAGTGGGTGGCCCTGTACAACTTGTTCTCAGACTGCCATGGATTGTGGGGAAGGAATAGAAGTTCAGACAACTTTATCCCTCTTCCCCTCATCCTAGAACAAGTCTCTGGCATCTGTTTCTTCAGATCTCAGTGTGGACATTGCTCTGACTTTAAATGAGGATACAGCAGATTGGAAAGATACTGTTACTTGTACCGGGCACAAGTTAGTTTTCTTAGTTTGTGATGATATAGAATGGGGGTTCTTAATCTTTTCTCGTGTCATGGACCCCTTGGGCATTCTAGTGGATTCTAGTGAAGCCATATTTTCTCATGTTTTCCAAAATGAAATGCATGCAACAATAAACAAAAGGAAACCAAAGGTTAGTGAAAATAAAGATGTGATTTTTTTTGTCCATCCAAATTCATAGGCTGTCTATTAAGCACTTACTACATGCCAGGCCTTCTGGTAAGCACTGGGGATATAAAGAAAGGCAAAAACCTGGCCTCTGATCTCAAGGAACTTACATCCTAATGGGGTGGGGAGGACAACATGCAGACCACTATGTATGTACTAAATATATGTGGGGTGAATTGTAAGTAATTTTGGCCCCATTTTGCAGATCAGAAGACTGAGGCTCAGAGAAGGAAAAATAATCTGTCCAGGGTTATAGAAGCATGGAGCCTAGATTCTAGTAAGCATAGATTTTGAGTTTGAATCTAGCTCTTTGGAGCCCAGGTTAAGAATCCCTGGCATAGAGTCAGAAGGGATTTTAGAGGTCATCAAATCCAAATGGTTTATTTTACAAATGGGGATACTGAGGTCAAGGTAGAGTATGTGACTTGCCCAAAGTCACAGAGGTATCAAGAGGAGAGGCAGGTTTTGAACCCACGTCCACTTATGTCAAATATAGCACCTCTTCTACTCTACAATACTGTCTCTTACAGGATATGCTTCTGCTTCGTGTCAGATCATATTCTGCTCAAAACCAGGTCAGCTTCACTCTACAAAGACCTCTCTGTCCCCTTTGTTCTTTGACAGGTTGCTCAGGTGATGTGGGCGGAGGGCTCTGATCCTCAAAGGTGGGATCCAGCCTGATGGCCCTGGAGGCCCTGAAGGAATCCACCCAAGGTGCCCATAGGATGTTACACAGGTTGAGATGCCAGCTCTTGGATGGTGCAGATGGCACTCTTGGCATGTGTGGCCTGGCGGAAAAATGGCTTTCTACTATACCAGGTGGGTAGAATCATGTCTACAGGGTTTTAAACTTCCCCAGACCTTGTACCTGCAGAGGGAATGGCCTCTGGCACAGATTCTGACTGGATGTGGATGGCTCTCCACCACCCTACCCCTCATTAGGCTTCTAGACATAGAGACAGCGAGCCAACCCACTTGCAGTGGGGTCTAACGTAATAACAGTAATCTCACATTTCTATGCTGCTTTAACGTTTGCAAAGCCCTTCCCTCGAGAGCCCCCTGAGAGGGAGACAGTATTATTATAACTTTATTATTGTGGCTGACATTTATATGGTATTCTAAGATTTCCAAAGCATTTGCAAACACTATCATGAGAGAATGTATAAAGCTCAGAGCAGCTATGTGAGGAAGGTCCTACTGGGATTATCATTCCCATTTTACGAATGAAAAAACTGAGTTTGAGAGAAGGGAAGTAATGTGCCCATGGTCACATAGCTAGTAAATGTCTGGGGAGAGATTTGAACCCAGGTCTTCTCTACTGTTTCTGAGTCCAGGTCCACATAGTCTGATTCCAGTTTTGCTCCATCAGATGAAGCCCACATGTTTACTATGTGCCAGGCATTGTGTACTAGGGAGAAAAAGAAAGGCAAAACTACTCCCTGCCCTCAAGAACCTTCTACTCTAATGGCAGTAACAATATGCATACAACTCTGTGCATACAAGAGAAATATATTAGAGGTAATTTTTGCCCTGTTTTGCAGGTGAGGCTCAGTTGTGAGCTGTGCAGGGTTATATCAGTGTGTAGCCTGGATTTCGATAGACATGGAAGCTGGATTTGAACCCAGCTCAGGTCTAGGGCTTTCCCTCCACTGTACTCCCTGGCCTCATTCTTTACTATGCCAATGGTGTCCTCAAATCAGCCATTCCTCCAGGGCAATTCCTCTCTCCTCTGCCTTTTGCTTCTCATCGTCTTTCTCCTCCTCCCTAAGGATGACATTCTTGGGAAGCGGTCCAAGGGAACAGATGGGACAAGGGAGAAAGTAGAGCGGTGGCGGCCGGCAGCATTGGTGGGAACGGCAGCTGCTGTGGGCAGAGCTCAGAGGCTGTGCTCAGCTGTTCCTACCTCTAGGTGTGAACCGAACCCTCCCTGTGTTTTGACTCACTCCACCAATCGGTTTGGGGCTGAACCTTTGGATGGTACCTGGGACGCCTTGCTGAGTCAACACATCTCTATGGGAATTTTCATCTAGAGAGCACCTGTCTGCCAGAGAAACTGAGATGAAAGTGAACTGTAAAGTAGGCACCTTCAGAGGATGATCAAAGAAAGAAGCATTTAAGTACCTACTGTGCCAAGTACTGAGGATACAAATAGAAGAGAACAAGATAGTTCTTGCCCTCATGGTGCTTACATTCTAATGGGAGATGATAACAGATGAAGGGGAGCTAGAAGTGTGTGTGTGCCGGGGGTGGGGAGATGTGTGCTGAAGCATAAATAGGAAGAGACCTGGAGGCTTGGTTCAAGGCAAAATAAGGCGATTCAGAATCCCAGAGACTAAATCCAAGGTTCTCATGGGATTGGGATGAAGAGGACCATAGATTTAGAGCTGGAAGGGCCCTTAGAAGCCAGCAAGTCCACCCATTTTAGAGGTGAGAAAATTGAGGAAGATTGAGGTTAAGTGACTTGCCCAGGGTCACACAGCTAGTATTTGAGTCAAGATTTGAACTCAGGTCTTCCTGACTCCAAAAAAGGAGGATGGCCTGAATGCAGGAAGCACGGTGAGGAACTGGTAAGATGCATTCATTCCTTCAGACATAGTAATAGGTTCCCATTTCTATGTATTTATTCCATCTACCCATTTAGAATGCTTCCTTAAAAAGGAGCTGCTAATGGAGTAAAAGTACAGAGTAAAAGACAGGAGAGAGAATAGGGAAGGTCCCCAGAGGAGTGGAGAGCACAAGGCCATCCTGGGCAATGCTGATAACAGAGCTAACTTACAGGAGCCCTCTACCACAAGCATGTAGATGGAGATATGACCAGGAACGTGGTCAATGTGTTGTGGTTTCCTGGGCACCTGGGACCTCTCAACAACTCAAAAGTTCTGAGTTCTTAGCTCTGATCAAGAAGACAGGTTCTTAGATGATCCAAATGATAAATCTAGGTCTTGGGATCTCACAAATGGGACTTCCCTGGCACAGCGGACAGCATGTGAGACTGCAGCAGTAGCAATGGAGACCAGAGTATACCCTTGTCCTGGCAGTGACTTCTATCAACCCCACTCACCAGCTCTTGGGCTCAGCTGGCTGAAAACCCTTCTGATATCTCTAAAATCATCTTTGCAGTCATCATTCAAAAGTACTTATTCATTTGCCAGGAATGCTGCTGGAGGGATTCCGGCATCCAGTTGGATTCGTCTTTCTGAATCGTCTCCTGCAAAATCCCAGATGTCAGAGCTGGAAGAATTTCTAGGTCCCTTCCATTTTGGCCTCTGACAGCCTGATGCTGTAATCCGCACAAATGGCTGGAATAGCCTTGCCTACGACCGTGAAGAGCTACGAGTCTGAATCGATATCTATGAGCCTTGAGTCTTGCTCAGAAGGGCATGACTTTCAATTCTATGGCATTTCTCCTGCCCCAGGAGACCCTATGTGGCTCAATTTAAATGCCTTTCCTAGTATAGAAGAATGGAACTCTGTTAGTACTCTGATGCGCAGGACACCTGCCTTGTGCATGCCTTCTCTCTGGTTGGATCACATATATTTCTGGAACCCCGAGACCCCTTTCCTTGCTATTTCCTAGTTTACTTCCCAAAGCCACTTAGCCAAGGAGACACTACTACTGACCACAATTAATCACACACACCACCGTTGTGGGCTGTCACTAATAGGCTCCCATCACCCTTAGAAAGCGTTTATTCATTTACCATGATTTAACCCCCATGCCTGGAATGGATTCTCTCCTCATGCACAAGTCAAGACATCACCCTTATGATATCATTGGTCCTCATTGAGAAGAAAGGATGAATAACAACCTCCACACACACTACTGGGGGGCAGCTAGGTGGCAATGGATAGAGCAGCTGGCCAGGATTTAAGAAGACCTGAGTTCAAATCCAGCTTCATATACTTATTAGCTATGTGACCCTGGGCAAGTCACTTAACTCTGTCTGCCTCAGTTTCCTCATCTGTAAAATGAACTGGAGAAGGAAATGGCAAACATCTTGGCCAAGAAAACCCCTAAATCGAGTCATTAAGAGTTGGACATGACTAAAATGACTGAACAGCAGCAACAACAGAACACCATAGAGCAGGTACTCCGTCCTTGTTGGTTTTGTGTAAATACAAAATAATAAATGTTCGTTGAATTGAACTGAATGAGAGAGGGAGTGGGTAGGTGTCTTTTTAATCAGGGCCAAGGATCCCCTGCTGGAAAGCCCCTTTGATAGCTATCATGAGCTTCTCCTTATGAAGTGACTGCCCTTCATCTCTTGACCTCACCAGGTGCCAGCAGTGTCTCGCTGGTGGTTACCTGGTAACAAACAGTACAGAGGATGAGGTCACTGTTGATAGGAACAGGTGTTCAGCCCTGTGTTAAACGATCCAGCTTGTTGAGGTTCACGCAGGCGCACCCCCATGCCTGTTACAGCCCAGCTGTCTCCTATTTGCTGGGCTGAAAACCAACCTTCCCCCTCCCAACTACCTTCTTCTTGTACTACAAATAAGCAGAGTCCACTGGGCTGGGGATCGGGATGCCAAGACTTCTGTACGTGTTTGGACTTGCCTTCTGTAAGGCCTGGGCACTGTTAGGGAGAGCTGACATCTCTGAGGCATAGGCAACACTCACTTGGCTGCTCTATTGTGAGGAACCCCACCATCTTTACTATCTCTACCACACACTGGACGTTTCCAATAAACTCTCTCGTTGGTATTGTTAGTTTTCTTGTGTATGTGCTACTTCCCCAACTAGGCTGGGAGCTGGGAAGAGAGACTGTCTTACTCATAGAACAGAATGTCAGAGCCCAAAGGGGTCTTTGAACATGGAATGTTAGACCTTAGAACTCAGAATGTCCAAGCTAGGCACCTTAGGACATAGAATGCTCAGAAGGACATTAGAAAGAAATTCACTGGTTCTGGAAATGACTTTAGAGGCCATCTAGCTCTAAACTCTCTTATTCTAAAGAAAAGAGAAATGAGACCTAGGAGGAATGTGATTTGTCCAAGATAACAAAGCCATCAGCGTCAAAGTTGAGCCTCACACCAGTGTGGTAGGATCAGTCAGATTTAGAGATATCAGAAGGGAGTCAGAAAATCTGAGTGCAGATATCACTTTTGATGTTTAGTGTCTGTGACCCTGGTTTAACCTCTAAGGTACCTCAGTTTCCTCATCTGCAAAATGAAGAGGTTAGATGCCATGGCCTTGGAAGGCCCTTCTAGCTCTCTATGACCCTATGAAACCAGGTCATTCATCCAACAAGCATTTATTGAGTACTTCCTATATGCCTGGCATTGTGAGAGCTGGGGATACAATAAAATGCAAAACTTCCCAGCCCTGTTATCTTTCCATCAGACCAAGCTAAAGTCTGCTCTTGAGTCATAATACCCCATTCAGATTTTTGTACATTCTGTTCCTTTAAGGAACTATTGAGAGCTTTAAGCCTGTGGTTGAGATGTTGATATCGATCATATGGAAATGGAAATTATTGACTTGCAAATATGGGCTGGGTTACTGCTAATTTGAGAGCTGGAAAGACCAGCAGAGCAGTGCCGGGACCCTTATACCAGCATGGTTCTGGTCATTATCCAGTACTGAGAATAGTGACAGAACTGTCTATACATGTATATATATGCATACACACACACACACACATATATATATATATATACATACATATACATAGACAGACACATACATTTTATTTAAATGTTAACTCCCAGGGCTTAGCATAGTGCTTAACATATAATAGGAGCTTGTGTAGGCCTTTTGTTTTTCAGATGTGTCTGATTCTTCATCACCCCTTCTGGGGTTTTCTTGGCAAAGATACTAGGGTGGTTTTCCATTTCCTTCTCCAGGTCATTTTACAGATTAGGAAACTGAGGTAAACAGGGTTAAGTGACTTCCCCAGGATCACACAACTAGTAAGTGTCTGAGACCAGTTTTGAACTCAAGTATTTCTGACTCCAGGTGCCATGCTCTATCCACTTCAACATTTAGCTGCCCCTAGCAGGTGCTTAATAAATGCTTATTTTCTGACTGACCTGGACACTTGGTACTTGGAAGGTAGGAAGGGAGGTGACATGCCCTGCTGAACTCACTCAAAGCTACCAGTCTGAAGCCTTCAGACAAAAGGAAAGGATTTGAAATCACCTTCATGTTGGTTTATCACCTTAAGCTTTACAAGCGCTTTCTTCCTGACAGTCCTGTTAAGTAGGGAGTACAATTGTTACTATTCACCCATTAACATTGGAGAGACAATGTGGTATAGTTGCTGTTTGTCCTTTGTTCTCAAAGAGGACCATGACATCAGGAAGGTGATGCCATGACTTAAAAGTGAATTGGATTTAAGCGAGAGAGGGCTATTCAAAGTCACCAGCCTCGCTCTCTCCTCTGGAGCTATCTGGGTCCAGTGGCAAGAAATAGATCAGGATGACTGGCAATGTCCTAGGATGCAGTGGGAGACCATGTCCTTTGTCCTTTTTCAGCTAAGATCTTTCCCAGGTCTCAGTTTGTCTGAAGCAATGCCCATTCAGTGACAAAGGCTAAGTAAGAAATGAGACCAAAGAATGGCCTCTTTTTACCTAGTCAAAACAAAATTAGTCTGGGAGGGGAAGACTCTCAGGCTTTCTGGCCAAAATAGAAACAACTACTATTTACTCATTCTGGGCCCAAACAATGACCAATGTAGGCTTGGGCTGGGACCTATTGTTGGCCAATCAATGAGAGCCAGGGTGCTTTGGGGGTAGTAGACAGACAGTGGGGGTGGGGGTGGAGGGGAGGCTGGCCTCAGACCCAGAGAGACCTGTGTTGGAATCACACTTCTGCCATATACTGGTCCTGTGGCCATAGGCAAGTGCCCCAGGCAACAATTTTTTGGACTACAAAGACTATCAAGCTACGCTGGTAGAGGAGGTCCTTACCAGAAGCCCCTTACCCTGATGAAATCACATCTGGTCAAATTATATACATGCACGATTATGTATCTACATTATATATAATGTATATATGTACATATAATGTATCTACATGTATATATAATATATAATACATGTATATATAATATAAATATATGTATCTATAATATATAATGTATCTACATGTATATGTAATATGTATATATGTATCTTTCTATGTAAATGTATAACATTATTATCCCCATTTCACAGATGAGGAAGCTGAGGCTGAGATGATTTGTCCTAGGTCACACAACTAATTAATATATGAGTCAGGATTCAAATCCTGGTCCTCTGACTCTAGCACTCCTTCCACCATATCACGCTACCCTGTGTTCCCTCTCTTCTTTTACAGACCAGCTCCCTCTTCTCAATTTTCCCATCTGTAAAATGGAGGGGTTGGACTAGGGTATCTCTGAGGTCTCTTCCAGTCCTAGAACCTGTGATAGCACTTGTCGTCTGGACATCTTCTCTTGACAATTGCATTGCTATTTATTTGATGCACGTAGATACTGTTTCTTCTGCTGACTCATAAGCTCCTGCCTTGTGCTTACTAAGAGCAATAGCCGGGAACTCTTTTGCTTGGGGTGAGGTTGGGAATGTGAGGTAACAATTCCCCCAGGAAGAGGGTAGCCTGTCCCCAGACAGTCCAGTCCTTAATCCTAAAGGTTTGGATTGATGTTAGAGAAGGAGCCAGGCTTTGGGAGAGGAATGTTCTATGTACCCCAAGGGTGTCCCATGGGCCAGGGGAGGACCAGGACATTAGGTAGAGGGCCAATGACCACAGTCTGCTTGCACAAACTTCTGACATCTAATCAAACTGCAACAATGAATCCGTTGTTGTTTCTTATGGCTTTTGGTTTTGCTTTGTTTAAAGCTTATTGCTTTTTTCCCTGGGCTCCATGCTAGGGAAAGATTGGACTTTTCACCTGGGTTCACTGGGTCTGGCTAAGCCAGACCTTTACTTGGTGCTTTTGTGAGGTTCCTTGCATACCCTATGGTTGCCATTGCTGCTGATTGCTCTCAGTTTGGGGGCACATGAATCAATGGCTGGTAAGTGCCACTCACCAATGTCTGTTGCCAGGTACCCCTAAAAGGGTGTCTATGGGTCTAATTCCATCACCCTACAAAGTGGGGGCCCTTGCCTCCATGTACTTTTAGGGCACAAACTGGCCAACTAGAAACTCCAATTAACCAGAAACACTCCATTGCTATGTCAGATAACCAAGGCTTTTCCATGTAGTGCCTAGAACCCATGACCTGAAAACCATAGTGTAATAGGACAATTTTTCTTTTTTAAATTAATTTTTTTTCAATGAACGAAAATCTATTTTTTCTCCCTCCTACCTCTTCTCTCATTAAAAAAAGAAAAAGAAAAACAGAACTCTTATAACAAATATGCATAATCAAGCAAAACAAATTCTTGCATTGGCCAATATGGCAATATTTCAAAGGATGTGATTTCATCCATATGGCTACTCTCTTCATCCCTCTCCCCCAATGACGCAGCCTATGAGTCACCCGTGCCCACTTATCCCAGGCGATCTTATCCACGTCCTTCCATCAATCCTCAATGGGAGTCTATCCAACATACTGTGGGCCTTCCTCTCAATTTCTTAACATTGTATGATAAGTCCAGAGCACATGGGCTCTCCTAGGGCTATGTGTGACCTGTTCACTTTCTTTACTGCTCACACATATTGCAATATCCTCTCTGCTCTGCCCCCCAAAACCAACAAACTTATAAAATGAAATGTACATGCTTCTAATATAAAACAAACACATTGACATTTGAGGGGACATGGAGCCATGATATAAATTCTTTAATGTCAGATTGGAGGATCCAGGTTTCTTGAGCGTTATCATTCATTCATTTATTGTTTTGTTCATTCAACAAATGTACCCAGTGGTATGGCTGGATTGGGATCCAGAAGGCCTTGTTCAAGACCTGGTTCCACCACTTACTTGCTATATGAATTTGGGCAAGTAATGTTACCCCTCTGTGCCTCAGTTTCCTAACTACCTTATGGAGTTATTTTGAGGAAATCTCTCTGAAAAGCACTCCAGAAATGCGAGCAGCGTGAGCTAATATGGTGCTATGGGATGATCACTAGACCTGGAGTCAGGAGATGGAGATACAGATCTTACTTTGACCCATTACTACCTACATGATCTTGGCTAAGTCACTTCCTTTTCTGACCCCACTGTAAAATAGGGGGATTGAATAAGATGAGCTTTAGGGTTCATTCTGGCTCTAAATGGCACCATTTCCCAACGCAATGCCTTTCGCATAGTAGAAAACAAAGGTTTGTTGAACTCACTTTTCTAAAATTCTGAGTGCTGGGGTTTCCAGATGGGTAGAGAAGGAAAGTTTACCTTGATGTGGTAGTGTTGCCCAGTAGTGACAGCTGTGGCTTAAGGGGTTAGGACTACCAGGAGTCTCTTCGAGGTTCTTTAAGTAATTTCCTAATCAACAGCCTGCACCTCAGTTTCCTCTATCTGCAACTTGATGGGAATATAGGTGTTATGAAAGAGTGAGAAAAAGATAGAAGGAAAGGAAGAAAGATGGAAGAGAGGTGAGAAACAGAGAAAAAGAGTAAGATGGGGGTGGGGGGGATAGAAGACAGGATGGGAGAAGGAAACAAAGAGCTCAGAAGAAAGAGACATCCTTTCTATCTGCCTATGTTGGTTCATGCAATGTTAAAAATGGAAGGTACCTTACTAAAAATCTAATTTTCCCCCCATTTCCCAGAGGAGGAAACTAAAGTCCAGAGGAGCGAAGTGACTTGAACAGTCACCCGGGTAATGAGTAACAGAGGTGGGATTCAGAATCAAGTCTGAGTCATACCTAACTGATGCTTACAAAAAGTCCTGAAGTGTTCCTGAGTGGCCTATGTTCTTAGGTCAGTCCAAGCCAAGGAGAAGAGTCCCGATGCTGACCCAGGTCGGAAAGGCAAAGAAGCCCCTCTCATGTCTCCAGCCTCCAGCCTCCTTTTCTTGCACTTTCCACCTCCCCCCCGCCAAACAAAGAAATTGATCCAAGATGAGCCTGTTAGGACACTCAGTGGAGCCTTCTGATCAGTAACCTCAAACCCCCAGGCCGCCGCAGGGCAGGCTCCGGGTTGTGATTGCCATGGTTTCTGTCTGTTTACTGCCACCCCCTTTGCAACCAGAGGTCAAAAAAAAACCTAGAGACTATTATGTTTCTGGAGCATATGTTGAGAATTAACTGCAACATTGTTTTCTGACTAAGGGGGAAAAATTGAAAATAAATATATAAACCCAAGCCAGGATGCTGCTTCAGGCCTGTCTAACCCTCCCTGGGATCTAGGAGGAAATTGGAGACCTATTTGTTTAGCTTTAGCCCTGGGTCTTTGGGCCAGCTTAATGAAAGGCTGGCCTGGTGAGGAGAAAGGCAATTTGTAGATGCTAAGGCCTCTGCAGTTGGCTTCAGCTGGCACTGGGCGGCAATTTTTTTCGCCTGTTTTCCCTTCTAACCAAATAATAATATTGGAAATGCTGACTTTCCACCCCCTCTTGCCTCCACCCCACATCATTATAAGTGTTGGAAGGGAAGACCCAGAGAGTTTCCCTGCTGTTGCTCCAGCTGTGAGGGAGCAAATAGGTCAGATCTTCCAGCTCACCCAACTCTGAGGCAAGCTGGGTGGGTCTGGCCTCCCAGCTGTGGATCTGGGCCTCCTGGCTGGGATCTGGGAGAAGTGGAGGGCTGGACAGTTGGCTCAGGTCTCCAGCTTTGATGTGGTCAAGAGCAGGTCTCTCTTGGCTGCACAGAAAAAATGACTAATGTCTCTCGGCTGCCACTTGGGGATTGGGGTGTGTGTGTGCAGGGGGGATGGAGGGCTAGGGAGAAGAAGGAGGAGAGTCTTAGGCAAGGCCAGCCAGATGTGATTTAAAGGAGCTCAGCTACCATTTGGTGAAAGATTGTAAGTATTCCCTAGCATCTGGCAAGAATGGGAGTAGGGTTTTTTTCTGGGCTGTTTGGTGACTCTGACCACAATCCCATAAGGCAGCCTCAAAAATACTTGACTGATGCTTTTGTTTCAAATTGTAAGTTTTGGTATGGGGGTTGGGAGTTACCCGACATTTGCACTGCCCTACCTTCCTTAGCAATGACATTTCCTTTCCCTCCCACTCCTTCAATGCTCTCTTCACTGAGTTCAGTCAGGGAATGAAAGGCTGGATATTCAGCAAATATACACAACCCTCCAGCTCAGACACAGCTTCCCATGGAAATAAACCACCCAAGTGCCCAGTGACAGGATCATAACAAGCAGACAGAAAAGTACCCTGCCTTTTGGGCAATTATCTAACTCCAAACACGTGTACTACCCTTAACGTTAACAGTAACAACAACAAACATTGATATAGCATTTAGTATAGCCCTGTGCTAAGTGCTTTTTTAATTATTATCTCATTTAATACTCATAATAACCCTGGGAGCTAGGTCTTGTTATTATCCCTATTTTACAGGTGAGGAAACTGAGGCATAGGTTAAGCGACTTGCTCAGGGTCACACAGCTACTAAATGTCTGAGGCCACATTTGAACTCAGATCTTCCTGACTTGAGGTCTGGAAGAACCAGACTGTCTCATTTTTATCTATCTATCCATCCATCCATCTATCTATCTATCTATCTATCTATCTATCTATCTATCTATCTATCCATCCATCCATCTATCTATCTATCTATTCATTCATTCATTTATTTATCGGAGGGGGGAAGGCAGGGCAATTGGGGTTAAACAATTTACCCAAGGTCACACAGCTAGTAAGTGTGTCAAATGTCTGAGGCCGGTGTTGAACTCAGGTCCTCCTGACTCCAGGGTTGGTGCTCTACTCACTGTGCCACCCAGCTGCCCGACCCTCTCATTTTAAAGATGAAGAGATGGGTCTAAAGTGGGCAAGTACATTCTTGATCTTTACTTTTTGCCCCTGCAGGTCTGGCCCCCGCCTCAATTCCAGCCTGCTAATACAATATCCCATCATCTACCATCCGTGCTGAAGAAATATTGGTTGAACAAAGGAATGGACAATAGACCGAAAGCCAGGAATGGCGCAGCGAATATTGCTGCTGGGACTGGAGTTAGGATGTTGTCAGTTCAAATGCAGCCTCAGACACTGACTAGCTGTGTGACCCCAGGCACGTCATTTAACCAGTTTCTTCATCTGTAAAATGGGGATATTTAATAGCACCTACATACACAGAATTGTTGTGAGGCTCAAATGAGATATTTGTAAAGCTCTTAGCACAGTGCCTGGGCACATGGTTGGAGCTAAATAAATGTTAGCTATTATTATAACTACCAACAATACCATTAGCCCTGTGACCTTGGGCAAGTCACTTAAGTCTTTGTTAGATAAAGAAATTGGTCTAGGTTGGGAGTTCTTGGCTTTTTCGGTGTCCTGGACCTATGGCTCCCCTTTTCAGGGGCCACCTTTATGGTGGTTGGAACAGATTGTTCTGCCCATCCCACTGGGGTCCGCATGTTTGGGGGAGACATCCCCCCAACTCCCTGACAGATTTGAGGCCTGTCGGTTACCCTGGTTTAGCCCATCTGCTGAGATGGTTTTACTAGGGTGTGGTCTCTGAGCAGGCTACAGCTTCTTGGAGCCACAGGTGAGAGGTGGGTGCCAGGTAAACACCCAAGGTGGATGAGCAGCCCTAAAAAGGGCTCGGCAAGCCCTCACGCCAGATGTGCCAGTCCTCCTGAACACCCCGTACACTCCTGGTACATAAAATGAAAAGGAGAGACTAGGACCTTTTTTGTGAGCCACAGGCCCCTCTGAGTGGTCTGCCAGAGCCAACAGACCCCTTCTCAGAAAGGCATGAAATACAGTTATAAAGGAAATCAATTATATTGAAATCAGTTATCTAAATTTGTCTTTTTAAGTTCATGGACTCCAAATAAAGAACCTTGGGGTTAGATAATCTCCACGTCCCCTTCCAATTCTAAAGTCTGGCCCCCGCCACTTATTAGCGTGTGAATATGAGCAAATCATTTCAGCCCTTTCTGAGCCTTGGCCTTTCCTTCTGCAAAGTAGGAATAATCATACTTGTATGGTTGACTTCACAGGACTGCAGGAAGGACAACGCTTTTGAAATCTCGAAGTGTTACAGAAATGTGATTTGTTTATGTGACTATTGATAATGCATCACTACCATCTTCCCACAAGAGCCCAAGTCAAGAATTCTTGTGTTTTTCTCCTATGCCCCCTGTCTAGATCCAAAGGAAGAGTGAGGCAGGGATCAGAAAAGCCACTCAAATTCTCTCTCCCAACCAATTAGGCCCCGAGCCCAAATCAATCTCATTTTATAATGGGTTTCAATTTTTTTATGAGCAGATGCCCAAGAGAATTTTTTGAAGCCACAAACACTAACACTTGTACATACTATAGATGTTTATTAATTTTTAGTACCTAGTCTCGCTCAAAAACATCTCTGTGAAAAACCAAATGACCTGTATCCGAGTATTTCTACAAGTCCGTTCACCTCAGTGTTGTCCATTGGAGAATATAGACTCCTTTGGGGGATGAATTGAGACACATGCTTTATTTGGAATGCTGTCTAACCCAGCTAGGTAGTAGCTAGGTGGTGCAGTGGCTAGAACGTGAGGCCTGGAGTCAGGAGGACTTGAGTTCAAATGTGGCCCCAGGTACTTACTAGCTGTGTGACCATGGGTAAGTCACTTGCCTCTATTCCCTCATCTGTAAAATTATCTGGAGAAGGAAATGGCAAGCCACCCCAGTATCTCTGCCAAGAAAATGCCAGCTGGGGTCATGAAGAGTCAGACATGACCGAAACAAATAAATAATGACAAAACACTAAATCCCCAAATGGAAAGGTCCGGGTTTGCTGAAGAGAAAGCACTTAAAGTTACTGCATCATTGTTAAGAAAGAGGAGGAGAAGGATAAAGAGGATCATAAGATCTAGAGTTAGAAGGGAACTCATCTGGTCCAACTCCTGCATTTTACAGACGGGGAAACTGAGGTCCACAGACAGGAAGTGGCTTGTCAAAGGGAACTTGGGTAATAAATGGCAAGGCTAGGATTCAAATCCAGTTCCTCTAACTCCGATCCAATGTTCTTTCCACTGTAAGGTCAGATTATAAGTTCTTTGAAGTCAGATACTGTATAATTTCATCTTTGTAGCCTCAGAACCTAACACAAGGTTTTATGTATGGTAGGTACCTTATAGAAACAGCACTATAATCACCAGACATATTGTCGTTGTTGTTCAGCCACATCCAATTCTTTGTGACCCCATTTGGGGTTTTCTTGGCAAAGACACAATAGTGGTTTGCCATTTCCTTCTCCAGCTCATTTTACAGATGAAGAAACTGAAGCAAACAGGGTTAAATTATTTGGCCAGGGTAACCCAGCTAGTAAATGTCTGAGGCTGGATTTGAACTCAGATCCTCCTGACTCCAGGAACCAGCCCTCTATCCACTACGCCACCTAGCTGCCCATTGGACATTAGACATGTGCCTTGGGACAAATCACGTCTCTAGTCACTCTAAAATGGGAATGATAATACTTATATGGCTTACTTCGCTGGGTTGTTGCAGGGCAAGTATTGTGTACTTAGTAAGAAGCTAAGTGTGAAGTGGACAGAGTGAAGGATGTAGAATCAGGAAGACCCAAGTTCAAATCTTGTGTCCTATGTGACTCTGGGCAACTCACTTAACCCTTTCTAGCCTAATTCTCTTCATCTGTCGAATGGTTATAATAACAGCATTTACCTCCCAGGATTGTTACAAGGATCAAATGAGAGCGCATATCTACAGCACTTAAGAACGCCAGCTATAATTATTATTGTAAGCTTTCAAATGGGATAGAAACTAGTAGCAATCACAATAAGTGGTTTTAAAAACTGAATGAGGGCAGAGTTGTTTAGTTAATTAACAGTGACCAGCCAGTGTAAATACACGTAGGTGAACAGCATTTGAAAAAGCAGCCTACGTTTCATGGAGGAGCTGGGTCAATGGAGTCAGAAGAAAGTTCATTTCCCAGCTCTATCAGTTAGAGCCAATCGCATGGGCCATCTTGGTCTAGTGGCAACAGGGCTGGGCTTGGAATGAGGAGATCTGGCTTCAAAATCTGCCTTGTATTCTTATGAGCAACACTGTGGGCACATGTAACCCCTATAACTCATCTACAAATGGCGCTAGTAATTCTTACACTATCTATTGCATAAAGTTACTGTGAGTAAGCCATTTTAAATTGTGTGGGCTGGACAAATGGCATCTATTGATATTAACAGAGAATTCATGTGTTCTTTATGATGGCTTACAGATAAGCACACTGTCTTTCCGACAATGATCTCCAAGTATTTAGCAAGGTGTTTCATTCTGGTTTACAAAAAGGAAAATTGAGAGACAAAGGGAATGGATGTGTTCTTTTTCTTCAGTTTCCCCAAAACATCCGTGAAATTCAAGTTGGCAAACATTCACAAAATACCTACTATGTACAGGGCGTTGTCCAAGGTCTAGAGATACAAAGGTGAAAGCCTCTGTCTTCATAGAGCAGGTGGGAAACACATCCAAATAACAAGCATTTTTTAAAATTTGAGAGCCTACAGTGAGTTGTCTCAGTTTTTAAGTGGCTGGGTACCAAGAGCCAGGCCTTTTTTGCTCCTTTCAGGGAAGGATTGAACTTGGAAATAGGAGTTTTCAACTGATTGGTAACAGAGCTGTACCGAAGTCTGAAAGTTTTGGATTCTGGGAAACCAAAGCTGCTAATTCTGTCAAAGGAAACTAAGTCTCCTCTTGATCTCCTAGGGGCCCTGTCATCCTTGCCTAACATGATTTGGAAGGAACCTCAGAGGCCATCGAAGCCAGCCCCTCCCTGAATGTGACACCCTTCCTAAGTGGTCTTTCCATCTCTTCTTGAAGCCCTCCAGTGAAGCGGTTAGCAACTGCCATCCAAGGTAGCCTGCCCAAGTTTGGGACAGGAATAACCATTAGGTGGTTCTTTCTTATACCTACCCTAAATTGGCATCTTTGCAATTTTCTTCTCTTTGCTCTTAGTTCTGGAGCCAAGCAAAACAAGTATGATGCCCCTTTCCCATATCAACTCCCCAGATACTTAAATACAGCTATCTGCTCCCCTTGGTCTACCCCTAGTCTTCTCCAGGCTAAACATTCCCAGTTCCCTCCATGAATTCTCATTTGGCATGATCCCGATGCTCTTTGCCACCATAGGTAGCTTTCTAGATCAATTTCCTTCCTAAAATGTAGATCCCAGAATGGAAAGAATGGGACATGATATTCTACACATGGTCTGGCCAGGGCCAAGGACAGCAGGACTTTTTGTCACCTTCCTAGTCCTGGATACCAGTCATTGCTCTTCAGGTAGTTGGTAAGTCTGTTCAATCAAACCATGAATGCTTAGAGAGCCCACAATTCCCTTGGCATGGACTGAAGGGGTATATTCTGGTCCCTGAGAATGTTTGCAGGGCTGTGGCTGGCACTTAAATGTGGAGTAATGAGGTTAAGCCCAATGTGCTTTTATGAGCCACCTTTGTGGCCTTGGCTAGTCACCCTCTTCAGCCTGTGTTTTCTCTCTGCTTAGCAGTGTTCCTTACACAGGCTGTCTCCTCCCCAGCTCCCTCATGCCTGGAATGTACTTCCTCCTCACCTGGGCCTCAGGACTGGTGAGTGCCCTCACCTGGCCCACCATATCTAGGTGGGACCCAGACAGATTCCACGTGAGTACTGCATCATTTCACCAACTGTTCTTTCCAGAGACCTTGACGTGGACAACTGAACCCTTTTAGGTTGGTACTCCCATCTGGGGGCCCTGCTATTATAATTCAAGTGACCCACTAAATGCAGTTGGGCTTCAGTTAGACCTCACTTTACTAACCTCCCCTACTACCCTCTCTTACCTTCTCCTCTTGCTCCCCCCCTCCCAAAACAAACCATAATGAAATCAGTCTTTCCATTGGTCCTGGAAAAGATGTGTCAATCTATTTCTCCATGGCCCCACTCACCATCCTAGTAACTTTCCAAACCAGACTATATCCCTCTCTAGCCACCATTCTCCTATATATGTTGTTTCCCTCATCAGAAAGTAAACTCCTTGAAAGCAGGGACTATTTTGTATGGTTAGTATACAGTAAGCAATTAATAAATAAATACCTTTTCATTAATTCAATGAAATTTCTGGTTTCCTTCAAGAGTTAACTCAGAGGCCACCTCCTAAATGAGGGCTTTCTCCCTCTTCTCAAATGATCTTGGGTTTGCTTATCTATCTATCTATCTATCTATCTATCTATCTATCTATCTATCCATACACACATATAGTTTTTCTCTAGTAGAATATGAACCTGAAGGCAAGGACTGTTTCTTTTTTTTCTTTGTATTCCCAGGGTCTTGCACATGGGCAGCCAGGTGGTACAGTGGATAGAGCTCTGGACCTGAAGTCAGGAAGACCTGAATTCAAATCCTGCCTCAGACGCTTATTAGCCGTATGATCCTGTACGAGTCACTTAACCTCTGCCTCGTCTCTAATATGGGGATAATCATGGCACCTACTTCCTACGGCTGTTACGAAGATCAAATGAGATAATATTTGTAAAATGCTTTGCAAACCTTGAAATGCTATATCAATGTTATTGTTCTAGAAAGCATTTAATAAATGTTTGTTGAATTGGATCTGTAAAACATGAGGGTCTGACTAGATGGTTTTATAACCCTCCTCATGGCTCTAAATCCTGTGAGCTCTACATATACATTGATAGATATGTCACAGAGTAGGGGTGAGAGGAGCAAAGGAGTGATCCCAACAAAGTACTCTAGGAGACAGCACTCGGGATAATCAGAAAGGGCTAGAGAATCTATTTCTTTGTTCTTCAGTGCCATATTTGAGGGCTGGAAGTGGGAGACAGCATGTGAATGTGTAATTCCCTTGAGAAATTCTCTGTTACTTAAATAGGAGCTTTGGGAAGCTTGCCTTGGGCCTCTTGGAGGGAGCCATGGGCATATTTGAAGGCCTCCTTCTAAGTTATTTACCACATCAGTATATCTATCGACCCCGTGTCACAAGCACAAAGCTTCTGACCCCAGAGGACTAAAAGTCAGCATGGACAGACTGTGGCTGACTCGAATTTTAAGGGATCCCTGAGGGGAATGGCTTGCTTGGGGAACTCATCTCCAACGCCTATTGGGAGCACCGGTGAATCAGTGGAGGGTTATCCTCCTCTGACCCCTCCACAAGACTGTCCCTTGAGTGGGAGTGGGTGGGTTAGCCAACACTCCCTGTCCCCTATCAGGTATTAGAAAGGCCCTAGAATGGAAGACAGACACACCAAACAACCTACTTAATTGGGGAGGAAGCGGGGAAGAGCATTAATACTTTTTTTTTTCTCTGTGTGGCAAGTTAGCTCTTTAATGACCAGTCATGATAGAATGAACTAGTCCTGTCTGGTCCCAGAGGGGAGAACTCAGGGCTGTGAGTGGAAGTTGCTAAAGAGGCAAATTTAGGCTTTTGACAGTAAGAGTGACTCCAAAGTGAAACAGAGCACCTCAGCTTCTTTTCTAATGGAGAGGTTTCAAATCAAGACTGGATGGTCACTTTTCAGGGATGTGAAATTGTACCATAAATCTTAGCGATTATTTGTGGGTAGCTAGGTGGCGCCGTAGTGCCAGGCCTGGAGCCAGGAAGACTCATCTTCCTGAGTTCAAATCCAGCCTTGGACACTTACTAGCAAGTCACTTCACCCTGTTTGCCTCACCTTCCTCATCTGTCAAATGATCTGGAGGAGGAAATGACAAACCATACAAGTGTCTTTGCCAAGAAAATCCCAAATGGGGTCACAGGGAGTCAGACACCACCGTATAACAACAATGAAGCAATTATTTGTTGTCATTAGTATCCAGATGGCTCTGTCTGCTCTTTAGGAAGGACTCTACAGATCTGAGGTTTCTCAGGTGCCTGGTCTCCTTTTCCATAGACATCCCCTAGTCTACATTTTGTGGAAATCGCCCCCGCTTGCCCATGAGTCTTGACCAAACACGTATCTAGATTTCTGTTCTTTCGACACTGCAGTTGGAGAGGAAGAGGGCTCAGGCAGCGAGGCAGAGAGGGAGCTTGTGCTCAACATATGTTACCCCTTAACTTTTTGGCAGGGGATCAGGACTGGTTTATGAAGACGCAGATGTAGAAGAATGGGGTGGTGGCACTTTCTAAATCTTCCCCATTTAGCTTCTCCACAGAGCTGGAAGGGACCTCGGAGCTCACCTTGTCCAAATTCTTCATGTAACGGAAGAGAAGACAAATGCCCCAAGCTGTGGAGAGTTTGCTCAAGGCTGGGTGAAGATGCGGTAGCTGATCTGGGTTTCAAACCTATATCCTATGACTCGACATTCGGTGCTCTGGGCCCTGCAAAGAATGACTCACTTATCTAGGGCCCTACAAAATACCTCCTTCAAAATAACTCTGGGAGGTAAACAGCATAAACATCATCATAAATCACCTCCATTTTACAGATGAGGGAACCGAGGCTCTAAGAGCTTAAGTGGTTTGCTCAGAGTTACCCTTGCCAGCGCCTGGCACATAGTAGGTGCTTAACAAATGCTTATTGACTTGACTGAAACCCAGGTCTCCTGATTCCAAAGCCAGTGCTTTTCCCACTATATACTCCAGCTGTCTCCTGGCTGCATAATTACCAACCCACCCATCAGCTCCAATTAAATCACAGTCATTGTTTCCAATGACTTTAACTTCTTCTACGGAGGATTCCCAAATCTCTATGTGCAGCCCTAATCACTCTCCTGAGCTCCAGCAGACTGCCCACCTGCTGGATGTCTCCAACTTAACCTGTCCAAGACAGAGATTCCATCTGCCCCAAACCTATCCCTCTTCCAAAGTTGCCCATTTCTGTTGATGGTATCACCACCTGTTCAACCTCACAGCCATTCCTGCAGCTTCTGGCTCCCTCAATCCCCACATCTAATCAGCTGCCAAGTCATATCTAGCCTACATCCACATCGATTGTATCTGCCCCTTTCTTGCCACTCACACAGCCTCTGCCCTACTTTGGGCCCTCATTATCCCTCATCTGGATTATTGCAATTGCCTCCTAATTCATCCCCCTACTTCCCATATTTCCCTTCTCCAACCCATTCTCCACACAGCTGATGAGCTTTTGGGGTAGATGATATTGTCAATTTTGTATATTGTGCATATCAGTTTATCAGTTAAAACCAACAATTCAAAGATGCCAATGATGCCTCATTGCTTCTGAGATTTAAAAAAAAAGATACACACTCATCAGCCTGGCATTTAAAGCCTTCTACAGTCTGGTTCCACATTATTCCCCTTCATACTCTTTCCATTCCAGGCAAACTGGACTGTTCTCTATCCCCTGTCCAGAACATTCCATCTCTGATCTTTGGGCCTTTGCATGGTGCATCTCCCATATCTGAAATGCTTTCCCTCTGTATTTCTGCCTTATAGAACAGCCCATTTCCTTCGAAGAGTAGCTCAGGTGAAGTCTGTCTTGATCTCTCCCAGCTATTATCAGTCAACCAACAAATATTTATTAAGTATATATACTATGTGGTAGGCACTGTGCTAAGTGCTGGTGATACATAGAAAGGCAAAAGACAGAGTCCCTGCTCTCAAGGAGCTCAATCTAAAGGGGGAGACAAGATGCGGGAAAGACTTGTTACACACAGGATATACTCAGGATAAATTGGTTCTCAGTTTCTCAATCTATAAAATTAAAGGGTTGGTTTTGGATAATCTATAACTCCCACATTTCTAAGTCCTATGATCCAATAAGAACACAGAATACAGAATGTTAGAACTGGGCTATGTACTCCAATATCTTCATCTTATGGATGAATAAACTGAGTCACAGAGAAGAGACGTGATTTATTCAGGCATCCACAGTACATTAATGGTATAGTGCTTATCTCTCTCTACTCCAACCCATCCTTTCTTCAGCTGCCTAAGTGATTTTTCTAAAGCACTTGATGGACCACATTACTCCAATCCTCAATAAAATCCCATGGCTCCTAATTACCACCAGGATCAAATATAAAGTCCTCTGCTTGGTATGTAAAACCCTTCACAACCCGGCCCCTTCCTACCTTCCTGGTCTTCTCACACTTTACCCTCTGCCATGACCTCCACAATTCAGCCCCCCTGGCCTCTATCTTCCTTACACTGAACACCCGAGCTGCACATGCCTTTGCCCTGACTGTCCCTTGTGACTGGAATACTCTGCCCCCTCACCTCTGCCTCCTAGCTTCCCTGGCTTTCTTCAATGATCAGTTCAAAGCCCACCTTCTGTGGGAGGTTTTTCGTGGTCCATTTCATGCCCTAACCCCTTCCCTCTGACACTACTTTCCATCTGCTCTGTATAGATCTTATACATATGCAGTTACTCGGAATGTTTGCTTCTCGAGGTGAGGGACCATGTTTTCCCCTCTCTTGGTAGCCCCAGTCCTTCACACAGCGTCTGACAACATAGTAAGCACCTACTAAGAGCTAATGACAAAAATTAGCGTTTGTATAGCTTAAGGTTTGTAAAGCTTTATAAATATTATCTTATTTTATCCTCATAACTCTGGAACAGTGGTATTATTATCCCTATTTGATAGATGAAGAGGCCAAGTGACTGCCCAGAATCACACAGCTAATAAGTATCTAAGAAAGAATTTGAACTCAAATCTTCCTGGGTCTGGTGATCATACACGGTGCCACCTAGCTATGGCACCTAGTGTTTGTCGACTGACTAATCAATGGACTAGAATCTGGGGTTTCTGACTCCTTGTTTTGGAGGCAGGAGGCCTAGGGTTGAGTCCTGGTTTCCATACTTACTAGCCACATGACCTTGGATAAGAATCTCAGTTTCCTCATCCATAAAATGGAAATAATGTGCCCATTACTTACCTAATCTAGTTACTCTGAGGAAACTACCTTGTGAGCCTTACTACACTATGGAAGTAGGAGTCAAAGGTCCTGCACCGTATGCGACTTCTAAATGGGTAGACCGAGATAAAGCCAGAAGTCGATTCTTAATGCCAGAGAAGGAAATGGCAAACCGCTCACTATCTTTGCCAAGAAAACCCTGAATGGAGTCACAGAGTAGGACTGAATGACAATGAACTTCCTAATACCTACAAGGCAGGAATTGTAACTTGGGGCTCCAGGGTCTGCAGGCAGATCATTCGCTACCAGGGTTCACCTAATTCCCTGGCTTCAGTTTCTCCATCTGTGAAATGGGAATATCCTGGCATATGGTCAGAACAAAAGGAAAAAAAGTGCCATCAATTTGCTTTGAGTTCTTCTTCAAAGCCAAGGGCTGTGTGCATCCTACACAAGGTGTTTTGAAATGAGTCACATAGCCTTTACTCATTGCCAGGGAGTTTGGGCTTTGCCCTGAGGGTGGCTTCTGATTGCTCCCACCCTCGGTCATGGCAGCATCTGGGAACATTTACCATTCCCTCCTCTTTCCAGGCATGTCAAAGAAAAGCTACTTTTGCTTCACCTTAATCTGGCCAAAGATGCAGAACTCACTGTTAACAGCGACTGTGAAGGCCTCCTCGATGGGAGCTCTCTTTTCTGCTGCCCCAATGCCCACCTTCTGAGCTGTCCCTTTCCAGGCAGCCTGCTGATTGGGCAGAACCCGCTGAACCAGCCTGTTGGGGTCTAAGAGATGTGCTTAAAGTAGAATGGGGAATGAGTCAAAACCTCCCGAGCCCAGGCTGTAGGGCTGGGGGCAGGGACCAAAGCATCATTTTCCTCCTTATGGCAGAAATGTCATCTTTGTTTTCTTTCTCAGAGACATCTGGCTCCCTGTGAAATCCCACAAATTCTAAAAAGCAGAAGTCTTCACTTCTGTGTTAATGTTACAGGAAACACAGGGAGAGTCCCCAAAGCCCTTCCTTACAAGCCAGGCTGCTGTGTCCAGGGGCCAAGGTTCAATCAGCTCTCTCTCCTCCGGGACAAGTCATTCCCAGAGCAGCAAATTCAGAAGTGGAAGCCATGAACAAATTATTTATTATTTTAAGCAAAATAAGTTTCCATTTCAAATAGCAGGGCTGTGGGAACTGAAGCTTCTCCAAGGTTGCTGTTACCAGGGCTACTTCAATTCCAGGCTTCTGGCTGAATGTATACAAAGCTGTGGCTTTGTCCTATTGGTTAAGGAAGACCCCTCACCCCCAAATCTTAGAGTTAACATGAGGGTTAAGGCTTGGGGAAGGGGGAGACTGAGGTTTCATATCTGAGCCACGTTTCCATTAGGGGTCCAAAGTCCCTTCTCTATAGACAATATGGCTTCTGTTCATGCTTTAAGGTTTTCATAAAATCAGAGATCCAGACAAGGCTGGAAGGGACCTCAGATGCCTCCCTCCCCCATTTTACAGATCAGGAAACTGAGACACATGTGGTGAAGCATCTTGCCCAAAATTCCCAGGGCAGTTAAGGTCAGAGGTGGGATTTGAACCCAGGGCCTCCCTCTGACTTCAGAGCCAGTGCAGGAGAAGTGTTATTATTTACCTTTTATGGACGAGGAAATGAAGGGCCATCCAGGTTAAGTGATTTTACCCTCAATCACTAGGGTAGTACGTAGGATGAATCAGAACCAGAACTCAGCTCTTCTAATTCCCTAGGCGTGCTTTTTGCATTGTGTTCACTTGTCTCCCTGGGGGGACTGGCATTCTGGGAAGCATTTATAAAGTACTTTGTTATAATGATGATGATAGCTAGCACACATATAATACCTACTATGTGCTAAGCCCTATGTATGTGCTTTACAATTATTATATCATTTGATCTTTACAACACTTCTGGCAGGAAGGTGCTGTTATCTGCATTTGACAGATGAGACAATTGAAGCAGCCAAAGGTTAAGTGACTTGCCCAGGGTCACACAGCCAATAAATATCTAAGGCTGGATTTGAACTCAGGTCTCCCTGACTCCAGACTCATTGCTCTAACTACTGTACCACTTATCTTCCACCTCTCCCATTAGACTGTGAGCTCCTTGAAGGTAGGAACTGGGGTCGTTTTGGAGTTTCTGTGAGGCTTTTTTCATATCCCCAGTAATAATAATAATCATAGGGGACTGCTAAGTGCTTTACAATTTATTATCTCATTTGATCCTTACAACAATCCTGTGAGGTAGGTGCTTATTATTCCATTTTATAGATGAGGAAACTGAGGCAACTTGCCCTGGGTCACATAGCCAATAAGTGTCTGAGGCTGGATTTGAACTCAGTTCTTCCTGACTCCATCCACTGTGCCATCTCACTGGCCCAGGCTTTGCACCATGATTGGCACATGGTAACAGCTCAATAAACGTTAGTTGATACAGGCTGACTGACCAGACAGCTTGGCAATGTAAATGATATGTTGTCCCTTCACTCTTCCCTAGCTGAAATTCGACCTACCCTTTCCAGCCCTTCCCCAAGGCTGTCCCCGGTAATCTCTCCCAGGGTGACAGCTGTCCTCCTGTGACCTCCTGCAGCCCAGTAGTTTGCCCCTCTTAAGCACGACTGCGTATTGATATGGTTCCATTGAGATCTGATGAAGGATTTATCTCAATGATTTGGAAAGGCTTAGGAACTCCAATCACCATAATAACCAAACAGGATTCCAGAAGCCCAATCTCGAAACAAGCCACTTCCTAACAGAGGTGATAGACTCTGCCCGCAGAATGTATTTTGGGGACATGACCAAGGTGGGAATTTGTTTTGCTTGACTATACATGTTTGATACACGGGTTTCATGCTACCACTCACCAGCGAGGGGAAAGAAGCACATTTTTGTTCATGAAAAAAATTAATTTCATTTAAGAAAGGAGTCTTTGTCTCATTCTCCTATTAGTCTCTAAACTCCACAAGGGCAGAGGCTAGAGTGGCTTATCTCAATTTTTTATCCTCCTAGCACCTAGCACAATGCTAGGCACACAAGATAAATGTCTGTTGACTGACTGAAAAGGGTTTATTGAACCAGAAAAAAAATAAAAGTGGAGCTATATCTGGTTTGCAGCTGGACCTGCTTTTCATTAACCACCCTCTCTGAACAGCCACTCACTGTACAAGCAGGACTCAGTCAAGCAAATCATTTAATATTAAAATAGGCTCTTATTATTAAAATAGGCTTTTACTATCAAGTATTGGCCAGTGGTTCAAGGGCTCCCCAATTGTGTGGTCAGTCCTAGAGAAGGTGTCATATCACCACCTTGGCACAGAGTGAGGACTGCTGAAGCCCAAGACAGTTCTCTGGGAGACTGATACCACACGATCAACCTACTTAGAGTTCAGGTTCTGACAAACAGTTGAACTTGACTGAAGGGAGGATTTTTCAAGTTCCCTTTTGGAAGTTCTAAAAGACAAGCAACAGCATTTCCCCAGGAATTTCTAGCCAAGAAATAAATTGAAAGTGCATTTTCTTAACCATTCCTCTGGAAGGTAGGGTTATGGCAAAGACTCTTAATAACCCAGCACCCTCTTACCTTTCTAGTCTTCTTAACCCTTTATTCCCCTCTATTCACTCTCAGATCCAGTAGCACTGGCTTCCTTCCAGACCCAATTCGAATCCCACCCACTGCAGGAGACCTTTCCTGGTCTCCTCCACTCCTCAGTGAGGTTGTACAGTGGATAGACCACTGGGATGGGAACCAAGAAGACTCATCTTCCTGAGTTCACATCTGGCCTAAGACACTTTCTAGCTGTGTGACCCTGGGCAAGCCACTTTACCCTGTCTGCCTCAGTTTCCTCATCTGTAAAATGGAGAAGGAAATGGCAAACCCTTCTAGTACCTTTGCCAAGAAAACCCCAAATGGGGTCATGGAGAGTTGTACGTGACTCAACAACAACAGTGTCCCTTTTGGGTCTAACTCCTATGAGCCTATCAGTTTAACCTGAACTAGGGCAAATTTGAGAATAGAAATAGGTTCTATGAAGAAAGCTTGATTTTTTTACAATGATTTCCAACATTCTCAGTACTTAAAAAGTGTAATGTCCTCCATAAGAAATGCTTTCACAACCTCAACACAATGGAACTGCTTGGCAGCCCTGCAATGGGAGTGGGGAGAGGGCTGACTGGCTACCTGGGGTGTGCCTTCAGGCTTCCTTAAACTCTAGAGGTCCCAGCTATTATCAGCATTATTCTTTTGTTCTGTGTTAGGGAAATGCTATTACTTTATCCTTTACACTCTGTTGATCTGATTCTGAAACAGATTTATCTGATTTCATTACAAACCATGCTGTAAAAGAATTCTCCATCACAAAAATACAGCTTTCCCATTTCTTCTCCAATCCCTATGAGATTATAAACTCCTTGAGGGCAGGGGCCATGCTTTTTATCTTTGCTTCTCCCCTAGAATTTAGCACAACTTTTCCTATGTAGTAGGTGCTTAATAAATGTCCCTTAAGATGTAGGCAGTTGGATTTCCTTCCTTCCATTCTCCTAATGGCAAAATAGCCATATATCTTGGCTATAGCTGTCTAGAGGCTTGGTGACATATCCTCTTGCTTGAAGTAGGGGAAAGAATATTGAATTAGAAATCAGGACACCTGGGTTCTCTGGTTCAGGTCCTCCAGGTGACTCTCTGTGTGGTATGTCAAGTTACTTCCCCTGTCCAGTCTGAGTTTCCACATCTGTAAAATGTAGGGCTTGAATAATAACTAAGGCTAGGCTTTAAGGCTTACAAAACACCTTCCTTATAGCCACATGCTGGAGGTGGGGAGGACCAGGGAGTTTAATTCAACTGACACACTGATCGAGAACCGTACTACATTATCTGGTACGTGAAAAGTAGTCATGTAAGCTGTGCTCAAGGATCTCCAAAGTGGAAGGCAGGGAAAGTAGGGAAGGACTTATTATTTTCCATTTTTCAGACAAGGAAACTGAGGCTAACTCTGAACTTGAGTGACTTACCCCTGGTCTTTACAACTCATAGGTTATCAGAGCCAGGATCTGAACCCAAGCCCACATTCAGCATTCTTCCAACAACATGATACTAGTTTAGTCTACCTGGAGCAGGGGTGGGGAGCCTGCAGTCTCGAGGCCACATGTGTCCCTCTAGGTCCTGAAATGTGGCCCCTTGACTGAATCCAAATTTCACAGAACAGATACCCTTAATAAAAGGATTTGTCCTATAAAACTTGGACTTGGTCAAAAGGCCGCACCCGAGGACCTAGAAGGTCACACGTGGTCTTGAGGCCGCAAGTTCCCTACCCCTGATAGAGCATTTGGAAAGTCCCTGCTAGCTCTAATTTTCCATGGTTTTCTAGTCTATGGAGAAGCATTTGTGATGAAGACAGTCTTCTTGTCTTCAGCCTTGGAGGTGAAGTGGGGTTTAGAGGAATCAGCCAGGAAAAGGCAAGGTAAGTGAAGCCATTCACCCAGTGCTCTCACCTTTGACTTTTGGGGGTGCTGAAGACTGAGGCTGGGCCAAAAACATTACCTGGCATAGCAGGGGGAGTATATCCAACTTTTTCTTTCTTGAACTTGGGACATTAACCAAGCAACGGCACTAACCAGTCATAATACTTCCTTCTGTAATGTGTTAATATCTAATCCCTCAAAATGGTGTCATGCCATTTTCCAAATAGTACAAAGAGCTTTTCTTGATATGATCTCATGCATTCTTGCAACACACCGGAGGTGGAGAGGACCAGGGAGTTTAATTCAACTGACACAATGATCGAGAACTCTACTACATTATCCAGTACACAAAAAGTGGCCATGCAAGCTCTGCTCGAAGGTCTCCAAAGTGGAAGAAGCCACTAGTTCCTGAGGCCGCCCATCCTATTGTGGAACAGCACTCCCTGTTAGGAAGTTCTTCTTGACATCAAGGCTTGACTTGGCTATTTGTAACTCCTAGCCACCGTTCTTGGTATTCTGCTCCTTGGGGCCAGCTAGAACGAGTCTAACCTTTTTCCTCTGTAGGACCACTCCTCAAATACTCAAAGCCAATTATACAAGAAGGAAAAAGAGCAAGTATTTCTAGAGGACCTACTATGTGCTGGGTGCTATGCTAAATATTTTTCCAAATATTATCTCATTTGATCAACTCAAATGTTATCCTCATGAGAACCCTGCAAGGTAGGTGCTATCAGTCTCATTTTATAGCTTAGGAAACAGAGGCAGCCAAAAGTTAAGTGCCTTGTGCAGGATCACCCAGCTACCAAGTGTCTGAGGCCTAATTTGAACCCAGGTCTTCTTGGTTGCAGGTCTTCTCTTTTTGAGGCTAAAAATCCCTAGGTCCTTCACCTGATGCTCATATGACTCAAGACTCTTCATCAGACGAGTTTTGTTTTTTTTTTTCCTGGAGGCTCTCAAGCTTACATATCTGGGTAAATTTGTTCTTCCCTGCTTCAACAGAATGTAAGTTCTTTAAGGGTCTTTGTTGTGTGTGCGTGTGTGTGTGTGTGTGTGTGTGTGTCTGGCCCATAGAAGGTACATAAAACATGCTTTCTGGTTCACTGAATGCTTAACAAATGATTGGCCCCAAATAGAAAACAAACCAGTAACAATCCCAGGACTAGAAGGAGGGCTTCATGAATCCTCCACTCTGAGCTCTGATGGAGCAGATGAGCTGCCCTGGTTGAAAGAGCAATGAATTCTGAGAAAGATGCATGAGGCAGCCATAAGCCAGGGGCTGCAGCCCTGGCAACCCCAGGAGCCATAGCTACTGAAGACCTAGAAAAGAAAGCTGCCACCCCCAAAGTCCTGACCTTGTCAAATGGTTCAACATCAGTGACAGAAAGAATCTGATCAATGGCAATGACATTGAAAAAGATGTGTTACCATCTGCTTGGCATAAGGACCACAGGGCCTTGCTGTTTGCCTTGCTGTGGCAACCTCCTAGATGTATGTCCCTCTATGAGGATATGGGTTCCTTGGGAATAGGGACCGCCTTACCCTTCTATTCGAATCCTTAGTGGTTAGCATGTAGTAATAAGCATTAAGTACTTGAAAGTGCTTTTTTTGGGTGGTGCAGTGGATAGAGCTCTAGCCCTGGAGTCAGGAGGACCTGAGTTCAAATCTGACCTCAGACATTTGATGCTTAATAGCTGTGTGCCCCTGGGCAAGTCACTTAATACCGATTGCCTCACCAAAAAAATGCTTTTTTTTTATTTATTCACTCAGTCCATCCTCTAGGACTTTAGTTTCCTTCTTCGTAAAGTAAGAGAGTTGGGCCAAATGAGCTCCAAGATGCCTTATAGCTCTAACCATTCTATGATGTCGCTAAATAATAACAACTCTTATTTCTATCACAGAGCCACAAAAGTGGAAGAGACCCCCAGAGTTCTCAACTATGACACACCTGACCAAGGATCTCCTCAACACCACTCCCAAGATGAGCTCTGGTAAAGGAGAATCCATTACACTTTAAGGTTTCCAAAGCACCTCCTTCGTGATAACCTTGTGGGGCACATGGTGAGATATCATTCATCCCATTTTACAGATCACAAACAGATCACAAGCTCAGATGAAATGCTTTATAGACGTTCTTAAAGCTAGTAAGAGTCGGAGCCAGGATTTGAAATCAGAATTACAGCATGCTGCCTCCTTATAGGATGGGAAGGTTCCTGGACAAAGTACTAAATAGAAGGCAGTTAAGCATTTATCAAATGGTTACCATGCACCAGGTAATGAGTATTCAGTTCTATAGATGAAAACAAAGAGTTGTCTCCTTGTCTTCTTCCTCAATCCACAGCCTTCCCTGCCAAGGAGAAAGCATCAGCCCTGGAAGGCTGGCTGCCCAGCTTCGGCTGCCTCTCTCCAAAAGGCCGGCCAAAGATAGGAAGAGGGTAGGTGACCAAGGCTGGCAGCAACAGCTCCAGATCGTCGCGTAGGAAGGAAAATGAATTTCTTCCAGTCATGCAGAAATGAAAATATGTGAAGCCAAATGAAAGATATTTCCTGGAGGTGGTAACCCAATTATGCAAATAACTCAGGAGCTGAGTAAGATGTTCGAGGGGGCTGTGCTCCAGGGAGGCAGCCCTAGGCTGTCTTCCTCAGTCCCACCTGCCTGGCTGGCTCTCCCACCATCTGCACAGAATCCAACTGGTCACCCTCTTGGGCTTGGGCTGCTGCAGCCTGACATGGTGGGGTTTCTCTTGCAATGTGACCATACTCTAAAGCTCCAGGTAACTCACATAATCTTCCTTCCTTCCTTTCTTTTTTTTTTTTAATCACATGATAGATGAAGGAGCATCCCATGAGATTGATTTCTCCAGTAAATTGGTTCTAATGTCATATCCTCTCTCTCCCTCCCTGTTGCTGTCTGTCATCATCTCTCTCCCTCTGTTTGTTCAGACTTTGCACATCTGTTACTAACCTAGGTATTACTCTAAGAATTTATTTTTCTCTTCATTTTAAATTTATTGGGTGTAATGGAGTGGCAACTTTTCAACAGTCCAGCTCAAAATAATGTAGTTTAGACATGGTTTCAGAGACGGCCTAGAACAAAACTCTTACTGCAAATAGCTTTTCTTAGGCAGCCAGCTTTGATATTTTATTGGACCAAACAGAGTTATTCCCGTCTCCACCATGGAAGGGGAAGGAAGGGCTGGAGGAAGGGGGTGGGGAGTGGTAAATGACACATCATGGAGTGGATCCAAGGCTTTTACATCCTCTTGTGGCCTTTCACTGCGTCATCTTTCCAAAAAGTTGCCCGATAACTGTTGACAGGCACTTCCTGGTCTTTTTCTCATCTTGAAAAGGATGCCACAGGCTGGCAGAAATCTGAAGAATCTAGAAGACTCAAATCTCTTTAAATCAAGACCAAACTACCTCTTTCGTGGTCAGAGTTTTAGCCAAGATTGTAATAAGCTATTTAAACTTTGTGCCAATCATATATCCAGGGACTGACCAATTTCATTTGCCACTGTTCTTGAGGAGACTTGGCCATATCTGCAGGCTCCTGTTTCTATGTCCAGGGGAGGGAACACACCCCTGGATTAACACCAGGAAGGCTATAGGGTGGGGTGGTGGGGCCTGCCCTTAGGTCAGTTATTCAGTCTGGATGGCCTTCTTTCTGCTGTTCCCCCTCAAAACAAACAAATAATTTCCAAAGAAAACCTCTATTTTAAAAAATTTCTTGTGTTTAACTGAACCCTGACCATCTGACATCAGAAATCAGGCCTCTTCCCTCTACACCTCCTCTCAGTCTGACAGGTGGAGACTTCGGTTTGGGGGTGTCACCTCTATTTAAGAAAGCCTGTACTACATTTAAGCCCCTGTGTGCTCAAAGCCCGCTCGACCAGCCACCAGCCTTCCCTATGCCTTCTGCTCTGTGAAGGGCTGTCTGGGGCTGGATTCCCAACCATCTGTCCCGAGTCTGCTCAGACTTCCCTCAACATGGCTCCCACAACCCCCAATCCTGAGCCTGAGCCCTCCACAAATAGAGGTTTGCCAAAGTAAAACCATCAGCCCAATGACGCTGGGGATAGTCCCCCCAAACCTGAAGCAGCACCTAAATTGAGTCACCAGGAGGTACCACCCTCCCCACCTGAGAGGGCTACGAGCCTCTCATGGGCTCTTTCAAAGCTGCCCATCAACCAGTACTCTTCAGAATGATGCAGGGTCAGGCCCAGGCCTGGGCCTCCACTTCTCCAGCCAGTGGGAATTATTTCCTCATCATGCCCAGGGGAAGTCCTGTTTGAAGGGCTGGCCATGGAGCCAGCTCCCAGTGTCAGTGGCCCAATGGCCTAAAATCTGAGAAGGGCCAGGGCTAAGATGGCTAGCTACTCTACCCAGCAACCTGCAGCCCAGCTTCTCTCCCTGCCCACTGTACTCCATGGTCTTCCTTATGGCGGGTGAGCAGAAGGGAACATCTTTGTTAGGCTGGACAAGCATCCTTCCCATCCAACCCCTCCGGAGCCTCCCTCTCCCATGGTCCCCCCCCCAAAAAAAAAGGTTTCTGCCAGCTGAAGTTTGAAGGTGAGCAGCCTTCTCCTGGCAACCTCTGGACAGTCAGCAGCCCCCAGCTCAGCCAGGCCGCCCCACACCTCTGCGAGGAGAGGGGGAGACAAGTGATGTCCCCACACATTGCCAGGGAAACAAAAAGTTTACAAACTCTCAGGCTGGGGGAGGTGGTGGAGGAGGGACATCTAGTTGGTAAGGCTGCCAACCTCCCCCCCATCCCCAGCAACGGCATCTGAAGGGGCTGGGGGGTGCAATATGGCCAGAGGGCAGCCCTGCTGGGCAGGGCAACCCCTATATTCCCGGTGGGGATGCAAGAAAGCAAAGACTGGAGATGGGGGTGGGGGTGGGGAAGAAGATGATGACTTACTGTCCTGAGGTCGGGCGGAGATGCGAGGTAACTTCACAATCACAACCAGGAATCCAGAAGTGGCTTTTCTTTTTTCCTTAACTTATTTGCAATTGTCGTGAGCAAAAAACAAAACAAAACAAAAACAAAAAAAAGGAAGGGGGCTTAATTTTCAGGGTGCAGGGGCAGGTGGAGGTGGGGAGAGTGCTGAAATCTCCAGTCTCTTCTCCTCACCACCCTGGGAAGCTTCAGGTTCGGGAAAACCGCAGGTCCGAGGCTGGGAGAGCAGACGCCGCTGCCCGTCCCATACTCCGGTGGCCCGGCCCCTTCGCGCTCCTCCCGGCTGGGCCCGGCCCGGCCCAGCCCAGCTCGGTCTGTCCAGCTCCCAAGGCGAAGGACCCGGGCGGGCAGGCCGGTTCCTTCCTGCAGGATCCCCACCCGCTCCGGCCAACCCTGTCTTGGGGTTCTCCAACAAATGCGCGCCCTTCCCCTTTCCAAGGGGAAAAAAAGTGTATACAAAAGATTTTCAAATAAAATCTATCGTTAGCCCCTACCCCGGGCTGGGCAGGCAAGCGAAGCTGTGGCCGGGCGCGCTTTGCAAACCCAGCCGCTTCGGGCTTCCCGGCTCTTTGGTATCTGGGTGCCTCTCGGTGGCTGTGTGGGTTTGTCTGTCTGTGAATCTGTCTCTCACGGGAACTTGCGGCGCCCGCCCCGCTCTCTCTGCCTCCGCCTTCCCCTCTGCGCCGCGGTTGCTGCTCCACCTGCCTCGCTCCCTTCACCCATCTAGGTCCTTCCTTCTCCTGCCCTCAGGCTCCTCCCCGGGGCGCACCGGCTCTCCCCTAGCTGCGGGCGGCTTGGCGCCCTGGGTCAAGCTCGGGGGGGTCCCGAGCCATGGACAGAGGGAACGTCCCCTCCCCGACCCCGCGCCGGCGCCCCCTTCTCAGTCCTCCGGGCAGCGAGCGGGGTGGGGAGGCGGCTGGCCCGGGCAGGCAGCAGAGGGTCGGCTCGGGTGCTGGAGCGAGGAGGGGAGGGGGCCTGCGGCTTCCGTCCCGAGCCCGGGTCGGGGTGCAAGGGGAGTCCCGAGCGCTCCGAGCGCTCCGCTCAGCTGCCCCGGGCGGTGCGCGCTGCTGGCGCCCGTTCGGCTGCGTCCAGCTCAGCGCATGGGGAGCTGAAGCTTCCTAGGGCTGCTGCTGCCGCCGCCGCCGCCTCTGCTGCTGCTGCCGCCGCTGTCGCCACCACCGCTCCCCTCCGGTTCCTCTTGCTACGGCCATCTGGTGCGTGTCCCTGCAACTTCGGAGCGCCCCGGGCGCTGTCGGGCCCCGCGCCCCGCCGCAGGCTCCCCCTGCTCCGGGGACTCGGCTGCCCAGGCGCCCGGAGCTGCCCCTTTACAGCTAGGGTACCTGGAACCTCGGCCACAGCGCCGGGAGAACGCTAAACTCCCGGGCCGGCCCCGAGGCTCTGCGGCCGGCCTCTCCGCAGGGCTCCCCAGCAGAAGCGTGCGCGCCTGGCCCCAGCCTTCGGAGGGGCTCGGGGAGTCCAGGCTATTGAGAGAGCCGAGGAGATCGCAGCTGGCAGTCGGCAGCAGACTGCTGTGAGTGTGTGTGTGAGTGTGTGTGTGTGCGTGCGCGCGGGAGCGCGTGTGTGAGTGTGAGTGTGTGTGAGTGCGTGTGCGCGGCGGGGGGAGGGCGTAGGGAGCCTCCCCCACCCGCCTCCTCCTTGGGCTCTCCGGGAGGGGGGAGGCTTGGCGGTGGCTCGCTCCCCCTCTCCTTCCCGAAGCTGCCAGTCCTCGGCTGGCCCCAGGGAAGCCTCCCTCCACTCTATCCTCGCCAGCCCTCCCCACCTTTGCTCTCTCCAGCAGCCCCGCGGCCTTCTGGCTAGCTGTCTTTGCAACCCGGTCCCCCGACGCAGCTCCCCCGGCTTCTTTCGAAAGGATTGGAGCAAGAAGAGAGGGAGGGGACGGGTTCTGGCTGGTGGGCGCTCGCCTCGCGGGCTTCTCTTTTCACCTTTCCGGGGTGGGTTTGGAGGGAGACTGGCTTGTCAGCTTGGGCAGAAGCTGGGTGGGGGGAGCCCCACTCAGAGCGGCTGTGCAACTCCGTCCTACCAATTCACCTCGGAGTTTTATGGGACCACTTCCCGGGATTTATTTCTCTGTAATGTTTGAGGTCCAGGGGGAGAGGGGAGGGCAGGCGCCCATCCTCCTCACCTCCCTCCCTCTTCTTTTTCTTGTTTATTCTCCTCTTCCTCTTCCTCCTCCTCTTCCTCTTCTTGCTTCTCCCCCTCCTCGCCTTCTCCTAGGTGCGGCGGGAACCCCTATTCTGCGCCCCCCACCTCGGAGCCTGGCTGGCTCCCCACGCTGTCTGTCTCCCTCTCTTGGCTCCCTCCTCTCGGCTCCCAGGTCTCTAGCAGCCTCCCTGGCCGCCCCCGGCCTCTGCGCAGCGCAGCCTGCAGAGGGCGCTCTCCCACTGCAGCAGCCGGGGCTCCGCCGGCTGCTTCCCCCACAACAGATGTCAGACAATATACTCTGTCGCGTCGCAGGTCCAGAGCTTTAATGGTGAAAAAGAAAAAAAAAAAAGGAAAAAAATACAGGATTCCTCTCTTCCCGGCATGGCCCTCCGGCCCTCGCTTATTTGCATATTACTTTGCATATCATTTGCATGTTATTCATTTAATGTTCAGAAATCCCCCAAAGCCACTGCCCCTGTCTCCCAAGTACCTTACTTCTGCTCTCTCTTTTCCCAATGCCTCCCGCCCTGCCTCCTCCCTGCTAGAGTCTCCCCTGCCCCCACAGCCTCGGTTCCTTTCCCTGAAGAACTCAAAGCATTTTGTGGGCATCATCTCAGATGCTCAAATGTAGTCTTGTTTCTGCATTTCTCTGAAGTAGCTCTTCGTTTTCCTCTCCCCTTTTCTCCCAGCTCCCCCCACCCCAGTCTCCTTCACTTTCTCAGAGTGAGGTTAGGGTTTCCGTACTACAGTGCAAAAATTAAAATTAAAAATAGCCCGCGTTGGAGACTCAGGTCACTCATTTACATATCCTTCCGCATAAAACTGCAGTCGAGGGTCCAAGATGCCCAATTCCCCACTATAGAAAGTAAAACAATAGGCCCTCTTCCTTCCTCTCTTCTCAGGGTGGGTCAGAGACTCTGCCCCATAGCCCCCTGTCCGTCTATTAGCTGTGATTCCGCTCCCTGATGGTGACCTCCGGGAGCCCTGAGTGAGGCTGTCAACAATTCACCCCGAAAAGTCCTTCTAGGGACTGCTTCCCATGGTCCCTAAGATGGTCTCAAACTACGGCAGCAGCAGTGAGGATCATTGTACTTAACAGTTGTGGAACGTTTGCAGTTTGAAAATCACTTTCATATCCATTATTCAATTCCATTTAAACATTTATTAAGCACCTGGTATATGCAAAGCTCTGCAGCTTATTCAGATGATCCCAGTAACCTAGGAAGGCAGGCAGACAATATCTGGCATTTGGATAGGACTTTATGCCACACACCCCTCCAGATCCTGCCACTTGATTCTCACAACATCCCTTCAAAGGGGGAGGGTGACATGCATTCACAGACTTTTTTCTCATGCTTGGAAGACATGCCCTCTTCATGTCAGCCTTTCACATCCTTCAGGTCTCAGCTTATTCACCATTTCTCCCACAAACCCTCCTCTGACCCTCCTCTTTTCCCTCCCGGCAGCCAGTCAACAAACATTTATTAAGTACTTACTATGGGCCAGACACTGTGCTAGGTGATGGGTATACACAAAGAAAAGCAAAGATGTGCTCCCTCAAGGAGCTTCCATTCTACCAATGGCCTTGACTCCCTCTCTACATGTTCCTAGGATGCTTTGGAGCTCTCCTTTGCCCCTTCATACCTTATTTTACATGATACTTACATTAAGTGCCTGCTGTGTGCCAGGCACTATGCTAAGCTCTGGAGATACAAAAAGAGACAAAAGACAGTCCTGGCCCTCAAGGAGCTTACAATCAAACTGGAGAGGCGACAAACAAACAAGTAAGTACAAACAAGTTACTGGCAGGAGAGATAGGAGAGAATCAACAGAAGGAAGGCACTAGCATTAGAGGGATGAGGAAAGCCTTCATGCAGAAGATGGGATTTTAGCTTGGACTTGCAGGAACCCAGGAGACAGAGATGAGGAGGGAGAGCATTCCAGACACGGAGGACAGCCAGCGAAAATGTCTGGAGCTGAGTGTTCCAGAAACAGCATGAAGGCCAGTGTTTCTGAATTACAGACTAAGTGTGATTAGAGGGGAAGGGGGAGAGAGGTTTTGAATGCCAAACAGAGGGTTTTTTATTTGACTCTGGAGATAATAGGGAACCACTGGACTTTATTGAGTAAGGCTACAATTTCATTTTAGGATGATCACTTTGGCAGCTGAGTAAAAGGGCAGACTTGGAGTGGGGAGAGACTTGTGGTCAGCAGACCCACCAGTAGGCTTTTGCCATAGTCTGGGAGTGAGGTGGGCCAGGGGTTGAGGGCCTGAGCTATGGCTCGATGAGGTTAGTACTGGGTACTGGGGGATATGAAATAAAGCAATATTTTAAATGGCTCTTCCCTCAAGGAGCTTCCATGCATACAGTACACTAAAACAATTAAGTCCAAGACAATATGAAGAAGCACATAACATTAACTTCCTGGTAGTAAAGGCTGACCATACATAAGACTGAACATCTGAGTTCAGCTTTGAAGGATTCTGGGAGATCAAAGAGAGGAAGAGTTGTACCCTAGGCATGAAATGACGTTGTAATCTGACCTGCCCAGGATTGCACAGGCAGTATATGACAGAAATGGGGCTTGAACTCAGATTTTCCTGGCTCCGAGGAGGACTTTCTTATCCACTACTCCATGCTCCCTCTCACCCCATTTAATACAATTTTAAAAATTCCCTGCCAGTATCACTCATAATTTTGATTGAGTAATTTTGACATAAATTTGATCAGTAAAGCTCTGGACCCTGAAAAGAGTTAAATTTCTGGATTTTTCTGTTTGCAACTTAACTCATTAAAGCAGGTAGCAAAAAACACTGGCTTGACAACTGAGAAATTAAAAAAAAAACCTGCTGTGAAATCATCACACATTGCATTCCAAAAATGCATAAAAATTAGACAGCTCTCTAGCCCCAGGGCCTGAAGCAATTTAACTATGCCTAAAAGAAAGTGGAAAGTGGGCAAACAGGAGTTTGAACCCTGACTCTTGGCAAGTAATTCCCTAATGTTCTCTCTGAATCAGTGCATTGAGTATTTCAATTAAAAAGTAGAAATATAGCCAGTGGAAACGCACACTGAGTTTCATGCCAGAGGATCTGGATTCAAGAGACACTTTTGCTATTTATTATCTGTGTGATCTCTGCAAAAGGATGCAGGCTAGACTAGTGGGCCTCCAAGATTCCTTCCAGCTCTAAACTCTGAATCCATGACTATGCTATAAAATGGATAGTCTGGAATAGGGTAAAGAGCACAGGTCTCCAATCAGGGCATACCTCAGTTTGAATCCAGGGTCTAGCCACTTAATACCCTGTGTGGCCTTCAGGAACTTATTTCTATCTTCTGTGCCTCAGTTTCCTCTTCTGGAAAATGAAAACTCTGGACCAGATGATCTCCAAGGTCTCTCCTAACTCCAAATCCTATGACTGTACAATAGAGTTTTTGAATTGAACCCACAATTTCATCAATATAAGCTCCCACTGAGGAACTTTCTTGGTCAATACTGGTTGGGACTTTCCCTGCACCCTACGATCTTGGTTGTCTGGGCCACTGAGAGGTTAAGCACCTTCCCCAGGGTCACATGGTCAGTGTGTGTCAGAGGCACTTCCTTACTCCACTTAGAGCTTCTCATCATCCTATAATCTTATGGGTCACTGCCATCTATTGATGATCTAGGTAGAGATGAAAGATTGGAGGTTGAGAGGAGAAGGACCATATAAACATCTGGAACGATAGATCTGACCTTATGGTGTCTAGCTGATTTTTCTCTCTCTCTGCTATGCCCAGCTTTCCTCTGGAGGATGGGCAGGCAAATGTTCAAATGCTTGAATTCTCTTGTCTTCGGCTCTAAACAATTTCCTAAATTAGAAGTAGTCAATTCAATCGTTCAACAACTGTTTATTGAGTGGTCCAACCCCATCATAGGCATTCTATGGAATGTAAAGGATTTATTTCAACAGATATTTTCAAAGTCTCTATTCTGTCTAGTGTTTCAGATGACAATCATGCAACACCATGACCTTAGAAGAATCAAAATCCCAAGTGACCCAAAGGGCAAAGGAGAGATACAGAGTGAGTGTCATCGGGCTGTGGTAGATTAGCAATAATCATTTTCAAGAGAAAGGAAGCATAACATACATCAGCAAGGAAAGGTGAAAGTAGAAATAGAGGTGGACCTGTCAGGTACTGAGAGTGAGAGTAACAGATTGTAGGAAGGAGGGAAGGGCATAGGCATTTATGGAGCCAGACCCTGTGCTGAGTGCTTTACAAATATTATCCCATTCAAACCTCACAACAAGCTTGGGAGGTAGATGCTATTGTTATGCCAATTTTACAGTAGGGGAAACTGAGGAAGGTCAAGCAACTTGCCCAGGGTCACATAGCTAGTAAGTATCTGAGGCTGGATTTGAACTCAGGTCCTCCTGACTCCATGCCCAGAGCTTCTCTATTGTGCCACAATTTAGAGCTAGAAGGGCTCATGGAGAGTGAGGTACAAAAAAAAGTTAAATGAGTTAGTGGGGGTCACACAGCTAGTGTCTGAGGTAGGATTTGAATTCAGGGTTTCCTGACTCCGAGGCTAGTGCCCTCTCCACTCCACCAGTGCCAAACTGGTACCTTTGATTTCTGGAGTGATACAGACAAGAATTGGACAAGATGAGAACGGTCGAATGGGTTGTAATCTGTTAGTAGAGGGAATGCATATATTAATGAGATGGAACCATGAAAGTAGAAAAACTCAAACCCTTTTCTTTCTAACCCCATTCGATGCCAACATTCCTAGAATCATCTTAGTCCTATGGACTGAGCTGCCCTCTCCTTCCAGGAAACACGTTTCATTCCTGCTGGAACTGCTTGGTTGATGGGTACCCGGATTTTTTTTCAAGCAGGTGTTTGTCAGGACCATCTAGATTTGTAAAACCCACCTCTCTTTCTGAAAACAAAAAACAACCCTCTGTGGCCCTCCCTCCTGATGTTTCCTCCCTCCTCAGTTTCCCAGCTCTTGAGAAGAAACGTAAAGGAGATTATGTCCATGCAAATGCCACCATCGCAAAATTATCCACCAGTACTTCCTTGTGCTTTTTCTTTGGTGGTTTGCCTAGGTAAGACTTGGTCCAACTTGGAAGCTTAGAATACATCCTGCTACCACCAGCAGAAAAGATGGGCAAAGGGAATGGAAAGAAAATTGCCATGTGTCCAAGTGAGATGAAAACCAATGAGCTCTGCCTTTGGTGCATCATCAGCTCCATCGTCACTACTACAACCATCATCGCCATCATCAATTATCATCGTCATCATCACCATCACTACCACCATCATCATCATTATCAATATCATCATCATCATCGTTATCAAAATCAATCACCATCATCATCATCATCAGTCATTATCACCACCACCACCACCACCATCATCATCGTTATCAATATCATCATCATCACCACCATCACCACCACTACCACCATCATCATCGTTATCAATATCATCATCATCATCAGTAATCATCACCACCACTACCACCACCATCATCATTGTTATCAATATCATCATCATCATCATCACCATCACCATCACTACCACCATCATCATCGTTATCAATATCATCATCATCATCATCACCATGACCACCACTACCACCACCATCATCATTGTTATCAATATCATCATCATCATCATCACCATCACCATCACTACCACCACCATTATTGTTATCAATATCATCATCATCATCATCACCATCACCATCACTACCACCATTATCCTGAAAGGTCACATCACTTCTCTGCTCAGAAATCTTCAGTGGTTTCCTATTTCCTGCTTGGTAAACTTTAACATCCTTCGCTTGGCTTCCAAGTCCCTCCATGAAATGGGTACCACCCTACCTTTCCAGGCTTCTTATCTCATTTTATTCCCTTTCTTATTCTTTAAGCTCTAGCCAAACTGGACAACTCTCTGGCAGCTTAGACGGACTCTCGACTTGCAGTGCTCATGCCTTTGCTCATGCCATTCTCTACGTCTGAGGCTCCCCTCTTCAGCTGTTGGGCTTCTCCCCATCTTTTAAAGACCCACTTAATTTCTGCCTCCTCCATGAAGTCTTCTCTAATTTTCTAGTATATCAGCCTTCTTATATGTTCAAATGTACAATAAATCAATAAATATGACTCCTATAAGTTCACATAAGATTTCATATAAGATTCATATAAGACTCCATAAATGAAGTCTTCTTTGACCATACTTTGTTTAGTTCCACCCTAATTAACTGGTTATTTTTGAATATTATGGTCATTCCCCCTGTTTGGGTGACATTTTTATTTGACTTTCAGCTTCCTGAGGGCAGGACTTTGTCTTACCCCAACCTTATGTAACACAGGTCTGTTACACTGCAGGAAGTGTTCAATTCTGTCTGCTTCTTTCTCTATCCTATCAGTGCCTACCACAGAAATGAACACAATTGGTCCATAATAAGTGTAAAATGAACTGAATCCAATCAAAATAATTAGCCAGAGGGGAGATATTTTTAAGTAAGTCAAATAGGGGAGATATTTTGAGTTCCTCAAGGCATAACCCACAGTCTAGGTTCTGGGTAGACTAAGGACTATGGAGACAATCATGCCCTGGAATGTCATATAATCCCAGAATTCTAGAATAACTAAATTAGTCCTTTCAATCAATGAATCAATTGACATTTATCTGTCTCAGCTGACTTGGCACTGGGTACTATAGTACCATAGGTTTTAGAGCTGGAAGAAACCATAGAAATCACTGAATCTAACCCCTGAATTCAACATACGAGGAAACTGAAGCCTTAAGATGCAAAAATTCGTCTAAGATTACCCAGCTAGTAAGTAGCAGAGGTGAGCTATAACTCAGGTCTTCTGACTTGAGCCCAGTGCTCTTGGGATGAAGAAGGCTCTTTGGAGGATCAGAGATTCAGAGTGGGAAGAGACTTCAGAGCTTATTTAGTTAATCCCTCATATTTATAGATGAAGAAATTGAGACACGGAGAGGTTAAGTTATTTTCCTAAGGTCACAAAAATGCTAAATGGGAGAGACAGGATTTGAATCCAAGTCCCGTGACTAAATCTAGTGCATTGATTATAGATTGACCTATGATCTAGGGGCAACTTGATGGTGCAGTGGATAGAGTGCCATCAGGCCTAGAGTTGGGAAGACTCACCTTCCTGAGTTCAAATCTTGCCTCAGACACTTGATAGGTGTGTGATGCTGAGCAAGTCATTTAACCCTATTTGCCTCAGTTTCCTTATCTGTAAAATGAGCTGGAGAAGGAAATGGCAAACCACTCCATTATCTTTGCCAAGAAAACCCCAAATGTGGTCATAAAGAGTCAGACATGACTGAAATAACTGAATAACAAATGATCTAAGGAATGGGTTCTTTCGAGGCAGGGTGGAGGGAGATACTGTAAACTAGGGCACGGATTCTCTCTAGCAGGGTAGATAGGACACTAGCAGGGAAAACCCTGTTGTGACAGGTCAGGGATGCATTACTTGCTGGTCTGCCAGTGTGATGTTTCCTCCTTTCAAACATGAAAGTGTGGAAACGGTTATATTGAGAAGGATACTCAGGAACCCCCACCCCGCTGGTATGACCTTGGCCTTGGCAATCTCTAAGATCCCTCTTGTGGTTCAACATTCTATGATTCATCCCTTTGGCCACAGAAACACTGGCACTGTCTTCATGCCTGTGAAGGAGGAGGAGGCAAAGCTTTGATCCAAAGATTTAACCAAAGGCAAGATGTCTAGCTCAGCCCAGCACACACAGGGAATGGCTCTGCCTGATAGGACAGTTATCTCTCTGCGAGAAGAGGCTGATAACTACCTCCCCTGCACAGCCAGGAATGAGTTATCATCAGTTTCTTGCTTGCAGATCTGACCCATCAGGATCCATTTACTTATCCTCCCCCCTCCCCCCGCCCGTTTCACTCCTTTGGTCCTGCCAGAAAACAGAACTGTTCCTCCCTAGCTGAAGCGCACAGAGGAGAAACATTTGTTTTGACAGAGGAAATTGACTATATGTTGGTTCCAAAGGGCTATCAATCAACCGTTCTCAGTGCATTTAAAATTCCTGACCACAATCCTCCTTGATTTCAACTAGCTGAAGACCTTTAAGGGGAGCTTGGTGACATTCTGATTCCTAGAAGGTGGGGTAAAAGAAAGACTCTGAAGCTACTACATATGCAGTTCAATTCAATTCATTTCAACAGGTGTTCACCACATGCCTACTATGGTCCTAGCCCTGTACTGGGGGGCGCAGATACAGAGGAAGGCTGTAACAGTATCTCTTTCCTCAGTGACCTTCCTGAGAGGTAACATGTCATGTAACTAAAGCCCTGGACCCAGGAGGTAGATCTGTGTCTTTTGCTGAGTGTGACTGCATTCACACCCCACAAGTCAATCCCTCTGCTCATTGCTCTCTCCACTACACCACAAAGGTTTACACACTGGTCTGAAGTACATCAGTGCAGTGGAAAGCACGTAGAATTCAGAGGCAGAAGACCTGGGTGCAAATCCTGTCCTTGCACTATCACAGACTAAGTGGTTTCACCTTCATGGGCTAATTTCCTAGAGAATAAACACACTTCTGCCACTGGTCTAATGGTGTTATTTTGAGGAGACTGCTTTGTGTAGATCTTAAAACAGCATAGAAATTGGAGCTATAAACCATTGGGGAGAAAAATTAAATAAATACGATACATGATATGGCAAAAGGAAGACTAGATTTGGAGTCAGAGAACCTGGGGCAGCAAATCCCAGCTTTGCCACTGTCTACTTGTGGCACCTTGGAGAACAGAATAAACAAGCAAAAGTGCCTACTGTGTGCCAGATACTATACTAGGTGCTGAGAGTACAAAGGCAACAGCAGGACCGTCTACTCTCAAGGAACTTACATTCTACCGGGCAAGATAAAATGCATATATATAGATATGTATGTATCACATAGAAATCAGACACAAGGTAATCTTGGTGGGGAGGAAACACTGGCAGCTGGGTGGACAGGGAAAGGCCTCATGGAGGAGGTGGCTGAGTCTTGAAGAAGACCAAGGATTCTCAGAGGTGGAAGAGCGAGTGCATTTCAGGTAGGGAAGGCAATCTGTTTAAAAGCACCATTAGAAGAGATGGCCTGTCATGTGTGATGAGTGGCAGGGAGACTAGTTTGGCTGGACCGTAGAGGAGTTGGACAGTAGTTACATGTAACTGGTTGGAAAAGTAGAGTGGGACAATTTTGCTTTAAATGTCAAGTAGGGGGGTTTGTATTTGAGCCCAGAAACAACAGGGAGCTGCTGGTACATATTGAGTAAAAATGGGGGAACATGGTCAGACTTGTGATTTAGGAAAATTACCCTGGCAGCTGTGCAAAGGCAGGGTGGAGAAATGGGGGTTTGTATGTCCCACTTCTTCTCCACTTCTAGCTGTGTGTCCAGGTACCATATCCTTGGCATATTACCACTCCCTTAGAAGCTTTATCAAAGTGCCTGGCATGTGCTACTTACTAGCTTGTGATCCTGGGCAAATCCTTTAACTATTCCTGGCCTCAGTTTCCCGGTCTGAAAAATATGGGAGTTGGATTAGATGGTCTCCAACATTCCTTCTGGCTCTAAATTTAGGCTCCTATGAGTTAGGTAAAGTGTGATTACTTCCTTTAACAGATGAAGAAATTGAGTCTCAGAGAGGTAAAATGCGTCCTTCGTGGTCACATGGGTAGTTGTTGACAGAGATGGACCTCAGATCCAAGTTAGCTTGCCTGATTCCAAGTTCTGTGTATCTTTCATTACACCACCTTTCAACAAATAACTCATTGATTAATTAAATAGTGGGAAATAGTAAGGAATACATAGTGGGGTGCCACAGGCCAGACCATTGAGGTCCTTGAAAGTGAGACAAGGAGTAAGGGATATTTGTCCTTAAGGCGCTGGGGAGCACTCGTATATTCTGGAGCAGGGAATGAATATGAGTAAAGCACTTAAGTCTGGGAGTGAAGGGTGGATTGGCAGAGACTCTGGCATAACTGAAGGAAAACTCTTTCCCCTAAATTGGATATATTAAAAATTAGTCTGTCATTCAAGCCAGAACAACTGTTAGCAAATGGTCTCTGTGTGTGCTAATTAATGATCGAGCATGCAGAGATAGAGAGCCACAATCCCATCTCTAGACTGTGAACAAAGCAATTTCTTGGTCGCAATGTCCTACAGAGTCTACATATCAAGGCTAAAGCACCATGGACTCCTCAGCCTGGTTTCTGAACTTATCTCCTATCTGATTTCCTCTCATTTCAGTCACACCTTTGGGGAAGGCCTTAGTCTCCTAATTCACAAGGTAGATGTGACTGTCAAGAGTCAAGGGACTGAGGTAGCTCCATGTCCCTTCTTGAGGGCAGTTGGACAGCTGAATAAGGAATGAGTTGCAAGAATGTTACTGCATTATGTGACTGAGAATGTGACTTGAGATGGGCTAGGATTATGGAAATGGGTTCTACCAACACACAGGGAGGGGAAGACAGGACTCTGGGATCCTGGACTAGAGAGTGGGCAGAGCTGCCCCAGGGATTCTGGGACATCATCCTGAATGCACACAATAAAAAATTTGTCACGTTCTCTCTCTCTCCCTGTCCCTCTCTCTTCCTCCTCCTCCCTCATTCTCTCTCCCTCTTCATCTCTTTTGCTCTCCCTCCCTCCCTCTTTTTCCTTCTCTCTCTCTCTCCACCGTCTCTCTCTGTCTCTCTCCTTTTCTCTCTTCTCTCCCTTCTTTCTTTCCTCTTTCTTCTTTCTTTTCTCTCTCTCTCCTTCCCTCCCTTCTCTCTCTCTGTCTCTCTCTCTGTGTATGTGTCTCTCTTTCTGTATCTCTCTCTCCCTCCCTTCTCTCTTGACTCTATCTGTCTGTCTCTTTGTCTCTCTCTTTCTCTGTCTTTATCCCTCTGTATCTCTGTTTCTGTCTTTATCTCTCTGTCTCTATCTCTTCCTCTCTCCTTTCTTCTTTCTGTCTGTCTTTATCTCTCTGTCTCTCTCTATCTCTCTGTCCCTCTCTTCCTCCTTTCTTCTTTCTGTCTCTGTTTCTCTGTCTCTCTCTGTCTTTTCCTCCCTCCTTTCTGTCTCTGTCTCTCTGTCTCTGTCTCTCCCTCTCTTCTTTCTTTCTTTCTCTCTGTCTCTCCCTTTTTCTCTATCTCCTTCCTCTTCCTCCATCCCCACCCCTACCCCCTACCCTCCTGTGATGCTGACCCATTAAGTCCTTATGAAGTCTGAGGAGAAACTAGTCCAAACAATTGTTAAAATCTGTACTAAACAATTGTGGGGTAGGAATGGCTGCTACGCACTATGGAGCTGGGAGATGTGTCCCCTGAGAACCAGGACTAGTATGTAATTTTGTACATGTGATATGAGGAGTAAGCCAATATATATGTGACGGGAAGTCTTTCCCCAGCAGCATACATGGGGAACTTGGTGGATGGTAGGATCCTGTGTCTAGGACTCAGAGGTGATCTAGCCCAAACCTCTCATTTTATAGATGAGGAAACTGAGGCCCACCCAGAGAGGTTGAGACATGCCCAAAGTCACACAGCAAGTCATAGAATGAACTGCTGAATTATTAAAGCATTTATTAAGTGCTCCCTTTGAACAAGGCACTATTCTGAGTGTTGCAGATACAGACAGAAAAGTAAAACTTCTCTGTTCTTAAGGAGTGCACATTTTTTTTAATATGTTTAGTTTTCAGCATTGATTTTCACAGGCATTTGAATTACAAATTTTCTCTCTATTTCCACCCCCCCCCACTCCAAGATGGCGTACACTCTGGTTGCCCTGTTCCCCAGTCTGCCCTCCCCTCTGTCACCCCATTCCTCTCCCATCCCCCTTTCCCTTCCTTTCTTGTAGGGCAAGATAAATCTCTATGCCCCATTGCCTGTGCATCTTATTTTCTAGTTGCATGAAAAAAAAACTTTTTTACTTTTGAACATCAATTTTTTTAAAACCTTGAGTTCCAAACTCTCTCCCCTCTTCCCTTCCCATCCACCCTCCCTA
>CM053625.1:343538047-343575463 GCA_028646595.1 Phalanger gymnotis | reverse complement strand
GGGCTGGAGCCCTGCTTCCCTCTGCCACTTTGTGGATTCTGCAGCTCTAGAATTGGTTCAGAGCCATTGTTATATAGGTTTTTGGAGGGACTTGGTGGGCAGCTCATGCCAGTCACTGCTTTCCAGCCGCCATCTTCTCTTTGGAGAAGGAGTGCACATTCTAATGTGAAGAGGTTAGATAAGATCTCTGGGTCTGGAGGCAGGAAGACCCAAGTTCAATTCTGGCCTCAGATGCTTCCAAGCTGTGTGACCCTAGACAAGTCACCTAACCTCTGTCTGCCTCAGTTTCTGTAGCTGTAAAATGGGGATAATAATAGCCCCTACCTCCCAGAGCTGTTGGGAGGATAAAAATTAATATTTGTAAGGTGCTTTGCTTCCTCTCAGCACCTTTCTTCCCTCCTCTGGTTATTAAGAACTTTCTCTCTTAGACCTAGGATAGTCTTCTGCTTTGTAACTCTCACGTGCAGTTAGCTTGTAAGAGGGTAGAATTGTGGCCAAGTTGTCCTTCCCAATAGAATGTAAGCTCCTTGAGGGCAGGGGATATTTTATTTTTGTTTTTATCTCCTCAGCACTGAGCATGGAGCCTGGCACCTAGTAGGTGCTTAATAAATGCTCATTGGTGGTATATTATGGATATCTGTATTTGTGTTTTGTCCATCTGTGAGCTCTCTGAGGGCAAAGACTGCCTTACACACTAATAATGATAACTAGCATTTACATATCACCCCTAGGTGTCAGGCACTGTGCTAAGCACTCTATGATTCTTATCTCATTTGAGCCTCATCACAACTCTGGAAGGTAGGTGCTATCATTATTCCCACTTTACAGCAGAGGAAACTGTGGCAAACATAGGTTAAGTGACTCACCCAGGGTCACACAGCTAGTAAGCATCTGAGGCTGGATTTGAATTTATGGCTTCCTGGCTCCGGGTCCAGCTCTCCATCCACTGCACCATCTAGCTGCATCTCTTCCCATCTTGTAATAGAGTGCTCTGCACGTAAGAGACCTTGAATGAATATTTGTTGTGTTTTTGACATGACTTGACCCTTCATATAACTGAGTCCATTGACCAGACTGCTTTCAGACAATTCCTTACAAATTACTTAGAGGACTCTATTTTGTAAGCATAAGATTATCTTGTCCATCTCCAATAATCTGATCTAATAAACATTTATTAAGTGCCTACTATGTGCCAGGCACTGTGCTAAGTGCTGGGGATACAATTAATGAAAGAGCTGAGAAACCTGTGTTTTTTAAAGTAAGATTCCTCAGCCTGTCTTGTCAAATCAATATAATATAACAGACCATAGAGTGTCAGAAGACACTCTTTCCACAAAAAAGAAAACATGGGGGAATGGAAAGAACATTGAACTTGAAGCCAGGAGACCTGGCTCCAATAATTCCTACTAAGTGACTGTTGATACACCATTTCCCTTCCTTGAGCCTGTTTACCCATCTGTAAAATGGGGATAATGCTTGTAACAACAGGTGATTAATAGCAAAGTGCTTTAACAAACCCTAAAGTGCTATAAAAGCTTTGCCTGGAGGTGTTTGGGGAGTTATTCTTCTTTCTCAGTTTGTGTCTTGTACACAAATAATACTGGCACCATAATACTGGTTTGTGAGTTTTTTAAAAATTATTCTTTTTTCCAACCTTTCTTCTCTGCTTTGGGTTAAGGCTAAGCTTTTTGTATTCCTGGAGGAACTATCATGGCCTTATGTGAACTTGGCCAGTATTATTTGGGGTCTTGCAATGACACTCTTCAGGTATTGGATGCTACATTGTTCAAGGATGACAGGGACAAGTCTTTGGCTTGAGCTGCCCCTATGATCCTTGGGACCCTATGTGGTCTGATTGCCGTCCTCCTGGACTTTCTAGTCTTTAGGACCCCAGTTTGGGTCTAGGCAACACAGCTCTAGATTTGCCCCTGAGTGGAGCTCAACTAGACTCCAGCAGCTCTGGCTAGTAGTTGCTGATCCCAGCCCAGTCAGGTGACTGGAAGGCTCTGCAGGTTCAGAGTGACATGTCTCCCTCCCTATTCAAAATCTGAGTCAATCCTGCTCTAGGCTCCACATGATAAAACTCTAAACCTGCCCCTGAGCTGAGCTCAGGCTGAGTTCACAATCCTGCTCTGGGGACAGGTCAACCACACTATTTGGTGCATCCTTTCCTGCTATGGTCACTTGCCTAGGGGCTGAAATGGTTATCTCAGGCTAGAAAGAAAATGATCCGCTCTGGTTTCTCCTTAGATTTACTCAACACAACTCAGTCTGGTGCCCTTTTTAGAGCTTTGTTGGAATGGTTAAAAGGGAAGTTGGGCCAACTTGTTTCTTCCTACTCCACCATCTTTGCTGGTCTCCTTTTAATGGTATAGAAATGGGTACTCTAAAGTAAAAGATCAGAGATTTCTATAGCTGTGGGTCATAGATCACTAGAGTCCAGCTCCAAAGAATCGAAAGTAAGGATCACTAAAAGGACAGTGGAGAGGTACATAGTGGGCATGAATAACATATAATATGGTATGGTATGATATGATATATGCTATGGCATGACATGACATAATATAATAATACTATATAATATAGTATGATATAGTATGATATGATATGATAATATAAATATGCATCATATTAAAAACAAGGTATTGTCAAGGAGAAGCAACATAAAACATATATCAATGAACTCTATGGGGAAAAAAGTATAATGAAAAGATCAAATAGGCTGAGATGGTGAGAGTGAGGGGTAGGCATTGGGTGATCTGCTGATATTCTCATGATTTCAAGTAACTTGAGGAAGGCTCTTTGCACACTGGGTTGACACCATGTAACAAATTTATGGGTGAGGCTAGGTTTCAATCCTGCAGACATTCATTATCTGTGTGACCTTGGGTAAATCTCTTAACCTACCTTGGCCTCGGTTTCTTCCTCATCTGTAAATTGAGGAGATGGGACTTAATGACCTCTGAGGTCCCTCCTAGCCCCATATCTATGATAATATGACTTTTTTGAGGTCACACGATGAGCCATTAGCAGAGCAGGGTCTAAACCTGTGTCTCCTGACTCTGAAACCAGTGTTATTTCCACTCTACCAAGCTTTTTTTTTCCTGCATCCTGCTTTTATGGAAAAGGAGGAAATGATGAGGGGGAAAATGCTGTTTGTTATTAGAGATTTTTTGAAGCAGCTCCCAGAGATTTGGTCCAGGGTCAACTTGCCTGCAACCCCTACTCCTGGGTTACACCCTCTCCATTCACAGTCCTGGATAGTAACAAACATAAAGAGTGACAGCTCATGAAAAATCCAGGCATCATCGAAGGAAGGTCCCTTCCAGCTCTGTCTATGGTCCCTTGTGTAGAAGGCTGTGTTTAATAAATGCAGAAATGTGAATTAAGGTATCATTCTTATTTCCAGCCACAAGGGTTTTATGGTCAACCCAAAAACATAATTAACCAGAATCTCTATTCACTACAAATTATGATTAATCAAGATTTGGTGGCAAGCCATTGATTAGTTATCTATTAAGTGCCTACTATGTGCTCAGCACTGTGCTGGGCACTGTGAATGATGTAGGAGTATGCCAGAGTCAACCTAACTTGCTTGGGAGAGCTGATTATTACATTTTAAATGTGATCATTTATACCTTGGGAATTGGCAAATGCTACAAATAAAGGCCTGATTTATTGTTTTGTTGATTGTCTGGACTTATGAAAGTGCTAAAGAAAATGTTAATAATGCCAATTAAATTTAAAATTGCATTATGCGTACAACCCCCCCTCCAAGAGCCAGTTGTTAAACATTTACTAGCAGACCCTACACCCAATATAGCATAGACCCTGATCTTGAGGATTTTGTTATCTATTTATGGGAGGTCCCATAGTGGAGTAGAAAGAGCACTGGTCTTAGAATCGGAAGACCCGGGGCATTCTCTACAAAACAGGAATAAACTTACAGAGGAATTGTGTGCAATTCAATTAAACGGGCATTTATTAAATACCTTCTGTGTGCTGCAAGGTGCTGGTGATATAAAGATTGAAATGATAGGGTCTGACCTTGAAGGAATCACATCCTATTTGAAAGGAAATGACACATCCACAGATATGTAAATATTATACATAATATTTACATATAATATAGAACACATTTATGCATAATATAATGTAATGTAATACAATATAACCTATATCATATATATACATACACAAAAGTAAACAGTAAGATGGGGCAACCAATCACTAACAACAGGGACAATGGGCAATAGGAGGGGGCCCTGAGCTGGGCCTTGCCGGGGGTTGAATTCTAAGAGGTGGAGGTAAGGAACAGAGAGCATTCCAGACATAGGAGTGGGGAGAGGAACAGCTTGTGTAAGAAGCTGAGAGATGGAATACTGTGAACCATATTTCAAAGGTTCCTTTACAAATTGTCTGTATTATTTTCCTATTGAATCGATGATGCGCATAGTAGTTACCTGCCCAGGTCAACCTCCACAAACCTATTTAACCTCAGATGACAAAGACATATGACACGTGGCTGAACTGAGGGTCAGAATTCAGCCCCCTTGAAACCCAAATCCCTAGCCCAGAAGCATGGCCTTCTGCTACCTGTCCAGAAGGGAACATAGTGGTGGGGGTCTTTGGGAACTTGGTGTGGCATCAGCCAGGCATTTGGACAGCTGGAATGTTCCTCATGTCAGAAAGTGAAGAATGCCCGTGTGTAGTTAACTGATACACTGTGTTGTAGAGGCTTTATGGCTGGGTGTAGATCTGTGATTCCATCAGGAGGGGGAACTCCCAGTGTTGAAACTCCCTCCATCTGACTGAGCCCTGTAGCTCCTTTGTAAGTTTTCATTTTAGATACTTGCTTGGGACATTGATAGGTGAAACGCCTTGTCCTTGGTCACACAGCAAGTGTATATTGGGGAGGGTGATTTTGACTCCAAAGCTGGTTCTCCAGCCACTATCATAGGGGCTAGAGAATCAACAGTACTTACTCTGTGCAACTGAATCATGTGCTAAGTGCTGAGGGGGGTGTGGAGGACAAATAGGAAAGGGGACAGTCCTTACTCTCAAGCAGCTCAAATCGGAATAAAGGAGACAAGTCAGCTGCAGCCAGATGGAAAGGTCCCCTGGTCCTTAGGGGACAGGGGCAAAGCAGATGCTAAGACTTCCTCTTTAGTGATCTTTCCACACAGGAAATTGTATAGTTTCTAACCTTGAACCATTTAGCAATGCCAAAGACTTTGTTGACAATAATCTTTTTATCTGGATCTAAACGCATATATAGCACCATGTATGTATGTATGTATGTATGTATGTATGCATGCATGTATGTACATGCATATGTGTGTATGTATGTGTGTGCATGGATGTATGTGTGTATATGTATGGCTGTGTATTGTGTTTGTGTATGTATGTTATATGTGTATTGTGTATACATATGTATATATACCTACCCACATGTACACACACATTTATTTTATGTTTGTGGTACCTATGTGTATTCACATGTGTATATAATAACATGCGTATAAGAATATATACACATGTGTATATTGTGTGTACACATGCATATGCATATACAATACATATCTACATGTGCAGACATATACACATTAAATTACATTATGTCCCAAATGTATATATGCACATACAATTATCTGTGTGTTTGTTATGTATCATATATACACACATATGAGCAATCTATATAAACAGGCTATAGTACAAAGCCATTTCACCTCTTCCAAAGCCACCGACTAAACACATCCTTTGGCCCCAGCCCAGATTTAACATATTAGGAGGAGTCTTGGGGATAGGTTTTCATAGCTAGGAGCATGATTGATACATGGACACGGCAGAGGTGTGAAGGAAGCCAGCATGAAGATTTTAGTTAGTTCTAGGAGTATTTGCATTGAGGACATGTCTGCGCATTCCTGTGTGCTGGGAGCTCAGGAGAGAGAAAAAAAGGAGAGAGAGACAGAGACAGAGAGAGAGAGACACAGACAGAGAGAGACAGAGACAGAGAGACAGAGACAGAAACAAAGAGAGACAGAGACAGACAGAGAGAGACAGAGAGACAGAGACAGAAATAGAGACAGAAACAGAGACAGAGACAGAAAGAGACAGAGACAGAGAAATATCTATTCATCAGCCGGAGAATAGTGAATGACCTGGAGGGATCGATTGATATCCAACCCTACATGTATCACCCACCACTGACAGTTAGTTATTGACAGTGCCAGAGAACCACAATGAAGTCTGTCAAGTGCCCAGATGAACCCTGCCCACTCTGGAGACTTCCTGTAATCCCAGCAGCTAGCACCAGCATACCTCAGCAAAAGAAAATCGTCTTCCCTCCAAATAAATGGATAAAGAAAACACAACCCACCCACAATCCTGGAAAGACTCATTTGGCAAGACCTAAGTAAGAGAGAAAATGTGGTGTGCTCTAATCCTGCTGAGAAGAAGGAGCCATAGCTTAAGACTCCTCTTGGCTGAATTTTCTGAAATCCTGGGCCCATATCTGGAGACCTATTCAACTGGAAAAATGTGTATCTGCTCAGCCCAGAGCATCCCCCTCCTTTGCCTCCCTCTTCCCATCCTACATCACGCTACTTTTCTTTGCCTTCTCTTGCTACCCAGACATAGCCATCTGCCTCAAAAACCCACTCATCATACAGCCAGGGACACATGGATTCCCATGAAAACACAGCATAGGGAAGAATGAGAGGGAGAGAGAGAGAGAGAGAGAGAGAGAGAGAGAGAGAGAGAGAGAAAGAGAGAGGATTAGGTGTTGTTAATAACTCACACTTCTATTACACTTTTAAGATTCACATGGAATATTTCCTTACGACAATGCTTTGAAGTGAATAATGCAAATATTTTTGTCTACAGTTTGCAGATGTGGAAACTGATCCTGGGGGGTGGGACAGAGTTAAGTGACTTACTGGTAAGTATACAGACTGAGATTTGAACTCAGGTCTCCTGATATTATACTGTTTATTCTAGAGGGTCTCTTGCAATTACAACCTGGCCAGTGTCAACCAACCTCTCTCTGCCTCAGTCCTCAACTTACCTACTTGTCAAATGGGTTAAAAACCAAACAAACAAAACTTAGATCATAGAATAGATTTAGAGCCAGGAAAATGCCCCGAGGTCTTCTAGTTCAAGCCTCTCATTTTATAGATGCGGGAACCAAGGGAGCAGAAAAATCATTTGCCCTGAGAGATGGTTTGGCCCAAGCCCCTCTTTTTCACCGTTCTCTTTTTTACTTCTCAGAAACCTTAGTTCCCTTCTAAGCTCAGCTCAAATACCTCCATGATGCCTTTTATGACCTCCCCCATTTCACCCCAATTAGTCAGCTGTTACTGTTCTCCATACCTTCTGAAATTACCCATGTATACCTTGTATTTACCTATTGTTTCTCTTCAGTAGAATGTAGGCCATCTGAGGGCACAGACTAATTTGTCTTTCTCTTTGTAACTCCATTACCTAGTACGAAGCCTGGTGCTTAGCAGACACGAATAAGCTTTGAATTGAATTATCTAATTGAACATGGTCGGTGCTCACCATGCTGAGTGAGAAGATGGAAGTGCCTAGATGTGGTGGCCAGAACTGAACAAAATCTTCAGCCAGTGGATGACCCAGTATACTCCAGTGGCTATGTCAAGGTCTTAAGCCCTTAGTCAAAACCATGGAGTCTGTAAAAATGGAACTCCTGAGACCCTGGAACATTATAGGCTAAACACTGGCTGAAGGACTTAATTAACTGCCCACCTACTGTGTACCCAGCTCTATAATGTGGGAGATCCCAAGAATTATAAAGCTTGATGCTTCTCTTCTCATAGCTCCATTTAGTTGGGGGAGATTTACCAAGTATATGTGAAATAATTAGCAGTATAAGGCAGCATACCGTTATGCAAAGAATATAAGATTTAGCCTTAGAATATGGTAGTGACTTTCCTCTCAAGGGGGATTTTCAAATGGAGACTCAATGGTTACTTGTCAGGGATATCATAGAAAAGATCCTTATTGAGATAGAGTTTGGACTCAGTGACCTCCAAGGTACCTATCATAGTTTATGATTGTATGATCTAGGTTCTGTAGGCCTCAGTGTCCTCATCTGCAAAATAAGAGAGGCCTAGATGATTTCGAGGGACACCTTTATCTCTAGGTCCTATGACCCAATGATAAATATCTAATGATTCGTACAGATTGTTGGCAAAATTAGACAGTTGTCCAGTGGTTGGTACCAATGATCGGAGTTCAAGGGGAGAGAGGCCCATATGATCAGGGAAGGCTTCAAGGAAGAGGTGAAACATGAGCTGGACTCTGAAAGATGGAAAGATTTGGAAAGGCCCAGAGAAGCCTGGAGGGCATTGTGAAGAATAAACCACAGTGGAAGACAAAAAAGACTCATCTCATCTCTTCTTTCTAACAAAGTTACTAGACTGGTAGAAGAAGGAAGTGACCCTGGGTAAGGCACTTAACCCTGTTTTCCTCAGTTTCCTCATCTATAAAATGAGCTGGAGAAGGAACAGCAAACCACTCCAGTATCTTTGCCAAGAAAACCAAAACTGGGGTCATGAAGTGTTAGACATGATTGAAAACAACTGAATAAGAAGAAGATGAAGGAAATGTTGTAGATACAATTTAGCAAGTGCTTAGGAAAGCATTTGACAACGTCTCTTTTGCTACTCTTGTGGAAAAGATCAAGATGTATGAACCAGTCAGTCATACAGATATGTGGATTTGGAACTGGTTGGACGGTCAGACTCAAAGAGTATTCTAATAGTCTGATGCCAACTTGGAAGGAGGTCCCCAGCATTTAGCACAGTGCCTGGCACATAGTGGGTACTTAATAAATGCTTAGTTGACCATCTGACAGTGTAGCGCCCCAGGAATCTATGCTTGGCTCTGTGCTAGTTAAAATTCTTCTCAATGACTTGGATAAAGGCAGAGATGGCATGCTCACCACCAGTCCAAGATGGAGGAGGAGGACTCAGGCAGATTCTTCCGAGAAAGAACTGGGGATTGCGAACTCAAGTACAATCACCATTGTGAGATGGCAGCCAAGAAATCTGATGCAAGGAGGCAGGAAGTGATGGGCCTAATGTCCTGGTTGGCCCACATTTGGAGAATTGTGTTCAGTTGTGGGCACCACATTTTGAATATCGATGAGCTAGACGGTGTCTGGAGGAGACACAACCCGGGATGGCGAAGAGACTTGAGATCGTGTCACACGAGGACAGTTTGTGGAAACTAGATATTTAACTGGGGGGCAGGAAGACTGGGAAGGGAGGAGGTGCTGTCTTTAAATATTTGAAGAGCAGTCACGTGGACAAAGGATTATACCCGTTCTGTTTGGCCTCAGAGAGCGAAACTAAGAGCAATCGTTAGAAGTTGCCAAGAGACCGATTTAGGTCTGATGCGAGGGACAGCTGGCTGGTGCAGTGGAGAGAGCACTTGGAATCAATGAGACTCACCCTTGTGAGTTCAAATATGGTCTCAGACATTTATTAGCTGTGTGACCCTGGGCAAGTCACTTAACCCTATTTGCCTCAGTTTCCTCATCTGTAAAATGAGCTGGAGAAGGAAATGGCAAAGCATCCCAGTATCTTAGTTAAGAAAACCCAAAATGGAGTAACAAAGAGTCAGACAACATCAAAGGGAAAAAACCCAACCTCAAGCTTCCTAATAATGAGAGCTGTCTAAAGTAGAGGAGGCTATATTCCCTGCCCCCTCTCAGGAGGTGGTGGGTTCCCTCTCACTAGGGATCAAGGGCTAGATGACCAATTTTCTGTCCTGTTATAGATGGGTGCTTGTCTGGACTAGCTGGCATTTGAGATCCCGTCTAACTCTCTAACTATGTCACCGTGTGAAAGCACATGGTGTGTTTGGGAGATCGGCTCAAGGTGGGGAAACTGGACAGATGGAATTAAAACCCAGAACGGGGATGGGGCGGGGGGAATGAGCTTTATGCGATAAGGAATTCTAGGCTTTCTTTACATGTGTGTGTACATTGGATGGTGATGTGTGTTTCATTGCTATTCAGTGCCCATGGACTGCAATTTCCTCCTATTGAAGTCATAATTTACTACTGGGAAAATAAACATTTGTGTTTGTTTTGGTTTGACTGCTCATATGAATTTTAATAATTTGAAACCTGCCTGCTTTCTGTTCATGGAGATGTGTATCTCATGTTACACGTCACTCAAAGGTGAAACCTGCTTAGATGCATGACTTACCAGCATGAGGTAGTGAAAGGTCACTTGGACTGGAAGCCTGGAGCCTTGGATTTCAACCCTGGCCCTGCTACCAACTAGTGTATGACCTTGGGTGAGTCACATTGCTCCTCTGGGTCTCAGGCTTCCTATCTACAAAATGAGGGTGTTGGACTGGATGACCCCTAAGAGCCTTTCAAACACTGTTTTTCTCTGTTCTTAGAGTTGATAGACCACTGGAAGAGTCAGGAAGTTGATAGACCACTGGAAGAGTCTAACCTGAGATCAGATCCTGCCTCAGATGCTCACTAGCTGCGTGACCCTAGGCACCTGTCTGCCTCAGTTTCTCCAACTGTAAATTTGGGATAATTATAGCGCCTACCTCCCAGAGTTGTTGTAAAGCACTTAGTATACTGCCTGGTACACAGTAGGCACTTAATAAAAGCTTGTTTCCTTTCCTTCCTTGTTTTTTTCCCTTCCTGCTCTGACATTCTCTGTCACAAGGCCTTTCTAGCTTTAACATTCTGTTGTAGAAAGAGAATTGAGCTTGGACTCGAGAGCTCTTGGCATCAAATCCCACCTAGTTGTGTGACCATAGGCAGGTCTTAATCTCTTGAATCTCAGTTACCTCATCTGTAAAAAGGAGATGAGAGCTGGGTCATTGTCAGGGTTAAAATGAAGTAGGATCTATAAAGTGCCTCGCAGACTTCTCAATGCTCAGTAAACAGCTGTGGAGATGCTGACATCCAAGCCCCCTTCCAGTTTCTGAAGACCGTGTTCTGATCTGCTTTTCAGGGCTGGCGGCCGTTCCCTCAGGCTCAGCACATCCTTCCTGTTCTGGAAAGTCCATTTTTCCCAAGGGGGCTTCCTTGGTAACTCCAAAGCATTGGGCTTGTTCCCTCCCCTGAATCTTCATTGCAGTTAGAGTTGGGACCACTCGCGATGGCACAGAATTATTCTCTACCTCCTCGCTTTATTCTGATCTTCACTGCTGGGGTGTAAGCTCTCTGGGAACAGGGTCCTGGTCTTATCTTTTTCCTGCAAACCCTTCAGTACCAGGGCAAGGCTGGACGCATTGGAGGCCCTGAGGAAGGACCTCCAGCTGACCCAAGGACTGACTGTTTCTGTCTGTGTACATGGAAAACCCAGAAAGAGAGGACAGAGGTGGGGGGGATGTCCAGATGATTAGTGCTGAAGTGTCTGGGAATGAGAAATCCCAACGGGGAATGCTTGGACCTTATGAGGCAGGTAATGCAGATATCCAGGGTATAGTGGAATGCATATAGCATCATTAGGCAGAGGTCCTAGATTTGAATCCTAGATCAGTCACTTACGACCTACCATGTTTCAGCAAAGTCACTTCTCTATTATGTCAAGTGAGGTGACATTTGTAAAGTGCTGAGCAAAGGGCCTGGCACATAGTAGGTACTTAATAAATGCATATTTCCCTCCTCCCTCCTTTTTTTCCTTTCTTTTTCCCCTCTTTCCTTCCTCCCTCCCTCCCTTCCTCCCTCCTTTCTTCCCTCCCTCCCTCCTTTCCTTCCTTCCTTCCTTCCTTCCTTCCTTCCTTCCTTCCTTCCTTCCTTCCTTCCTTCCTTCCTTCCTTCCATCCATCCTTTCTTCCTCTCTTCCTCCTTCCCCTTTCATACTCAATTTCCTCACCTGCAAAATGACAGGGTTGAAATTTATCATCTGTAAGATCCCTTTCGACTTGAAATAATCCTAAAATCTTTAGAAATGACAGGCTTGTCAGAAGAGTTGAGATATGAAAGCAAAATCATTAAGGAAGGGAGAACAAAATTTGAGGATGGAGAGGGAGATTAGGAAGCAGGAGGAGGAGGCAGTCAGATGGGAATTTTTCTATTTATAGATGATCTCTACCTCAGTAATTTCTCGACAGGATGGATCGTAGGATTTAGAGCTGGGACCTTAAAGATCGTGGAGCCCCACCCCGCCTCGTTTTATAGATGAAGAAGCTGGAATCTGAAGAGGGAAGGTGACTTGCCCGGGGTTACACAGTTGATAAATAGACAAATAAAAGTCTGAATTCAGGTTCTTTGACTTCCAATTCAATACTGTATTCAAGGGAGAAAAATAAATGTTTATTGATTTCTTTTGTCACCAACATTTCTTCTCTCCCTCCCAGAGAGCCAAGCCTATGCAATTCAGTACTGCTTTGACTACATCAAGGAAAGGCAGGGTGGTACAGATAATATTTAACAACCAGCTTCCCTCCATCCAAAAATTAGCTCAACTCACCTTTAAGCTTAGTCTGCATTATTAAGATTTTTTCCACCATTTTCTTAAGTTTTGACAATCAACAAAACAATAAATCAGGCCCTGGCAATAGTGTTTGCCAATTTCTGAGATGCAAGTGCTCACACTGAAAAGTTAGCAATCTCTTCTTAGCTGGTACAAAGTGGCTCTGGTATATCCTTCCCTGCCTATATATGTACATGTCACTGCCCAGGTAGGCTGTAAGATCCATGAAGACAGGGACCATTTCACTTTTGTCTTTATATCCTCAGCCCTTAGAACACTGCCTGGTATGCAGTACGTGCTTAATAAGTGCTTGTGGCTTGGTTGGCAGAGCTTTCTAACATAATGCTTTGAACATCTAAGGATCCTAGATTGAAGTCAGGAGAATTAGGTTTTAATCCAGGCTCTGTGACACTGGGCAAGTCTGAGGCAAGTCCTCTCTGAGACTTAATTTCCCCAATTGTAAAATGGGGGATTTGGCTAGCTCCAGCATCCTATGAAATTCATTTGATTATTGAGAAGGAGTGCTTATTAATACTTAATAAATAAGTGTGATGGAGGGAGAAAGAGAAAATGGAAACCTTTGAGGACCTCAGCTATTCCCTAGGATGCTGGCAGGCAAAGCTAAGGAGGCCTCATTCTCCTGGGAGAATTGGTGATGACAGTGGCTCTATTTCCAGAACATTGAATTTAGAATCAGAACACTTGGGTTTGCATCCTGGCTCAGTCATCAGTTTATGACCTCACTAATGATTCTAAGCGTCAGTTTCCATATCCATAAAATGGACATGATACCAGCCACTCCTATGTCCTTCACAAGATTATTGCAAATGTCCAAAGAGACAATATAGAGTAATTAAAGTAGCGTATTCATTTCAGCTGTCACTGAACAACATGAAAGGCAGTGTGCAGTATAATGAATGGAGAGTCACCCTCAGAATGAGGAAAGCCTTTATTTAAAGCCCACTTCTGACACCCACTGGCTGGGTGACCTCAGACAAATCACTTAACTTCTTGGTGCTCTAGGCACGTCTTAATACTAGATGTGGTTGAGATGGGGCTTCTTTGCTTTGGTAGAAGGGTCTCCCTTACACAAAGGAAATCATAGCCCAGTTCCTGTCTTTACCAAAGAAGCAATCGGTGAGTTGTGTGAGTGTCTGACCCACCTGAATTGCTTAGTTCCTATTTTTGGCTGATGAGGTTTGGGGCAGCTTCTCCATCACACAGAGCGGGCAGAGGAGAGCTTTGGGCACAGGGAATACAGTGACCTCTGTTTGGGTTAGCATCCTTCCTGACTGTGAGGAGGAAGACAAGGGGTGGGGGTGGGGGAGGAGGATGGGGGCTGAGGGAGAGAAGGGATGGGGGAGGGGAGGACATGACAGTCTCCTCTCAGCATTTCTCTCTTCCCCAGCTTTTTTATCTTCTCCTTAGTCTCTGTATTGCTGCAATTACCGACACTTTAAAACACAATGATCTGGCTGTTAATGTGATGGATGACAGCAGCTTTCTGTCTGTCTGGAAACTGGTTTAAATCATCCCCCAGAGTGAAGGAAGTTTCTGGAATTAACCCTTTGCAGCTTTTTTTTTTAGATCGTCCATTTTGTTGTGGGTTGGGGGAAGGGGGATTGTTTTGAAATGGTGGAATAGTGATTGCAGCCATTAGATTCTTTGATTCTAGAGAAGCCAGAAGACCTTGGATCTGGGCGGGGGGAGAGATGGATTCACTCCAGTGACTCTTCTTTGCTACTGATTTCATCTCATCAACTCACTAAATATCACAGCTGGAAGGGACCTAAAATGCCGAAATGTCAGAGATGGGAGGGACCTTAGAACACTGAATATCAGAACTGGAAGGGACCGTAGAATACACAGTGTCAGAGGTTGAAGGGATCTTAGGACACGGAACGATAGAGCTAGAAGGGATCTGAGAACACTGAATGTCAGAGGTGGGAGGGACCTTAGAACACTGAATGTCAGAGGTGGGAGGGATCTAAGACCACTGAATAGTAGAACTGGAAGGGACCTTAGAATATACAATGTCAGAGATAGCACAGACCTTAGAACACAGAATGTCAACACTAGAAGGGAGAATAGAATATCCTAGTTAAAAGAGACCTTAGAACTCATCAATTTTAACATTTTAGAGCTGGAAATGATCTGAGAACAAAGAATGTAAGAGCTGGGAGGGACTTTAAACAAAGAATGTGGATCAGAGAACACAGAGCTCTAGAGAGGGAACTTAAAATGTAGAATGTCGGACCTAGAAGGGGCCTTAGAACATAGAATATTAGAACTGGAAGGTATTTGAGAAAATGGATGGTCAGAACTGACCATTCTATGTTAAAACATAAAATATGAGAGCTTGAAGGGATGTTAGAAATGACCTTGGTATGTCATAGAAGCTTTGTGAATTTCAGTTTCCCTGTGTGTTATGTAGGGATAATAATTTTTCAGCTCAGAGTATTGTTGTGAAGAAAACACTTTATAAGTTATAAGGTCACATATAAAGAGCTACTTTTGTCCTTATGTCATAAGCACCACTGAGTCCCAGGCGAGTCTCCAGATACACAAACCTGGCCCCTGAATCCTCTATAAGACCTCCTCCATTTTCCTCCTGTCTTGTCTTATGCAACAGTCTCCAAGCAGAGAAAGCTTTCCTCTTTTTATAGTCATTTGGATTGGGACCATTTTTGTAACCCAGGGAAGATATCAATGTCGTTGGAAAGGAATCAAGGGTTATTTCTAGCACAGATAATTCTGGATCTTTCTAACACCTGTGAGGCCAGGCGTAACGTTAATTAATCTGACCCAACTCTGTCCTTTCATAGCTTCATGGAGCCGGAAGAAACTCAGAGGTCATCGATCCCAACCCTCTCATTTCACATTTAAGAATGCCGAGCCCCTCAAAAGTCAAGCGATTTAGTCAATGTCACAGAGCTAGTTAGCCCCAGAGTCAGGTGTCCTGAAGGGAGACAGCAATCTATCTTCAGCCATCCGTATATAAATGTGTAAAGTATAGAGTAACAAACGAGGTAAATTGGAGCAGTTAGATGGACGGTGTTGGACAGAGCACTGGACCCAGAGTCAAGAAGATTTGAAGTCAAATCCAACCTCAGAGTCTAGGTACAGGCTTCTGTTTAGTCATTTAACCTCAGTTTCCTCATCTGTGGAATGGGAATAAGAATAGCCCCTCTCTCCTGTTGTGAGGATAAAATAGGTACTTACGAGGTCAAATTGCCTCTTTGGGTCAAAATAATATGTAACTTTTTGCCTACATAGGTATATAGCCATATAGTCATTTTAATTATAAAGCTAACTATTATTATAATCCAAGGAGGCAAATTTGACCTCTGAAGTATCATTGAGACTTGTAGGGATGAGACCCATAACTGGAAAGAATATGAGACTGGCAGGATGTACTGCATTCAGAAGCAACAGGGTAGTTAAAACTTGGGGTGTATTGTACATTAATAAATAGGAAGAAATTCAGGAACTGGAGGGGGTGGGGAACATGGTGGAGAGCATTTGGGTGAAAATCAACAGAGGCAGATATAGAACCAATATTGACACTGGTAAATACTACAAACCACCTGGACAAAAAGAGGAAGTAGAGGGAGACAGATTACAAGCCAGACATAAGATCATTACACAGGCGTTAAAGGTTAAAGCTGACCTAAGACTTTGAGGATGTTCTGTAGAGTGGGGAGGAAGACCTTCAGTGGTTTGTCAGAACTCTGCAGAAAAGTACACTTCCCTTCGTGATAATTGTATGCTTCAGAAGGTGGAAGAACTAACGAGATGAACTCTTCTGAACCTGAATCTCACCCACAGCAAGGAACTGGTTTCAGGAGTGGAAAGATCCTGGGAAAGAGATGACTCCATTTTAGAATTTGTGATAAGGAAGGGAAATCTAGACATAAACTGAGGCGTAACCTGGGGTTTTAGGACAAGAGATTTCGAAGAGTTCAGAAATAGAAATAGGTGTGATCCTATGTCCCGGGACTGTCCGGTCAGCCCAGGAGATATGGGAAACTCTCAAAAATGAAAATCTGAAAACAAAAAGATGAATGATGACAATGAGGAGGAAAAGGCAGGGTTGTCTGTACAGATGACTGGGATGTACTAGCAACTAATCGATTTGGTTTTTACAGAGGACGTACATACAAGACAGAATCAGAAGGAGATAAAGAAGGATATAGAATACAGATCCCACTGCTGAGGGTGGGTGGGATGCTACGTATAGACAGCAGAAAGAAGGCAGAGACGGCCAATTCTGATTCTGTTTCTATTTTTTTCTGCCAAGGATAATGATAATCGGACTAGAAAGAAGGGAACAAAAATGACCGAAAGGGAGTTAACACCCAAGATAAGTAAGGCCATTACAAAGGAGTACCTCGCTGTCCTTGATGACTTTAAGCTCCTCAGCCCAGCTGTACTCCATCCATCCTAGGTGACTAAACGCCACAATTTCCTTACAGGTTACCAATGAGATTGCTGAGCCACTGTCAGTGACATTTGAAAGATTGTGGACAACTTTCAGCAGGACTGGAGAAGGATTGTGTTGGTCACAATTTAAAAAAAAAACAACAAAAAAGAAAAGACTAAGAAATTTATAAATTATAGATGACTAAGTTTGACTTGGCAGTTAGATATCCCAGTGGATAGACCTAGAGTCAGGAAGACCTGAGTTAAAATCTAGTTTCAGATACTTACCAGTCATCTGACTCTAGATGAGTCACTTATTCTTTATTTGCCTCAGTTTCCTCATCTGTAAAATGGGGATAATAATAGTACTACCTCAAAGAGTCATTGTAAGTATCAAATGAGATAATGTATGTTAGGTACTCTATAAATGTTAGCTATTAGTTATCATGGGCAGCTAGGTGGTGTAGCAGATAGAGTGCCAAGCCTGGAGTTGGGAAGACTCATCTTCTTGAGTTCAAATCTGGCTTCAGACACTTCCTAGCTGTGGCATCCTGGGCAAGTCATTTAACCCAGTTTGTCTCAGCTTCCTCATCTGTAAAATGAGCTGGGAATCACTCCACTATCTTTGTCAAGAAAACCCCAAATGGGGTCACGGGGAGTCAGACACAAATGGAATGACCGAACAATAACAATAAAATTGGTTATCATATTAAAGAAAGTTGGGATACCAAGGAGCCATCCATCGTGGCTTTATTGGGACAGACCATGCTATACGGAGCATATTTCATTTTCTAACATGGTCACCAGACTGGCGGATTGAGGGGTACTGTGGACGTAGCTCACCTAGATGTTAGCAAGCATTCGATAAGCGCCTTCTTGATGTTCTTGTGGATAAGATGGACTAGATGATTGTAGGGCGTAAAGAATATGGAACTAGGATGGCCAAAACCAAAGGGTAGTTTGATGACAACATGGTAGGACTGGTAAACTGCCCTCTAGGATCTGTTCTTGTCCCTGCCTGCTTGACATTATACCAGCGACCTGTATTAGGTCCTAGATGCCAGGTTTATCCCACTTGGCCACACTTGACCTAAAGACGGTCAAGACCCAAGAGAGTCAAGATAGCCATGACATTGTATGACAAAATCAGGATCCCAAAAGATCCTTGACCAGTTAAAACATTGGGGCACATCTTAAGAGATGAAATTTAATAGAAATAAATCTAAGTCTCATGTTTTGTTTCAAAAAATCAACTTTGCAAGTAAAGATGGGGGAAGGCTAGCTAAGCAAATTTGTCTAAAAAAGTCTGAGGCTCTAAGCTCAACGGGAGTTCACAGCTTTACATGCTATGTCTATTGACTCATATTGATCAATCTGTATTGATGACATCATTCAATCTTCAGAGCCGATTGTCCTTATTACAATTAGCCACCACCCCAGGTGCCATTATAATGTCAACACCTTGAAGTTAATGCAAGGTTTCCTAACCTTGTCTGTGTCACGGTCCTCTTTGGTGATAGTCTGTTGAAGCCTGCCCACTCTTTATGTTTTTAAATGCTTCAAATAAAATACATAGGATACAAAGGAAACCAATTACATCAAAATAGTCATAATTTAAAAAAAAATAAGCTCATGGACCTCCAGTAGGGAATAGCTCACTCTTGCCTTTAATCTGTATTGGTCTAGCCCTGGGGTGGGGAACCTGTGGCCTCCAGCCACATGTGGCACTCCAGGTCCTCAAGTGAAGGGCCACACTTGAGGACCTAGAAGGCCACATGTGGCCTGGAAGCCACAGGTTCCCCACCCCTAGTCCCCTACATATAATAAATTCTTAACTAAATGTTTGTTGAATTGAATTGAATTGAAGGTGAGATAGTGATATGTTTTGCTTTCTTGGATTTCTAAGGGTCCTGGAAAGCCCGAATCAAGTACCTCTTCCTCCAGGAAGGCTTTCCTGATATTGCCCCAATATCATTAATGGTCTTCCCTCACTCAGATCTCACTTATAGCACTTTGTATACACCTCTCTAACCCATTCACCATTCAGAATGACAGTTACTTTTGAAAGTGTCATAACCCCCTGCCGAATTATAAGCTCAGTGAGCTAAGGACCTTGTCTTTCTTAGCTTTATATCTCCCCCAGCACCTAGAACATTGCAAATAATAAATGCTTAATAATATTTTTTTGAATTGCATTGGTTTTGAATGAATATGTATGGTCCTGTATTGATCAAGTGCTGGGTTTCTATGGTTACATATATATGTAGCCACCCTCTGTGTCCTAAAAGGTGGGCTTAGGTCCCCAAACCAGGAATTTTGAAGACTAAAGTTGACCAACTTCTGAAACTCATCAAGCTATAATTTAGAGGATAATTTATGAAGAGGAGGAGAAGCTGAAGGATCAAGGGCGTTACACTGGGATCTTATATAATGGAATTTAATATATCATGGAGACTTACTGTGTCCAAATATTGCCCCTATCCCATAGGCACAGCAGAGTCTGAAATTCCACCATTACAGTCATTCCCTTGGGTTATACCCTACCTCTTCACTATTTTAAAACAACAAATGCTTGAAAAAGTTAACAATATAGGGTTTGCTTAGTACCAGAAAGACAAACAGAAAGAGGTCTGGGTTCTAATTCTAATCTGCTAGTGTATGTGGCCTTGGGTAAGTCAATTTACCCTCTATTCCTCAGTTTCTACTTCGTCAGTCTTATGAATTCACACTTAGGCGTTGGTGATCATTCATCATTCCACAAACATTTGACTTTTGTTCAGGATACTGTAGAGGGAGATTCCTTCCTAGGCTTGGTTTAGACTAGATGGATGGCTTCTGATCTCCCAATTCCAAATTCTATAATCCTCTGAGCACCTATGTGCAAGATACTATTCTAGTCTTGGATGGAATTCAAAGATAAATATGAATTCTATGGGGCAGTGTTAGAACATTGGCTGATGTGCAATTGGGAAATAAAGAGGGGACAGATCCAACAGCTGCCCTGGGATCAATCATACCCTGCTTGTAATGTAGTGTAGACCCCACCCCCCAAAGTGCCATCCTCCAAACCTGTTCCAAAAGCTGAGATGCTATTTTCCTTGCCTGAACCCTGAGTACTGACCTGTTATGTCAGATAACCAATATTCTCCCAGGAACATAGAATGTACAACTAGGAGACTAAGCTTAGAGCATGGATTCTTAGCCTTTTTGTTCTCATGGACCCCTTTTTCAGTCTGGTGAAGCCTATGGACCCCTTTTCAGAGTAATGGTTTTTAGGGTCATGTAATCAAATACACAGAGTTGCAGAGAAAACATATTGAAATAAAGATATAATTACCCCAAGTTCACAGACTCCATGATATCTTTCCATGGATCCCTAGGGGAGGGTCCATGAACCCCAGCTTAAGAATATTTGTTTAGAAGTTATTTAATTTAAATTCCTTCATTTTACAGGTAAGAAAAACATGAAGGGTAAGGCTTATAAATAGCAAGCCCAGGACTTGAGCTCAGCTCTTCTCTTTCCAAATCTTAGGCTTTCAACTGGATTCATTCTTATTCTCCTCCCAAAAAACTACCTTCCAGCCTCGGGAGAAACGTCTTCCCTAAGTCTGAACTCTCCTGATTGGTGACTCCCTTGACCAGACCAGACCCTATTTCAGGAGGAGAGCCTAGCCAGCCTCTATTCATTTTCCCAAACCGATTGATTTTCCAGACTTCTCTGCTTCCGCATGAGCTGCCTTTCCCCCACCTTGGGACCCTTCCCCTTCCTTTTCCAAATCCCCTTAATTTGTTGTCTTGGAACATAAACTCTTTGAAGGCAAATCCATCCTGTTTATAATCCTAGCACTTGGCACATTTCCAGGAACATGGTAAGTGCTCAATAGTTCTTTCTATCTCTGTCTCTTTCTGACTTTCCCTTTCCTTCCCCTTCTCCCCCTCTCCCTTCTTCCTTCTCTTCCTCTCTGTCTCCCTCCCTTTCTCACCATCCCTACCTGCCTTTCCCCTATCCCTTCTTCTCTCTGTCTCTGTCTCTCTCTCTGTCTCTGTCTCTTCTCTCTCTCTGTTTCTCTGTCTCTCTGTCTCTGTCTTTCTGTGTCTCTCTGTCTCTCTCTCTGTCTCTGTCTCTCTGTCTATCTGTCTGTCTGTCTGTCTCTCTCTCTCTCACACACACACACACACACACACACACGCACACACACATACACACACACACACTGCCTCCTGTCCAGCTTAAACCTCTGAATGTTAGCCCCAGTCCACCTACTCAGACTCCAAACCTCGTTCATGTCCTCTGGCCTGGTGCTCAGTCTGGCTTCCAGCTCCCTAGCCATTACTCCGTCCCACTGACCCAGCTGCCTGGGTCTCCTACCCCATCCTGGTGTGGCTTGACCATGACATAGTGTTGCTAATATTAAGATACTGTGGGGGCAGTCACAACAGTGATTATTTTTGGACTTAAGACTGATATTCTAAGAGAATTCCCAGGATGAAATCTATAAATGTGATTAGAAAAGAGCCTCGGGATTGTTTCTATAGAGGATAGTGTAAGGTAAACAGCTTAAAAAGCAAAGGGGAGGTGAAGACCTGGGTTCTAATTCTACCTCTGATATTTATCTATCTCTGTGACACTGGGAAAGTCACTTTACAAGGTTCAGACTCAGTCTCCTCGTCTGTAAAATGGAAGTACGGTATTTACGTTACCACTTCCTACCTTGCAGGTCTCTTCTGAAGTACTATATAAACGTGGATTGTTTTTATTTTAGAGTTAAGTGGGGGAAAAATGAGAGTGGGAAATGTTGAGAAAAGCCTCAGGCTAAGAAATCATGAATAATTCTTCTTTAAGTGACAGTTTTGAAATGTGAGATTTAAAAAAGAAATGACACCAGATAGCATCCCATGCAGTCAGGTATTCAGGTAATGCTGAGAGAATGAAGAATACTTATACTCATTTTAAATGTCTTCTGCGGATGCTGTCCTGGGAACAACTGTTCCAACAAAAAAAAAAATTACTAAATCATGAGGTGATGAAGTGGGTTTTTTCTCCCCCCTCCACTTAATAGTATTTTATTTTTTCCAATTACATGTAAAGATAGTTTTCGACATTCACTATCATAAGACTTTGAGTTCCAAATTTTTTTTCTCCCTCCCTCCCCTCCCAAAGATAGCAAGATGAAGTGGATTTGAGAGGAAGTCTAGAATTAAGGATTGGCTGTGGGACCTGGAGGAAGAAGGACCTGAGTTCAAATCTTACTTCTTTCATTTATATTTGTGTGACCATGGCCAAGTCACTTAATGTCTCTGAGCCTCAGTTTCCTCATCTGTAAAATAGAGATATAATGCCTATAGAACCAACCTCACAGGACCATGACATCAGGGAGGTGATGCCATGACTTGCAGATGAATTGGATTTAAGTGAGGCAGGGCTGTGTAGTCACCAGCCTCACCCTCTCCTCCGGAGCCATCTGGGTCCAGTGGCAAGGCATAAATCAGGACCACTGGAGATGGCCCAGGATGCAGTGGAAGACCTTGGCCTTTTCAAACTAAGTTCTTTAACGGATCTTAGTTTGACCGAGTCAATGCCCATTCAATGGTTAAGGCTTAACAAGAAATGAGGCAGAGAATGGTCTCTTTACGTAGTTTTAAAAAAATGGATTTGGGAATGGAAGACCCTTAGGTTTTCTGGCCAAAACAGAAACAACTGCTATTTATGTTCATTCTGAGCCAATCAGGGCCCAAATGATGACCAAGTAGGGACAATGACCAAGTAGGGCTTGGCCTGGGACCTATTGCTGGCCAATCAATGAGATCCTGAGTGATCTGGGGTTAAGGCTGCTCTTTAAGGGAGGAAAAAGTGAGGCTGGTGACTTTGCACAGCCCTCCCTCACTTAAATCCAACTCACTTGCATGTCATGGCATCACCTTCCTGATGTCATGGTCCTCTTTGACAACAAAGGACAAACAGCAACCTCTGTGAGTAGAAAAGGTGCTGACCACTGGGAACCAATCTGTAACAGATCAATTGGACAACACTTTCTCTCTCTCTCTCTCTCTCTCTCTCTCTCTCTCTCTCTCTCTCTCTCTCTCTCTCTCTCCCTCTCTCCTTCCTTCCTTTCTCCCTTTTTTTCTTCCTTCCTTCCTTCCTTCCTTCCTTCCTTCCTTCCTTCCTTCCTTCCTTCCTTCCTTCCTTCCTTCCTTTCTTTCTTTCTTCCTTCCTTCCTTCCTTCCTTCCTTCCTTCCTTCCTTCCTTCCTTCCTTCCTTCCTTCCTTCCTTCCTTCCTTCCTTTCTTTCTTTCTTTCCTTCTTTCTTTCTTCATAGGATATCACACCCTTACCTGCAGGTGCTCTGCCCAAAGGGAATGTAAATTTTAATTTCTGAAGCTCACACTAAGAGAAGAGCGTTGAAAGAAGAGATCTTACAAAATGGTGGGTTTTGTTTCACAAGAATGGGAAAATTAAAATCTAGCATTTTATTAATAATAGGTAGTTTAAATTTAATAAAGCATAGCACGACTAAGCAGAAATCAGTCTAATCGTATTGATTAAGCCTGATTCCAGATTTGTGTTTCACAATTCCCTTCTTCGATCCTTAAGAAACTCAGCTCTTGTAGATCGTCTGGGAGATCATCGACAGCTTCCCACTGGTCTAAGGTTTGCAGAGCCACTTGTGCCGGAGAATTGCCCCAATTTTGAAGGAAAGAGACAGATTCACTTAAGACTATGGCCAGTGTTCCAGTTTCCAAAGAAAGATTTTTGGTCACTTGCACTAGAGCACAACCCAGACAGGGGCACTTCTTAAACTGGGGCTTGGCCTTTATTTAAAGCAGTGTCTAATGCTCCTCTTAGACTGATTTTTTTCACATAGATGAATACAAGGTGGAAAAATAATAAGAAGAAATAAGGTAATAAGAGGCCATTTAATCATAATAGGCAAGATCTGCCTCCCCCCTGCCAAAAAAAACCAACCTGGGAGAATAGCCAAGAAAACCAGGAAGAGGGATCCCACCAGTCGCCACTATCTGTTCCATGTGTCTCTTCTGCTATCTGGTGAGTTTCAGACATAATTAGTTGGAGTTCGTTGATATTGCTGACAATATCTCCAGACTTACTAATGTAAGAACAACAGGATTGATTTTAATAGCACAAGCTCCTTCCTGTGCAACACCAAGAAGGTTTAATAATAGATGGTGTCGTAACATGGTTTCTGCAAGGGAGGAGACTTCAACCTGAAGGGAGGTGATGGTATTGGATGTTTCAGCTAAGGTTTGAGTTGTGTCTTGGACTAGCTTTTCCATTTCAACGAAATATTCCTTATTGACTGAAACATTCTATTTATGCACATTTGTGGGAGTAAAGTCCACAAAATTCTCTCTCCATGGCTAGACTGTTATACCCAATTCTATACATTTCTGTTTGTCTCAAATGTGTCTCTTCTTCTTTGTCTAAGCCACCATGCCCCTAGATTTCTAGTAGTTTTATTTCTAATTAAACCTACAGAATGATTAAAAATAGATACAGGGAGACTAGACAGGCAGTCCCACACTTTCCATACCATCCTGGAGGAAGAGAGGCAAAGGCTTCTCCTGCACAAATGAAAAATTGACCCACAGTCATCGATCACCACAATATCTACAAATTTTTGGTATATTCCAGAAGCCAGTAAGTGTTAACAAAAGTCTAGTTTCAAGGTGGACCGTTAGTGTTATTGAAAACTCCAGTCTTGGCACAAATGAATGACTCAGCTCTATTTATGTTAGATAGTGGGTTGAGTTTCCTAAGTATGTAAATGTATCATTGCTCCTTGTTCATGCAGAGACGGAGAGTTGGCAAAGGCCATTTAAGGCAAAAAGGAAGCATTCTAGTTTTGTGAAAAAGATGCATTGATCCCAAATGTGAGGAGGATCTGGGAGTCCTAGAGGGTCTTAACTGTTATATTCACTGAGTTTATAAAGTGAGGTCATAATTATTACTATTAATTTTACAATTAGCCAAGAGGAATGGAATAAAGGTACCCATAAAATTTAGCAGATTGTCACTATTGTTTGTGCCTGCTTTAATGGTATAATATCATTGTACTCCTCTGGAGTGGGCACCCATGAGTCAGAAGTACCCTGGAGAAGATGACTATGAATCCAACAGCCATGAGACTCAATAAACTGAACATCCCATAAGCTATGTCGAACTTGACTATGAGTGTTAACACTGGCATGTTTCTCACCCATATATTGCTGGGAAGACATAACAGTGCAGAGGAAAGAGCTATAGGCAGTAATGTTGAAGATAAGAGAACGAGGAGATTTATTTTAAAAAAGTATGAAGATGAAAGCTAAAGTCTTTTCCTAGGTCCTCCTCTTGTTGTCACAGGGGTTAATGAGGTTGCTGGAGGTTGTGCTGGGGAGCTGGTTGTTTTTTGCTTTTCCTGGAGAAATGTTGTATTATAGTCATGTTGGAGTGGTGGCTTCCTGATGATGGTGGAGGTAGTAGCACCTGTCTTACTGTAACTTTTAGGAGCTGGGTAGGGTAGGCTTATTGCCATTGATCATACAGGTTATTGGTGTTGTCTTGACCATTTGGTGTGCAACTAATTTGGACATAATTGCTCTGTCGTGGTGCTGGCAATCTTCTAAGGGATGGTCTTAGTTGAAACCCTCCAAAAGCAAAGGATGTTTGTCTTCCGACATTCCAAATTTGCCAGGCTAGAGAGGGTAATGACCAATAGTATTAGAATCAGGAGAAGAGTGCAAGAAAGTGTTGATCGTGGGCCTGGGCCTGTTCTGCCAGTTCTACACATGATATTTGCCAAAGATCACAAGACCGAATGAGAATGACAAAGTGATAAGCAGCCATTCTCCTAAGGGTGTCTGCTTTTTAGCATTCTCAGAATAATTTACACCATTGTGGAGGGTTGCTTGGCATAACATTAATACTAAATACCCTGTAGAAAGCATGCTTTCTAGACGCATGGAGTATCGGCTCTAGCAGCGGGCTCTGTGTGAGAGCACTGTATCCGAGAGACCTTTTCTCCAATCTCCATCGCAGTCGGAGTGGTTAGCAGCATCTGAAAAGTGCCTTCCCAGGCAGGCTGAATTCATCGAAAGTTCTTGACGTAGATCTTATTACCAAAGTGAAGGCTGGGTAGCACCAAGTCCAAAGGTCTGGTCTGCGCCATAGCTCCTGCTTCGGGAAATTCTTTCGGTCCGTTTCGTAGTTCCCATATTTAAGAAGCAATGGATGTACCTCTTCCCAGCAAAGATGTATAAACTGGGGGAAACGCTTTGCTTTAAAGAAGGGTGGCCAAAAAGCATTTTAAAAGGAGAGATGTGTGATTCCTTCTGGGGGAAGCAGATCAGGGTTTCAGATGGGTTTCGATGGTTTTCGGAACACAGTTTGCCAATCAGTCTTAAGTTCTTTGTTCATATATTCGACCTGACCAGAACTCTGTGGGTGGTAGGGGGTATACTTAGGAGTTATCCCAAGAGTAGAATATATTTGGGAAGAATGGAATCAGTGAAACGAGACCCCTTGTCTGAATCAAAGCATGTTGGTAGACCATAGTGGGGTGCAATTTCTTTGAGAAGGATTTGGGCTACAAAAATCACTGTAGCTTTAGAACTAGGAAATACTTCTACCCACCAAGTGAGCAGATCTGTAATAACAAGGCAAGCTTTATAATGATCTGACTTAGGCATATGTATGAAATCAACTTGTAGATGTTCAAAAGGAGTCTAAGACCAAAGGCAATCACCAAAGGCAATGTTTTGAAAGGCATATTGGTTAAATGTTTGACAAGTGGAATAGGCAGTAGCAATATGAGCTGCTACTGTGGTAAGGCCACCCATGCCCACCATATTGTATCAACTATTCCTGGAGTGACAAAATGGCCCCCCTTATGAGCAGAAAGAAACACTATGATAGAAGCTCCAGGGGAAGAGTGGACTGCCTTCCAAAGTCACCCATACCCTACATACCTGTTTAATTTAAACCACTATTTCCATTTCTTGACTTCAGAGTCATTGCAGATAAGATCAAAATTGTCTTCACTAGGAAGAGAAAGGTGAAAAACATATTGTGGTCTTTCTAGAGCAGCAAGCTTGGCAGTGGTATTTACATGGGCTGTTCTCTCATGAGACAGGATCAGTTCTATTGGTGTGAGCAGAACAGTGAACAATGGCCAACGTAGCTAGTAGTTTGGTGGCAGATTAACATTCCTTGATGAAGTCTGCATTGGCAATGTCTCTGCTGGGAGAGGTTAGAAAGTCTCTTTTCAGCCATAGCATCCCAACAGTGTGAGAGACACCAAATGCATACCGTGAATCAAGGTAGATAGAAGCACTATACCTATCAGCAAAATGGCAGGCTTCTGTTAGGGCAATTAGCTCAACTGTTTGGGTGCTGAGATGAGAAGGCAAAGAGGCTGGCCAGATGGCATCGTGGTTGGGGACCACAGCAGTGCCTGAGTACTGGATGCCATCTCTTATCAAAGAAGACCCATCAGTGTACCAAACACAAGTAGGACTTGACAAGGAGGTGTCAAAGAAGTCATTATGGGGTTTTTCAGCCATGTCAGCTGCAGAGGTATGGTCATGTAGTGGCTCCCCTGAGATCAGTAAATCAGAGAGCAATGTATCAGGGTAAGGATGGTACACTACATGAGAGTAATATTTTCTTTGCCTAACAAAGTCACTTCCTATCCAGCAGGTCTCTGACTAGAAAAGGATTGAGTCTTATGGTGAATTAAGAGTCTCCACCCTTGTGGGAACACATAAGAGAGGTGCCCCAAACTAAATCATAAGTCTTTTCTACTAAACGGGTGGTGGCAGCCCCAGCCTATAGGCAAGGTGGTACTCCAACAGCCACAGCATCAAGCTGAGCAGAGTAATAGACTCCTGGGCAAGGAAAGGCTTGAAACATCTGAGGCCATCCCCTTATGTTCATTAACAAACAGATAAAAGGGTTTACTGGAATCTGGGACTTCCAAAGCTGGAGCCAATCATAGACTTCTTTGAGTTCAGCTAAGGCAGTAAGATGTTGAGGTTCCATCTGAAAAGATTCTGCAACAGTCTTTTGTCAAAACAGAAGTTTAATCTCACCAAAAGACGGAATCCACAGTCGGCAGAATCTGGCTGCTCCCAAAATAGCACGCGGTTGTTTCTCATTCTTCAGGGCAAATAATTGCTGTAGAGCCCATATGCTCCTTGTGGAAACAGAACAACTGCTGGTTGACAAAACGAAACCAAGATATTCCACCTGGGGAAGATCCCAGTAAGCCTGGGTAACCTCACAAGGAATGGAAGAAACAATGGTGGCTGGGTTGAGTCCCATTGGCTGTCTAGGTATAACACAAGCATTCGCAGCATGTAAATATTGAACAAAGTGATAAACAGGTTTTCCATGAGGGCCTGGTTTAGTTGGGCTTTTTTTTTAAACAGGCAGCATAGGGGTATTACAAGGTGATTTACATGGAACAATAATACCTTGGTCTCTCAGATAATCATTAATAAGTGAAATACCCTCATTAGCTTCACTAGACAAGGAATATGAGACATAGGAAGCAGTAGCTCCCCTTTGGTCTTAATAGTAACAGGGATAGCAGATTTCAGTAATCCCACATCTGTGGAGATGTGACCCATAAGGAGTCAGGGGTGTCAGGTGGAAGATCTGAAACAAGGAACCAGGACAGCAATTTCTTTTCAGAGGGCCATTGAAAGTTTAGAAAGTCATCTTTGGGGGCCTCAGAAAAATTTATCATAAGGGAAATAAGGAAAGAGGGTCCTCCAGGAGATGTAAAGTCAGGGAATCACTTGAGGAACACGAACTAGTGGCCCTCAACTTATATAAGAGATCTTTACTTAAAAATATTAACTGCAGACTGGGGCATAAAAAGAAAAGAACGTTTTGCTGACATATGACCAATGGTAACCTTTTGGGGAGATAATTTAAGACAGGCTAGGGCTGTCTGATAACTGCAACAATATTCTACAATCCAATAGAAGTGCACTCAGGGGCTAGGACCTCAGTTAGGACTTGAAATAGACGCTCCAGTATCTAGCAAGCAATTCTAAAATGTGTCACCAAACTTAACAGCAACATGGGGCTTGTAAGTGTGCAGAGAGGCAAAGATTGGGATACCAGGTTCAAAGACATTAGGATCAAGGAAAACAAAAGGATCCTTCTTAAAATCAAGAGTCCCTGCCGCTCCCCTGCACCTTCAGGCTATAGGTGCTTTTTGGTTTCTCCCAGGGTTAGCCTTGTTTGCATTCTTCAAGTCAACCTTTTTTTTCTTGCACTTATCGACAGTGAAAACATTCATGTGTTCTGCGGTTTCCTGGTGGAGCATGAAAAGGAGCTGGGCCAATTTGGGCCATGGCCAAGTTTGACTAAGTTTTTTGCTTGGGTTCTTTTTTCTCCTTTTTTTGTGTCTCCCTTTATAAACATAGAGGGTGATGCCTTTAAGCTCACCTATCCCCTTCTCATGCCAGCCAAGGCAGCTTTTGTGAAAGTATGTATGGATCTCTGGGATAGATTGGTTAACAAAGGCTACATTAATAATCCTGGCATCTCTTGGATTAATTGGATCTAATCATGTACACTTCTTTGCATTCTTGTACAGTCTATCGTAAAAGTGCTTAGGAGTTTCCTTTTCTTTCTGAAAGGTCTCCTGAAATTTTCTACAGTTATCAGAATGGATGGCACAAGCCTCCATTCCCTAGATTAAGGATTCCCTAGTTTGTAACAGCCTGGTGTAATTGGCTGGATTATTAGAGTTCTAATTAGGTTCTTGCAAAGGCCAATTAGGAAAGACCCCCACCCTGGGCTGGCAGAGCAGTACCTGCTGGGGCTTGTGTTAGCAGTCTCTATGATGGCAGTTTTTTTTTCTCCTGGGTAGAGGAGGGTTTCCATTGAATCAGTCACATCTCCTCAGGTTGGGATGTGCACTCTAAATATGGACTCTAACTGAGTTATGAAAACCACAGGATTGTCATCAAATTTAGGAGTATTACTCCTCCAAGTGAAGTGGTCAGAGAGGCAGAAAGTTTGGTCCAGCCTTAAAAGCACAGTATTTCCCAGTTGAGTGATATTATGTATAAATCTTTCTTGGACAGGAAAGGCACCTGTAGCCAGTTTCTCTTGCTCAAAAGAAATTGAATTCCCTTCCATAGTAGAGGGACAATAGGATAGAGGAGCAGAAGGAGAAGACAGAGCAGAATAGAGAGAAGAGGGCCATTTAGGAGGTTGTGAACACATATCATTGCACAGAGCTGCCCAGCAAAACCATAGTACATTTGCTTTGGGTGATTTTGTTTAATAGTCAGTCTTAATGTCCTCAAAGCACAGTAATCAAAAGTACTCAATTTAGGTCAAAATAATTAACAGTTGAATCTCTTGCCATATTAGACCAAATGTCCGATAATTTAACATTGCCCTGTTTTGTCAAACCTGGCTGAACCAGGAGTTTCCCCTGGTTCCAAGACATAAGGAACTTTTCCTGGGGGGTGGGGGGCTTGCCTTTGCAATAGTACTACCAGGCCTTATTGTTCTCCTGAGGTGCCCCCCCATTCCCCTGCCAAAGGAGAATTCCTCCATAGAAAAAGAATTTCCCAGGGAGTGTACCCTAGGGGATTTCCACAAGCCAACCACCCAGGGAATCAAGTACTCATTGGCAAGTCTTCCTCCCTAACCCCCACTTAAGTTTGGTGAGAGTTAAGTCCCTCCTAGTTGGGAGAGTTTTCATTGAAACTTTTGCCAAAGTGAAATGATAAGGGAATCCTTCCCTTACAAAAGCTGTGGAGGGAATAGCGGGAGGCTGATCTTAGATTATAGTGGCTTTAGAATTTAGAAAGAGGAAGTCACTTACTTCAACCACCATCTGAACTTTGCTTTCATCTTCAAAAGTTAGTGCCCACAACTTAAATTTAAAGAATCATAAATCAATTTCAAGGCCTTGTTGTCAAGATAGTGGTTTAGGTGCTTCAGGGATTTTCCTACATGGAGAAGGTTTTTTGTTCTATTTGTAAGAAGGAATCTCTAATTTGCTGGAGTGGCTGTTCTCCTCTTCCTAATAGTAGAGATTATTCTATCTGCAGGAGGGATTCTCCTGCCTGCAGGAAAGATTGCTCTGCATATGATAAAAATCCCTCTTTCTGCTGGTAAGAGTCACCCATTTAAGGCTGACTTTGGCTCAGATTGATTTGGATTGAGGCTGAGGGGGAGTTCAGCCTCTGGGATGGTCTCTTTTGGAGAAATCTCCCAGTGAAAATTATTTACCAGAATGTTCTAGGAGGTTCTTCATAGAGGGCTGCCCCAGGGGTTGGGGTCCCTCCACTCAGCTCCTGGCTAGCTTGCCAATTGTCACAGTAGAAATCGGAGACAGTGAGAAACTGAGGCAATAAAGTTCCAAGCATGATCAACTTATTAGGAAAACTAGCAATTACCAATAAATGAGGTCCAAGATTCCTCAGTAGCCAAGAATGCTGTGGAGAGTTTACAGAGCTTTCTTATAGTCAATAAAGAGAAACTGAGGCAAATTACAAAATCTTTAGTAACATGGGTCTTTATGGATTTCTGATTGGTCAGTGCATAGGATGTTAACCATAGGATGGGCTAACATACCTTAGGCACCTTAGGGAAACTGTGGTTCTAGGAATGAGGAACTAGAACCCCTAAGTAGTAAATGTTCCTCTGTTTGGCTAGGCTTATTGTTTAATAGGCTATTGACTACATCAGTATCTTAGTTTAGTTTCATGCGGACAATTTGTAAGTTTCCATGAGTCCAAATGAGTAATTTGCTCACACTAAGAGAGGAACTTTGAAAGAATAGGAGCTCTTACAAAACAGTGGGCTTAGGTTCATAAGAATGGGAAAGATAAACTCCTAACAGCTTACTAATACAAGGTAGGTTGTTTAAGTTTAAAAATCATAGCAAACCTAAGAAAAAAAATGGTCTGATGCTATTGATTAAGCCTAATTCCAGCTTTGCATTTCTCATGAGTGTTGGACATTCCCTTTACTGGTGAAGATTATAACTCTCTCATCCTGGGTAATTCCTGGCTGTATCCTTTGCTAGATCTTCTGTAGAAGGATTAGAAGGTTATTAGAGGGTTAGAAAGATTTGCCTTAATATTTTGTGGATATCAATGAAGCACTCAAGGAGTCTATGTTATTCATCTCTCTACTATACTGCGAGCTCTTGGAGAGCAGGAACCATCTTCTGTCTTTATACAGATTTCTAATGCTTAGCACAATGCCTGGCACACAGTAGGTGCTTATATATGCTTGTTGACTTGTTTTGTTATTGACTAGCTTGCCTCCTTTTCCAGTCATTCACTTCCTTTATGTTTTCTTACATGCCGATCTTCATTGGTAATATGCTATATCTACTTAGACCCATCCTGCATTTTTTTCAATTTGAACTTATCTGACAACCCATAAAAATGTAATAATGCTAATAATAGCAATGACATTTTGTTGATCACCAATGCAAAAAAACTCACATATTCCTTCCAAGTAGATTTGTTTCAAAGAAATTTTGCTATTTCAGTTGGTTTCGCATGACCTTTCCTGTTTTCCAGGTTTGGGTTGAGCCGATGGTCATAATCCCCAAACAGGTGATTGGCTACTTTCTTTATATGAGTTGGAACCTAACTCCAATGACACATTGCTGCTTATTCTTCTCTATATTTACTTCCAAGCCCATAAGGAAATAAACTCTTGTCCAATCTTTGTCAAGTTGAATCAACACGGGTGGAGAAGAGTGCTTATGTATTTTAACTTGGAAACAATACTCCAGCTGTGCATACATACACATCCTCTGGTCTGAGGGCAGACACTATGGCATTGTATGAGGTGACAGCCAGGTAGCAAGTTCTGGTGCTTAGATATTCCAACAGGTGGTATGCACTGGATTGGGTGCCAAGCTCATAGCTGATCCTCTCCCTGTTATAGATGGCAATAACTTCCATTCCTTGAGAGCAGGTCCACTTCCCTAGAATCCCTTGATCCCAATGAAGCTGTACTAACCTGTCTGAAACATTGTGAAGGAAATTTATATTTTAGAAACCAGTTGGAGTGAAGTCCTCTTGAATTCTAGAATTCTGTGATTCCATAACTTTAGCCTTTCTAAAGAGAACTGGTTTTGGAGTCACAAGTCCTGGGTTTAAACCTTGGCTTTGCCACTTACTATCAGTGTGATCTTCATTTTTCTGGGCCTCGGTTTCCCCATTTGTAAGATAAAGAGAATTGACTAGATGATCACTGAAGTCTCCCTCCACCTTAAACCTTCTAATCCCACTTAGAGCTTCTGCTGGTATTTCATTTTCTAAATGTGGCTTGGATTGTTGTTGTTTTTAATCTCTGTCTTCCTCTTTTATCTTTTCCTTTTACTCTGAATTATTTCCAGTTTTACCCTGTACTTATCTTGTTTGTTCATAGTTGATTGCATGTCATCTCTCCTGACAAGATCATTTGTAAGGTCCTTTCCAGTTTTAAAATCCTAAGATCCTAGGGTTGTTACCCCTCAGCTTCTCTGCCCGAGAATAGCCTATCTAGTCTTCTTAAGCAGGGAGCTCACAAGTATTTTATGGAATGTCCCTATGCTCTCCTTCGCTAACCTCCCAGAATCTTTGTCTTTGGTTTAAACCAAATGGTTATGATCCCGGTGTGTGCTTGGGCGTGGGAGTGAGGGCAGTGAGCTGTACCACAAGCCAAGACCTTGATTCCAGTCTCAAGTTTTAGACTCTGCCTCTGCAGCTAGTTGGCAAAGTGGAGAGAGAACTGGGTGTGGAGTCAGGAAGATCTGAGTTCGAATTCCAGCCTCAGGTACATACTAGTTATGCAACCTTATTTGCTTCAATTTCTTCATCTGTTGAATGAGCCAGAGAAGTAAGTGGCAAACCACTCCAGTAGCTTTGCCAAGAAAACCCCAAATGGGGCCACAGAGTCTTACATGACTGAAAAACTACAACATCTATCTCTAATTCATTCTGTGATCTTGGGCAAGTTACTTCCCTCCTATGGACTTCAGTTTCTTCATCTGTAAAGTGGGGGCTTGTATTAGATGATTCCTAACTAAGGTCCCTTCCAGTGGATGATTCTACAATTTGCTCAAGGTCGTAGAGCAAATTAAAAATGTTTCTGGGACATCTTCTCCCTGCCCTGCCCCTCTTGCATCCCCCATTTCCTTCTTTTTCTCAGTTCAGCCACCACATGAAGTCATTCCTGATGCCCCCAGCTGTTAGTGCCTTCTCCTCTCTCCAACCACCACCACCACCAACACCCACACACTGCTTATTTTGTGTAAATGCTGTCTCTATACAACCGACCTTGGAGTTAGAAAGACATGGTGGGTCAAGTTTCCCCTCTGACGCTTACAAATTGTAGGACCCTGGGGGAAGTCACCTAATCTCTCAATACTCTAGGTCTACTCTCCCTGGGATTCTCAACCTGGGTTCTGTGAACTTGTTTTTAAACAAATATTTTGGTAACTGTATTTCCATATACTTGGTTTCCTTTGTACCCTATGTGTTTTATTTTATGCCTTTAAAAACAGCATTGCATTGACTTCACAGACCACTGCCAGAGGGGTCTACAACACCTGCTAAAATGATAACTTACAGAAAAGGTAAGGCTTTGTATAGGGGGAAAGAGAGCTTCTCACTGGGAGCATCCTATGCTGGGCAGGTCTATCAGAAGTTGGATCCATTTCTATGAGTAACTGTAATTTGCCAGATGGAATGTAAGCTTCTTGAGAGCAGGGATTTTTTTTTCCATGTCTGTATCTGTATCTCAGTGCCTAGCACAGTGCCTGGCACATAGAAGGTGCTTAATAAATGCTGACTGATGATTGACAGATCTGTTGGACTAGATGGCATTGGAGGCCCCTTCTAACCCCAAATCCTAGAACTCTTATGGATCCCCCTCCCCTCCTGCCCTTTTGAAGACTTTCTGCTCAGCTCTGGTGCCCATCATGGGAGCTGTCCATGGGTTCTTTCCAACTATAGGCACAACCAGGAAAGTAAAAAAGCAAGAAGTGCCTGTGGTTTGACCATAGAGGAATGAATGAATGAATGAATGAATGACCAAATGAATGAATGAACCAATGAATGAATGAATGATTAAATAAATAAGGGAGAACATTTGTCTTCCTCCCCACCCTCCTTACCCCCCATGGCTGGCTTCCTCATTCTCGTCAGCTTTGTTTGCTGTGGGAAAGGAGATTACGCAGACTGGAGGGCCGGCTCAGAGATAAAGCCAGTCTAAGTGTGGGGTGGGAGACTGCTGGAAGAGGTAGGCAGGGTGCCCAGTGGGGGGAGGCCAAATCTGGAGGGGAAGGTAGAGATAGCTTGGGAGGGGGATGTCAGGCCAAGATCAGCACCAGGAAAGAGATAAGCGGCTCCGCCCAGGACTGCCCTGACCCGTCCACACCCTTCCAGCCTCCCCCCAGCCATCCTGGTGACAATGGATGGCCAGGGGAGAGGATGCCCTAATGAGTTTCTGTCAGTCACTGGGACACATGATTGATGGCTCTCTGTGAGCCACCTGAGCTCTAGGGATTAAACGCACATGTTATGTCAATTAAAAAAGGGGGGGAGGGAAGGAGAGGAAATTTTTAAAGGGACAGTATTTCTCCTCATCTCAGCCCTTATGCCAACATCTTCAAATCTTCCAAAGAACGAATGAATCGATTACCCAATCAACCAGTCACTCAATCAACAAAGCATTCATTCTGAAGAATCATAATAACCCAGAGTTGGAAGGGACCCCAGAGACTGAAGGTGGCGTTTGCTGGCAGCGATAAGGATAGGGCCTAGAATCGTGATTTCATTGGCCTAACCCTTGATCAGAAACACCAATCTCCTACTAGTATATTAATCTTCCCTACTAGTATGCCCATCACTCTTCTGACAAAAATGGTTCTTTCTGGTGATTCTAGAAGGGGAATTGACATCCCCAGATAGTTATAACCAAGATTCACGTAGGGTTTTTCAATTTGCAAAGTACTTTACATTCTCTCATTCAATTCTCAAGACAACCCCGTGAAGTTGGGGCTACATTTTATTGTCTCCGTTTTAGAGATGAATAAACTTATGTTCAGAGAGACTTATCCAGAGTCACAAACTAATCACGGTCAGGCTTTGAACTCAGTCCTCCCAATTCTAGATCAAGAGCTTTCCCCTCTGCCTGAGGAATCTGTTGAAAATCCCACAGATGGTCGTTCGAGGAGATATTTCCCCTGTATGTGCTTCTTCCCCACTCTTTTTCCCTAACTGAAAATATGCGGTTTTTCACTTCTTTACATGCCTAGCGCTTAGCACAGTGCCTGGCACAGACATCGTCAGTGCTTAATAAATGCTTGTTAATTGACTGACTCTCAGATGTGCTGCTGAGAAGAGAACTAGCAACTTTCTTAGTTTAAAAGTCTTGAAGTGACGTGCTAATGGGGCTCACCCTGTGCCCTCATCCAACAGGCCCAAGGAGTTACGAAAAAGTCTAGCTCCATCTGTCTAGATTGCTGGTAGTTAATGTCAGATTGGGTCTTCAGCAGAGGGTGCCTAGCTTTTAAGTGTGGGCCCTTAAGTCCATCAAGAAGAGGATTAAGGACATGATTGATTTCCCAATGTCTTCCTTTTACCCAGAGTCCTAGGCTTGAAGGGGCTTTGGAGACCTGCTCAGTGCCTACAGCTCCACACTCTTCTCCCTCCTTTTGCTACAATATAGGGCCTCTGATTCTCTCCCCTGGAGAATCAGTCACTACCTCATAATACTAATATTGTATCCCTTTAAGGGTAACAACGTGCTCTCGTCTCAATAGGCTTGTGATCATCCTCACTCAAGCTCAGAAAGACGGTAACTCATCTGAGTTCTCACAGCTGGGAGTGTTAAAGATGACTCAGTCCTCCTGACTTCAGGTCTGATGTTCTGACCACCATACCACACTGCCTTCACATTCTTGGGGGACAATGAGTTGCTCCTGCTGCCCAGTTTTCTTTTTAGCAGGCTACATATCATTGACTCCTCTCACCTTTACTCATGGGTCACATTTTCTAAACTGTTGAACCAGGGATCATCTTCGTCTGGTCCCCCCAGGATGGGTCAGAGCTGGCTGGAGGGGTTTCTCCATCTCTCTTAAGAGGGGATGGAATTTCAAATGCAGCTAATGTGTTAATTTACTTTGCCAGACTAAACTTATTAATTAAAATGCAAGGCGTCTCTTTGTGTACTTATTGGAGAATGGCACTTTGTGAGTGGTGATAAGGGTAGGGACTAGACCCAATATGGCACTGGATTTACAGAATACCTGAGTAATGCAAGCCACGGTGTCTGCAATTTACGATGTTAGAGTTATGTAAGGCACTGAGCCTTGGTCAGGATCCTATAGCCAGTATGTGTCAGACATGGATGTTCAATTTTCTATCTACTCTACCATGCTTCTGGTGACAGAGATGTAGGAAGGAAGGAAAGAAAGAAGGAAGGAAGGAAGGAAGGAAGGAAGGAAGGAAGGAAGGAAGGAAGGAAGGAAGGAAGG
>CM053625.1:343498106-343537547 GCA_028646595.1 Phalanger gymnotis | reverse complement strand
GAAGGAATGAAAGAAGGAGGAAGTAAAGAAATGAAGAAATGATAGAAAGGAAAGAGGAAAGGAAAAGAAAGTAAGGAAGAAGAAAGACGAGAGGCATGGAAAAAAGAAAGGAAGGAAAGAAGAAGTAAACAAAGAAGGAAGGCATAAAAGGCAGAAAGGAAGAAGTAAACAAAGAAGGAAGAAATGACAGAAAAGAACAAAGGTTGGTAGCTTCTCTGCAACTTAGAGTCTTACTGAATTTCCTACTGCACTAAGAGATTAAGTGACTTGCACAGGGTTATACAATCAGTATGTGACAGAGAAATGATTTGAACTCAGATCTTTCTGACTCTAAGGCCAGCTACATAGTATACCTCGATTAGTGTGTGTATGTATAAAAGTACATATAAATATATACTAACGTATGTTGTATATATACATACATACACATATATGAATACATGTGCATGTATACACACACACACACACACACACAAAAGAAGTTCAGAAGTAGAAGCAAATGGTAAATTTGTTATTACCATGAAATTTAACATACACTTTTAAAAACCAAACTGCATCAGCAGAAGCTCGTGGTTTCACGTACATTTGGTTCTGTTCTTTCTATGTTGAAATGCTGATGATCGTCGGGTTCATAATAAAAAAGAAAATTCAAATTTACAAAGAGGAGCTAGTACAAGGCCAAAGCGGATCTTCTCTGCCTTCTTATTCCACATGTGTGCTACCACATTCTAGGGACAGGTTGACCTAAGTAAACCATTAGATCCAGAGGTAGACAATGGAGCCTGGGAAGTTTCGATGGGCCATCCAAAATTGTTCTCCAGATGGGAGACCCCCCATCCTAGCCCCCATCTCTAGCCCCCAACAGATCTTAAGTTCCTTGAGGGCAGGGACCATTTTGGTTGTATCTGTGTCTCCCATACTTAGTTCAGTGCCTGAAATACAGTATGTGCTTAATAAACGTTCATTGAATTCATTGCCTGCTCCGCAGGCTTGTGCTTCATGTGAGATCCCATGTTTCTCTCTGTCCCTGGCCAGTATGGGGCAGGGGTTGTTTGAGAGTACAGCATAGCATCTATGTTATACCCATGCCCCATATAGCTGTATCAGGGGATGAGGATGTGGGGGAGGGAATCATTGATGTTCTGGTTTAAATGGACTTTTTTGGCCACCTGAGGGCAGGCTCTGTGGCCTGGGCCCCTCGCTCCACGGTGCCAAGGGCAGGGGCAAATACACTGTGGGTGTTACTGCATATTGATGATGATGATGATGATGGTGATGCCTTGGTCTGCTTTCACTGGCATTATGCTGGCCCAGCAGGAAACACAAGCAGTTATTATTAGCAAATAGAGGCTGGCTGTGAGTTGCAAATGTCTGCTCAGTCAAAGCACAAGTCTGGGTGGGACTGAGCTCCTCATCGGTGGGGAGGAAGACAGGCAACAAACCTACTTAGAAGAGTCATCACAGGTGTGGGACAGTGGAAGGAGCCCGAGATCTCACATGAGAGGATGTGGTTTCAAATCCTGCCCCTGACACTTGCTAGCTGTCTGGGCAAAATATTTAACCTCTTCTACCCTCAGCTCCTCATCTATAAGGGAAGGGGCTTAAACCAGATGCCTTCTGATGTCCTAAATAGCTCCAAATCTTGGATCTTGTGACTTCACCCAGCCTTGAATCAATGATCTTATAGTTTAATAGTCAAAGCTTGGGGCCAATAAGAAACTAGAGGAGAGTGAAAAGAGTCAGCACACTTGGGTTTAAACCCCAGCTTTATCCTTCACTACCTGTGTGCCCTGGGGCTGATCATTTCATTGGGGCCTCAGTTTCCTTTTTTATAAAATGAGAAGTTGGATTGGATGATCTCTAAGGCCCTCTGAACCCTAAATCCTATGTTCAGATTCTTGTTAGGAGGTGGGGAAGGGGGGCAGGGTGAAGCAAATATTGAGACCAGGCCAGCCGTCTCACAAGAGTCTGCTATGGACCAGAAGCAAAACCAGCATGAAAGTATGGATGACTCATTGAAATCCATCACCACTACCAGAAATACCACTTCAAACACATGTCCTCACGGCAGTAGATCAATATTCTTTAACCCTTCCTTCCCTTTCTCTCTCCCTTTCTTCTTCCTTTCCTCCCTCCTTCCCTCCCTCTCTCCTTTCCTTCCCTCCTCCCTCCTTCCCTCCTTTCCTCCCTTCCACCTTCCTTCCTCCCTTCCTCCTTTTCTCCTCCCTCCCTCCCTCCTTTTCTGCCTCCCTCCCTCCCTTCCTTCCTTCCTTCCTTCTTTCCTTCCTTCCTTCTTCATCTCTCCCTCTCTCCATTTCTCCCTTCATTTTTTCTTTCCTTCCAGGTCTTGGCTTGTACCACTTTGTATTCTGTACAGCATCAAACACGTAGCCTCTCATTTAGTGGGTAAATATTTGTTGATTGAATGACTAAGTCAGAATCAGGCTCACCCTAACAACTTCAGAAAGGTCACATAGGGTCAACGCCAATAGTGCATCCAGTCCAGGATTCTCCTTTTGGCAGGGATATCATAGGATGTGTGGATTGTGTCGTCCCTGGTTATCTAAATGTTAGGAACAGGTTCCCCTTGATTAATGTTACCCTTGCTAGGTCAGGGCCCTCATAGAAGCAAAGTCTTAACCCAGAAAGTAAATCCAGAATTTAAAGAATGCTAGTACTGGAAGGAGCCTTAGAAACCATCGAATCCTACCTTTCCCCTTTACAGAAGAGGAAAATGAGACCGAGAAAGGGAAGTGTGACCTGTCCAAAGTCACACAGTCAGGAAGCAGTCATGCTAAGGACAAGAACCATCAAGCAAGCAAGTCAAGTCAGCAAGCTTTTATTAAGCACCTACTATGTGCCAAGCACCATGCTAGTTGTTGGGTAAAATAGCCCCTGCCCTAAATCGGAAAACAACAGTTCTTATACTACTGGAGGAGAAGATATATGTATATACATATATATGTATATACATACGCATGTATAAAACAGACACAGTTATATACAAAACATATAAAGTGGATACAAGTTAACTTTCAAACTTACATTAGAATGTAATCTCCCTTATTAGATTCTAAGCTCTTTGCAAGTAGGAATTGTTTCATTCATTGTCTCTATGTCCCCAATACCCAGCATGGTACCTGGCACACAGTGGGCAGTTAATAAATGTTGTTGTTTGTCCTTTGTTCTCAAGGAGGACCATGATATCGGGAAGATGACGCCATGACTTGCAAGTGAATTGGATTCAAGTGAGGGATGACTGTGGGAAGTCACCAGCCTCACTTTGTCCTCTGGAGCCATCTGGGTCCAGTGGCCAGATATCGATCAGGAGGACTAGAGATGGCCCTGACCTAATCAATGCTTGTGGAATGAATGCTCAACTGATGGAGAAGGTACTAGCAGCTTCAGAATGGCCTCATGCAGAGGGACCTGAGTCTTGAAGGAACTCAGGTTTCCTGGATGCCAGAGCAGCGCTATTTCAAATGATAGTAATTTTAGATTTGGGGCAGGAAAATACTTGGGGATAGGTGGCCCTTCAGTACTCCTCACTGATAGCAAATATGGGGCATGTTCTCCACAGGTCTGTCCCCTGGCTGCAGTTGAATGTTATTATCCAACTCCAGAGGCTTAGGACAGGGCATAAAATGTTTATCTTGTATCGTGAATAGAATGCTAGACTTGGCATTGGGAGGACCTGGATTCAAACCCTGCCTCTGAAAAATACTAGCAGCATGACTTGGTCTAATCAGACAACCTGTAGATGTGGCTCCTACAGCCCTAAATTGAAGAATCTTGGTGACAAGATGGGATTGGACCAAATGACCTCTAAGGTTCCTCCCTGCTCTGAATCTAGAATCTCACTGATTCTACAAGCGGAGGAGGTTGGACATTCTAGGCGTAGAGAGCATAATGAGAAAGTCATTGAGGCAGGACAGAGGAATGAATAGGCCACTTTGGAAAGGAAAAGCAAGAGATAGGGCTGGGAAGGGAAGGTGCTGCCAGATCATAGAAGGTCTTGAATGCCAAGCCAAGAAATTTGAACTTAGTTTGGTAGGCAACAGGGAACTGAAGGACTTTTCAAGAGGGACATTCTCTGAAGAAAATTGAGTCCATACAACATAAAGAGACTTTATGGATCATCTAGTCTGATTCTATCATCTGAAAAACTGAGGTCAGTAACAGTTAGTCACATACATGGGATTTGAACCCAGGCTCTCTGCCTCTAAATTCAATGCTTCTCCCCTGCCCCCACCCATCCCCAACAACACGTGAAAGATGGCTTGAGAGCGAGTGTGGGAAGGGGAGGCCATTGGATTTGACCCTTGGGGCCGGCCTTGGAGAGCACATGTCCACAGAGCCTTCTGGTCCAAGGTCCCAGACAAAAAGCAAACTGCTCTTGCCTGTCTGTCTCGGTGGCCTCTGAAAGGAGCCTGACCTTTGATATTGGCTATTCACTCTCTCAGCATGATGGGAGAGTTGGGCCGACAGCAGCTGCTAGGTCGTCTGCCTCCCAACCCAGATGGTTGTGTGCTCGGGTCCCAGGAGCCACTATGGAGAGGAAACCAGAGGACACCAGCCTCCAAGGGAACAAAGGGCAAAGGGGGCTCCCTGGGGGAGTGCGTTGAGCTGGGCATGGAAGCTTCCCGACTGGTGAGTTCTGCTAGTTGAGCTGCCTCTGATTGGTTCTACAAGGGTGGTCCCAGGCTCAGCCTCTTGGGAAACTCTTTTGGCTTCACATGGGCCACTGGGTGGGATGGATGGGAAAAGCAGGTGGCCTCTGGGGGTAGCTGTGTGTATGTGTGTGTGTGTGTGTGTGTGTGTGTTTGTGCGTGTGTGTGTGTCTCCCTCTTGTTGTGAAATGCACCCAAGTCACAGCTGTCTCCATTAGGTCACAGAGGGGAAGGAGAGAGCATGACTTTCTGTCTGCCACCTTCTCAGGGTAGCCCCAACCCAGCCTGGAAGGGAAACACCTGATGATTTCAGTTTCCGACAGGAAGCTGCCTGCTCCTATCTCCCCTAGCCTGCAGGGCAGCGATGAGGGCCTGTTGCTCTCTCCTCCCACTCCCACCAGATAATAATCTCCAATAATTCCATTTGGTGTCAGCGAGTCCCGAGGCTATTGGGAAAAGGCAGAGTGCATCCGAGTTGGATCATCTGGTCCAAACTCCTCATTTTACAGATGAGCAAAGTGGGGCAACAGAGAATCTGGCTTGACCAAGACCACCTAGCTAAGAGCTGGTGTTTGAAGCAAGGCCTTCTCCCTCTTGGGGGTTTGAAATATAAGTTTCGAAGTGATCTTGGGCATGGGCTCATCCAGCCCCTTCCTTTTACAGAGAAGGAAACTGAGGCCTAAAAAGAGGAAGGTGCTTGTACATGGTCACAAAGAGAAGGCATACATATCTTAAGCATCCTAGATACGCTTCAGTGGGGGCTTGGGTTGGCTCTGTTCTGAGATGGAGGCACATTGAAATAAGTCAGTGAAAGGTCAGGAGAAAATTGTCCTCACCCTTATTTCCTTTCATAGCATCCTTGGACAACAGAGACCTTGGCCTGGTCAGGGAAGCTCCAGAAGGAGAAAATTTGGACAAGGGTAGGCCTGGTCCCTGCAGGATTTTAGATTTCTTGCATACAATCAGGCAGATTAATTCAAAAAAGCAGAAGCTAGAGTGCTCTCTCTCGCTCTGTCTCTCTCTCTCTCTCTCTCTCCATGCTCTCTTTCTCTCTCTCTCTCCCTCTCTCCCCTTCTCTCTCTCCTTCTTTTTCTCCATCTCTCCCTCCCTCCTCTCTCTCTCCATATCTCTTTCTCCCTCTCCCCATCTCTCTCTCTCTCCATATATGTAGTATATACATATATATGTATGTACTACATATATGTATGTATGTATATATCTATATGTCCCGCCCCCCCATCTCCCTCTCTAACAGAGAGCTTTGGAAGCTGGGGGTGTGTATGGGTAAATTCCCTACATTAGTCTGCACTTGACCCACTAATTTCCCAGGGAGGGACGGTGGGTGTATTGAACTTATGATTCCTGTGTAGTTAGAGCTCAGCAGTGAAAAGATAGATTCCTGGAGGAGGGGGTATGGGAGAGAGAGACCTAGGAGGAAGGCAATATGCATTTGTTAAGCCTCTCCTATGAACCAAAAATTCTACAAATATTATCTCATTTGATTCTCACAACAATCTTAAGAAGGCAGGTACTGTTATTTTCCCCATTTTACAGATGAGGAAACTGAAGTCTTCCAGACTCTAGGTCCAGTACTCTACCCACTGAGCCACCAGCTGTCCTGAGACTTATCTCTAAATCTCTCAAAGTCACAAGATCATACGATTAGACCCGGGAGGGGCCTTAGGGACCATCTACTCCTCTCCCGCTCCTTCTCTGCCTGCCTCCAGACTCTGCCCCCTCTAGTCCATCTTGCACTCAGCTCCCAAAGTGATCTTCCTAAAGCCCAGTCTGCCCACGTCACCACCCCTCCTCAATCAGTTCCGATAGCTCCCTTTTATCTCCAGGAACAAATACCAAATCCTCTGCATGGCGTTTAAAGCCTTCCCAAACCTGCCTCCTCCTTCCAGTTTTCTTGTACTTGTGGATTCTTCTCCCCATATGATGCTCCAGCCACCTAGCATGCACTATCATCTGTTTACCAACTGCGTGCCTTTGCAGTGACTGCCCCCTGTGCCTGGAATGCCCTCCTCCTTCACCTCTGACTCCTAGCTTCCTTCAGGACTCAGGTCAGAATTTACCTTCTTCAGGAGGCCTTTCTGGCCTCCCAAACTCAGTGGTTCTTAATCTTTATTGGGGGTCATAGACCCCTTTGGCAATGTGGCAAAGTCTATGGACCTCCCTACTGGGAATATTTAAGTACATAAAATAAACTACATAGGATTTCAAAGGAAAGAAATTATAGTGAAAATCAAGATGTTAATTTTTCCCATCCAAGTCTCTGCATCTCTTGAAATCTCTCCATAGACTGCTGTGGATATTAGGTCAGGAGCCCCTGGTCCTGGCGAGTGCCCTGCCTTCGAGCTTCCCTCCCATCATAGAACTTGTAGGTACATACTTATGGGGTATATGTCTTTCCTATAAGAATGTGAACTCTTTGGTGGTGTGACCTGTTTTTTCTTTTTCTTTTTTCATCCCGATTGCTTAGCACAGTGCCTGGGACATAGTAGGTACTTAATAAATGCTTGTTGACCCATTGACCTACAAAAGAAGACATTTCTATCAGTCAGAACAGTCCTACAATGGGACAAAGTTCTAAAGGTAAAGGACGGAGGAGAGGATGGCAGTCTGTATGAGGAACCATTTAGCTCAGCATGGAAATCTTAATTCAAGTACATCTTACTTTGAGTAAATCTGGCCAAGGGAAACCCAGATTTACAAAGAAGAGAATTGTGTCTTGGATCTCCCCCTCACCAAAGACTTCCTTTAAATAGCCTGCTCCCCTAGCATCAAGATGTGACTTCAATTTGATTGCCTTAACGGATCTGTGGTTTCATTAGAGAGAAGAAAACACTTGAATTTCCACCAATGAGGATGGCAAACCACACCTGCCCTTTCACCCTGTGTCCCCATGTCTGTGATTCAATGGATCTGTGATCGTATCACGTGGGCCTACCCTCCATTGGTACAGATTTTGACATTTCTGTGCCTTCTGATTGTGTCTGACTTTTGTTTTTGTCCAACTCAGAAGCCTTGGGGAGTATACCCAGCGTGCCACAACTGGGCTGCCTGCCATCAGCTACCCCTCACTCTTGCCACATGAAAGCAGACTCTAACATTTACATCATTCCATTCATCTCGGCCCACATTCCATAATTGCATATATCTCTGTACACCGTGCAATATTCCACACATCTCTGGACACCTTGCATTGTTACTTTTTTAAAAAACAGGTTCAGATCCATGGTATAGGGAATTTCAGATGAGGAAATTCTTTCAGAGGAGGCAGATCAGCCGGGCTTTGCAACATAACAACCTTAGAAAGTTGTTTGGGTCCTGAGAAGTTGAGTGATCTACCTAGGGTCACACAGCCACTATGTAAGAGGCAGAATGTGAACCCAGATCTCCTGAGGCCGAGATTCACTCATTCTCCATTCTGCCAAGCTTCCTGAATGCCCGCTGACATCCTCTTGGCCTCTCTACACCACAAAGCGAGTGTTACATTTCTTATCTCACTGGATCAGGTAGGGTAGGCAAGGGCAGAGTTAGGAAATGAGTCTAGGATTCAAATCTGAGTTTTCTGACCCCGTCCCCTGTCCGGGCCTTATTAATATTATTATTAATATTAAATTATTATTTAATTAATGTGTTCATTATTGTTACTCCTTCGCTTTGCACTAAAACTGTGCTAGGTTTTTTTTAAAACTTTTCTCATTGAGGCCTTATTCCTGTGCCTGATTATGGCAGGGAGATGATTCTGGGGCCCTGATGGCTTCAACAGCCAAACATGGTGTCTAAATCCTACCAACCAAGAAAGGCTGTAAGTAGCAGTCCAGTGACAGGCCTGTTCTTCACTGAAGGGTCGGCCCCCAGATTTTTCAGCCCCACACCATGAAGACATCTCCTAAGGTTTGGAGATGTCTGCACTATTAACACCCTGACAAAATCACAAATCAGCAAAGTATTAGAATATTTCTTTCTTTTAGATATTTATCCATCTATCCAACATTCAATCAATAAACACTTATTAAGCACCCTCCATGTTCCAGGCACTGCGCTAAGCACTTGGTGGCGGGTGGTACAAAAAGAGGCAAAAGGCAGTCTCTGACTTCAAGGAGCTTGAAATCTAACGGAGGAGACAACATACAAACACATACATACAGAGCAAGCTATATTCAGAATCAATAGGAAATAGGTCACAGAGGGAAGGCACTGGAAGTAAGAGGGGTTAGGGAAGGTGTCCTGTGGGGGCTGGGATTTTAGTTGGGGCTTAAAGGAAGTCAGGGAGGTTAGTAGACAGAGCAGAGGAGAGAGAACATTCCAGGTATGGGGGACAACCAGAGAGAATGCCCGGAGTTGAGAGAGAGTATCTTGTTTGTGGAACAGCCAGGAGGCCTGGTCTGGTTATGGTACGTGGCGAAGTTTTTTGTTTTAATTTTTTATTGGATCTGTAATCACATCGATATAACAAACTCCCAGTGAGGAAATTCCCTTCATCAATGCCGATCAACCCCTGATCTGAAACCCATAGTCTTGCAGAGTTGCCTGGGGCTTTGAGAGGTTAACATTAATAGTTAACATTTATTTAACTCCTTAAAAGTTTACAGGATGCATTACACGTATTATCATTTGGTCCTATCAACAATCTAGGTGCTACTAATTATCCCCATTTTACTGATGACGAAATGAAGACTGATCGAGGTTCAGTGATATGGCAAAGGTCTTACAATGAATAAGTGTCAAAGGTGGGACTTGAACCCAGGCCTTCCTGATTCCAAAGCCAACTCTCTTTCCACTAATGCACGTTGCCTCTGCAGGGGGATGATGGCACCTACCTCACAGACTTTCTGTGTTAGTGAGTGAGATGTACTACATAAGTCCAGGGGATGTACTCTGAGCTATAGTATTACTTGGACAGGAGTCTAGTGAATTGCAATATGATAAGGGATTTACTGACCCAGAAAGGATACTCTTAACCAGAAAAAGGTCCATTTTTGTTCTTTTTTTTTAAGGAAAGAGAACACATGGTTCCAAACTTTTCCATACCTCCTCTTCCCCCAGTATTCCTCTCTCTGCCTTCATTCCTAGTCCAAATCTCTGACCTCAGCCTTTAAAGGTCTCCAATCTCTCCTCCCTCCAAACTTTCACTATCCTGCTCCCTTACACACAGATCTAGCCATATCACCCCAGTGCATGGCAGAGAGATGATCCTGGGGCCCTGATGGCTTCAACAACCACACACGGCGTCTAAGTCCTACCAGCTGGGAAAGGCTGTAAGTAGCAGCCCTGTGACAGAATCAAGCCCTTCCTGTGCCCGCAGTGTTGGCCCCCAGGTGATGAGTTTTTTTCAGTCCCAGAACATCATAAAGGCATCTCCTAAGCATGGAGATACCTGCAGTATTAGAGAGAAAACTCTGATGACATGACAAATCAGCAAAGTGACTGAAAAAAATTCCCCCAAAATGTGACTGCCATTCAAGGCCCTCCACAGTGTGGTATAACACAACTTTTTTAGTTATATTATGGCAGACAGCCAGAGAGAATGCCTGGAGTTGAGAGAGAGAGAGCATCTTGTTTGTTTTCCAGCCTTAGCCCATATTGAGGTATATATCAAGCACTTAATAACTGCTCCTTTTTCATTCATAAATTCATTCATTAGTGGGGAAAAATGATGGATTTGGAGTCTAAGGAACTGAGTTTGAATCTGGATTCTAACACTTATTAGCTGTGTGACCTTGGCCAAATCATTTAACCTCAATGGGCCTCAGTTTCCTCGCATGTCAAATGAGGGAGTTGGAATAGATGACCTCCAAAGTAATTTCCTACTCTATTACTGTCCTCCCCTCCCCCAAACTTATCACATATTCTACTACACTCAAGTAAGACTGGGTTGCTCTGCATCTCCCCAAATGCCCTTCTCATTTCATGTGCTCACTCCTACCGGTAGAATGTCCTCCTCATCTTCCCAGTGAGGCATGCTCCTCCCCCTTGGACTTCAGCTGGAGCTTTGTTTTGCAAGAAAAAATACAGCACTTATGTCATATTCTAGCCTTTGGCAACTTGTATATGGGTCATATCTCCCATATAGATGGTAAGCTCCATGGGGGCAGGGACTAGTGTTTGACCTCTGTAGGTCTCCCCCAGCACTTTGTATAGCAAGAACTTAGTAAATGATTCTTGAATGAATGAATGAGAGCTCTCATCCTGTGTTCCTCCACACCCCTCCCCACCCCCGACTAATTACTCAGAAATATACTGCCACTCTCAAGTCTCCCTCTCCTGAGTCTGGCCCAAGCAAAAAGGGCCCCAAGAGATTGTTCCCAATGGCCAGTCTTTTGGTCTTATTTTTCCCCCTTCCGGGAATTTCCCTCAGCTTTTCTGCTGTTTCCCAGGAAGGAAGTCTCTCAGTGGGCTCTCCTGGGTTTCCAGTTACCAGGCTCCCTGGCTTTCCTGCCATTGCAGATGTGCCCAGGGCAGGCTTTTTAATTCTATACGGGGTGTTCTTTGCTGCTCATGACTGCCCAACAGATTTCTTGGAGCAACTGTGTTAGCTCACCATAAGAAGACAGGCTCTCACAGGCTAGGAGGAACAGCATCAGCAGCTTTTCCTTATACCACCAGTGGGGCAATGCCAGGAGACCCGGGTTCAAGTCCCAGACCACTAGCTGTGTGACCAGGCAATCTCAGTTTTCTTCTCTGTGAAATTAGAGGGCTGCACTAACATTAGAACTTTTTAACTGGGGTCTATGAATTTGTGTTTTTTAAAAAACATTTTGATAATTGTATTTCCATATAATTAGTTTCTTTTGTAATCCTATGCATTTTCTTTTATGCATTTAAAAACATTTTTCCTTTCTTCCCCACATAACAGTATTTTATCTTTTCCAATTACATGTAAAGATAATTTTCAACATTCACCTTTATAAGATTTTGAGTTCCAACTTTTTTTCTCTCTCCCTCCCCAAGACAGCAATCTGATATAGGCTGTACAATCCTGTTAGACATATTTCCACATTAATCGTGTTGCGAAAGAATCAGAACAAAAGGGAAAAACCACAAGAAAGAAAAAAAAAAGAATAAATAGTCTGCTTCTATCTCTATTTAAATTCCCAAGTTCTTTCTCTGGATGTGTATAGCATTTTCCCTCGTGAGTCTTTTGGAGTTGTCTTAGATCATTGTATTGCTGAAATCTATCAAAGTCAGTCGTTGCACAATGTGGCTGTTACTGTGTACAATGTTCTCCTGGTTCTGCTCCCTTCACTCAGCATCAGTTCATATAAACCTTTCCAGGTTTTTTTGAAGTCTACCTGCTCCTCATTTCTTATAGCACAATAGTATTCCATTACATTCACATGCCACAGCTTGTTCAGCCATTCCCCAATTGATGGGCACCCCCTCAAGTTCCAGTTTTTGCTGCCACAAAAAAGCTGCTATAAATATTTTTGTACATGTGAATCCTTTTCCTTTTTTATGATCTCTTTGGGATACAGATCTAGTAGTGGTATTTCTGGATCAAAGGGTATGCACAGTTTTATAGTCCTTTGGGCATAGTTCCAAATTGCTCTCCAGAATGGCTGGATCAGTTCACAACTACATCAACAATGCATTAGTGTTCCAATTTTCCCACATCTCCAACATTTATCATTTTCCTTTTTTGTCATATTAGCCAATCTGATAGGTGGGAGGTGGTACCTTAGAGTTATAAAAACATTATTCTGGGAAGGATTCACCAGCTTGCCAAAGGGGTCCATGATACCCCAAAAGTTCAGAACCCCTGTGCTAGACGTGGTCTGATGTTTCCTCTAGTGGAACTAGACATTCTCTAACTAGACAATCCTCTAACATTCTAGAGTTCTGCGATCTCTAAAGAGACCACACTGATAGCAAAATTCTGATTTCCAAAAAAGGGAAGAGAATGGAATCTTCAAATTCTAGGCTCCACTGTGGTCTAAGTATGGCAGAGTAAGGCAAGACACCTAATTCCTTATTCCTGGGTGCTCTGACTCTCAACACAGCCCAACATTGTGTTAGCTTCCTAAGTCTGACCAATCCCAGAGAAGATCCCAGCATGTATAATATTATAAAGATTATATGAAATATTATAATATATATACAATATTATATATAAATAAATAATATACTGTTTATAAAGATTATAAATATTATAAAGTTGCCGGGTGCAGCATCCTTAAGAATAGCTCAGTTCATACTAATCTTGTTTCCTTTTTTGATAGTATTACTAGAATGGTAGATTGGGTGGTGGTTTTGAAGAGAGTCACCTAGATTTTGGTGAAGCACTTGATGTAGCCTCTCCTGATATTCTTGTAGAAGATATGGAGAGATGTGGGCCAGAAGAAAGTCCAAGCAAATGGAATCAGTCCTGATTTTGTGGACAAATCCCCCGAGTAGTTTGTTAGTTTGGGAGGAAGACTCCAGAGGACAGCCCTCAGCTATATACCATTTGGATCTGTGGTTTGAATAAAAGGGTTGTGTGGAACGCTTAGCAAATTTGCAGGTGTCACAAAGGTTGGAGGGGAATGTCAATAGCTATATGAGAGAGAGTCAAGGTTAAGAAGATCTTGACAGACTACATAGAACACTGAGCCAGGTCAAATAAGATGAAACATAATAAGGATAAATGTAAACTCTTACACTTAGGTCCAAAAAATCAACAAAGAGGGTGTTAGAATGGCTAGATAGTAGTTTACCTGAAAAAAATTTCACATTTCACAAGAGTCATCAAAGTGATGCAGCCAACAAGGAAGCTGCCACAATATTGGGAGGCAGAGAATCCAGGAAGAAAGAGTTAGTGGTTGTTCGATATTCTGCTGAAGTCAGACCACAAGGGAGTATTATGTTCAGTTCTAGGGACCATGTTTTAAGGCGGACATTGAATAAGCTGGACCTGGAGAAGGGCCTTGAGCTGGTGATCTCTGGGGCTTATTTGGAGGAATTAAGACTGTTTAGCCTGGAGCAGGAGAACATGATAGCTGTCTTTGAATTTTGAAGGGTTATCACTTAGAAGAGGAACTGAACTTTTTCATTAGGCCTCAGAGATCACGAATAAAAGTGATGGGAAATTGCAAAGAGGAAACTTTAAGCTTGTCAAACTTCCTAATACTTAGAGCTATTCAAAGTGGAATAGGTTGTCTCAGGAAGGGGCAACAAGGGAAGAGAGCAAGCATTTATTAAGTGCCTACTACATGCCAGGTGCTGTGCTAAGCACTTTACAAAGGTCTCATTTGATCCTTACAACAACCCTTGCAGGTGGGTTCTATGATTATCCCCATTTTGCAAATGAAGAAACTAAGGCAGACAAAGGTGAAGTGACTCATCCAGGGTCACACAGCTAGTAAGTATCTAAGGCAGGATTCGAACTCAGGTCTTCCTGGCTCTGAGCCTGGTACTCTAGCTACTGAGCCATCGATGTGCCTCAGTCAGAGAATAGGCTTTCTCTCACCGGCCATAAAAGTGATGAATTTCCAGGACTGAGTCAGAGCAAATGAACTTAAAAATCCTATCCCACTCTGAAATTTTGGGCCTGAAGTCAAGTAAAAAAGTGTTTGGGGAATATTAAGCATGATCAGATCCCAATACTTCCTTCCTCTGAGTGATCTTTTCTCAGTAATGAACTAGCTACTGCATCTGCCCCGGTAAATTCCCGGAGTCTCACTTTCTTTGTAAAATAGAAAGAGGGCACTTAGACTATATATTCTCTGGTATCCATGCCAGCTCCCATGATCCCCTCTGTTCATCACACCTGGAGGGTACAGTGGGGTAGCCTAGGCGATGCCCATGCCTGGCTGGCAATCTAACATCTAGTACTTGAAGCCACCACGGAATTGAACCCCAGTAAGAACTTGCCACCCTTGGCTGGCAGCTGGGGGTTTTGGGAGGAAGGAGGCAGGTATGGGGTCAAAGGCAAGATCCCTCTGGGTCACAGGTATCCAACAGACTGTGCCCCACAGTTGCACCTGAGGGCTGGCTGCCTCCCTGCAAGCTTCAGTTCAGGCAGGAAGCAGAGGCATGTCCCTGGGGTAGCTTCCTTCCTCCATCCCTGGCAGCTCTAGAACTGGGAGAGGCTACTTAGTGAAGTTTTTGATTCTTCTCTGCTAATCCACCCCAAGCCTTCCCCTCTTCCTGGCTCCATAACACTTAGGCTCGGGCAGGCCCGGCTGACTAAAAGGTATGATGATTTTAGGGCCCCGTCCAGAAAAATACTCCCCCCTCCCCCAGTGACTTAGCTGATGCTTGAAATTCCTCTCTGAGGTTACAGAGTCTTTCCTTCCACGGCTCAAGAGAAGGCTCGCCCTCCAAATCCCCCCTGGTAGAGGGAGCAAGGGGGCTGAGAAGCACACGTGGGCTGAAATGAGTGATGGAGAGCACATCCTTTGCTGAGAGCATGTTGTGATGGAGTAGAGAGAGGGGGGAGGGGAGCATCAGGGCACTGAGCCCCTGAAGTAAGGACAGGCTTATTGGGAGGAGAAATGAAGAGCACAGAAGGAGACACACATTGACAAACCCTACAGGGCCAGGATGGGATGATGCAGAATTGCGGGCCATTGCCTCTCGTGGAGAGGGAGACGTAGTGACTTTATTAGCCAGTCGTGTCCTGTGCTTCTAGTTTAGGAGTGGAAACTAGGCCAGTGTCTAAAGCAGGAATCAGGACTGCCAATCGGCCCTGAGCCTCCTACACAGAAAGGAAGTTCTTCTTTGGGGGAGCCTTAACATTCTTTTGGTGGCATAGCCTTTGACATTGTATACAAAGCTGGGGGTGTGTGCTGATCTTTGCCGTGCATTCAGGGTGAACCAGATATTTCCTGGGCTCGGAAAACCATCTCACAGGATGGCGCAGCACCCTTCTACTGAAGGCTGCCTTGGGGCATGCTCTTCTGCCCAGCCAAAGTGACCTCTCTCCACGGGAATTCAGAGACAATCATGGTGAAGCAGGAAGAAGGCTGGGCTTTGGAGGCAATCTGGTTTGGAATCTTGCTTCTTATACTTCATAACAACGCAGATTTAGAGCTGGAAAGTCCCTTAGTGGTCAAGCCCAGCCCCCATTTTACAGATGAGTTCACTGAGGCCCAGAGAGGTTAAGAACTTGCCCAGGGTCACATAGCTAGTAAATGTCTGAGTAAGGATTTTTCAATCCAAGCCTGCCTGACTCCAATCCAGTGCTCTGCCCACCACACTTTGGCATGAGCAAGACTCTGTATTTATCTTGATTGTACGTAGTTCTTCACAAGCTGTTTGTGAAGCTCCTTGAGGTCGGGCACTGTTTTACCTTTATGTTTTGTTTGTTTGTTTTTGACACACAGCATAATGCCTGACAGGTGTGTGTGTGTACATATACATACATGTATGTATAAATATACATACCTAAACATCTGTATACATACATATACATCTGTATATCACACACATATGTTTGTATGTATATGTATGTATCTAATATAATATATAATAATTAATACTATATATTCACCTGCCTCATAGGGTTGTTTTGGGGATGAAATGAGAAAATAAATGAGAAGGCCTCTGGAAGCTTTAAAGCCCTACATAAATACCACCTGTTATTATTATTATTAAGTACTTAGAAGGTGCTTGTTGAGTAATTAATGATGCCAGTGATACCACACACACCAGTTCTTGTCCCTTGCCCCTTAGAGGCCTCTCCAAATGGGAGCCATTCTCCTTCCAGGTCTCGCCTGAAGCCTTCTCCAACCCTCCCAATTGCCCTCTCCCCCTCTTCCTCGAAGCTTTCCCTCCCTGAGTGTTCCAAGCAGCAATGCGCTGATCTCTCCCCATCCTGATGGTTGCATGGACTTATCTTCCACCATGCATTGCAGAGCTCATAATATTCGGTTTAGCATTTTATCATTAACTGTCAAGTATTGTTCTCTAATCATTTCACATGTCTGTCTTGTTTCCCAACTAGATTGTAAACTTCTCCCTTCCCCATCTTCCTTCCCCACCCCGCTTCCTCACCCTTCTTCCCCCAGCTCTCTGCCCTCAGCACACTAGGCTTTGTGTAGATGTATGTCTCTGTGTAGATGTCCTAGCCCCTGTTGGAGGCTGTAGGAGGCTTCTTGGAGAGCCTAGGATCTAGCATGGTACATTGCATGACAGTATATGCTTAAATAAATGTTTACTGAATTGAAGACAGAGGCTATGTCTTCTACATTTCTCCATATTCCCAGTGGTGCCTAACACATAGTAGGTGCTTATTAAGACCTGCTGAAAAAAAAATCAGAAACTCTTTCTGACAAAAAATAGTAACAGTGATTGAATGGAAGCTATCAAGTCAAACCCCATCATTTTGTAGATCAGGATACTAAGGCCAACAGCAGTTAAGTGACTTGCCAAGGGTCACAAAGCTAGCAAGCACCTAAGGCAGGATTTGAACTCAGGTTCCCTGCTTCCAAGCCCAGCACACTATCCATTCTCCCACCTAGTTGCCTGACTTCCTCTGTTACTAATGGGCCTCCTAACCTCATAGTTCCCAAATTCTGGGTAGAAAGTAGAACCACTCAGAAGGTCTGGCTATGGTGTAGTTTGGGGAACTGGTAAGATGGGTTCCCTAAAGGAGGAACTGGCTTGTACCGCTGATGGTTCAGGGGCTCTTTTCAGATAGCAACCTGATGAGATGGCCTCTGGGATCTTTTTCAGTTTTGAAATTTTGTGAGTCCTTAGGGACAAGGAATCAGGTTAGCAATGAAAAGCAAACTGCGCCTCTAGGTGAAAACCAATTTGGAAGGGCCTCTGGACATCCAAAAGGGGTTAGAGAAGGGAAAAATAGAATCCACAGAATGGAGGAAGAGGAGGGGGGACAGCCAAGAGAGTAGCCTTGTTCCACTCAAGGAAGGAATATCGATCAGCCCTTTCTCAGCTTTACATGTTCCTGACTTAGGATCCTAGGATTATAGAATTAGGGACCAGGCCAACTCCCTCATTTTATAGATGAAGAAATAGACCCACGAGGCTAAGATCCAGCGCCATGCTTCTAATGTACTGAATAATTTCTAAATGCTTCCAGAGCAGAGAAGGACTGGGGAGCCAGGAGAGGACTTTGAAGCAGGGCTTGGATGGAGAGTGGGCGTACCGAAAGCATCTACAGCTCCTGATGTCTCTGCTCAAGCCTTCCTCTTCCAGATCCTATAGATTCTCGCCCCATCCCCCACTCCAGTGGGCTTTCCTTCCCCACTCTCCCTCCTCTCTCAAAGGGTCCTGCCAGTCCTGGAATTCCTCAGCCTGGAGCACTAGTTCGTGCCTGCTCTGGTGTTGGGGAGTGGCGGTGAGGAATTTTGGTGGGGAGGGGGACCTAGATGCTTTTCCTTCTCCACAACCCCAAATCTCCCCAGCCTTGCTGATCCACGCGTGAGCTCCGGGGCCAGGCTCCCGAGCTCCGGGATTCAAATACGCTCTGCGGCTCAGATCTTCCCAGGAGCTGGTCTGCTGGCAGCCCCACGCTCTCTTTTCAATTTCGTGTGAAAGGGAAGCGCTCCCCCCGCCCCTCATCCCCCGCCACCCCCCTTCTGCCTGCCTAGGTTTTCCAGCTCTGTAATTCAATGCGGAATGCACGCCGGAGATAAGGGGCTTGGTGCGCACCAGTGGGCTGGGAAAGACGGCTCACCCGCTCCCAAGTTATCGCTCAGCGCAGCTGCCTCCACCGAGGTGACATCTGTTCTACAGGAAAGGCCTTCTCAGAGTTTCTCTCTCCTCTCTCCTTTTTCTCCCTGTCCTCTCTTTTCTCCCTTTGCTCCAGCTTTGCCTTTCTCTTCGCATTCTCTTTTCTTCCCTTTCTTTCTCCTTGTATTTCTCTCTACCTCTCTTCTCTCCCTCTCTTCCTTTCCTCCACCTCCTCTTCCTCTCTCCCTCTTTCCCTGTCTCTCCCTCTCTCTTTTTCTGTTCCTCTTTGTGTGTCTCTGTCTCTCCGTCTGTCTCCCTGTCTCTTCACTTCCCCCTTCTCTTTCTTCCTCCCTTTTTCGGGAGATAATTCCTCAATGCTCATTGCCACCTTTTTTGGGAAGTCACTGAGTCACTGGCGGCAAGCTGTTAGCAGGGGCTTGGGGGAAGGATCAGGGGCTCCTGCTTCAACCCCCACCCCTCCATCGAGGGAGGGCCGGAGAAGCGGCAGCGAGAGAGAGAGCTGGGGGCACGGTGAGGGCCCGACAACCTCCGTCTGTTTCCCGGTTCAGTTGTGGCTCAGCCCCAGTCACATCCTTGCACAGGAAGCCGGGCCCAGGGTGGGGCGCCAGGATCTTGGGGGTCCCCGGCCTGGCCCCGACCGTCGGACCGTGTGACCACCGTCCGGAGGCTTAACCCTGGGCGCCGCCGCTTCCTCGGCCTCCTGCGCCACCCAGATAGCGCTGGCCCGTCGCCCCTGAGGATGGGGCCGGGATCTCGCGGCCAGACGGGCCACTTTGAACCTTCTTCCTGCTCGGGCGTCGAGCCGCCCGTGTTGTTCCAGCGGGAAGCCGCCTGAGCAGGAGGATGGAGCTCTGGGCTCGGGAAGCGGAAGGGCCCTCTGTTCTATTCCTGGCCCCACCCCTGACACATGTTGGACAACCTTGGCCAGGTCATCTAGCGGCTCTGTGCCCTGGTAAAGGGGAATACTCTGCAACCCTCCCTCCCCCCCCCCAGTCTCCCCCACAGCAATTGATCCCTGTTTAAATTGAAGACTGCAGGCCACTTAAAGGGAGGCCAGAGCAAACAACTCAACGGATGATGCGTTTTCTAAGCCAATCAGGCCGGCCTCAACCCCCTTCCCATCTGGACAACCCCCCCCAAAATAGGTGAGGTTCCAGCGCTTAGGCCCCTCAGGCAGCACCTAGAGTTCACCGTTGAAAAACAGCAGGCTCTTTATTCATACCTTAGAATGTACTAAGGTGAGAAGCAATCAGGTCTGGGCTCTGGGTTCCCTCAAACATAAGCACTCTGGGAATCCATACTCCTATAAATGGCTTCCCTTCCTGCTTCAAACCTTTCTTCTAATTACCCTTCTTCTATCTGACCTTCTACTGACAGTGCCGAGAGGCTGCAGGATCAGAGAAGGCAGCAGGAACACCGATGGGCTCTGGAGCAGAATGCAAATAATAGACACCCTCTGGATGGCTTCCAAGATCTGATTGGGCAGGGTCACAATCATTCCTCAGAAACCCTGCCCTCTCTTCTCTTTTCATGGTAAGAATGAATTTCGTGCTGAAAGTGCTTTCATGGGAAAGCAGGGCCAGGCCAAATTAGACTTCAGGAATGGGGGTCAAATTGAAAATGATCATGTATTCAGTCAGCTAGCAGGTATTAAGCACGTACTATGGCCAGGCCCACATCGAGTATACAAAGCCAAAAATGACAACCCCCCAGCCCCCTCAAAGAATTTCCATTCTATTAGGGGAGACATCCATATAAATATAAGATACTTTCTTTATTGGATTAGATCTATGATTCAACTGGTATATGGAAAAGCCAGAAGAGAAACTTTCCTTGCCAAAGCAGATTGGCACCTATACTGTACATTATAGTCTTTAAAAAAATAGTATTTTATTTTTGCCAATAACATGTAAAGATAGTTTTCAGCATTCACTTTTATAAAATTTTGAGTTCCACATTTTTTTCTCCCTCCCTCCTTCCCCAAGGCGGCAAGCAATCCGATATAGGCTATATATATAGATTATAGTCTTAAAGAGTTAGCTGGAGCACTGAGGTTGTGATTTGCCTATGCTCACACAGAGCAGCATTTGAACCCAGGTCTCCGTGACTCTAAGGCCAGTCATTTGAAGCGAGAAGCACCAGCAGCTGGGGAAGGGTGGAGCACAGAACTCATGAAAGAGGTTCTGATTGGGGTGGGTTTTTAGAGCTGGAGGTGAAGAGGGAGGGTATTCCAAGTCCGAAGGACAGCTGTGCAAAGATAGGCAAACAGAAGGTGGGACGGCCTGTGTGGGGAACCTCCTGAGTGGGGAACCGCAGAAGGGCCAGGTAGCTGGACCATAGAGTAGGTGAAGAGGCACGGTAAGCCTAGAGAGATCACTACCTCAGCGGACTGTTGAGGATCAACTGAAATAATTTATGTAAAGCACTTTGTAAGCCTTAGAAGCTATTCAAATGCTAGGTCTTACAGTTATTTTAGCATCTTTTCTAAAGATTTCCATTGCCGACGGCCCCCCACCCCGGTGTAACCTTGTACAGCTGCGATTGCTTTCCTCCTCCCGCCACTGCACACTCAGCTCCTCCCGGGGCCGGGGGGGGGGGGGGTCAGCTCCAGGTTGCCACCCCCTTCCTCCCCTCCCCCACACCAAAGTCTCTCTAAGTAGGCCATTCGCCAGCATGGCTTCGTTGCTGGGGTGGAACTAGCTGCATACGGCTATTTAATGACGGGGATTTAATTAGCTCTTCTGCCTTCCTACATCCTCACATCCCCGAGGGGGAGGGGGAAGAAAAATCAATATGAATGAACAAAAGTCAATCCAGCATGGTTTACCGGCGCTCCATCACAGAAACATTTGGAATAACAAATTCCCTTTTCTACAGCCTTCTACAAGAACCCTCCTGCATCATCCGCCCCATTTTGGAGATGAAGACGCTCAGAGGTCATCCAGCTAGTAAAGGGTCAGCACTGACATTGGAAGCCAAGCGTCCTGACTTCCAGAGACGCAGTGTAGTAAAGTAGATAGAGGGAAAACCAGGCTCTGACAAATATAAGCCACGTGACGTCAGTGACGTCGGAAAGAAGAAGGGTGCTGACCTGCATTGGTGGAGGGAGTTTCCTCACTAGTGAGTTCCCTGTGCTAATGAAATCCCAAAGCGAATCCTTGTGCCTCCGGACTCCAGGTGCTGTGCCCCGGTCACACTGGCTTTCCATAATAAGGATGACTAGCGCTGGAAGGTTTGCAAAGGGTTTTACATACATTATCTCACTCGAGCTTCACAACCTACAGGTATCATTATCCTCCTTTTACAGATAATGAGATTGAGTCTTAAAGAGGTTAAGTGATTTTCCCTGGTCCCACAGGTAGTGAGTGAGTGTCGGAGGCAGGATTTGACCCCAGGACTTCTACAAGCTCCCCTATCCTACCTTGTCTCTTCCTTATGGGCACCTCTAACAGATAAAACAGGATTTGGGTTTTTTTGACAGTCACACTTGACTCTCTTCCATCCTTTACGCTTAACTTTGGATGTCATCAGATGGTCAGGTAGCAAATTTTAAGCCCCTAATCAGAATCCTGGGGAATTTTCTGGACACCTAAGTATGACTGGCACGGTGAGAAAAAGCTCCACTGTTAGTCTGGAGGCCTAGGTCTCATCTCTAGCTCTCCAGTTGTGTGACCTTGGGGAAGTCAAATGCCTTCTTTCTCAGTAAAATGACACCTCTCTCTAAATGTCTGCAGGGCTGTCATGCGGAAGAGGAAGCCACTTAATCTGGACTTAATCTGGGGCTCTGAAGAGGAGAACTAAGACCAGTGGAGAAGGACTTGCCCAGTTACAGGGATACAGTTCCCAGCTTGAAGTTAAGAAGACTCATCTTCCTGACTTCAAATCTGGCCTCAGACACTTACTAGCTATGTGACCCTGGGCAAGTCACTTCACCCTGTTTGCCTCAGTTTCCTCATGTGTAAAATGAGCAGGAGAAGGAAATGGCAAACCTCTCCAATATCTTTGCCAAGAAAACCCCAAATGAGGTCATGAAGAATTGGACATCACTGAAATATCTGACTGAACAACAACAATGAAGAGGAGAAGTTTTTTGAATGGCCCACGATGGGATAGGATGCTTTGTGAGCTACTGAGCTCACTGTCACTGGAGTTGTTCATCCAGAGCCATGCTTCTTAGCCTGAGTTTGTTTTTTTAAAAAATATTTTGATGACTATCTCTTATTGTGGTAAGTTTCTTTCGTAATTCTATGTCTTTTTTAAAAACACAATTCTGAGTTTATAGACATCGCCAGACGATCAAAGGGGGCCAGGACACTGAAAAGCTCAAGAACCCCTGCCAGACTGCCTCTCGGGCTGATAGATAAGATAATCTGTGCTGAGTAGGAGGTGATCTCCAATGATTTTAAGGTCTTTCTAAGGTCCTAAGATCTTATGAATCTGATAAATGTTGCCCCTCCCAGGGGTATTTGCATTTTAAAATAGGGTGCCAACCAAAAATTCCACATGCGGAATTTCAGAGTGTGGCACCTTCAGGGACATCTTTGGCGGCAACCACCCTCGGGCCCCTCCAATCGTATTACATAGTGGACTTTCTCTTCCTACTAGGCACATGGGTGTCCCTGTCCCTAGGCTCACAATGTCAGAGGAGTGTTCATCTCCTTACTTTCTTCCCCATATCCAACCAGTCTCTGAGAGATGTTGATTTCTCCTTCATGTTGTCCTTTTGATTTGTCTTCCTTCCTTTATTTCTACTTCTGCCCCTCTAGATTGGGCCTATGTTACCTGGCATCCGGATCAATGCCACTGCCCTCAGCCACCCTACATGACCTTGTTCAGTCGCTGCATCATTTCTTCCTATCCCCTTTCCCCCATCCCTTTACATCTTCCCTAATTGGCCTCCCAGCCTCCATCCTTTCCTTTTTGTCCCCAGTCTATATTGTACTCCATCATGGTCATCGTGACGCTCCCTTGGTCAAGAACCCACATAAATTTTCTACTGAATATGACAACCCCTGTTCCAAAACTCAGAATGTCCATTGTAAGCCTCCCTGAGACCTGATTAACCCCAGCTGTTCCACTCTTGGGCCACACCCATGAGCCAGTATTGTCTCTGCGTGGCACAGTCCACTAACCAGCCTGGTTCCAAGAATGGAACCTGGGTCCAGGCTGGCCTTAGGACTCTGAGAGTTCCAAAACTGGGTTAAGCAAGCATTACAGGCCAAGAGGGGAATGATAATGATAACACCAATAATAACAATAATCCTGGAAGGGAGGACCAGGAGAGGGAGAGCAACACAGACAAGGCACATGTGAAATTGAGTAGGTGGAGAAATATGAAAAGTCGGCTTTCCTGCCTCCCTCCCACTCTCATCACACTTCAACCGCAAGCTTTTCTGCTCCATCTCAATGGAAACCCCAGTTTCCCCACAGAAGGCTAAAGGCAGGAAATTGGACGGCAGATGCTTTTCATAGTGGGGGCGGCCCTGCGTTTTTGGCTTTGTTTTCAGAGATTCATGAAACCATATCATGGTCAGACTGTCTTCCTGTGTGCCCACATTTGGACTCACTCTCCCTAGGGAACAATAAAGCATCTTCCCTATGGAGTGAGCATGAGTTTCTTACAGCTGAGGGGGCTCATTAACCTGAGCCCCTGGAAACTCTGCCCAGTTACCTTATTAGTCCACACCCATAGATGGACTGAATGAAGCTCCTTGAGAGGACAATGACTGTTTAATTTTTGTCTTTGTAGCTCCTGGCGTATAGTAGGTGCTTAAAAAGTGCTTACTGTTGATTGACATGGAGTCTGCACTTCTGAACAGTGGCCTAACCTGCTTTGTAGGCACTCTTCCCTCCTGGCAGGGCCCACTTTGTGCTCAGACATCCCCACAGAGCTTTTCCTTCCTCCCTCTATTGCTCCTGGGGATCAGGGTAGGCTGGGTACTTCTGTCATAACCATCATAGCTAGCACTGATAAGTTTGTAAATTAGATATATACAGTAGCATTTGAACCTCGCAGCAATGAGTATAAACAATAGCATCCCCATTGTACAGATGAGGAAGACAGGCAGCGTTGTATGGTGGAGCAGATGAGGGCTGGCCTCAGAGACACCAAGACTCCCTATTCAAGTCCTGTCTGGGCCACGGATTGGTTAGGTGATTCTAGGCAATGACTTAACCTCTCAGTTCCCTGGCTGATTCTGCAAGACGCTGCATTGCAGAATGGTTTTCTATTGGGATTAGTAGGGGGATTCTCTCAACAGGTCACCCTGTAGATTACTGGGAAAATCTCCCAAGATCCCCATCCTCCTAATGACTGAAAAGCATTAACGTAGAGGAGCTGGAAGGATTGAACTTGAACCCTGGCTCTAACCCTTGATGACTCCCTTGGGAAGACACTCAGCTGCTCATCTGTGAAATGGGGATGATAATTAGACTCCCGAGGTCAGAGGGTAGTTGGGTGAAGAGCATTTCGAAAACCCTCAAGCCCCATAGGAAAGTGAGTTCTAACTATTCCTTTATCATTGGATCCAGGTTTTCTGCTGCTTGGGGCACTTCCTCTGCTGTGGTCTGCCATGAGAGGGTGGAGCTGGCCTTACTCTCCAGGACAGCACTGCTCAATTCACTCTGGGGAGATACTTCTTCAAATGGCATGTTCCTCTAATACAAGGGCTCTTAACCTTTTTGGTGTGTCCTGGAACCCTTCTGGGGAAGCCTCGGGGCCTCTTCTCACAATAATGTTTCGAAATGCATAAAATAAAATGCATAGGATTACAAAGGAAACTAGTCATAGTGAAATATAGTTTTATATATATATGTGTGTGTGTATGTATATATATGTACACATATATATATACATTTGCACATATGTATATATTAGTGTACATATGTATGTGTACATATTGTTGTTGAGTCATTTTAGTCATCTCTGACTCTTTGAGATACCTTTTAGATTCCATTTCTTTCTGCAGCTCATTTTACAGTTGAGGAAACTGAGGTCAATAGGGTTAAATGACTTGCCCAGGGTCACACAGCTAGTGTTAGAGGTCAGATCTGAAGTCAGGTCTTCCTGACTCCAAGCCCAGCACTCTAACCAGTGAGCCACCTAGCTGCCTTATGTACACGCACACACACACACACACACACACACAGATATACAATCAGTTCTGCTATAACAATATATGCATTTCTAAAAATCATCAACTATGCCAAATACAATAAAAACCAAAAAGCTTATGGGGAAAGTGGAGTTAGGATCACAACACTCAAACACTTCATCAGTGAAAAATTAAAGAAAAATAAAGGAATCTATATATAAATACAACTGTTAATTATCCTTGGCCTTGGGGTACCACTCATCTTGCTTCCACACTGGGAAAGTTGTGGGAAGGGGAGGACTGAGAGAGGGATGAGAAGTTGGATCCATGGCTTCTATTGCACCAGAAGATAAACAGTAAATATGGTACGTTACCTTGACAAAGACCTGATGGCAGTGGATCTTGAAACCCATTTAAAGCCACCACGGCCATGACCTGAGGAACCCCACCTTAGGATCCAGGTCACCAACAATACCGGGTACTGCCCCATGAGGGCCGTAGATGGGATTGCCCAATGACCAGGAATCAGAGACTGGTGGTGTGGTCTCCTCTGTGAGGCACCTCAGGAACCACTGCCTGAATGGTACTAGGCCCATAGAGGCAGCGAATGAGAATCGTCTCCCTTGGGGCTTTTCCGTGGGAAGATGGCTTGGGAATGATGAGGGTCAAAAGGGCCAGGTCATTTACTGGCCTATCCAGGACACCATATCTCTATCATTCAGTGTTATTACCCTCCCCCAGCAGCTGTCAGGCCATCCTGAGTCAAGAAAGATGACCGCTACAATGCTTTTCCATTAGTTGAAGCCAGACATCTCTTTTTTTCTACAGGCCCTGTGGCCAGCACATTCTGGTGGCACAACACCAGCGGTCACGCCACAACCTCATCCCCTGCATGCCCAGCTATCACTGTGGTGCAGTCCTCCTTCACCATGAAACTATATGTAAACAAATTAAAATTCACATTATTCTCAAACTGTTTCTTAGTATATCAGTCATGTTGGAACAAATTTGTATTTTCTAAACAAGTGTTAAGAGCAGAACCATGTGTGTATATGTATACATGTATGTGTGTATGTATGTATATATATACATAAGTAAATATAGATACATGCTATATATGTTTGTATGTGCATATATGGGTATACACGCACGCACACAAGTTCACAGACCCCACAGACCCTGATTTACCATAGGAAAACCAATAGTTCTTGCTGATACATCGGCTCATGCTCCAGTTTGTGGATTGTACAGGTCTCTTCATCAATGCCTCCTTTCATCTACTTGCCTTTTGGACATTTCTCTGTTAACTCCTCAGTCTGTCTCTGGCCTCCCTCCCTTTTCAGACTTCACCCTGTTCTCCTTCACACAACCCATCTAAAAAGCCCTATTGCTCAGCCTCATGTATTCTCTCAAGTCGGGTCTGGAACTCCCTGCCTCCCTAGTCCTGCTTGTTTTCATCCTTCTCTTCCTTCACGGTCTGCTTCCTCTACTTAACCAAGCTCCCTCCTTTCTCCCCCAGCTGGGGTGGTTGGATAGGTGGGGATTTTTCCCTTCCCAGGTTCCTAGTAGCATTTCACTGGGACCTTTCCTTTGCCAGTGGAGTTTGGAAATCCTGGCTCTGACTCTTAATTTCTAGAGGCCTCAGTTTCTTCATCTGTAAAATGAAGGGGGGCGGGTTAGATGACCTCTAAGGTTCCTTCCAGCTCTAAATCAATGATTCTACCTGATACCATACTTATACATGTTCATGGCAAGCTTCCTCTTTCCCATCCCCCACCCCTTCTTGAAGGCAGGGACTGAATCCTTTTGTTTCCCCAGCATCTGGCATAGTTGTACATGGTTTGCTCAACTGACATTTATATCGAATGTTAAGATGTAGGAAACTGTTTCCACATAATTAATAATTTAATCTTCACAATAGCTCTATGAAATCAGTACTATGGGTATTATTACCCCCATTTTATAGAAGAAGAAACTGAGGCCCAGAGAGGTTAAATGACTTGCACATGGGCACCCAAACTAGTGTCAGAGCCAGGATTGGAATTCAGGTCTTTCCTGTCTCCAGATCCAGCACTCCTTCTTCCATATCATGAAACTGAATTTGCTAGCCCCTCTTACCAAAAACTCTGCTCAGTGACCTACTATCAATTCTACATCAGGATGAGGACAGAGATAGAAACTGCCTCCAAAGAATCTTCAGTAACTCCTAATTGTCTTGAGGATAAAATCCAAACTCATCAGGTTGTCCTTTAAAGCTTTTTATGATCTGTTTCCAACCTGCCTTTCTAGGATGATTTCCTATTACTCTCCTTCTAAAAGGGACTATTTGCCGTTCCTTGCACTTGGTGCATAGCCTGGACCTTTTGCCTGGTATGCCCTCTGTCTCTTGGAATCCTTATCAAGGCTCAACTGAAGGGCCTTTTTCTATGGGCAGCCTTTCCCATCCTTCCTTCCATCTCTCCATCCACATTCTTTCTCTCTCCTCAAATGATCTTGCATTCGTCTCTTTGTACTTATCATACCCTTCTCAGCTAACATCAGTTCCTTGAGGTCAAGGACTGTTTTTCCTTTTGTCTCTGTATCTTCCATGCTTAGGAGAGCACCTCATACAGAAGAAGTGCTTAACGTGTGTGAGCTGAATCGAACCTAGAGTTTTGGGCTTTGCTCAGTGTCCCCGTCTTCACGGCCATAGAGGATGGACGATTATGCCCAGATTATGGGATGTTTCTAAAAAGCCTTTCAAAGTTCTTGGCTGAATGCGAGTCTGTAATCTCAGTCCGATATCATTGCCATGTTGATTTATTTAGGGCCCTCACTATTCTGCTATTGAAAGAATCAGCCTTGAATCCACCCATGTGTGGCAGGGGCCAGCAGCTTATGGCATGCCTGGCAAAGATAGCACATGGAAAGACCCATTTGTTGGTTGCTGTACCAGTCGTCATTGCCTCATTCTACGTCCTGCCATGTGACAGAAGTCACCATGGTACTCTCTTCTGATCCTTTGCTCACATGCTTGTGAAAGTAGGTAGCTGGTGTCCACTCAATTTCTTCTCCTCCCTGCCAAGTCTTATGGCAAAGGCCAGAATGTGATTCAGCCCCATCTTCCAAGGGGCCAGAACCTTGGCATACCACAGTTCAAATGCTGCCAATCTCTCTACCTGTCATTGACACCATTACCATTGACTGGCTCCAACATTGACCATTCTCCATATGATGGGGATGCTTTGGCCCTCGGTGGTACACTCCCATTCAGGGCCCCAAGCTATGACACGCTCCCTTCCCCAACTTATCTCAGCCAGTTCTTGAGAGCTCAGTAGCCCAGCTGGATGGAATCAGGCTTGACGCCTCCCAGCTGCAAACCTCCCACCCAGCCTGGCTACAATGTGATGATTCGGTTCCAACACTGCCCACATCCTCTTCTCCCAAGAACAGGGTTAGGGACACTGGGTCTCAGACATCCTTGTCCTTCAGAGTTCTCCTGTTTTGCATTAGAGTTGGTCAGATATTGTTGTCCAAGGTGGAAGTTCCCACCTTGCGACTGAAGTGGTGGAAGTAACCCAGAATTTGGATTAAAAAAAAGCAGGGCTTCAGATCCCAACTCAGCTATTTACTATCAGTATGACCTCTGATAAATCACTCCTCCTGCCTAAGCTTGTTTCCTTATCTCTAATGGTTGGAGAAAATGCTCTCTGAAATCCTTCGCAGCTCTGAAAATCTATGATCTTGTGAAAATGACTCTGATATGGTTGGGCTACCAAGTGCCTGGATCTTTGGAAGAGATGGGGACCCAGGCCTGCGCTTGCTGCTCTCACTTGGCCATCCTCTTGGCAAATAGAACTCAACTGGTCCTGGAGTCAGGAAGACCTCGGTTCAAATTCAGTCTCGGACACTTATTACCTATGTGACCCTGGGCAAGTCACTTAACTTCTGTCTGCCTCCATTTCCTTGCCTGTGAAATGGGGCAAGGAGTCTCCTGCTCTAAATTCAAGGCAGGGGATACCTTGCCAAGCAGCCAATTCCTGCAGCTTAGTCACCTAGGGATGTTTCTAGAGAGAAAAAAGACAAAGGAGGGAAACTCATCTACCTACTCCAACTACTCAGGGCCTGCTTCTATTTCAATAAGATCTCTAGCTTTGGGCCTCTGGCTAAAGTCCTTACCTCCCTGCACCCTGGACAGATCCCAGGGACTTCTGTTAACAAGATGTGGGGCGGGGGGGCGTGGAAGTGGAGAAGGGGAAGGTGCTACACATGGTAGATTCTAATAAATGATAAGTGAAGGAATGGTAGATGGATGGATGGATGGATGGATGGATGGATGGATGGATGGATTGGTGGATGGATGAATGAGCCCAGCTGGGCTTAGGGAAGGTGGTGGCTACTGGGAAAGGCAGGTAAGTGAGCATGGGCAGCCATCTGGGGCCACCCCCTTCTTGGAGTGCCCAGGAGGAGTCTGCTACATGATTATAGGTTCATAGGATTTAGAGCCATAAGAGATCATCTCCCATCCCACACAACCAAGTCCACCTTCCACAGCCTCTAAGACTTGAAACAGATGCACCGGCAACAGTGAGAAGTAGCAGGCCTGGGCAGGAATCTCTTCTGCGTCGTATGGGTCCGACCTGGCCGTAGCCACAGAACCCAGACCAGAGGGGGCTTCCCTTAGGACCAGTCCCATATGACTCCCGTCCTGCCTTCCATTTTCTCCCCTTCTTAGTCCTTCTCCCATTTGTCATTGCTTCTTAGGAAGGAGGACCTGGTTATTTCTTTCTCGCTTCTCCAGCATTGGGATCCAGCCCAATGAATCCACTTAAGTGCATAGCCATGTTGCAGAGCATGAGCTCATTTCCTTTTCAGGTTCATACCTCATAGTGGCCCCATCCCACCCTGCCCCATCCCTTCTCTGGCCTTAGCATCTGCCTCTTGGCCAACACAGGGGAGGATACATGCCTAGCACCTGCTGGTGCCCTTGCCAGTGAACACCTGCCCCAGCTGCTGGGGACCATTCCATTCCAATGACACTGTTGTTGATATTTGGGGTGAGTTCTAGGGATGTCAACAAAGCTGAGAGCCTTGGGGATGGTGGCTTGTGGGTGGGGAGTATTCATCCCACCTGGCCTGCCCTGCCCTCCTGCTGGTCTCTTCCCCCACCCCTCACCTCTCCCCCAGAACTCCCTCCCACTTTCTTGAAGCCGTAACGTCCTTACCTGGGCCACTTTTCCTAGGACCTCTGGGCCGAGGAGGAACACAGCTGTCCAGCATGGAAGATGCTCGGGACATGAGGATCCAGTGTGTGTGTGTGTGTGTGTGTGTGTGTGTGTGTGTGTGTGTGTGTGAGAGAGAGAGAGAGAGAGAGAGAGAGAGACAGAGACAGAGACAGAGAGAGACAGAGACAGAGAGACAGAGACAGAGACAGACAGATGGACGGACAGAGAGACAGACAGAGAGATAGAGACAGAGATGTGGGGTGGAGTTGAGAAAGGTCTAGGAGAACCTCTCTAGGCAGAATGCCCAAGGCTGCAATCCTGACCTTGAACTCCCAGCACTCTTGCAAGGCACAAAGCAGTGACCCAAGTCTGGAACCAGAGGTCTTGCTTCCAGAAGCTGAGTCCCTGCTCTCCTCCTCTCCTTAGACTTTTTTGGGTCCTTTGGTCTCAGAGAACTGATCAGGAGAGTCCCCACAGGGGAGTCTCATGGGATGAAAAACTCGAGGACTGATAGGGTTCCCTCCCACCTCCTAGTACTCCTTGCTCTTCAGCCTGCCCCACTCAGTGGCTCAGTGTCTTAGGGAAGGGGTGGGTGGCTACAGGGTGCCCATGTGATAGCTGAGGCGGGTGGTGAGGGGAAGCTGTGGAGGGAGAGGTCTCCCCCGGCCAGAAGGGAAGGCAGCCAGCTGTGGCTCAGTGATAATGCAGTGAGGGGAGTGAGGGGGGAAAGCAGAAACGGGCAGCTGCACCCTTGCTCTTCCCCCAACAGGAACCATCTGTGACCAAGCCCTGCTCTGCCTTCCCTATCGACCATTCCGGTCTGACTTTCCAACAACTTCCTCTTAGCGTTAACTCTGGTTCCCCGAGCTCAGAGCAGAAGCCTAAGGGCTGCAGTTGTGGCCCTAGCAATGGCAGCCTCAGCAACAGCTTTGCCTTCCAGGCCAGAGAGGACCATTTTGCATGGGGGGCCTTCAGGACTCTCTTTCTAAGGATGGTATCGGCCCTTAGTAACTTAGTGAGGGCCTTAGGAACCTTTGAATTATATCATGGACCCCTACGTTTCTCCCCATTCTTTTGCAACTCAGCTGTCTCTACCCATTACCCTACTCACTGACTCGGTCCTCTTCCTTCCACTCCCCAAATCTTGGCACCATGTTATTTCAACCCTGGACTCCACCCTAAGTCTGGCCCAGCCAGGGCTCTAGAACAATCTCTCCCTCCCTCCCCCTCCTCCACACCATCCTCTCCTCAGTGCCCCACCCAAGTCTCTGTGACTTCCCCCCAGCCTCCTATCAAAGTCCCACCAAAGGGCTTGCATCTTTGATATGGTGGTGCATGCTGGGAAAGTTCTGCCTTATTAATTCTTGGCCCTCCATCTCAAGAGTATCCCAGCTTTCAACTAGAGCTAAAGAAATTCTCTCGTGCTGTTATTTGTTCTCGGCGATAGTCACATATTTTCATCCCTCAGCCTCCCTCCCTTTCCCACCCCGCCCCTTTCCTGTAGGACTCCTGGGACCCTCCAGCCTCATATCATCCTTACACATATGGATAGCAAAGAAAGGCTCTCATTTGTTTCTGTCTAGGCATCACAGCAGATCTTAAAGTCTAGAGAGAAGGATCTCTAGGTGCTGGCCGGCGGGGAGGGGGAGGGAGCTAACTCAGCCTGCTTTAAAAAGAAAAAAAAAACCCAAACCCTCACAGTGTGTGTGTTACCACTACCCAAACTGATGTCCCTGCAGCCTCTGGGTCACATGAGAGTCCCTGGAGTTTCCTCCTAGTTTCTCCTAGGTTCCTAATCTGCCCAAAAACTACCACTCTAGGAAGTTGGCACAACATTAAGGGTGCTGAAAATACTTGTTGAATGAGTGAATGATTCCTGAACATAGTTGGGCTTCCAGATAATGCCATGGAAACAGCATGAAGAAGAAGAAATAGACTCCGGCATGTTTGGGCTACTATTCTGAGCTGCTCTGGGAGGATGGCAGAGTTATCGGCTTTGGAAAGGCTAGTGATGGCTCTCTGCCTGTAGGTCTGCCATTTGGGAGAGAAGAATGTTGTGATTGCCCTTCCAAGAAGGCAATCATTTCCTGATATCCTTTCTCTGTTCCTTCAGTCTCCTCCAGCCTTCCATGACATGGCCCATGGTCTCTATCAGGAGTGGTTAGGAGAATGGGGATGAGGGAGACACTGTGGGAGAAAAGACAGGAGAATTGGGAGTGGAGGATGACAGGGATCATTGGAGAACACAACCAGAGTGAAAAAAAAAGTCAAGACATTGATTGGTGTGTGTGTGTGTGTGTGTGTGTGTGTGTGTGTGTGTGTGTGTGTGTGTGTGTGTATGTTTAGAGCAGGGTGGGGCACTAGGGATAGTTAATTAACCCCCTGTACTAAACATAGGATAGTAACTAACTTTTCTCTAGCTGGGGCAGTCCCCACCCCCTTGTTCAGAGGATGCCAGACAGATGTTCAGCTCCCCATAACCACCTGTGGGGGACTGCCTTCCCCTGCAGATGGAGGGCACTTCTACTTTCATGAGGTCTCAGGTTTCCTTTCCTGACATGCCTTCTATTCTCATCATCAGGGTTAGAGTGAGGTTGGTTAGGGTTAGCACAAGAGAAGAGGAGAGGAAAGAAGAGAAAAGGAACGAATGGAGGAGGAGACAAGAGGAGAGGAAAAGGAGAAGAGACGAGAGGGAAAGGAGAGGAGAGAAAAGAAGAGAAGAAGAAAGGGAGAGGAGAGAGGAGGGGAGGAGAAGGAAAAGAGAATAGGAGAGGGAAAGGACAGAAGAGAAGAGGGAGAGGAAAGGGGAGGAAAGGAGAGAAGAGAAGAGGGAAAAGAGGAAAGGGAAAGGAAGAGGAGAAGAGACGGAAAGAAGAGGAGAGGGAAGAGGAAAGAGAAAAGAGAGGAGAGAAACTAGAGGAGAGGGGGAAGGAGAGGGAAAGCAAAGGAAAGAGAGAGAGGGAAAGGAGAGGAGAGGAGAAGAAAAAGGAAAGAAAAGAGAAGGAAAAGAAAGAAGAAAATAGGGGGAAAAGGGCCAGAGAAGGAGATAATTTCTGGGTTCTGGTCCTAGTGATGTATTGGAAGAACGCTGGTCTCCAGAATTGGAAACTCAGTGTCATGAGTCCATCATTCTGGCCAAGTGTCCTATCATATCTCTGGGCCTGATTCCTCACCTGTGAAGTAGGTAGTGCCTTCACTGCCTACCTCACAGGGTTCTTACATAGACACTGCTTTGTAAACTTTAAGGGGAGCTCTGATCCTTCTTATGTTTCATTCCCCTGAGGCAGCCTTGGGGCTCTCTTAGCTCCCATTCCTTGAGGACAGTCAGTTCTTACCCGGGATGAAGACGTTGGTTGTGGCTTTCTAGAGTCGCTAAGCCTCTGGTTGATAATAGTTTGTGGGAGGAAATGGTGAGAGAACCAGGGGTTTGCAGGGAGCGTTAATCTGCAGTTGGGTGTGCGGACCTCCCTCTTCTCTCCCCACCCTTCCTCACTTCACAACTGTAATTTGTGTCATTCTTTCAAAAGATTCCTGCTCTGTGGTTAAAAAAAAAAAGCTGGGTTAGACCTGAGGAGTCCTTCCTCCTGGGAGTGGAAGAAGAAAAAAAGATGTTCAAAATATGGCCCAAAGTGGTCTTCCCCAGCTCTTTGCTAGAGGAACCTAATTTTGTCCCTGGGCGTTTCTTCCTAGAGGGCTGAAAAGCAGTGGTGGAAATTTGGACCGCAGAGAACAGCCCCCTAGCTTGCTTTTCTTAGGGCAGCCGAGACCTTTGGGATTGGCCTTGACTTCTTAGAGAAAGTCATCTTGACATTGACACTGGGATGTAACTGGACTGAATGAAATCCACATGATCTGGCTTCTTTGCCGTTGACTAGCATGGTGACCTTGGGTCACTTCCTTTCTCTCACATCCTAAGTTTTCTTTTCTGTCAAATAAGGGCGTTAGACTAGAGAGAGGTCATATAGTAGAATGCTCTTGTATTTGGAGGACCCTGACATGAGTTCTGCCTCTTCAGTAGTCACTTGACTGTGGGAGACTTGAGTTTTTTCAGCCTATAAAATGGAGATTAGGCTAAAACTTTCACTTCCCACCTCACAGCCTTATTGTGAAAGCAGCAGCATTCCACCCCCAACCCTTTGTACCTTGAAGCTTCTGCCCCTTAGAATGCTTAGCTTCCCTCAAGGTTTACTTCAACAATACCACGTCTAGGGCTATATCCCAAAGAGATCACACAAGTGGGAAATGGACCAGTATGTACAAAAATATTTACAGCAGCTCTTTTTGTGGTGGCAAAGAATTGGAAATCAAGGAGATGCCCATCAATTGGGGAATGGCTGAACAAGTTGTAGTGTATGAATATAATGGAATACTATTGTGCTATAAGAAATGAGGAGCAGATGGACTTCATAATAACCTGGAAAGACCTATGTGATCTGATGCTGAGTGAGGGGAGGAGAACCAGGAGAACATTATCCATGATTACAGACACGGTATCTGTAAGGACTAACTTTGATAGACTTGGCTCTTCTCACAAATGTAAGGTTTAAAGACAGCTCCAAAAGACTCATGATGGAAAAAGCTGTCCACATCCAGAGAAAGAATTATGGACTCTGAACGCAGATTAAGGCAAATTATTTGCCCTCTTTTTTTCTTCCTTCTTTTTTGGTTTTGTTTCTCCATTCTCATGATTCATTCCATTGGTTATAATTCTTCTTCACAACTTGACTATTATGTAAATATGTTCAATGTGAAGGTATATGTAGAACCTATAGTGGATTGCATGCCATCTTGGGGGGGGGGAGGAGAGGGAGGGAGAGAAAATTTGGAACTCAAAAACTTGTGGAACTGAGTGTTGTAAACTAAAAATAAAAAATAAATTTAAAAAAGGTTTACTTCAAGTTATTAACATGCAGCCTTTCCCAATTCCTCCAGCTCTTGATGATCACCCCCGACTCTCACCCCTTCCCACATTATCCTGTATTTACTCCTCCTAATGCACATTGTATCTCCCAGGGACTGTTTTCATTTTTTGTCTTTGGATTGCCTAGCACTAGTACATAGTAGGCACTTAATAAATGTTTATTAACTGACCAACTATATTTGCCGAATGGCTATGGTTTTTGAAGTGCTATAAGGATGTGAGTTATTATGGTTACTTTGTCCTCTGAGGATGGTCTAGATGCAGACAAGAAGAGAATCGAGACTTCCAGCCCCTCTCTACCCACAGGATAACCCAGACTTTTTCCCCCCAAAGTACCTGGAAAACCTTGGCAAAGGCTCTGGGAATCCTTGGGTGGTGGTGGGAGATGGAAGAGCAATGGTTCCTGTGTGCACTGTTAGGGGGTGGCATGGAGTTGTCTGTGATGAGGCCTGGGCTGGCCCGTCACTTGCAGGTCCAGGATGAGTCAGTAAAGAGCAGCCCCTCGGGGCTCATTCATATGTTCTTCACTCCTCAGCACCTGCTTTAGGCATCTGCCCCACAGGAGGCTTAGTCTGCCCTGAGTGTAACACTTTCAGCCTGGTTCTCTCCAGCTGACTGGGCCCAATGCTGTCTCAGCCTCTCTTTTGGACCAGGAAGCCCCTCTTTCCAGGCCCAGTTTCTCTCTGACTTCTAGCTCCCCAGGGGAGCCTGGAGATTTTTCACATCCCCATCGAGCAGTGACTCAGGAGTTGCTGCTAGGGGAGAAAAGACCCACAGACTAGACCAGAGATGTTTCAGTTCGTCTCTGAAAAGAGAAGGATTTTTGGGTGTACCAAGTTTAATCATTGTCTGCCCACTCCAGGGGCTGGGCAGACCAAAGGTTATCTGGGCCTGGTAGTTTGGTGGGTGAGGTGGGGTGAGGACTGAGTAGCTACAGGAATAAAGAAATGTTTCATGTAGAAAGTGATGCTAGGGCTGAGTTTTGAAGGAAATAGAGATTATTCTCACAGGCCATCAGTGGAGGCACCTCTCTTCCCTCCTACCCCCACCCCCAGCCATGACTTTGACTTATGGAAACAACCAAACATGACCCTAAGATAGAGAACATCAGCTTAAAAATACCCCCAGTCCCTGAGATTTTAAAACAGGCTCACTAGCACATAACCCCAAACTCTGGGAATTAGAGAAACCAGACCGAATGAGAAGATATCAATAATACATGAGAAAACTAATAATAGCAAGCTAAATAATAAATGAGGAGTGGGATGAAGTACACATGCATAGCCTCTCCCCCCAAACCCCGGCTTCCCCCCTCACCCCACTCTAAGCTCTCCAAACAGACCAGGTTTCAGCCTAATGCTAAGAGTTCCAAGGAAGAATGCTCTCTCTGCCCTCTTCTTCCTGGGCAAATATCTTCTCAAATATCTTCTATACATGCACCCAAGAGCTCCTTGGCCCCTGGTCCAGAAATGCAGCCACCTCTGGATCAAACCAAACTCCAAGTTTTCTATCAGCTTCTCTTCCTGGGCCAGTATTGCTAGGATGCCTCCCCCAAGCCATTAGTGACTTCACTAGTGGGATTTCAGTATGGGAAAGAGGGAGGGTGATGGAGAAAAGCCACAATCCCCAGGCAAAAGAAAGGCATCTGGAGAAAACTTGGAACCTGTAATTGGAGGTTTGAGCAAAGGGAGAAGGTCATGTGACTGGCTGCTGGTAGATCCAGAAATAGAAAGGGTTCAGGTCTCCAGACTGCTCATCCACTATACCGTGCTGCCCACACGGACCAGATTCAGTGGCAAAGTCTCTTCTGAGCTTCAGCCTCCTAGCAGAAGGCGTTGTTTCTTAACATCTAATGTCCATCTCTTCAAGAAGAAGAGGTCTGTACAAATAAAGGGGAGTTTTGGCTTTTGGGTCTAACTAACTTTCCAGCTGTTTGGATTAGTTCATAGATCACAGAATTTAGAATTGAAAGGGGTCTCTCTGGAGGCCATCCAGTACAAGCCAATCTCTCAGATCACTAACTCTGAACTGCGTTTCTGATATTGGAATTCAAGTCTCCCAAACATGTATTAGAGACTTGAAAAACTATTATAGGAAAAAAAACATCTTCTACAGAACACTGAACAGTTGTTGACCTCTACAAGGAAAGTAGCAGTGATGTGATGCTCATCTGACATTTTCAGGCAGGTGCCCAGGAGACCAATAGTCCCTAAAACAGTTGGGATTCCTGTGTAATGGCCACAGACCTCAATCCATCAACTTCTGGGGATTCATATTGCTCAGATCTAAAAGCCAGGCATTTGAAAAGGCCAGAAGCCTCCCAGGGCCACTGTTAGAGCCAAGGTTTTCTAGTCTACCTGGAGATCTTTGATCCTTTTGCATGAATTTTAGGGCCAGTCAACTGGATGACCTTCTGGTGCTAGTCCCGACTGCCTTGATGAACTTTTCCAGTTAGCCAAAGTGAACATGTAAATGTGACTAGTGCAGCAAGACCATACAGATAGACAGATAAAACATTCATTAAGGGTTTACTAAAGGCCGAGCACTGTGCTAAGTCTGGGGATTCAAACACAAGAAAAGCAAGTACCTACCAACAAGGAGTTTACATTCTTGTGAGGGAAGATAACACATATATTCAGTCATGTCTGACTCTTCCTGGCCGCATTTGGGGTTTTCTTGGCAAAGATACTGGAGTGGTTTGCCATTTCCTTCTCTGGCTCATTTTACAGATAGGAAACTGAGGCAAATAGGGTTAGGTGACTTGTAGTAGGTCACCCAGTTAGTAAGTGTCTGAGTAAGGGTCAGCACCAATAAGAGCAACTCTCTTCCCTGTCCATGGATGCCCTATGTAGTCCATCTTTGACCAAGTGGTAGGTGGCTCTCCAGTTGGCCTCCCATGATCTTTAGCAGAGAGTTCCCATCTCTCTCCATGGCAGCTTTGCTCATGAGTCCATCATGTGAAAAAGAGGGAACCTAGACATCTCCCAGGTTAACTTACCGGCTGAGTGAATCTGTCAGACTCATTGTTATCTTCCACCATGATGGGGCATTAACATAGGACACATAAATGTCTCATTCAGTCCCATTCAGTGAAATCCTCCCCAGCTTCTTAATATTACATCCTGGGGCTCACATTGTCCAAACCACTCAACTCTACTACTGGCTGTGCGCAGGAATCAGATGTAGATAGTGTGGCTATCTACCCTCTCCCAGTTCTCATCCTTGCTATATCTTCCTACAGTGTAGTAAACCACCTTGAGCTCACTTTCTTTTTGTTTCCATCACGTGTAATTGGCTGGAGGGCAGCATTTATCCATTTCTGTGTAACCGTTGCTATTTCTTTTACTCCTCCTCCCACCCACCCCAGGAGACCATGTTGCTTTTGGCTTACACTTTTAGAGGGCAATGAAAAGTTTATTTGCCTCCATTTCACCTGGCCAATAAGGATGGCTTTAAGACTCTGGGTTAGGGAAGTGATGATTGCAATTATTCAATATATTGATTCCTACGATACATTTGGGAGCAGATGAGAACACTATAGGATGCTATACTTTTGACCCCACTGGTCCAGTAGTGAGATGGACCCTATCACTGTGTTGGTAAGCAAAATGGGCTCCTTAGCACTTAGTTCAACAAGTGCCCTTGAAGAGTTTAGCTTTTGTTTGCTTTGAGTAATTCAGTGTATTTCATTGAATCTTATTAAGTGCTAAGCCCCAGGCTCAAACCCCTATTAGGTGTAAAACCTATGTGGGTGTGGACTGGCAACTAAGGTGGGGCCCAAGGTGGGGCTAACTCCAGGGAGGGCCTAGTTTACATGTCTGGGACAGCAGAGGCTTTTAGACCATGTGGGTTTAAGTCCGCCTCTTTGTGACGATTCTAGGTCACATGGGTGAGTCTCGTGTGTG
>CM053625.1:343473338-343497606 GCA_028646595.1 Phalanger gymnotis | reverse complement strand
TGATATTTGTATGCTGAATTAAAGTAAGCTTGTCAACCCCTTCACCTTGCTTTCCTTAGTTAAGCAGATCAAAAGAACCTGTGCTGTTGGCAGCTTCCTGGGTGCTGGCTGTGGGTGGATCTTACACTCCCACAGAAGCTGCTAGCCAGATTGTGGAAACAATCACACAGATAGAGGGGACCCTATTCCTCATTGATTTCCTCTGGAATCAGTGTCATGTCTTTTTTAAAATCTTATTTAATATTTTATTTTTTCTCTATTACATGTAAAAACAATTTAAACATTCTTTTTTTTCAAATTTTGAGTTCCAAATTCTCTCCCTTCCTCCCCCCACCCTACACTGAGAAGGCAAGCAATTTGGCACAGATTGTACATGTATAGTCATGCTAAATACATTTCCATGTAAGTCATTCTATGAAAGAAAACACAGCCAAAAAAATCCCCAGGAAAGTAAAGAAAAAGTATCTTTGCTTTGCATTCAGGCTCTTCCAGTTCTTTCTCTGGAGATGGAGAGCACCTTTCATTATAAGTTTCTACAGAATTGTCTTGGATCACTGTATTGCTGAGAATAGCTAAGCTATTCATGGTAGATCAATATTGCTGTTACTGTGTACAGTGTTCTCCTGGTTCTGCTCATTTCACTTTGACTCAGTTCATGAAAGTCTTTCCATGTTTTTCTGAGAACATCCTGCTCATTATTTCTCAAAGCACAATAGTATTCTATCACAATTGCATAAAACAGCTTGTTCAGCCATTCCCCAACTGATTGACATCCTCTCAATTTCCAATTCTTTGCCACGCCTAAAAAAGCTGCTATAAATATTTTTGTACATGTAAGTCTTTTTCCTTTTTGTTTTTTATCTCTTTGGGATACAGACTAATGGTATTGCTTGGTCAAAGAGTATGCATGGTTTTATAGTCCTTTGAGCATAGTTCCAAATTGCTCTCCTGAATGGTTGAATCAGTATACTAACTTCACCAATGGTACATTAGGGTTTCAATTTTTTCATATCCCCTCCAACATTTGTCATTTTCCTTTTCTCTCATATTAATCAATCTGACAGCTGTGAGGTAGTAGCTCAGGGTTGTTTTAATTTGCATTTCTCTTATCAATAGTGATTTAGAATATTTTTTCATATAACCATTAGATAGCTTTGATTACTTTATCTGAATACTGCATGTTCATATCCTTTGACCATTTATCAATTGAGGAATGGCTCTTATTTCTATAAATCTGACTCAATTTTCTATATGTTTGAGAAATGAAGCCTTTATAAGAGACACTCACTGTCAAAAAGTTTTTTTTCACAGTAATAATTACCAACTATATATTTCCCTCCATCCTATTTTCACCATTTGTCCTATGCTTTCTCTCTTTTTACCCTGTCCATTCTCAAAAGTGTTTAGCTTTTCACTTTACCTCCCCCAAACTGCCCTCACTTCTATCAGCTCCCTGCACCCCACCCCCTTTCTCTTATCCCCTTCCCTTCCTACTTTCCTGTATAGTAAGATAGATTTCTACACCCAACCGTATGTGCATATTGTTCCCTCTTTGAACCAATTCAGATAAGAAGAAGGTTCATGTACTTTCCTCTCCACTTTCCCTACTTCCCCTTCTACTGTAAAATCTCTTTCAGGCCTCTTTTATGTTAGATAGTTTATCCCATTCTACCTCTCCCTTTACTTTTCTCCCAGTGCCTTCTCCTTTCTCAAGCTTTAATTTTACTTTTTCGATAATCAAACCATCGGTCTTGTCTAAAGCAGTATCTGGGAGCCCCTTAAACACCTTATCATTTCCTTTGCCCTGGTACATCATGTAAATGACCTGCTTCCTTCACCAAGCCCTGATGGAGTTTTCTTGTAGTGAAGCCCTGTGTTTGACTAAAATTGAGGTACAGGCCAAAGGCAGAGAACATATAGCCAGCTGCTAGGGCTTTTCTGCCTCATTGATGGCATTATTTCTTCACACTGCTCCAGAGCCTTCATCCTTATACACCCAGGAAAATTCTCTAATTTCATTACAGATCTGATTTCTTTCATTTTGCATTTGTGCTGACTACTTGGTCCAGGGGATGGAGTGGTGGTCAGGTGAATCAGGTTGGGGGGTAGGGTGAAAGGTTTGGGATGGTCAGACATCTCCAACTTGCATGATTCCTTCTGGTCTTCCCAAATGACCCTGATCAGGGACTTGACACTGAGGATAGAAACCTGGCATGTCTGAGAGCGGGCTCTTCCTGGCAGTGCAACTACCTTCATAAGCAAATCCTGAGCTCTGGGGACTAAATTCTAAATGTCTGTTGCCTTTCTGGTGCCCTTTGGGCATTTCTATAGGGATTCTCGCCATATTGACCTATATGACTGTAGTTCTTCCAACTTAATCTAGTCCCACTCCATCTAGATTGGATGAGCAATAGCCACTCAGCGCCCACAATCCCTGGGTGTATTTTACTTTCCTGTAGCATTCCAGTGCCATGACCACCATTCTCTCTCCCCCTGCCTTCACCCTAGTCCTCCCCTATCCATGGCAATATCTTTCAGCGCCCTTGAATTTACAGGAAAGAGGTAGGCAAGAGGCCTGGACTGGACACCATAAGTGGTGGCCTTCTACCTCTGGATTAGTAGGTTAGAAGCCTTTGCCCTGCCCAAATTAACCTTATGTCAGATCTCTAGTTAGTTTCTATTTTGGAAACCCCACTTCTGGTGCCTATTTGTCTCTGTCAAGTCTTATTTAGGTTTCTGCTATCAAAATTAATGAGTGTGCCAGCCTTCAAATCCCCAAAACATTTATTAGGGGCTTGAAAAGCTCTAGCAATGCAACAAAGATACTACCCATGTGGCACTGAAAAAGCATTGACCTTTCATGTGGCAGAAACTATGGAACTGTGACAAGCATATTGCGCATGGCTGGGTTGCAAGGTGAGTGCTCTCACATCCAAGTCAATGGTTTCTGGAACAATCTTCACCTGGGATTCCCTCACAGCCTCTCTAGATTCCAGCCTGCCTGTCACTGGAGACACAGTCAACTTCCTATTGGTCAAGTCTCAAGGCCAGGCATCATCTCACAGGCCAGTAGCTGCACTCCTGGAGATAGACCCTGAGAAGTCAATGACAAAAAATTAGGCCTAGGTGATATTTCCCCCAGGGGCCAAATTGACTATCTAAATGATACAAGGACATTAACAGCAGAATATGTAAGTGTTGAGTGTTGCAAACCAACTTAGCTACCCAATATATGTCTTCATTTTACCAGAAACTGAGAACCAAAGTGACAGAAATAATTTAACCAAGGTTATACAGGTAGTAGACAGCAAAGTCAATATTTGAATCCAAGTCTTGTGACTCTCTGTGGTTATTGGGTCTCCAGTTTGAGGAAATGGGAAAGTCAGTGGTAGAGAGATTTGAAAATGGTGCTGGGAGAGATGCAAGCCCCTCCCCAACCACTAGAGGGCAAGTGAGCCCAGCCCCAGGGTATTTTCAACAGAGCTTTCCCCGGGAGATAGGGACAGGGGAATGGGGGGGGGGGTAACTTCTCCTTTTGACCCCAACCCATAGGAATAGGCACCTGGGAGCCTAATGTTATCCTGAGTTCTCTGGCTAAGCCCATGTCCCCCAAGGCTGGGCAAAGTTGAGAAGCAAGGCAACTTTGCTTCCAGACCTTCTGAGCTTATCTCAAGGCCATCCCTCTTTGCTACAAGACTCTTTTGCCTGGTGGTCTAAATTTAAACTCTCAGTCCTGCTGGGTGTGTCATATCCTCTCTGCCTCCCCTGGCCATTAGGACTTTGCCTGGTGGAAAGAACCAGGAGTTAGAAGACACGATTTTTTAGTCCCAAATCGATCATTGATTGTGTGACCTTGAGAATGGCTGCTCATTGGGTCTCAGTTTCCCACTCAGTAAAATTGGGATAATTATTGCTCTGCTTATCTCACATTGTGAGGTTATCCTTACCATTGTGAGGAGCAAAGGACATAATGTGTTGTCAAGGGCTTTGGAAGGTAAGAGATTGTTGCTATTTTAAGATTTATTTTCTGTGTGCAACCTACCCTGTGGTCTCACCAAAAATTCAAAGCCCACGCAGCTGAATTCAATAAATACTTATGGAATACCTCCATGAGTAAACCCTGTCTATGTGGTGTGCTGGGAGGGAAAGACGCAAAGGACTGCAATACTGTCCTAACATCAAAAAGCTTAAAATGGATAGACCCAGAATCGCCAAATTTCAAAGTGAGAAGAGATCTCGGAGGTAGGTCATTGAGCCCAGCTCAGAGCTGACTGACACTCCCCTACACAATAGTAATTGCCTGCATTTATAGAGTACTTTTAAGGCTCACAAACTGCTTTACATGTGTCACCTCAATTGACCTTCATAACAACCCTGTGAGATAGGTACTCTGGTTAACCCCATTTTCCAGATGAAGAAATTGAGGCAGACTTGCCTGGGGTCACAACATTATTAAGTGTCCAAGCTAAGATTTGAACTTAGGTCTTCCTGACTCCAAGTCTGGTGCTCAAGGCCCAACTGAGGCCCAAATTCTTTCATAAAGTTTTCCTTTAACCCATTAAATAAAAGCTTCCCTCTTTCCGCAACTTTTTCCTTGTACTTTGCCTGAATCTTTCTTTTCTCTTTGAGGGTGGGGACTACCGTGTTTTTCATCTTTGTATTTCTAGCAATTGGTATAGCACCTTACATTGTTGTCATTTTTTCAGTCATGTCTGATTGGGTTTTCTTGGCAGAGATACTGGAGTGCTTTGCCATTTCCTTCTCTAGCTCATTTTACAGATGAGGAAACTGAGGCAACCAGGGTTGAGTGACTTGCCCAGGTATACACAGCTAGTAAGTATTTGAAGGTAATTTGAAGTCAGGAAGATAATTCCCCAGCCCAGTGCTCTATCCACCGCACCACCTAGCTATCCTAGAAGTTATTTAACCAATTCCTTCACATAGGCAGGTATTTTCTCCACCAATGATGAGAACCTTATGCAAATGCTCCATGCTTGAACCCTGGGCTACAGATGAGTAAAGCCCAAGAAACACAAAGAAATCTGTAAATAAGACAATACTCCAATGTTTCATCGATCCTGGATTTTATTGAAATACTCACATATTTCACAGCTCTTCTAGTATATAGTAGATGGTCTTCCAGAATGGTTAGACAGAAAAATCCATCACTGTGAGACCAAACTGGTGATGAGGCTCTCTGATCTTAGACCAAGTGGTCTTTGGTCGACAGACACACATACCATCCCATTGGACATGACTATGAAGCTTTTTCAGCTTGTTAAGAGGGCCTGCTGGAGCTTATGTCTCCTTGCCATAGCCTTCAACAACCCAAGGTCACCTCAATGCCGGGAAGAGGCCACCAAGGAGTTGAAGATGACATTCTTTGTAAATGGTATCCTAGGTTGACAGCGCCTTTGTTGATTTCCAAGGACTGCCCTGCCACACACAGCTTTGAGGGCATCCAGCACAGCAGAAGTGAGCAAAGGTCTGTCATCGCCCATCCACACAGGCTGTACATATCTCCACGGGGACCACAGGATCACAGATTTGGAGTTGGAAGGAGCCTTTGAGATCCTGGAGCCCTACCCCCTCATTTCACAGAAGAGGAAACTGACCCAGAGAACCACCACAGCCAGTAAATATTGAAGGCTGGATTTGAACCACAGGTTTTCTAGATGCTGACTGCAGTATCCAAACCACCTGTGTCATTCACTGAATAGCAGGCAGGATCTTTTTTTGTTGTTTGTTTTTTTAAGAAATTTCTAAATCTTCTTTAATGACTTCTATTCTCCCCTCCAAAGTTGTCGCTGAAACAAAACCTTTCTTTTTTCTTTCTTTTTTTTTTCAACAGTAATATTCTCCTGGTGCTGCTGGATGGCTGTAAGTCATGAAACACTATAATCTCTTAAGAGCTGAAGTTCTTATCCCCCAAGAGCAATGGAGAAGTACATGCACAGGCAGCAAGAGCAGCATAGGAAAACAGGAACAAGAACCACGGAGATTGGCTGACCTGGATGGGCTCTGCCTGCGTCCTTCGAGGGAACAATCCCTTGGATTTCAGCACAGATGCCTTGGAGTATGGATTGCCATTACTACCTGGGCCCAACATGCCCGAGAGTGTCTGCAAAGAGAATGGGGGCTTCCAGGATTTGGGAGTGGCGAGTGAGGTGGGGAGAGTCCGGGTCTGGGAGACACATCTGGCCCACCCCTGAGGGAAGGACAGAGTATTTAGGTCTGCAAGGAGCCTCCGAGATCACCTAGCGACCAGGGCTTCTTAATCCGAAATCTGGGAAATGATGTTTCTTTTTTGATATTTTGATAAGGCTATTTAACTATATAACTGGTTTCCTTGTTAACCTATGTATTTTATTTTATGTATTCAAACGCGTTATTCTAAGTGGTCCATAGGCTTCAGACTGCCAGCAGGGTTCCTGACACATGAAAAAAGGTTAATAACCCCTTGGCCTAGGCCCAATTTTTCATTTTACAGATGAGGAAACCGAGGCCCCAGAGAGGCAAAATGATCTGTCCCCTCCCCTTCCCCCCCCCCCCCCCCCCCCCCCCCCCCCAGTTAAAGGCGCATGGCAGAGTTGGGATTTTGACCCCAGGTCATCAGACTGTGCATGCGGTGCTCTTTCCACCAAACCAGTAAGACAGTCGGGGTGGCTTGGGTCTCAGACGCCCTGGGGATCCGGGAGCCGTGGGGTCCAGGCAGAGGCCAGCGCGCCTCCCCCCACCTCCCGAATGCCGCTTCCTCGGTGGAGGCCCGAGGCCAAGTGGGCCGAGTCGGGGGAGCCGAGGGAGAAGGGTGCCGCGCCGGGCTGCGAGTCCATGCCAGATTTTGCCTCGGCTCCCCGCCTGCTCTCCCCCTCTCCCCCACTCGACGAAAATTGATAATTAACCTTTTGTGCACGTGGCTACCGCGTGGCCTCGGCGGCGGCGGCTGCAGGGCGCTGATAGGGAAATCGCGGCCCCGCAGCCCGCGGCGGCCGCCGGCGACCGCTCGCCTCGCGATCCGCCGCTGCGCCCGGCCAGCCGGTGGGCAGAGATAAGCAGGTGCTTGTGCTCGCGCCCCGCGGCCCTGGGCGCAGTTACCTGATCGCTCTCCAATCTCTGTGGAAAGCGCTACTTGAGGTTAGGCTAATGCGATAGGGATGCGCGATAGGGGCGCAGGCACAGAGCTCCGGCCGGCGCGCCCCCTCCTCTCCTGCCAGCCGCCACCTCCTCTGGGCACCCGCTTCCTTTCTTCCTCTCCGCTCCTGTCTGCCTCTCCATCTTCGCCTCCCCTTCGTCTCCCCGCCCCCGCCACACCCCGCTCCTGGGACATCTGCGGGATTCAGCAAGCCGGCTCGATCTCTTGTCCCCTTCTCCCTCCGGGACGCTCGAGTCCCCTCACCCTTCGGGCTCTCCGGTGTCCACTTTCTCTAGGGTGTCCACACTACTCTCCCTTTCCCTGTTCCTCCCCTGTCATCTCTTCTTCTATTCAAAGATCCCTCTTTTATGTGCCAATCAGTGGAGGGCTCATTAAGCCTGGCTAATTAAGCCGTGAGGGCAGAGTGTCCCCAGCTTGTTACCGACGTGTTATTGACCTCTAGACTGGAGGCACAGAGGGACTCTCTTCTCTAACCCGGTCTGGCACAGCCGGCTCACTCTCTCTCAGGCCAAGGGGCAGCTCCTGCCAGTGCCGAGATTGATAGCTTCAGAGCAGTATGAAGCCTTAGAGATCTCCTAGTCACAGAATCTCAGAGATGGAAGAGGCCTCAGAGGCCATCTAGTCCAACTGTACTGAACCAAAACTCTCCTCTACAAAATAACATGACAGGTGTTCATCCATCTTTTGCTTGAAGACCTCCAGTGAGTGGAACTCGGAAGCTCCTGAGGCAGCACACACCACTTTTGGACAGCTCTAATCGTCAGGACGTTTCCCCGCCTTTTTTCGTTCATTTATTCATTAGTCCATTTAACAAGATTTCAGGAAGCAACAGCTATGTGTGATGCACAAAATCATAACTAGGTTGGGGCAACAGGACCTTTGTCCTGGCTGTCAAAATTTAGAGGGGGCATTGACATTTTAGTCTTCCAGCAGTGTATAAACAACAGAGCTTAGCAAGAATTAAAGTAGGAAGCTACCAAATGAGTATACCCGAGGTGAGCTTCTCCCTATCCCCACCCACCTCATCCTGATTCTGTCACTCCCCCCACCCCCAAGCAGTGGCTTCTTAGTATATAGGGAGCTCTGTGCCACCGCCCCCTCCCCCAACCGAACTAAGAACACATTTCATACTGCTTTTCCTAAGTGTAAAACCTCTAGTTCTGGCTCTGACGATGCAGTGTACTCAGTGCTGTGAAGGATGTCGGGAAGAGATGATAAGCATTATACATGAATGCCAGTCAAACTGGTAGAATGTGAAAATGCTGGAGAAAGAGACAGAGACAAAGAGGTACAATCAAAAGGCTGTGTGGGGCCAGAGGAGTGAGAGGGTCCGTGGGGGGAGGGGCAGGGATCTCATCAGAGAATCTTTTGCTTTTAAAGCCCTTCAGAACCTGGCCTTTCCAGCCTCAGTGGCAACACTCCCCCTCCCACACTCGTCTTTCGAGCCAAACTGGCCTTCTCTTTTTTCCTTCCCCATGACACTATCTCTACCTTCCCCTTGGCAGTTGCCCATGTCTAGAACGCCCTTCCTCTGTAACTCTCCCTTTAAGGCAGAGCTCAGGCACTATCTTCTGCACGAAGCCTTTCCTGATCCCCCAATGGCTCGTGCCCTCCCTCCCCAACTGCCCTGCATTTAACTACTTTGTATGCATTCAGATTTATTAACTTTGTGCTGTGTGTGCGTGCGTGCATGTGTGTGTGTGTGTGTGTGTAATATTCTCACTATCTCCACCATTAGAATGCAAGTAGTAATTGCTTCACTCTTATGCACTTGTACCCTCAGTACTTAGCACAATGCCTGGCACAGAGTACATGCTTTATAATTATTTGATGACTGATTGGAGTCCAGAAGACTTGGGTTTGAATCCTGACTCACATCCAACTCCTGGTCCATTTGTAGTATGTCTAAGACCATGCTTCTTTCCCTCTCTTTGTCTCTCTCTCCTGTGTTGTTCTTTGCCATGAGGAATCCTGGCACACTCGAATATTTAATCTGACCACAGCAGGAAGTGGAAGACTCATGCAGCTAGGTGGCACAGTGGATAAGAGTGCTGACTCTAGAATCAGGAAGACTTGAGTTCAAATCTAGCCTCAGATTCTTACTAGCTTCTGTGACCCTGGGTAAGGTGCTTATCTTCCATCTGCCTCACTTTCCCCAGTTGTAAAATGGGAATAATTACAATACCTACCTCCTAGGATTGTCATGAGGATCAAATTAGACAATATTTGTAAATCACTTAGCATAGTGCCTGGCACATAGTAGATATTTAATAAATGCTAGCTATTATAATTAGTTGCCTGCAATTGCAAATGTGAATTCCATACAATTCCTTGAAAACGTAGTGTGTGCTATGCACATCTTCTGAGAACCACTGGCCCAAGATATGAGCAATGATGGATGAGTGTTAGACATTGCCCATTCAACTCTGTGTCATAGTCTGAAAATAATTGTGTTTTATTCATTTGATTCCCCCTCCCCCCACTTTTCCAAATAGGAACAATCAAATGGATGAAGAATGGTTAGGGCCTAGGTTATGGCATGCAAGTGTAAGGGTGGGCCATCGGGTTAGTCTGTATAGTTAGGTTGTATAGGGAAATGAGCTGGAGGACAACGAGTAGCATCTCCAACGATACCATGCTGCCCCTGCCCCACCCCCAGGCCATCTTTTCAGCATCTTTTTCCTCTTGGCAGTGCTCTCTGATATCTGTCAAGCATGGAACACTATAAACTTCCCAAAATTCCAAATGGCAAACAACTCAAAGAGCAAAAGAAATTTGTCATGGGAAAGATGGGGGAAGACTTTATTGAGGATATGTGGGATTAGAAGAGGAAGTGGGCTATTCGTTTAGCAAAAAGAAGGGATGAGAATGATCAATAGCTCTGGTCTAGAAGTAGAACACGTGAAACATTAAAAAACCTAGAGGAAGACCTCCAGCACATTAGGAGAGTTCTCTAAGGAGGATTTGGGGGAGGATGACAACAGGGAGAACAAGAAGGCATGCATGGGATGCTACCTGGATGAGTGGGAGAAGTCCCCATTCCAATGAGATCTAGGTGCCTTTGAATAATGGCTCATAGTTCTCATTAGCAATAATTCATTGAGGCCTGAGTCTGCCCAGAGGGCAACAAGGATGGTGGGAGGGGACTGGAGACCATCCCATGTGAGAATATTTTGAAGAAACTGTTTTACCTGAAGAAAAGATCCTTAGATTCCCTCCCTCCACTTTCCCAAGGATTATGAGTTAGTCTTCTCCATGCTTCCTAAAAAAAGGAACACTCTGATGCTTCCTACAAATTTTCAGGTCTTGCTATCTACCTGCTGCTAAATCCTTATGATCTCTGGGCCTTTCCATCCACCCTACAGCTAAACTCTTCTATATGTATTGTTCCCTCTCCTCTGCCCATCCCCCCACCCTGCCCCCAGTACAGTATGGGCTCCTTGAGAGAAGAAACTATTTTCTCTTTGTACCATCAGCACTTGGCACAGTGCTTGGCACACAGGTGCTTAATAATTTTTTTAATCCATTCATCTGTTGGGGTATGTTGGGGTTGGGGGGGGTGCTATGCTAGCTGTCTAAATATTTGAAAGATTGTCATGTGAACAAGGGACTAGATGGGTTTTTTTAGCACCCCCAGAGAATAGCATTTAGAGCAACTAGTGTAGAAGAGGGTGAGAAAGATAGAGAGAGGAGAATTTTAAAGGAGAAAATTTAGAATGAATATAAGAAAACCTTCCTAACATGAAGAGATGTCCACAAATGGAGTGAACTGCCTTGGGAATGAGCTACATTGGAGGTCCTCGAGTAGAGTCCACTTTTCTGGGATGTTGTTTAGAGACTCCTGTTCACATATGAGTTGAGCTGATCACCACCGAGATCCCTAATAGTTCTGAAGTTCTGTGAGTCTCTGTGCAAGACTCTGGACTAGGTGTACAAAGCTAAATAATGCAGACTCCCTCCCTTTGGGGGATCCCAAATTCAAAGAAATAGGATTATGTGTAAAAATGCAATCTCTAATAGCATGGCACTTTGTACTAAGAATGAAATGAGAAATGCAGATAGAAGTAATGAAGAGAGAGAGCTCACTTGGTCCTGGGCAGTAAGAGAAGACTTCATGGAACAAGAGGGAATCACGCTTATTGTTTGGCCGGATCGTTGGTTTTCCCATCCCTGGAGTCATAGAGACCTCTAAAGATGGATACATCCTTGTACGTTATCCAGCAGTTTTTAACCTGGGTCCAGTTCTACTCAGATACTCAAACGTGCTGTGATCTTAGCAGCGCGATGGGGATGGGGGTGGGGGAGAGACTTCTGGTGTGGGAACTGCTTCCACCAACAACTCACAATGAGTCTATGACTTAGTGAAGAAATCCTAGGTATTTGTGCAAAGCACATAGAGTTTAAGAAAGACCTAGGGTCTTACATCTAGTAATTGTCAGAGGGCACTTGAAGCCAGTGTGCTCTATTTTCTATTCTACCACTTGTGTACATGCCCATAATATAATAATAAGGCTTCGATGGGATATTATTGCATTATAAGAAAGGACCAACAGGATGATTTCAGAAAAACCTGGAAAGACTTACATGAACTGATGCAAAGTGAAGTGAGCAGAACCAGGAGACATTGTACAGAGCAACAGCAATATTGTACATTGAAGAGCTATGAATGACTTAGCTCTTCTCAGCAATACAATCCCAAAGGATTCATGATGGAACGTGCTCTCCGACTCCAGGGAAAGAACTGATGTCTAAATACAGACTGAATCATTTCTCTCTCTCTCTCTCTCTCTCTCTCTCTCTCTCTCTCTCTCTTTTTCCTTCTTTTGTGAGTTTTCTTGTACAAAATGATTAGTAGGGAAATGTTTTACATGACTGTACATGTATAGCCTGTATCGGATTGCTTACGATCTCAGGGAGGGGGAGGGGAGGAACGGAAGGATAGAATTTGGAACTCAAAACTTTAAAAAATCCCAAATATTAAAATTGTTTTAACATGTAATTGGGAGGAAATAAAGTATGGTTTTTTTGAATAAGGCTTTGCATAATGCATTAGCTTGTATAAAAGGGCTTCAACACATGAGTGTATCACTTAAGTTAGAGGCACCCATGCAGGAAATGTTAGGGACCTGCTTCTGGAAGAAGATATTCTGCATTCCCCTGCTGTGTAGTAAGAGGTAACACTTCCTCCTACACAGCTTAGTGCATGGCACCTGTATTGTGGGTGAACAGGACCTTTACCCCTTGGATGCTGCCAGAAAAGAAAGAGTGAGGCTGTCTCAGTCTGAGTTTTGAAAATTCAGCTTGTCCTATTTATGCAGCCAGTGGATAGAGTCTGTCTCCCATTTCCACAGTAGGGGAATACCAAATGTCTGCTCCCAGCAGGAGGTCACTGCCCTGGGTGCCTCTGTCTTGGGTGATCTGGTTCCAGCAAAGTCCCATTATACACAGAATCATAGAATGTTAAGCTAGAAGAGACTTAGAAGCTATGTAGAACAACCACCTTATTTTACAGAAAAATAAACAGGTCCAAAGAAGAAATTATTGACCCAAGGTCACACAGCTGGTTAGTATCAGAGCTAGGGCCAGAGTTGATTCCCCAGTCTAGCACTATTGCTACCACACCATCCTGCCTCCACATCTAGGGTTACAGTTTCTTGTCCCATTGACCTTTGAGGTAGGCAGGTCAGAGACCCTTCTTTCCACATGACAAGATGGACAGATTTAGGGACTTGTCCAAAGTCACACAGCTAATTAATGGCAGGACTAGGATTAAGTAATTCAAGATTTCCAGTAAATTTCTCCCAGTCCAGGGCTCTTTCCACTATCCTATATTGGTCTATGGTCCTTCAGTGAGTTTGGTGTGCTGTCATCCATGAGATACAGGAGTGGGTGATGGAGAGTGGCTATGACATGCTAGCAGTATGGCAAAGAGGGGAGAGATTGTGTGCCTCCTACTAGAGGGAGAAGGGAAAAGGGAAAAATCTGCAAGGAGAGACCCAAAGGATGAGAGGGAGATGTCTTCTGAATAGGAAGCACAGGCAGAAGAGGCCTCTTAACTAAAGAAATAAGGAAAATAAAAGTGATTTGTAAAAGGTTGGAGAAAAAAACGAGAATCTGAATCATACTTCTGAGGGCTGTAAAACTGACAGAGGGGAGGAAAACAGTGAGGAAAGGAGTAGAGAGGAGTTGATGGGGGAGAGGTGTCACTAGGGCATGAAGGACTGTGACTGGTTTATTCTCTTCCCAGAGGAGAAGCGACGCAGACAGGAATAAAGGAGAAAGGGAGACACTGATTGAAGTGCTCAGGATGAAAGTGCCAAGCAGGGAATGAAAACTGGAGAAATCTTTGACGATAAGGAAGGGTCTGTTGGGAGCAGTGTTAAGATAGGGATGGGATCAGAGAAGGATACAGTTCATTATCTCTGAATGGCCCAGAGAAAAGGAAGCAGTGTCTCCAAATTACAATACCCTAGAATGAGAGTCGGAGAAGGTTTTTGGAAGAGGAGATAGAGGAGAAGGAAGAAGAAAGGAGGAAGCTGGAGAAAGATTAGAAGGGAGGAGAGAAGGAAGGGGATGATGGAAAAGACAGGGAGTAGGATCAATGCAAAACACCTTTGATGTAATTTGCATTAACGAGTACTTAAACATAGACACCTATCTATGTTATTACAGACAAGTAGTCATCCAGCTTCCTTTTAAAGATCTCTGGTCATTGGAAACTACACTAGTAAAATCAGCAAGTTGCCCATATCCTTTGAGCTAGCAATCTCACTACTCAATATATGCCCCCGAGGAAGTCAAGGACAAAGAGAAAGGTCCCAGATATACAAAAATGTTAATAGCAGTGTTTTTCATGTGCCAAAAAAGAGAAACCAGGTGGGTTCCCATATAGATGGAAGTGACTGAGAGTATCATGGTATATTAATGTAGTAGAATATTACTATGCATTAAGAGGCAATGAATAGCAAAGATTCAGAGAAACCAGGGAAGGCTTATATGAGCTGACACAGGGTGAAATCAACAGAACCAAGAAAACTGCTTACATTGTGGTCACAAAACATGAAGGACATCAGAACTCTGAGCAATACAGTGACCAGAGGAGAACCGAGGATAAGCATACTTCTCTCCTTTCAGCAGACAGGCGATGGATTATAGTTGTGGGATGTCATATGCTAGCAGCTGTGGACAATATGTTGGTTTGGTTTGCTTTAACTGTACTTTAACTGTACTGTTAACTCTTTGGCTAGGGGTGGGCAGGAAGAGTGTCATTGACATATTAAATTGATTTACAAAACAAAGCATCACTTTTCTTTAAAGACCTGTAGTGATGAGAAAGTCATTATTTCCCAAGACAGCCAATTTCATTATTCAACTTTTGAACATCTCTGATTGTTGTGATGTTTTTTCCTGGTTTATCACCAGAACATGCCTCACTCCAACTTTTGCCCATTTTTGTTTCAAATTTTGACCTAAGAGAATAATTCTGATATCTCTTCCTCAAGACAGCTCTCAAAGTGATTGAAGTTAGCTATCACAACTGCCCTAAGTCTTTTCTTCTTTAGGCTAAAGTCTTAGTTCCTTTGACTGATTCTTAGACAACATGATTTTGAGCCCCCCAACTCTAGTTGCCTTCCCTTGTACATTTCCCAACTTGTTAATATCCTTCCTAAGAAAGGGTGCCCAGAGCTGAATATATCGCCATAGATATGGTCTAATCAGGATAGAATGCAGCATGGTAGCATCTCCTTTTTTCATTCATTGTCCTATTATGCTTAAGTTATTAATGCTTCTTCCCAGACTAAATTGTATCTATTTTGTATTTACCTATCTGTGTACATATTGTTTCCTCCTAGTAGAATGTAAGCTTCTTGAGGGCAGGAACAGTTTCCTTTTTATCTTTGTGCCACCAACTCCAAGTACAGTGCCTGGCACATAATAGGTACATAATTAATGTTACTGAGTTGAATTGAAATTTAATTAGCTTTTTGCCTGTCACATCATACTGTTAACTCATATCGAGCTTGCAGCCCACAAAAACATCCTGGGCTTTTCTGCATGAACTGCTACTAACCATATCTCCCCGATCCTGTATATGTGAGGTTAATGTTCTATATACAAATGCAGGTCTCTATGCTTCTCCCTATTAACCTTCATCTTATTAAATTCAACTCACTGTTCTAACGCGTCATGAGCTTTTTGGATCCCAATGCCATGTGATCCTTATCAGCTCTCTATCATCAGCAAATGTTACAAGTACTTCATTTATACCTTTGTGGCACAGGCTCTGGGCTCACTCTCCTAAGCCCCCATTTTCACTGGCAGATAGGCATGGGGCTAGCTCCCTTGTCCTTTGGGGCTCTACTAGGGGTAGCACTGAAGGGTTAGGGATGCCTTTCTAGTGCTAGAGCTCATGAGCTCCCACTGGTTTGCTTCCCCAGTGTTTGCTGTTTGATGTCAGTTGGCCAACCGGATTAATTAGCTCTTAGTTAGGAGTATTTACTAGATGACCAGGTGATAGAGCAAAAAGTGGCTGCTCCAAACCTTACCTTCAAAGATCTAGAGCACATTCCCCTGCAAGCACAGGGCTCAAGCTTAGAGAAAACATATGTAGCAAAAGGGTAACTCACAGCTCCTAGCTGTATAGAAGTCCTTCTCTCCTTTTGTGGAAGCTTCATTTTCCCCCTGAGGCAGCTAGATGGCTCAGTGGATACAGGGCTGGACCTGGAATCAGGAAGATATGAGTTCAAATCCAACTCTAGGTACTTACTAGCTGTGTGACCCTGGCCAAGTCACTTAACCTCTGTTTGCCTTGTTGTTGTTGCTGCTCCTGCTGCTGTTCTTTGCCTCACTCCACTGGAGAAGGAAATGGCAAACCACTCCAGTATCTCTGCCAAGAAAACCCCAGTGGGGTCATGAACACTCAGACCAGACTGAACAACAACAGTGGGTATATCTCCCTGGATGTATCCTACAGTCTTTCTCTACTTCTACTCACACATTCTCAAACTAGTCTGATCTGTCACAATAAAAAAGTATTGAACCTGTGATAAGTTGTGCTTATATTTATTTTTTTGTTGTTGTTATCAAGTCCAACACCATTTTGATCTACCCTAATTGGTGCAGCAGAGTTCAGTAAAATATACAAACCTTACTTTCCATCTGATACCTAAGGCAAGTCACTTAACTTTTTTGGCTCAATTTCTGTATCTGTAAAATGAGAATAAGGCACTGATCATCCTAGGACCTTGACATTGGCAGGGAGAGAACAATGGGAGACAAAATACCAAAAGGACACAGACCCCAAACCTGACAGCTTTTGCCTTATGTCTATTTTCTCTGACCAACGCACAACTTTGAAAATTTAGGACAGCCAGAGGACGTACCCATAACACATACCATATCCCCCAAACCACTGATGTCCACCAATGATTAGCAAATTACATGCTGGGTCTATGTGGTTACTTCTGTCTAGATCTTAGGGTCATAGGAATTAAGGGTGGAAGGGATCTGAGTGATTACCCAGTCCAACCACACTATCTTTAAAAAATACATTTTATTAATGCTTTTTGTCTTTTTGTGCTTTTTTAAAAAATGCTGAACTTAAAACACCAAATAAAACGAACATTTTCATATAGGTAGTAGAATCGAAAAAAGAGGATTACACATGAAATTGCACGTCTTTATTATTTACAGTTAGCTTTTCTTTTTAAGTAGATAATAAGATTAACTCATGGTTTCCAAAGCTGTACTGCTTGTCTGTGATTCCTTCTGGCCTTCCTTCTGTTATCTTCTGTGTATTTAGAAAATTGCTTCATTGACCCTTCCCTCCTTCCTTTCTCCTTCCCTCCTTCCCTTCTTTCCTTCTTTTCCTCCTATCTTCCTTCCTCCTTCTCTTCTTCCTTCCCTCCTTCCTTCCTCTCTCCCTCCTTTCCTTACTTCTTCCCTCCTTCCCTTCTCCCTTCCTTTCTTTCTCTTTCCTTCTTTCTTTTTTCTTTCTCTCTCCTTTCTTTTTTCTTTTTCCCTTCCTTCCTTTCTTCCTTCCTTCCTTCCTTCCTTCCTTCCTTTCTTCCTTTCTTTCTTTCTTTCTTTCTTTCTTTCTTTCTTTCTTTCTTTCTTTCTTTCTCTCTCTCTTCCTTCCTTCCTTCCCTCCTTCTTTCCTTCCTTTTGTTCCTTTCTCTTCTTTCTCTCTCTCTCTCTCTGTCTCTCTCTCTCTCTCTCTCTCTCTCTCTCTCTCTCTCTCTCTTTGATGAATTTTGGGATAGCTAGCCCAACATGGCACAATTTCATTCTGTCTTCATCTTCAAACGTTCTAAAGAAAAATTGTGACACGGCTTACCCAAACTGCTTTCTCCACTTGGGTAGAAAAACAAAGATTTCAGAGATGCCCACAGAGCTGCCGTCAGGGGAAGCCACATCCCTCAGCCCTCATACATTCCCTTAGCCTGATGATACAGTTATCTGTACATCATGGTCATCTTAATCCTCTCAGGACACACATTGCCTCCTGACTGGTAATGGAGTCCAATTGCATTTTGCTCTGTAACAACCCTCTGAGTCAGTTAAGTGCAAGTTAATTAACTCCATTTTAGAGATGATGAAATCCTGAGGTTCTAAGAAGGGATGGAATTTTCTCGAGTTAACACAACTAGGAAGTGGTAGAAAACTGGTTAAAATATCCGAAGACATCTCAGACTCAACACATCTCAAATGGAAATCAGCATCTTTATCCCCAAGCCTACTCCTCTTCCAAACTCCCCTTTTGATGGCAAGGGCACCTCGACTGCTCTACTTACCCATGTTCTCACCATCAGAGTCACCCTTGACTCTTTCCCTTCTCTCAATCCTCTTATCTAATTAGTTGTCAAGTCTATCTCTACAGCATCTCTTTCATGTGACTCCTCTCTTCTGCTCAAATGCCCATCATCCTAGTACAGATGCTCAGCCCTGCTTGCCTGAACCATTAAAATAGCCTTCTATTTGAGTCCCCTGCCTCCAATCTCTTCCCTGTCCATACATCCTCCACATACCTGCCCAGCTGCTAAAGTTCAGGTCTGACTATGCCATTTCCCAGCTTGAGAAGGTTCAGTGGCTCCCTAGGGACTCTTCTGTTTGTATTTCAAAGACTTTCATCATCTGGCTGCATGACTCCCCTTCACATTGTCTATGGTCCAGCCAACCTGATCTACTTGTCCTGCAAATACATTTCATCTCCTGCCTCCATGCCTTTGCCCTGGCAGTTCCCTTTACCCAGAATGGACTCCCTCTTCATTTCCATCCTTTAGAATCCTTAGTTTCCTTCAAATCTCAGCTTCAGTGCTACTTTTAATGAAACCCTTTTTGATTATCCCAGTTTCCAGCACCTCACAAAAATCACTCTGTATTGAATAGATTTTGTATTTGTGTGTGTTATGTGTGTGTGTGTGTGTGTGTGTGTGGTCTACTCCAATAGAATATAAGATCCTTGAGGGACAACTTTGCTTTTGTCTTTGCATTTTCATTATCTAGCATAGTGCTTGCCACACAGTAGGTGCTTAATAAATGCATGTTCATTGATTGACTAAAGGTGTTGAATGAGGTTGTATTCCTTCTAAAAGGGACATTGACAGACTGGAGTATGTACTGGAGAATCAGACCAAGGCAGTGAGAGGAATTGAAATCATGTCATATGAGGAAACATACTGAAAGAAGTGGGGAGAAGTTCTTTAGCTTGGAGAAGAAAAGGCTTAGGGAAACCTGATTGATTATAGAGCACAGTTGTCAAGCTGGAAGAGACCTTCCACGTCTTCTAGTCCAACTCTTTCTTTCCAGATTCCTTTTTTTCCACTGGAACATGATGCTTCCTTCAGTGGCATCTACTATATGAAGCATTATTATGTGTCTAAAGGACTAGATGTTTTGTATATGTACACATACGTATACATACATATATATGTATATATAAGAAAGCTAGTAGTGTGATACCAGAGTTCAGGAAAGAGGGTAGGGCTGAATAAATAGAATAAAAAAAATTATCTATGTATAGAGATGATCATTGAACCCATGGGAGCTGATGAGGTTATGAAGCAAGTAGGGAGAAAAAAAAGAGGGTCTCAGATAGAACCTTGGGGGATGCCAACATTTAGTGAGTGTTACCCGGCTAAAGATGCAGCAAAGGAGAGCAGTGTAATGGAAACCTGGAGAGCAAAGAGTATCCAGGAGAAAAGCATGACCCAACAATGTCAAAGGCTGCAAGAGAAGTCAACGAAAATGAGAAGTGAGAAAAGGCCATTACATAGGGCAATGGGGAGATCACCAGTAACTTGAGAAACTTAGAGCTGAGAAGAATCTTAGAATGCAAATGTCAGAGCTGAGAGGGAACTTAGAATAGAGAATGTCGGAGCCGGGAGGGAACTTAGAATGTAGGATGTCAGAACTGGGAGGAGGCTTAGAATAGAGAATGTCAGAGCTGAAAGGGACCTTAGAATGTAGGATGTCAAAACCGGAAGAGACTTAGAATGTAGGATGTCAGAACTGGAAGAGACTTAGAATGTAGGATGTCAGAACTGGGAGGAGGCTTAGAATAGAGAATGTCAAAACTGAAAGGGACCTTAGAACACTGAATGTTAATACAAGGCGAGACTTTGGAACATGAAATTTCAGAGCTGGGAGGGACTTTAGAGCATAGAATATAGGAGCTGGGAGCGTGGTTACAACAAAGTTATTCAAAGCTAGAAAATAATCTCCAGCCCCAATCCACTTCGCTCATTTTAAAAAAGATGCTGGAGCCCAGAGAGGCTAAATATCGGGGCCTCGTTCTGCACAGCCACAGACCAGAAGTTCTTAACCATTTTTTGTGTTCTGGAGCCCTTTGACAGAATAGAAAGTCTCTAGACCCTTCTCAGAATAATGGTTTCAAATGTGTAAAATAAAATACATAGCTTTACAAAAGAAATCAATTATATTGAAATGCACTTATCAAAATAATTAAAAACAAACAAAGGTCACAAGCCCCAGGCTAAGAACTTCTGCATCTACACCGCCCACTTGGCCAAAACCCAGGGTTGGAGAGAAAGAGGCCAAACGTGAATGTCTATGATTAGGTGGGCTAAGGTCAAGGCATTCTCTAAGGTGGCTCTGATGGCTGGAGGTGCCACTCCATGGCCTCATGCCAGGGCAGCCACTGCCTTCTGGTGGCCCGGTCACTCCAGGTAAAAAAGATGCTATTGTGAAGTGTGACTCTGCACCAGGCTTCCCACTCTGCCGGGACTTACTGTGATCAGATGGAGGGCTCCAATGCTGCCGTTAATCTTCCCACTTGACTTTCTCTGCTGTCTGGAGCTGCCTTCTGGGTTGAGCAGGGAACTGGCTGGGAAGGCCTGATGCTTTTTGGAAATACCTAGTGCAAGGTTGGCGTACGCTGTTAGAGCAGGAAAGAACACCTTCATCATCTTCATCATCTTCATCATCTTCATCATCTTCATCATCACCTTGCAAGCTTCATCAAGCCTATGTCATTGGAGGCTCGTCATAGCCCTGTTAAGTAGCTGCCATAAGAGTCTTCATTCGACAAATAAGGAAAATGAGGTTCAAGGACTTGCCCAGGGTAGTAGGTGTCTGAGACAAGATTCGAACTCGGGTCATCCTAAATTCTACTGTGTCATTCTGATTCTCTCGGAGATTAGGGATCACTTCATCCAACCTCCTCACTTTGCAGAGGACAAAAAGGAGGCCCAGAAAGGGGACATGGCAGCGTAGAAGCAGAGTGGGGGCCAGCACCTAGGTCTCACGCCAAGTACCCTCCTCACGCTCCGGATTCTATTCCGCTCTATGCGGTGCTCAGCTCAGCGCCACGATTGGGCAGTTTGATGTTTGTGCTGCCTTTTTCTCCATCTGATCCCAAAGCACATTATGTGCCTCTTAAGTACTTTATATTACTACATGTAGAGCTAGAAGGGATGTTAGAGATCATTTCATCCAACCTTCTTGCTTTTTAGAGAAGATACTAAGCCCCAGAGAAGTATAAGCATTTACCCAAGGTATAAGTATTTACAGAAGCTGGATGGCTCAGTGGATGGAGCCCTGGGCTTAGAGTCAGGAAGACCTGAGTTCAAATCCTGTCTTAGACACTTCCTAGCTGTATGACCCTGGGCAAGTCACTTCACCCTGTTTGCCTCAGTTTCCTCATCTGTAAAATGAGCTGGAGAAAGAAGCGGCAAACCACCCCAAATAGGGTCATGAGGAGTTGAACACAATTGAACAACAACAACAACATAAGTCATAAATTGGCAGTTCGGTGGCAAAGTGGATAAAGTCACAGACCTAACGTAAGAAAGTTCCGAGTTCAAATCTTGCATCAGACACTTATTGGTTGCGTGATCCTGGGCAGGTCACTTAAGTTCTCATTGCCTCAGTTCTTTCTCTGTAAAATGGAGGAGTTGGATTTGGTGTCCTCTAAGGGGCCCTCCGGATCTAAACCTGTGGCTCATTCCCATGTCTCATTCAGATGAGGTCTTTGAAGAACTTTGCATCTTTGCACCCTAGAACTTAGCAGGATGAGTTGCTTTGCTGGGACTTTGTAAAAGTTTGTGGAATAAATGCATGAATAAATGATTTTGTAAAAGGGGCAGTGGGTGGCGGGTGGGGTGTTGATGGCTGCTATAGTCCTCCAGGACCTCTCAGTATCCCACAGAATTATAGAATGTCAAAGCCAGGAGGGATTCCCCAGTATCAGTTGGACCAAATTTCCTCACTTTACCGCTGGGGAAATTGCATAGTAACTGGCCAAGGTCATCTAGCTTATGACTGGCTGAGAAAGAACTGGAATCCCAGCTCCCAAATTTCAAGTCTGGCATTTCTTCCATTTTTCAATATGGGAGCTTTCAGTGGCAGGAAAGATATCCTTGCCTCTAGGCTTAGTAGCCTCGGGCAGAATAGGAACATTCCAGATCTGTGATGACTGGGCAGATAGGAGAACAACACAGAAGGTCAGCAATAAGGAAAATATAATATAATGTGGCTCAGGTTCCAGATGAGGGTCTGGCTCAACCAGGGGTTTCTTTCATATTTCCTTTGGGGGCAGGAGTTAATCCCCCAAAATAGCAACTGCAGGTAGGAAACAAGGAAGCAGTGAGGTATAATAGATTTGGGAGTCTTGGATTTGAGATCTCAGTTTGAAAGCCAGCTCTTTCATTTATTACCTACATGACCTTCAGCAAGCCATTCTGGTCCTCACCAGCCTCATCTATAAAATGGGCCCAGTGATTCCTAAGGTCTTTCCCAAAGCCCAAAATGCTATTCTTCCTATGGCAGCGAGAAAATGATCATAACTTCCTGGAAGAAGGAGTAGAGGTTGGACAGAGCAGAAAGGGGTCCTGAGAACTCACTCCTCAGGGACTGAAGAGGTCTGTGTAGCCTCCCCTCCTAAAGTTCTAGAGCAGAATTCAGCCTTAAGAGTTGGCTGTACCAATCCTACCAGGCATTCCAGGGCAGAGAGGGCAGAAAGGCTAGGCTTGATCCTCTTAAAGGATTTGGAGTTGGAAGTCATCTTAGAGACATTTTAGGCTGCCTCCCCCTTTACATCCTCCCCCCACCCAGTTTTACAGATAAGGAAAGGGAGGGTCTCCCAGGTTCTCTGACTCCAAAGCCGTTTTTTTTTTCCACTATAGCACACTCCCTCATCCTGTCCCCAACTTTTACACTGAGATATTCTATCGATTTGTTTCCTTGATCTCAACTCATATGTCACCACCTGAACGCTGTATCGCTTGAGTTGATTTCTAAGACTGGGTGCTGTGACTCGGGTGTTTATAATAATAGCAGCTCATATTTATATAGTACTTTGAATTCTTAAAGCACATTTCCTACATCATCTTCGCTGAACCTAATAAAAGCCACTGTGTGTGAGGCTGTAAAAGTAGGATTATCCCCATTTTAGGGATGAGCAAATTGAGGCCCAGAGGGAGGAAGGGACTTCCCAGGCTTAGTTTAGTGAGGCTGCTGGTGCTATGTTCCCACAAGACCATTCCAGGCTCACCAAGCAGATAGACCCCCGCCTTGCTGAGAAGTTGTCTTATCCCAGGTGGTAGGGAGAGACTCACAGACTGGCTTGAATGCTGGAGGCAAAAAACATGGTAGATTGGGACATATTTTGATGTAAATATTTTCAGCCGATGGAATAGCTGGGAGAGCGGGTCTTGTTACTGTATTGTCTCCATAGAGGCATGAAAGGAATGGGCCATATGGTGTGCTCACCAAGCTGGTTGGATCGCTGGAGGAAGGATATACTGGGGATGAGATTTGTTTTTTCTCCACAGACAGAGCCAACTGTTGCCTAGGTTAGCTGCTTCTCGCCTAGGAGAGGGGCGGAGAGCGAAGGAGGGTGATTTTTCCATGGGAAGATTAACCACTATTTGTAAAGATAGATCTGTCATGCTCTGAGGTTTCTTGGTTCTCAGATGCTTTGTCCAAGTCACTTGCAGACCATGGACCTTTTTTTGCTACAACGCGGAGTTGGAAGCAACCTTAAGAGTTCATAAATGAATGAATAATAAAGCGTATATCTGATGTCGTGCTAAACTTTGGGTTTACAAATATGAGCAAACCCTCAGGGGGCTTATATTCTAATGGGGAAAGACAACCCTCATAGGGGAGCTGGAGAGGAGAAATGTTGAGGGTAGTCTCCGACACTACACAGTGATCTGGCTCCAGACAAGAAAAAATGAAACCTCACCTTTCAGAGTCCAGGATGATGCCAGGGTTCCGGTGAGTTGGGGATCCATCTAATCTATGGTTCACATAGGGTCTGTGAACTTGGCTTTTAAAAAATATTTTATATCTATTTCAATTATCATTGGTTTCCTTTGTAATCTAATATCTTCCTTTCTTCCTCCTTTCCTTCCTCTCTTTTCTTTCTTTCTTCCTTCTTCTCTTTCTTTCTTTGTCTCTTTCTTCCTTCCTGCCTTTCTTTCTTTCTTTATTTCTTTCATTCTTTCTTCCTTCCTTCCTTCTTCATTTCTTCCTCTCTTTTTTCTTCCTTCCTTCCTCCCTCCCTTCCTTCCTTTCTTTTTCTTTCTTCCTTTCTCTTTCTTTCTTTATTCCTTCCTTCCTTCCTTCCTCTTTCTTTCTTTCTTTCTTTCT
>CM053625.1:343386682-343472838 GCA_028646595.1 Phalanger gymnotis | reverse complement strand
TCTCTCTCTCTCTCTCTCTCTCTCTCTCTCTCTCTCTCTCTGTCTCTCTCTCTCTCTCTGTCTTCCCTCACTTCCTTTTTCCTCCCTCTGTCAAAATCTCTGTTTCTCTCGGTGTGTCTGTCTCTGACTGTCTCTCTGTCTTTCTGTCTCTTTGTGTCTCTGTCTCTCTCTTTGTCTCTGTCTATCTCTGCCTCTGTCTCCCTCTGTTTCTCTGTCTTTCTGTCTCTTTGTGTCTCTGTCTCTCTCTTTGTCTCTGCCTCTCACTCTCTGTCTCTCTCTGTCTCTCTCTGTCTCTCTCTGTCTCTCTCTGTCTCTCTCTCTCTCTCTCTCTCTCTCTCTCTCTCTCTCTCTGTCTGTCTCTGTCTGTCTGTCTCTCCCTTCCCCACCCCATCTATTAAATGAGAATAATCAGACTTTCCCAGAGCTGAGGAGCAGATGAGAGGATGGATGGAAAGTGTTGTGTAAGCTGTAACCATGTTACTGTAGCCGTGGAAGAGGGCATTGTTATTGTTTTGACAGGACTGTTGTGTCTTCTTTGGATGACCTGAGATGAGCTCCCTTTCAGAGAGCCAGGTTCCTGAGCTGTCAAAGCTCTTGAGGACAGACAGCTCCTGCCCCTCCACCAGCCCGGTCCTCATCCTGAAGCCTGGACCCTGCGCTCTACCACTTGGCATCCTGACTGCCAAGGCTGGAGCTCTAAATATAGGTGCCACCTTGTATAGGAAACAGATGGAAGGCAGGAGCCCCGCTGGGCCCGTCAGCAGCCCCGACACAGCTGGCCCTGGGCTGACAGCTCGATGTTGCTAACACTCAGCAGCAACAGTAGTTTGGGCTGACAATGGGGTGGGGGTGGGGGAAGGTAGCTCAGAGGGTTACTTGGAGCCCCCATTAGGAGGGAGGCAGAGGATGGGCCAGGGGCAAAGAACAGAGAGGATCAGAGGGTCTGGAATCCAGAAGAATCAGAAGAGGGCATGAAGACAAAAGGGTAGAGGGGCACCTTATCTTCAGGTGACAAGATGGCGTCTACCAAGGGAGCAGAGGCCCTGGGCCCAGCAGGGGATGACAGCTCACCAGCAGGTGACAGATGGCCCAAGATGGCCCTGTTTTCCCTTCTATTGTTTCTATTTGGGGCTGGGAGGTGGGGAAGGGAATCCCAGGAGAGGTTATGATCTACTAGGTTGATACAAACTTTTCCAGCTAGTAACCTTGATAATGTCAGACATTTTCTATCTCAATGAGGCAGCTAACTAGGTGGTGCGGTGGATGGGGTGCATACTGGGGGTTGGGAAGACCTGAGTTCAAATCCAGCCTCAGATACTTACTGGCTGTGTGACCCTGGGCTAGTTGTTTAACCTGCGTGCCTCAGTTTGCTTAACTGTAAAAGGGTTATTGTGAAGATAATAGAGCTAATATTTATAAAGAACCTGGCACATAGTAGGGGCTATATAAAGCTTATTCTATTCCCCCAATGAAGTATAGGGAGCCAAGCCAAAAGCGGGATGGGTCAGCCAGGTCAACCTAAGGACACCAATATCTTCTAGGGGGAGCACAGTTCCTGTAGTAGTCCTCTGGCCCTCTGGCCTTATCAGCATTGCCCCAGTCTAATCATCATGACCCACCCCCTCCCAGTCCCTGCCTTCTCTACCCACTATGCCCCCTTCCTATCTGACTGTTTCCTCAACTACTACCTCCTTCCAGGGTTTGGGAAGGCCAAGAAGTCAGGGGTAGTCCTCCGTGTTTCAGGGATGAAGGCCAGACTCTCAGACAGTACCTGACTAGGGCCTCATCTAACCACTGCCAGCTTTGGGGACCCATTTCATAGGATGAAAAGATTCATTGCAGCCCTTTTTTTTGGTGTAGCAAAAAATGGGGTGAGGAAGTGAGTGATTTTTGCCAGGAGGAGTGGTTGGACAAATATGGAATATCATTGTGCCCTAAGAAGTGATGAATGTGAGAAATTTAGAGAAACATAAAAAAAGTTATATGAACTGATTCAGAGCAAAGAAAGCAAAACTAAACTGGGAGAAGAATATGTACAACAGCTGTCTCTCTCTGGGAAAACTGGGAATGAAAACGTAAATGAAAAGAAGGTGAAGACAAAGCCAAACCCTGAATAATTTAAATATTTTTTTGCTTTTAAATATATCTTTTTAAATATACATACCTTTTAAAGATATATATTATATATCTTTGCTTTTATATATCTTTTTAAATATATGTCTTTTTATATATCTTTGCTTTTATATATCTTTTAAAAGCAAAATGTTCTTCTTGCTTCTAAATATATCTTCTGTTTTTATATCACCTAGATTTCTCCCTGTATCTCTCACTTCCCTCTACTAGAGAGCCATCTCTTTTAACAAAGACATTTAAAAAAACAGAAAGAAAATAAGAAAAGAACATGAATTCATCAAAATGGGTAAATAATTTTTTAAAAATCTGACGTTCTACGCAATGTTTTACACCCATGCATCTCAACCTCTGCCAAAGGATGGGGATGGGGGAAGAAGGGGAGGAAAGGGGGCTGGCATCTTCTCATAGCTCTTCTTTGGCTCTGAATTTGTTCTTTCTACTTCTACAACATTCTGTTTCTACTGGGTGTAGGCAGTTACTCTTTCCATGCCATTACTGTGGTCATGCCCATTGCTTCTCTGGCTGGGCTTACTTCACTTTGTCCCAGTGGATGTTGGTCTTTCCAGGCTTTTCCATAGTCATCATGTTCATGGTTTCTTGCAGCACAGTGAGAGTACTTTATATCCATGCCTCATGAGGTGTTCAGCCATTCCCTGCTCCATGAGCTTTCTCTATGGTTTCTAGATCTTGGCTGCTTCAAAAAGTTTTGTGGTTCAGTTGTTTCAGACTCTTCGCTACCCCTTTTGGGGTTTTCTTGGAAGAGATACTGAAGTGGTTTGCCATTGCCTTCTCCAGCTCATTTTACAGTGGAAGAAACTGAGTCAAAGTGACTTTCCCAGGCTCACACAGCCTGACTCCCGGGCAAGGTGCTCTATCCGCTGTGCACCTGGCTGCTCCACTCCAAAAACGTACTACTGCGTAAATTGTAATAATGATCAGCCTTGGCCCTAGAGAAGTCGTCAACAAACATTTATTAAATGCCTACTATGTACCAGACGCTGTGCTAATCACTTCACAAATATTATCTTTCTTTATCTTGACAACAACCCTGGGAGGTAGGTACTATTTATTCCTATTTTGCAATTGAGGAAACTGAGGCAAATAGAGGTTGAGTGGCTTATTCAGAGTCATACAGCTACTCAGTATCTGACACATTTTTAATTCAGGTCCTCCTGATTCCAAGCCCGTTGCTCTACCCACTGAACCACCCAGCCCCTGCTGGAAGCTCCAGTGTGGAATGCTGCATACACCGTCTGATTCGTTCATTATGTAGGCTGATTTTGCTTAACTGGTTTTCTTTGTTACAGGGAAGGGCACATTAGGTTGAAGTCGGAGGAAGGTGCATTGAGAAATGGTTATGTGATAGAAAAACAAAAGAAATCAATAACTCTTATTAAAATCAAATGAAGGGGCTGGCCTGGATGGTCTCAAGGGTCTCTTCCAACTCTAAATTCTATGATGCTATGAGCTCCAAGAAAATTATATATGGTAAGTGTCTAAAGCTTGGCCTGAGCTAGTTCTACCTGGGGTAGCTAAGTGGTGCAGACGATAGAGTGAAGGGCCTAGATTCAGGAAGACATGAGTTCAAATCTGGTCTCAGATACTAGCTGTGTGACCCTAGACAAGTCACCTTACCCTGCTTGCCTCTGTTTCCTCTTCTATAAAATGAACTGGAGAAGGAAATGGCAAATCACTCCAGTATATTTGCCAAGAAAACCCCAAATGGTGTCACAAAGAGTCAGACATCACATCAATTCTGTCTAGCTAGGCTATTTGGGGGCTGATTCTCTACCCAAGTGACTTTGAGGCACACAAACCCATTTTGATCCCAGCCAAATATTAGGCAAGTAAATCTGTCTCTGAATAATCACAGTATTGAGGAAACATGAAAGCTATTTATATGTCTATTTACTTATCTATTTATCCATTCATCCATCTATTTGTTCATCTGTTTATATCTGTCTATAGCTGTCTTTATCAGTCATGTTCCTTCTCCTCCTCCTTCTCTTTCTCTTCTTCTTTGTCTCTCTCTCTGTGTCTCTTTCTCTCTCTGTTTCTGTCTCTCTGTCTCTGTCTCTCTCTCTCTGTCTCCTCTCTCCTCTACTTGATTCGTGGATCATCTGTGCTATGGGTATGTGTCTTTGATTTATAAATTATTCATGAAAGTAAATGAGACGTCTATTTCTTGAACAAACTCCCACATGCCAGGCATGGTTCTAGGTACCAGGGGGAATACACCTGTCTCTAATGAACACAGACACAGCCCCTGTCTCTGAGATGTGATACTGCCATCGATGCCATAGCAGATAGATTGCAGCCAAGGTTTTTTTTTATCTACTCTCATAAAAAGTATTTACTTCCCTTCTGACTTTTAGGACCAGTCAGTCAACAAGCATTTATTAAGTCCTTACTATTCACTGGATACTGTGTTAAGCCCTGTAGGTACAAAGAAAGTCACTGCCTACAAGGAGCTTATAATCTAAATGGGGAGACAATGGGCAAAAATAAACCTTATATGGTCGTTTAGTCATTTTTTTCAATTGTGTCAGAGTCTCCGTGATCCCATTTGGGGTATTCTTGGCTCGATACTGGCAGCTTGCCATTTCCTTATGCAGCTCATTTTACAGATGAGGAAACTGAGGCAAACAGAGTGAAGTGACTTGCCCATGGTTACACAGCTAATAAGAGTCTAAAGCCAGGTTTGAACTCAGGTCTTCCTGATTCCAGGCTTGGTGCTCTATCGTCTATGCCACCTAGCTGCCCCCATGTAGAGGGCAGATGGAAGGCAATCCAGAGAGAGTATGCAGGGTGGCTGAGAGGGCACTGGAGAAGAAGGACCAACAGAGACCTCTTGTAGAACTTGGAATTTCAGCTGAGTCTTGAAGGAATAAAGGGAAACCCCAAGATGGAGGTAAGGATTCTTTCCTGGAGTCTTTTGGGGAATCTGACCAAACTTGCTGCTGAAGCTCTTGGGAGGATATAACACTGCCTCCTCAACACAGCCTGCTTCCCCTCTCACGTCCCACCCAATTCTCTTACCCCAGGATAAATGACAATGGTTATGTCCTGTAGACTAGCGCCACCCCCCCCATTTAGGATAATAGAAAAGAGACCTCAGAATTCACATTTTCCGCTGCCTCTCATCACCTGTTGCCTAAGTTATTGCAACAGCCTCTTGTAAGGAGTCTCCCTGCCTCCACTGTCTCCCCATTTCAGCTTAGGCACAGATCTGACCACATTTCCTTAATACAGTCCTGTGCCTTCCTGTCGTCTGTAGGATCAAAGGTACCTGCTTTGTGTAGTTTTAAAAGCCTCTCACAACCTTGTCCCGACCTACCTCTCCAGCCTCACCCGATATTCCTCTTCCTCCATACCCAGCAATCCAGCCAACTCAGCCTTCTCTCTGCTCCATCCCCAGGATCCTGTCTCATATGCCTCTGCTGTCCAGCCTGCCTCTAATGCCTTCCTTCCTTCCCTCTGACCCAGAGTCCCTCGCTTCCTTTAAAATGCAGCTCAAGCATCTTCTGCCTGAAGCCTTCCTAAAGGCCCCCGTGCTGGTGCCCTCACCACCAACCGGTCTGGGATTTTACTCCTTTTTGTGTATTTGTATACATTTGGTGCATATTTATAGTCTTGCTGGTTCTCTCCTCCCATTAGAACATAAGCTACTTGTGAGGAGGGGTTGTTTCATTCTTAGTATCTGTCTCCAGCTCTTGGCCCAGGGCCTGGTGCATAATAAGCCGCTTATGAAATACTTATTGCTAGATAGATAGGAAGATTTATTATGCCTCTTCCCACAACACCAGCCAAACTAGTCTTGCTGAAAGAGAAAGGAAGGAAATAAGCATTTGTTAAGCTCCTACTATGTGCTAAGTCTTCACGAATATCTCCTATCATTCCCTCTACACTCCTGGGAGGTAGGTGCTATTATTTAACTGAGGGAGACAAAGACACCAAGGATAAGTGACTTGCTCAAGAACACATGCCCAGGAAGTATCTGAGGCTAGATATGAACTCAGAACTTCCTGACTCCAAGCCCAGCTCTTCATCCACATCTAGTGACCTCTATTTGTTGCTATTTGTCACATCTCTAGCCTCTATTCCTTTGCACTGGCCGATTCCCCCCACCAGAAATGCCACCTCCTAAATTCCTTGGTTTATTTCACAACTCTGCTCAAGTAACCTTCTACCTTCACCTAATTAATGTTGTCGATTGCTTAAGAAAGCCAGACCCCTGGGCATCAGGAGATCTGATCTCAGTCCCGGCTCAGCCACAAATTGTGTAATCTCGGGCAGATCACCTCCTTTCTCCAATCAGATGATCTCTAAGGTTCCTTCCGGCTTGAGTCCTTTGAGCCTCATTATCACTTCTCATCTCACCCCGTCTCACCCCAAGTTCAGGATTGTATTGGACTCAATAATTGTATTGCATTGTTATGTTATGCCGTGTCATCACATTCTATCACATCGTATTATGTCACCTTACATCATGTCATGTGCCACCATAACCACATTATATTACACATTAGATCATATCACATCCCATTGTGTTGTTTGTTGGTGTTATTGTTTGCCCTTCGTTCTCGAAGAGGACGATGATGTCAGGAAGGTGATGTCACAACTTGCAAGTGACCTGGATTTAAGCGAGACAGGCCCTATCGTACTGTGTCGTCATATATCATCTTACATCTTACATTATATCATATATTATATTATGCTCTCTGAATTATATTATCCCTGGCTAAGCAAGAAAGCATAACCTTTTACCAAGACGTTCCTGCTCTTTATACCACCCAGGAGCATGGTTGTTTAAATCTGGTTACGTGCACACACACACATACACACACACACACACACACACACACACACACACACACAGTGGTCTGGTTTGATTTTTCCCACAAAATCCAAATTAAATAAACATTTCCTGTTTGGTTTTCTTCAGAAACATGAATTCTTTCTTGCTGAGTTATCTAACCCTAGGGTGACGTAGGGGAATAGGGCACCTGGGATGGGGCTAATACTCCCCTCCCACAGGCAGGCAAGGCAAATTCCTGGGGTGCTTGAGAGAGACATCTCCGGACTGGTGGAACTCTGCATTCTATCACCAGTGGGTCAGCTTAGAGGAGGAGTGAAGGCTGATATTAGTCTTATCTGAAGGGAACTCTTCCTCCCCACCCCCACCAGCGCACCCCAGGTCATTGAGATTGACTGACTTAAGAAATTACCCATAGGATCATAGGATTATGGTCTGGAGGGAACCTTAGAATTCTTCTAGCCTAACATCCTCAGGCCTAGAGAGGGGAAGAGACTTTCCCAAGGTCACACAGTTCATAAGTGTCAAACTTGAACCCAGATCTCCTGACACCAGGAGCAAGACTCCCAAATATGACGAGGCCACTCTGGTCTATGTAGCTAATGGTTTGGGGGCACCCCAGAATTTCTAGGCATACCCAAGGTAAATGGGAAAATTTCAAATCTTCAAACCAAATTGATTTTAAGTCACGTTAGCTTAAATAAATTTGCCCAATACATTCAGGGTGGTGGTGGGTCCCGCTTTCCTGGAGGTCTTCAATCAAAGGTTGAGGAACCATTTAGAATTGCTGTACAGGGGGATTCCTGCTTCAGGTACCATGTACTGCTGACCTTTCTCTTCCTCTCCAGACCAGTTCCTTTCTAGGGACCTGGAATTCTCATCTCCTGAATTTGGAATCTTCTCCCACTCAGCTAACTGGCTCCAAACTGGCTTGTTCTTTTTATATGTGGCCCAAGAACCATGACTAATTCATTCTGTATTCCAGCCAAACTAGCCTCCTAGCTCTTCCCCATCTTTTCATTCTGTCTTCCACCATATGCACTCTCTCCTAATCTCCGCCCTGCGAGGGAGGGAGTGCTATGATCATCTTCCTTTTACAGATAAAGAAACTGAGGCTGAGAGAGAGAGGTTAAGCGTTTTACCCAGGGTCATAGAGCTAATAAGCGTCTAAGGCAGGATTCGAACTCGAGTCTTCCTGACTCCAAGGTGGTGACCAACCTCTGACCCTAAGTTTCCTCATCTGTAAGATGAGGGCATAACTAAATGATTCCAGGGATTCCTTCCAGTTCTGCATCTATGAGCCTATGACTAGCTAGGGGTCACATGCTTAAAAGTGTTGGGGGTGGGATTCACACCCAGGCCTCTCCTGACTCTAAGTCCCAAAGACTCTCATCTACTATGGGCCTGTCCCTGTGACTGAGCACACAGGAGCTAACATTCTTCTTTCGGACCACAGAAGATGGCCTACAAGGCCTTTACCCAATCCTCTGCCAGTTCTAAACCTTACTAATTTAGGAGAGAAAGGTTGGCTTGGATAACAGGGAGCAGTGTGCTCTATGCTTAATAACCAATTCTCCAGAGGTGAAAAAAATATTTGGAGGACATCTTTTTAAGCTTATCCTGCATTATTAATGTTTCTCTATCACTTTCCCAAGTCTAGACAATCAACAGAACAATAAATCAGGTCCTGGTTTTTAGCAATTGCTGATTTCCGAGGAGTAAAGGCTCACACTGAAAATTTAACAACCAGCTCTCTGGAGCCAGTTTGAGTTGACTCCCGCAAACTCTTGCACGGGATTTTATTTTGAGGGAAGGTAATCTGGGTGAAGTGATTTGCCCAGGGTCACAAAGCTTGGAAAGGATCTGAGGTCAGTTTTGAACTCAGGTCCTCCTGACTCCAGGGCTATTACTTTATCCACTGAGTCACCGAAGATGGGGTTTTATCTTGGATAAAGAATTTTATCAGCCCCTTGGATAGGATTTTAAAGGCATGTTTTTTTCTGAAGTTTAGCTTCAGATTATACTGTATCTCCAGGAATATGCTGGGGCTATGAAAAAAAATTTGTAGCTGAGAAGGTGAACTGGGTCTGAAAGGGACCAGGCAGGAGGCCCGTAGAGGCTGTGAGAAGATGCACTTTGCCTGGTGTATCTGTCCTCTTGTTCAGTCTTACGTAAAACAACTTAAAAGCTCGAAAACGGAGCAAGGACTTGTGGTCACAGAGGCATCATAGGTAATGGGAACACCCCCAGACCTGGAATAAAGAGAGAAAGAAACCTGGGCTTAAGCCCTCTGCTGACAGTCAAACTGCTTAAGCTGCCCATCTGGGGGGCCTCATCTTTTTTCAGCCTTAGCTCCAAGGTAGGGGATTAGACAGGGACCGGACCCCTGATGTCACTGGGGGAAGAAACTGTCCATTGGAGCAATGTGGCCCCTCTGTCCAGGAGGACCGGTCCCTCTGGTGTGAGGGCTGCCAAGGCCTTCAGGGCTGCTTGTCCACCTTTGATTCCCCCAGCTACGTCAGAAGATGTAGCATGTGAAGCAGCCACAACCCAATAAGCCATCTTAACAGATGGGCTAAACCAGGTTGAAGGGAAGCAACAGGCCTCAAATCCTTCGTTGAGTTGGGGGATGTCTACCCTAAGAACGTGGGTTTCCTCAGTGGACCGAGCAGATGAGAACACTTTGTTCTAACAGCCATGAAGGCGGCTGCAGCAGTCTGTGGAGCGCTTACAGCTTGAGGACACCAAGGTGATACACTGCATCCTGGGCCATCGCCCTTCATGACTTTTGTCTTGCCAGGACTTTGATGACTCAGGGAGAGAGAGTGATGCTGATGGCTTTGTTCGACCCTGCTTCACTTAAATCCAATGCAGATGCAAGTCAAGACAGCATCCCGTGATGTCAATGGCCGTCTTCAAAAATGAAGGACGAACAACACAGTTCTCTAGGAGTCTAACGAATTTAGAGTATGTGTCAGAAGTGAGACTTAAACCCGGATCTTCCTGGCTCCGAGGCTGTCCTTGTCTTCTGTAAAATGGGAATTCAAGAGAGCTACACTCCCAGCCCCCAGTCTTGTTGTGAGGTGCCAAAGAGATAACACATAAAACACCTCTCTAGTCTTCAAGTGTTAGGGTAATGTCAGTCATTGTTCTTAACAGACCATCAGAGCTGGAAGAACCTTTGGAAGCCTACCAACAAACACTTATTAGGCACCTATTGTGTGCCAGGCATTATTTTACTAGTTGCAAAGGATACAAAGACCAAATGAAACCATTTCTGCCCTCAAGGAGCTCCTATTCTGTAGGGAGGCAGCATGGTCTGGGTTCAAATCTTACCTCTGATGCTTATTACTTGCAAGAGGGAGTGGAGAACAAACATTTATTAGATACTTTGCAAATATTATCTCATTGAGTCCTCACCCAACCCTGTGAGGTGGAGACTGTTGTGATCTCCATTTTTACAAGTGAGGAAACTGAGATAGACAGGTTAAATGATTTGCCCAGGGTCACACAGCTAGTAAGTGTCAGAGGCTGGAGTTGACCTCAGGTCTTCCAACTCTGTGCACTGTGGCACCACCTAGCTGCCTAGGTATGACTTTGGGCAAATCACTTACCTTTGCCAGATTTCTGGCCCAGAGACCCCTTCCAGCTCAAGATCTATGATTCTGATTCAGTTTTTACCCATTAGTATATACAAAGTAATGAAGGTGGGGAGGCTGGGAGCTTGGGGAATCAGAAAGGGCCTCCCGGAAGAGGCGACGTCTGCGCTGAGCTTTGAAGGAAATTAAGGATTCTGAAGAAGGAGGGCAGGCCAGGCATGGAGCACTGCCTGGCCAAAGGTATGCACTAGGGAGATGAATGTCCCATGTGAGGAGAGTCCAGAAGGCAGTTTTGTTTGGAGTGAGTGAAGAGGAATCATATATAATAATTCTGGCAAAGTTGATGCCAGGTCAATCTTTAAATGCCCAACATACAACTATGTTCCTTCTCAAATTGGCTTACTTTCAAACTCAGTATGTCATCTCCAGCCCCCAAGCATTTGCACAGACTGTTCCCTATTACTGGAATGTATCTTCCCCTCCCTACCATAGAAATCTTAGATTCCTCCCAACCTCAGCTCACACCCTGTCTCCTACAGGAAGTCTTTCCTGGTCATCCCCTTAATTGTTAGTTTCCTCATAAAAAAAGCGAAAAGGACACACATATACAAAAATATTTATAGCAGCTCCTTTTTGTGGTAGCAAAGAATTGGAAATCAAGGGGATGCCCATCCATTGGGGAATGGCTAAGTAAGCTGTGGTATATGAATGTAATGGAATACTATTATGCAATAAGAAATGAGGAGCAGGCAGACTTCTGAAAAACCTGGAAAGACTTCTATGAACTGATGCTGAGTGAAGCGAGCAGAACCAGGAGAACACTGTACACAGTAACAGCCACATTGTGCCATAACTGACTTTGCTAGACTTAGCTCTTCTGAGCAAAGCAATAATCTGGGACTCCTGATGGAAAATGCTCTCCGCACCCAGAGACAGAACTATGGAGTCTGAATACAGGTCGAAGCGCACTATTTGCTCTTTTTTGTGGTTGCTGTTTTCTGCTTATTCTTTCTCCTGATTTTTCCTTTTTTTCTGATTCTTCTTTCACAACATGACTCATGTGGAAATATGTTTAATATGATCATAAATATATAACCTATATCAAATTGCATACCATCTTGGGAAGGGGAGAGTGGAGGGAGAAGAGGGAAATTTAGAACTTCTAATAAAAGAGAATGTTGAAAACGAAATATGAATTAATTAATTAAAATTTAAAAAAAGCTTACAAATGTATAATCTAAAAAAATTGTTAGTCTCCTCTGTCTTCTCAATGATCACAAATACACTTTTATGTTTACAGAGATTCTAAGTTCCCTGAGAACTCAAAGGGTTTTTCATGTTATCTTTGTAGCCCACGCACCTGGTGCCAGGGCCTTCCAGATAGCAGGCATATAAATGCTCATTGGATTGAATTGAATTAAGTTATGTGACTTTAAACAGATCACCTCCGTCTCTGGTCTTCTGTTCTCTCTTCTGTCCAACGAGAAGACCGAGTTAGATGAACTTACAGATTCCTTCAGATTGTAAGTCCTTCATCTTTAACAACAGTAATGTTGTTCAGCTGTATCTGAATCTTCATGACCCCATTTGGGGTTTTCTTGGTGGAGATACTGGAGTGGTTTGCCATTTCCTTCTCCAGCTCAGTTTACAGTTGAGTGAATTGAGGCAAACATGGTTAAGTGACTTGCCCAGGGTCACCCAGCTAGTATCTGAGACTAGATTTGAACTCAGGTTTTCCTGACTCCAGGCCTGGCACTCTAGCCACTGTGCCACCTAACTACCCTAACAATAATAATGGCTAACATTAATAACGGCTAACATTCATACAGTGCCTACTATGTGCTAGGCACTGTGCAAACACTTTACAAATATCTCATTTGACCCTCAAAACAACCCTAGGGAGTAGGGGCTGTTATTAACCCCATTTTTTATTTATGGAAACTGAGTCAAACAGGTTAAGTGACTTGTCCAGGGTCACACAGCTAGAAAGTGCCTGAGGAAGGATTTGAACTTAGGTGTTCTTGAGTCCTATGTGAGTGTCTCTGTACGAGGTGACATGTGTAATAGAGAATGGATGAGGGTTGGTATGCCTGCACAGCCAGTGAGCGTGAGGGGATGTTTGAAGGTTAAACAGTCTACATTTGCCAATGCGGTAATTACGAAGAGAATGGCATTTTGAAGTTTGGATAAAGCTTTAATTGAAGTCCTGGCTGCCACTAATTATGTTAAAAGGGGAGTGCAATGGGCTTTTTATTAGTTAATGAGGATTTTTCATTTTGAGGCCTAATGGTCGTTAAATTAAAATGGTTTGTTTTCCCCCTGGTGGGGAGCCTACCAGAAGCAGCCAGTCACCTGGGCTGGGAGGATCGTTGCCTGGTAAGGCTAATTTGGAGGGGATGGCTGGGAAGTGGGGGAGAGGGCCAGGTCCCCAGGCCCAGAGACCCATTGATGAGCAAAGAGAATGGCCCAGATGAAGACTTCAGAGGGACCTCACTCTCTACTCATGCTTTCCCTGACAAACAGGCAGTACAGTTTAGTGAAGAGAGCATTGAATTTAGAGTATGAAAATGTGGGTTCAAATCCTGCCCCCGACACTTAGGTGTGGGTGGACTTGGGGAAAATCCTTTGAGCTGTCCTGACTTTCTTTGTGAAATAATTGTCTGATCTCTTAGGAGGGACTTTTGGCTCTAATAATCAGTACAATTAGATTCTTTCCTATGTCTGGAGTCCAGACTCTAGACTGTAGGGGCAGGGAACCTATGGCCTGGAGGCCATATGTGGCCCTCTAGGTCCTTAAGTGCAGCCCTTTGACTGAATCCAAACTTTTCTTCATTGACTGCTCTATTCAAAGTCAAAATGAGAATTCTGATGCCTGGGGCAAAGTTGGTGGGGGTGCTGTTTGAGAGAACCCTCACTTACAGGGATCAGGCCTGAAACTGTCTCCCCCTCTTCCCAGGAGGTTGGGCAAGGGGAAGGGGAGATGGAGATAACAATTCACCCCATGGGGTTTAGTTCCAATGGACAGCTCCCTAGAGGAGGCAAGAGACAGCCACTTGGGGATGGGGGTGGGGGTGGGAGCAGTGGTGGTTTATCAGTGGGGTAGGAGAGAGGAGGGACCCTTTTGGTGTAGCTGTACCAGGGCAGCCTCCTAGAGGAGACAAAGGTTGTGTGGTTGTGTATGGTTTGTCCTTCCTTCTGGAAGAGGACCATGACAGCAGGAAGATGATGCCATGACTTGCAAATGAATTGGCTCTAAGTGAGGGAGCACTGTGCAAAGACACCAGCCTCACTAGAGGAGATAAAGGTCCATGCCCATGACTCCCCTGTTCAATGAGCCATCTGAGCAAGGAGGGTAGGATACGGTGGGATGGAAGGAGCCCCTTGTAACAGAAGGCAGACTCTAGGGGAGGAGTGGGACCTTGTTTGTGGCGACTTGAGGTAGAGCGCCTACAAAAGACAGAAGGTATTGGGACAAAGACATGATGCCATCATGCCCCACCCCCAAGTTGGCACCCTACAATAGAGCTTTGATCACCCTGCCCTAATTATAACTTTAGTTCTGTGGAATTGACATCTGCCTCCCTATGTTTTTCACCCTTCCTGCCTTAAGCAAAGTTAATTGAATCCTTCTTCAGGACAAGAGAATGAGTTGAATTGTGTTACCAACTGGACCACGAGAAGACCTTTTCTTAATGATAAGTATTCCAACAGAGGCTGCATCTGAGGAACTGACGATCTTCATATTTAATCTTATCTTTATGGATGTTCTCTGCTCGTATATCACTTTCATTTAAAAAAAATCCTTCTTCCTCCTGTCCCATCCAGTGTGCCTTCCCTTGTAATAAAAAAACAAAAAAGAAAGGGGAGGGAAACAGGAACTGCTAAGTTCAATGAGGAAGAGAAAAGATGCAAATTAAGGATGCACTGGGAGGGGGAGGGGAGAATTGGAGATTTTTATATTGGGGGAGGTTAGAAGAGGATGGTCAGTTTGGAGCTGGAAGGGGCCTTAGAGGTCATCTAGACCAGCCCATTCATTTTCCAGATGAGGAACCCCATGCCCAAAGATGCCAAGCCAATCAGTCCTAATTGGTAGAAATGGCAGTTCTGGGATACAAATACAGATCATCGGACTCACAAACCAGGGCTCTTTCTTTTCCAGCCAGATGGCTGCCTCTCAACCTATCCTTCTATTTTGTCAAGAGTGTTATTAAGTTCGCCATCAAAAATTATTTTTAAAAATAGCAAGTCCCTTCCAGCTCTGATGTTCTATGCTATTTCCTTTTGCTTGTTTTTTTCAGACATTTCTCACGTTCTCTGTGGATTCTCAGAAATGAAGTCCTCGTGGGTTTACAGGAACATCTGTTTGGGTCCATGGCAAAGATGATGCAAAGAAGAGAAGAAAGAGTGGGAAGAGTGTAGGGCAGCCATCCCCCTGCTCGAGGAGCTGCAGGAGACTCCTCATCCCTTCCACGCTCCTTTGGCATGTAAAGCTCTTGGTATCCTGGCCCCCGGCTTCCCAGCCTTTGCTCACCTCCACCAACTCCATGATCTCTCCACTCTCTTGGAGTTCCTCAAACACGACGCCTAGAAGGCTCTGCCCCCTTAACTCCCCTGCATTGGCTTCTTCCAGACTCAGATTAAATCTCCCCTCTCCTCACCAGACCCCAACTGCTAACACCATCTACTCTCAGATTGCTTTCCATGGACTCTGTATACATTTTATACACACCTAGTTATTTATATATAATCTCTCCATTAGAATATAAACTGATGAAGGTCGGGGACTCCTTTTGCCTTTCTTCATATCCTCCCATTCTTAGCATAGGCCTGGCATATAGCGACCACTTACTAAATGCTCGTTGACAAACTATTTGACTGACCTCCGAGGAAAACTGAGTGGGAAAAAGTGTCGCTTTGAAACACCTATAGGTCCCTTTCTAGCAATGGTTCTTCCTGACTTCCTGCTGACGTCCCTGACTTTAAATCTCTGGCCCAAACTTCGTTTCCACCACCCACCTTTCCCTCTGGACTTGGTGAAATCTCCCAGGTGAAATCAATCTTTCTCTCTCCTCAAACTTCTTAATACCAGTATACTTGGCTCTCTCCTCTGCCAAGGACTCCAGGATTTACTGTGTCTCATACTTACCTTGTTGTAATTATTAACATGGGTGACAACACTAATCACAATGATGGACATATTAGACTGTAAGCTCCTTGAGGGCAAGGGCCATCTTTGGTGCTTAGACACGTGCCTGGCACAGAGTAGGCATTTGATAAATGTTTATTGATTGGCTGACATAGTTTGTAAAGCATACTACACACAGGGCGTCCCAAAGGTCTTACTGCACTTTTAAGTTTTAATTATGTCTCATTCGATCCTTACAACTATGTGAGGGAAGTTCTACAGCTGGTATTTTCATTCCCATTTTACTGATGAAGAAACTAAGGCTGAGGTGAGAGCACGGTATGGAGGGTTGGGCACTAGATTTGAGGTCAGGAAGACTTGGGTTCAAATCCCTTCTCAGTATCTTCCCAGCTGTTTGATCCTGGACAAGTCAACGCTCTGTGATTCAGATCTGTCAATTGCAAAATGAGGAGGTTGGAATTGATGACCCTTTTAAGGTCCCTTCCCTCTCTAAGGTCCTATGACTTAACCAGGGCGACAGGTGTTCTATCTGAGGTCAAATATGAATCCAACTCTTTATGGCTCCAAGCCCAGAGGTCTATTCACTATACTACCTAGGCACATGTTTCTTATTTCCTCCCTGTCCTCCAAACAGACTGTAAGAGAAGCAGCCTGGTATTGGATAGCCCTGGATCTGGAGTCAGGAAGACCTGAGTTCAAGTCCAGACTCATACATGTATTAACTGTGTGACCCTGGGCAAGTCACTTAATGGCTGTCTGCCTCGGTCTCCCCATCTGTAAAAAGGGGATAATAATAGCACCTACCTCCCAAGGTTGTTGTAAGGATAAAAGGAGATAACATTTGTAAAGTGCTTTGCAAACCTCAGATATAAGACTTGCACCCTTGTTATTCATTCCTCTCCAACTCTTTGCGACCCCATTTGGGGTTTTCTTGACAGAGGTACTGGGAGCGATTTGCCATTTCCTTCTCCAGCTGATTTAACAGAGGAGGAAATTGGGGTAACCAGGATTAAGCGACTTGCCCAGGGTCACACAACTAGTTTCTGAGGCTGCATTTGAACTCGGGTCTTCTTGACGGCAGGCCCAGCACTCTGTGCACTGTGCCGCCACCTACCTGCCCTGCATCAACTCTAGCTATTACCGTCTAAATATTATCTGGGCTCCAGTCACAGCTCCATTACTTAAAAGCTGTGTAACCTTGAACAAGTTAATTTCCCTGAGCCTCAGTTTCCTCATCTGTAAAATGGAGATATCTAGTAATTAGTAAACCTTTGGATGTTGGAGAAAGAAGAGCTGCTGTTCCTTAAGGGCAAGGGCTATGGCATTTTGCATCTTTGTGTCCCCAGTGTTGTGCATACAGTAGGTGCTCAATAAATTGTTGTTGAATTTGGTGTCTGGGAGAACCGAGGGTGTGCTGGAGCCATCTCTAATCACCTTGGAGAGACGATAGTTAAATTTTCAGTGTGAGTTTTTATGCCTCAGAAACTGGAAATCAATTGTTACAAATCAGGGCTTCATTTATGATTTTGTTGATTATCTAGACTAAAGAAAGTGTTGATAATACAAATTAAATTTTAAAGTGTGTGCATGCTACATCCCCTCCTCCTGGTTGTTAAACATTTACCAGCACACCTCTGGGGGTGCTGGCACGTAGTAGGTGCTTAACACACACTTGATTGATTTAACAGCTTCTTAGAGCTCGACCTCATTTCCCAGGCTTTTCCCTGAACTGGGCTGATTTTCCAAATCACCAGCTGCAGTCAGCTCTTTCCAGCTCTGGGGACTAGAGAGTAGGTCAAAGATTCAACACCACCAATCCAAAGGGCCCTGATTTACATACATCTCGCTTTTAAAAGTAACATCCCAGTACATTCCACTCCCTCACGATCCCACCTTTACTTTCTCCCTCCCTCTTCCTCCTCTCCTATCTATGTAATGCAATCCCTGGTTATCGCATCATAGTTACAAAGACAAAGGTTAAAAAAATACATTTAGAGCCCTTGCCCCTTTCAGTTTCCCCGGTCTGGACTTTTTAGAATTATCAAAACTAAGACGATTTCCTCTTTCCTGTCCTGGGCCTGATATTATTAAAGAATGTCCTTCTATTGCCTTTTGTTTCCGGAGCACAACATCCCCTCCATTAGTTTGGTTCTTTCTGATTCTCCCCACCCCGCCCCCAAACTGGAGATAATTCTCGGTCTTCCTTCTTCACTACCTGATCAGATTGGAGTCCCTTTCTTTTGACCTTGCCAACTCGGAAAGTCTGGGGGCTGACTGGGTGATCTGCCACTTGTTGGCTGAATGACCTTGGACCAAACACTCCTCCTCCCTGGACCTCAGATGGGGTGGGGGGAAGGGGGGACGGAGGTAGACAATCCCTCCGGCCCTCAGCAGCTCTAAATCCCGGAGTCTTAAGATCTCTGAGGTGCCTTCCAGCTCTAAAGTTCTGAAATTCAAGGGGGAAGAAAGAGATGGGGAGGAGAGAGAAGCCAAAAGAGAAAGAGGGACGGGGCGGAGAGAGGGAAGGGAGGAGGAAGGAGAAGCGAAGAGGAGCTAGATGCCCGGGGCCAGCCATTCAGACCCCTCACGATCTCCTCCCATCCTATTCATCACCCTCTCCAGCCTCCCCTTTTCTTCCAGCCTCCCCTACCCTCCCACCCCATACTGGGGGGGGGGGGACTGTGTAAGTGATCTATAGTCATGCCTTGTTGCAAAGAAAATATTCACTGAAAGACATTAAAATGAAGTAAATAAAAGAGATAAAAATGGAAATATCAAGCCAGCAACTTCTTCTCTTCTGATTAGAAAGGCAGCGAGGGGCAGCGGCAGGCGGGGGAGCCGGCGCCGTCCCGGGAAGAGCCAGCTGCAGCAGCCGCCTGGGCCAGATAACGGAGCTCCCGCAGCCTGCACGGCGGAGATAAAGCGCCGGCCCCGCGCTCCGCGGCCTCAATCCCAGCCTCCCCATCAATATTAATACGGCCTGACAAACTGGCATTTAAGATAGAATAAATATAGACTGCTTCTGCTATTACCAAACCTTATTAATCTGCTTGCAGGCATTTAAATGCCGTGGAAAATATGGAGTTTACCAGCCCAGCCTTCAATAGGGGGACAATTCATCGCTCCTTTCTTCTCCCCCTTCTTCTGGGCGCCCATTGTCTCTGGGGCTTGAGTCTCTCTCCTCCAGGGTGAATTTTCTCGTGGTGGGGAGGAAAGGGCCAGGGAGGGGGAGGGGAGGGAGGAGAGGAGAGGGGAGGGAGGAGAGAGGATGGGAGGAAGGAGCCACCTGAGGGAAGGGATGGAGACGGACAGTCCCGGACCGCCTGATGCCCAGGCGCCCTGAATCCCCAGGCAGTGGCCAAAGCTGAAGTTCAGCGGGGGGCCTCGGCGTCTCTTGCCGGCTTTGCTACCTGGATGACCTTGACGGCGTTATTTCATCTTTCCAGGTCTCGGTTTCCCCAATCCTTATAACCCGATGTAATTTTTGCCTTCGTGTGCTTGGCGCAGGATAGGCTTTTAAAAAAACTTGTTCATCCATGGACTGATGAGAAGCCTGGACTAATAATTACTATGTGTGTGACCTTGGTCACGTCAAGTTAGTCTCTCACAACTACAAAACATTGGACTCGACAACCTCTAAGGTCCCTCCCACCATGAAATCCTACAGGGTGGTGGACTTGGAGGCAAGAGAATCTGACTTCTCTGGGGTCCCAGTGTGGCCTCTGACATTTACTAGCTGTGGCCTGGCCAAGACATGGGGGTGGGGGGAAGGGAGCAAACATTTATTAAGCACCCACACTGTGCTAAGTGCTTTGTACAAATATTATCTCACAATAACCCTCTGAGTTAGGTGCTATTATGGTCTTCATTTTATGATAGAGGAAAAAGAGGCAGACAGTCAAGTGACTTGGCCAGGGTCACCCACTTACCAAGTATCTGAGGCTGGATTTGGGCTTCAGTCTTTGGGACTGCAGGCCCAGCACTCTATCCACTGGACTACCTCGATGCAACTCAATTAAGCTCTCTGGACCTTGTTTTTGTTTTTTTTTTTTTAATCTGTAAAATGGAGACACTGATACTACCTACCCCCAAAAGGCTATTGAAAGGATCAGATGAAATCATGCATTGAAATGCTTTTCAAACTTAAAATCTATGATACAAATGTTAAGTGATTATTATGATAATCTATGATCCTGCGACCTGAAGTTCATATATTCCATCTGCAGGTAAATCCCTGCTCGTCCTCCCAACTTCCAGCGTCACCAAGGCAACATGGCAGGACTGGGGCTGGCTGCCTGGCAACATCTCCTCTCCCTGTTCCTCTTTCTTTCTCCTCCTCTTGCTACATCCCAGAGCATAATGGAAAGAGCTCTAGATTAAGAATCCAGAGACTTAGGTTAGATCCCTAGCCACGCTTCTTCCTAGCTGTGTGACCAAGACCTAAGCACTGACTTCATTTTAGTGATCTGTAAAATGGGATAATAACATTGGTCCAATCAAGTCTTCAGGCTGATGTGAGGATCAAGTGAGAAGGAAGCAAGGAAGGAAAGAAAAAAGGAGAGAAAGAAGAAAAGAGACAAGGAAAGAAGGAAGGGAAGGGGAGAAAGAAAGAAAGAAAGAAAGAAAGAAAGAAAGAAAGAAAGAAAGAAAGAAAGAAAGAAAGAAAGAAAGAAAAGAAGGAAGGAAGAAAGGAAGTGAGGAAAGGAAGAAGAAAGGGAGGAAGAAAGGGAGGAAAGGAAGACTGAATGGAGGGGAGAGAGAGAAAGGAAGGAAGGGAAGGAGGGAAGAAAGGAGGAAGGAAGGAAGGGAAGAAGAGAGGGAGGGAAGAAGAGAGGGAGAGAGGGAGGGAAGGGAGAAGGAAAGAGGGTGAGGAGGAAGGAAAGAAGGAAGGAAGGAAGGAAGAAAGAAAGAAAGAAAAGAAAGAAAGGAAGGAAGAAAGGAAGGAAGGAAGAAAGGAAGGAAGGAAGGAAGGAAGGAAGGAAGGAAGGAAGGAAGGAAGGAAGGAAGGAAGGAAGGAAGGAAGGAAGAGAAAGAGAGAAGAAGAAGAAGGAGAAGAAGAAGAAGAAGAAGAAGAAGAAGAAGAAGAAGAAGAAGAAGAAGGAGGAGGAGGAGGAGGAGGAAGAGAAGAAGAAGAAGGAGAAGAAGAAGGAAGAGGAAGAGGAGGAAGAGGAGGAGGAGGAGGAAGAGAAGGAGAAGGAGAAGAAAGAGAAAAATTAGTATAGCCAATCAATACTTTGAAAAAAATCCAACCACATGTGCAACATGTAATACCTGTGGAGCTCCTGCCTATGGGGAGGGGTGGTTTGGGACTGGCCTCACATCTTTTCTTTCCAGCCGTGCTTGATTTTTACAGTTTTGCCACATTCACTTTTGTTTTTTTTTTCTATGTGGTCGTCCTTTCCATCTATATTATTGCTTACTTATGTATAATGCTGAGTCATGCTGGAGTGAAGGAAAGGGTAAAATGATCAGAGTTATTGTAGCAAAGTCAGTGTGGCGGGAAGAGAGAGTGCAGGCCCTTGGGTGGAGAAATGAGTTCAAGTCCCATCTCTGTCACGTGTTGGCTGTGGGCCCTCAACTTCTCCATTCCCAGAACTTGCCTCTAAGTGGCAAAGAGGATGTTGCCCTGCAGTGTTAGAGAGGGTCCCCTACCTGGGAATTCACTACAGTGAATGAAATTACAAATCTGGTTCTATAGAATACTTAAAGGTTTGCAAGTATTACTTTAACCATGATAATTTGTCCTCTTATTAAAACTCTGCAGCCCTTCTCTCTCCACTCCTCTACCCCTCCCCTCTGCCCTCAGATTGGGCATCACTGGAAAAGATGATTTCTAAGGTGTCCTCCAGCTCTAAGGACTATGTTTTCCAACATCTCTCGTTGGCTTTGGTAAGTGAGTCAATTGGGATTTAAGTGCCTACTATGTGCCAAGTATTACACTAAACAGTGGAAATACAAAGAAAGGCAAAAAACATGCCCCTGCCCCCTCTGTAATGACAGCAGAGTTATGCTGGAGCCAGCTTGAGCCAGCTTTCGGGAGCCAATTATTAAATTTTCAGTGTGAGCATTTACACCTCAAACACAACAAATTAAGGCTTGATTTATTGTTTTGTTGGTTGTCTAGACTTTAGAAAGTGATGAAGAAAATGTTTAATAATGCAGATTAAATTTAAAAGTGTGTCATTTGTTCATTCCCTACCCCCCCACTGTTAAACATTTACCCTCACACTCCATTATGTGTGAGACAACATGCAAACGAGTATGTACAAAGAGCATTATCTATCTATCTGGATATAAATCTATAAACATGCCACTCTATCTACAAATCTATAAATTTCTCTATATCTGTATAGATACGAATGTTGTAGGGATTAAATGAGAGAATATGGGCAGAAATACTGTATTTGTGTAGATATAGTCTATATATACATATACAGATATCTATATGGATATAGACAGATGATGGAAAGATAACTACACATATAAGTGATAGAGATAGATAGGTTGATGGATGGATAGATGGATGGATGAATGTATAGATTAGTGGATGGGTGGATAAATAGATAGATGAATGGATAGATTGATGGATGGATGGATAGATGGATGGATAGATAGATAGATGAATGGGTAGACGGATGGATGGATGGATGGATGGATGGAAGGATGGATGGATGGATGGATGGATGGATGGATGGATGGATGGATGGATGGATGGATGGATGGATAGATGTATGGATGGATAGTTAGATGAATGGATAGATAGACTGATGGATGGATAGAGAGATATGATAAATTGGAGATAATCTCAAGGGAAGGTACTAAAATTAAGGAGGAGGGAAAGACTTCTTGTTGAAATTGGGACTTTAGCTGAGACATAAAGGAAGAGAGGGAAGCCAGGAGGAGATGAAGAGAGAGCTCCTGGCATGAGGAGCAATCAGTGAAAACATTTGGAAATAGATTATTGTGTGTGAGGAATAATAAAGAGGCCAGAGATTGCAGAAAGCATGGAAGAGAGGAAGGTATAAAAGACTGGGAGTTTAGAGGGGGCCAGATTAGGAAAGACTTTGACGAACAAGTTTCCTGTTTCTTCAGGACATAGAGAAGCAGTATGGCATAGTGGAAAGAATGCTATCCTTGGTATCAAGAGGGGCCGGGGTGCAAATCCTGGTTCTGTGTGAAGTATACTTAGCTGACTTCTCTGAGACTCATCTGTAGAAGTGAGATGATTCTCTCACCTGCAGCACTCATCCCAAAGGGTCAGTGGAAAGAGTGAGGAGTTTGGAGCCAGAAGACATGGCTCCATCATGGACATTAGATTTGACCTTTGGGCAAGTTATGTAACTCTCTGGGCCTCCATGTCCTCACTTGTACAGTGAGTGTTAGATCAGATGTCCTCAAAGATTTCTCCCGGATCTGGGCTGATGATCCCACGATTCCTCCTAAGAACCTTCTATTTGCCTGCCTTTAATACATTTTCAAGTCTTTCCGACCATGTTCTTTTACTTTATCCCTACAACATTTATATGAGATAGGGAAGGCATTTGTTATGTATCTCCTTTTTAGGGATTGGAACACAGGCCAGGATAGAGGCCTAAGCTTACCCAGTGAATCAATGACAGAGTCAGGGTCTCTTCTCCTTTCCCTTTGCATTGGTGACACGGCACAATAGCTAAATTCTGCAGGAATATTGGCTCAGAAAAGGAGGGAAGAATAAGGAATATTTACTAAGCTCCTCCTATGTGCCAGGCACTGTGCTAACTACATTACAAATATTATCTCTGACCATAATTCCAGGCGCTTGGTCTTCCTTAGGCAGGGAACAGCCCTTCCCTCATAACTAGCCCAGCCTCCTCCAGCATCTCCCAGAGCCACCCCAGTGGCCACCCCAGCTCCCCCCTAGAGTGAGCCTCCTGCCTTCCATCCACTGACTACACTAATGATTTTCCTGTGAGAAACTGGGTTGCTTAAATAGTCCTTTTAATTGCCCCTCTTTTGATGTATCTCTGTACATACCAGCTTTACTCATAAGAGTGACACAGTCATTAACCAAAGCACTTAACGAAATTAACTATTAATGAGCTTTCCGAAAATGGAGCCTGTCTTGGGGCTGTCTCTTGGGGAAGGATTCCTCTCAGAAGGACACTAGTGACCTGCCTTCAGCCAAGAGAACCTGTTGACTTATTTTTCTCCAAGTGGGGATGGGTTTGCACAGAACTATCCACATGTAGTCTCTCGGTTTACCAGTTTGTGACCAATGGCAGGGATTTGCCAGATGGCTGATCAGGGTTTGGGACTCCATCCACAACCAGTCAATAAACACTAATTAAGCACCTACTATGTGCCAGGCAGTGTGCTAAGCACTGGGGTTACAAAAAGAGGCAAAAGAAACAGTCTAAGGAATAGTTTTTCTCAGTGTGGAGACACAATGGCTTCATCTGGAGAATGAACACATTTTGGATCTTGGCCTCATCCATCTGCTTCCTCTAGAAATTCCATGCTCTACTCGCTAAGTTTTTCTCTTCTCAGCTAGCTAAGAAGACATCCTTCCTAATCCACCTAGGTGTAACTATTCTCTGCTTCTCCCCCTAAACCCCATCAGAACTCCAGGAATCTCTCAAAAGAGAACTAGACCATGGAGTCAAGAGCCCTAAGTTCTAATCTTCAATTGCCATCCCCTATATGACTTTGGTCACAGTCTCTCCCCATCTCCCAGCTTCAGTGGCTTCTTCTACAAAAGATCCATCACCACATGGCGACCGAGATGGTGTTTCTGAAACACAGCCCTGACCACATCCCTCGCTTTCTCAAAAATCTTTTCTGCTCCCTGTGTCTAAGAAAAAATGCAGAATTCTTAACCTGTTGCTTAGTACCCTGCCACAATCTGACTCCTACCTTCCTTCCCAGTCTTCTTTCCTATTATCCCCACTTTGTGCACTCTCTGTTCCAGCCAAACCAGTCTGCTAGCTGCTCCCCAAATGCAGGATCTCTCTCTTGCTCTGGCCTTTTACAAAGGTCTAGAATGCTCTTCTTCCCTTCTCAGCTCCTCCCCTCCTCCTCTCCCTCCTCCATCCCTTTCTGTTCTGCTTCCTTCAAAGCCCAGCTCAGGCCCCACCTCCTCCAGGAGACCTTTTCTGCCTCCCCTTCCCCTCTTTAGCTTATCCCTTTGTATTTACTTAACTGTGTCTGTTACCATTACCCCAGAGCAGCATGTGAGCCCCTTAAATTCAGAGGCTGTTTCATTTTTCTTGTTCACCCCATCTGTTCCTTGCACATTATTTTTTGCCCAGATACTTCACCTACGTACAGAAACTCTCACTGTGTAAGCTCTCTCCAGCTGTATGAGACGGAGGACTCATCCAGGTCTTCCCAACCCTCAGCCCAGGGCTCCATTCATACACCATGCTGCCTCTCATTGAACAAATTATCTGTTGTTGTTAGATGTTCTCTAAGAGCCCTTGAAGGGCTGATCTTCCATATTCTTTCATTTAATATTTAACATAATAAACGTAATAGTTTATGTGTTAAGGTCTGACATTTTATATTAAGACCCCTCTCAGCTCAGATATTCTATGTTCTAAGGTCCCTCCTAGTTCTGACATGTTCTCTGTTCTAAGGCCATTCCAGCTCTGATATTCTGTGTTCTAAAGTCCTTCCAACTCTGACATGTTCTCTGTTCTAAAGTCATTCCAGCTCTGACATTCTATGTTCTAAGGTCCTTCCAGCTCTGACATGTTCTCTGTTCTAATGTCCTTCCAGCTCTGACATGTTCTATGTTCTAATGTCCTTCCAGCTCTGACATGTTCTCTGTTCTAAAGTCATTCCAGCTCTGACATTCTATATTCTAAGGTCCTTCCAGCTCTGACATGTTCTCTGTTCTAATGTCCTTACACTTCTGACATCCTGTGTTTTAAGGTCCTTTCCAACTCTAATATTCTAGTTCCACAATTGCTTCTGCACCCACTTAACACTATATCCAAAACAGAGACTGTCCCACTTGGGAAAGATTTCTCCTGGTGAAGGCCGGTTGACGGTGACCATTTGCCCCTTGGCTGAGTGTTTTCCTCCAGAATCAAGTCCAGGTTGTCTTGGATTCTTCAAGAAACTGGTCACTGGAGGACTATTTACTAAGAAAGAGGTGGAAATGAGATCATCTTGGATCAGAAAATTCACTGGGGAAAGCTTAAAAATGCAATTAAATTTAAAATAATTAAATCCAATTAAAAAAACCATGGAGGGAATACAAGGAAACCCCAGTTCATCCTTTCCCAGAAGCAGAGCTGCAGAGATGGTGCCCTTGTCCTTGCTTGGCTGCCTTTCTACTCCCTCTGTGGACTCTACTTTTAGGAAGCAACATCAAAGGTCTCACCTGATTTTCCCTTCTTGTGCAGCTGATCTCCAAAGGTGCCCTGCCTCTGATTTGGAAGCTCCTCCATGGGCCATGGGAGCCCTGGTATCACATCCACCCCAGATTCTCATGGCAGTTCTCAAGGCAGTTACTAAGGGATAGCAGGTTGTCTCTGGATTCCTCCTTCCCAGGTCAGAACCCTTTTGTGCCCATTCTGGGTCTGCCCTCTTCCCCGGGGTCTCCTGTTCTCTATCAAAACCTGCTTTCAAGGAAGGATGTTGGACCATAAGATTTAAAACCAGAAAGTACCTTCAACTCTTCTAGCTAAAACCTATCATTTTTATTAAGGTAAGCCAAGGCCACAAGCACTTATTAAGTACTTATTGTATACCAGACACTACGGTAAGCTCTGGGGATATCAAAACAACCAATGGGAAAGATAGCCCCTGCCCTCAAGGAGCTGACATCCTAATGGAGAAAGGCTACATCCAAAAGGTGGGGATACTTTGTCAATGAAGCATGTATTGAAGTTTGATAAGTCAGACCCTGCTGGGAGGGGGATCAATTTTGGTGGTCCTGGGCCTTTCTCCAAAATGGTGGCCCCAAGAAGAGCCCACCAATGAAAGAACAGAGCCAGCAAAGTGGAGGGATGTTCTCAGGGAAAGGAGGTCCCAGGAGCAGAGGGATGCTCTAAGGTGAGGCATATTTTAAACAAGATTTGTGGATGCATTTTGCTTTTATAATAGTCAGCCAGTCTTTTTTTTAAATTTTTCTTTTGCAGGGGGGAAGGCAGGGCAATTGGGGTTAAGTGACCTGCCCAAGGTCACATAAGCTAGTAAGTGTGTCAAGCAGCTGAGGCTGGATTTGAACTCAGGTCTTCCTGACTCTAGGGCCGATGCTCTACTCACTGCACCACCTAGCTGCCCCCCCAGCCAGTCGTTTCTAAGGGAAAGAAACCCACCCCTCACTTCCCCCTTCTCCCACCCCCTCCCCCAATTAAATCCTCTCTAGTGGGGCAGCTAGGTGGCACAATGAATAGTGTTGGGCCTGGATGCAGGAAGACCGGAGTTCAAATCCAGCCTTAGACACTTAATTAGCCATGTGATCTTGGGCAAGTCAGTTAATTGATGTTTTGTTTCCTCATCTATAAAATAGGAATACTAGTAGCACTTACCTCCTGGGATCGTTGCGAGGGTCAAATGAGACAATATTTGTAAAACACTTAGCATAGCACCTGGCACATAGTAGGTGCTTAATAAATGTTAGCTAGTAGTAGTAGTGGTGGTGGTAGTAGTGGTAGTAGTAGTAGTAGTAGTAGTAGTGGTAGTAGTAGCAGTAGTAGTAGTAGTAGTGGTAGTAGTAGTGGTGGTGGTAGTAGTAGTAGTAGTGATGGTGGTGGTGGTGGTGGTAAATTAGTGACAAAGTTACAAACGACAGTAACACGTCTGACAACGTATATAACTCTCTGTCCTGGTCATCATCTCCATCATTTTAGAGAGTTGATCAACTCAACCAGCATCTCTTAAGTGCTAACTATGTAACATACCCTTTGCTAAGTGCCGAGGTAACCCAGAAAGGCAGCTGCGGCCTCGAGAGGGGAAGCGATTTTCCCCAGGATTGTCCAAAGAGTGAGCGCCAAAGCCAGAATTCCAGCCCAGGTCTCCTGGAAAGACAACGCTCTTTCTCTATGTCCAACTGCTCTTCTGCACCATCCATTGCCCTTGAGGCTTAGAACACTAGCTAGGAGGATCCTCCTTCATACAGTGCAGCAATCTTTTTTGTTCTCAGGACCCCTCTGTGCTCTTAAAAACCAATGAGGACCCCCCACCGCCCCGCCGCAAAAAGCTTTTGTCTGAGTTCTATCTATTGATGTTTAGCATAGTAGAAATTGCAATGTGTTAGTATCGTCACGAAGTTGGTTTTGACTTTGTGGAGCCCCTGAAAGGGGTCTCCAGATGATACTTTGAGAAATACTGATCTAGTGCAATCCTCTTATTTTACAGAAGGCACGAATCTGAGGCCCAGAGAAGGGTGGGAAGTGCAGGAAGTTTAACAAAGATTGAAGTTCTGAGCTAAAGGAATAAAACTCCAATGAGGGAATGTCAGGCATCGACCTGCCTGTGGATGGATGGGTTGGAGGAGAGAAGGAGGGAATAAAATATTTATATTGTGCCTGCTATGTGTCAGACATTGTGCTAAGAACTTTACAAATATTATCCTCTTTGGTTTTCACAACAACCCTGGGAAGTGGGTGCTGTAACTATCCCCATTTTATAGTTGGAGAAACTGAGGCAAATAGAGGTTAAGTGGCTTGCCCAGAGTCACACAGCTGATAAGAGTCTAAAGCCGGATTTGAACTCAGGTCTTCCTGACTACAGGCCCAGCTGTCTATCTACTACACTGCAGAGGGTATTTTAGTGGTTGGTAGGGCCTTCCCTGTGCCCTCATTGTTACATTGTAAAGATTTTCAACTTCCTGTTTACTTTTAAGACTGATCCTGCTTGTAGGGTCTCCTCAAGCTGTGATCTCTCTCTTCAAGAGCAGACTGTGTTACTTTTCTATTTGTATTTCTACCACTTAGCACAATGCTCAGCACACAGTAAGTGCTGAATAATTGCTTTGTTTCTTCATTCATTCATTCAAAGCGGGATCCGGGTGACCAGTGGACCTCCTGGCCAAGTTCTTTACCCATCAGCTCCTTCTCTATGGGACAAAGATACAAGGAAGATACTCTTCCTCCCGTCACTTCTTCCCCTTCAGTCTAAGCTGGTCTGAGAGCCAGGCTCCCCTCTCTTTGAGCTTCTGAGGAAACATCAGCCAGCTGCCACAGGTGAAGATTATGATGACGCTACTGCCAGACTTGTTTCCAGTGGCAGGGATGGCTTTACCAGGCACCAACCAAAAGTGGCCGGAGCTGGAGCTGGACTGGCCTTGGAACTAAACTCTCACCCAGAGTTTTTGTGTTGTGGCTCTTTGGGCAATCTGGTGAGGCTCATGGAGCCTGTCTCAGAATCATTGTTAAAACATATAAAATAAGATACAGAGAATTACACAAATCTTGGCCTCCTCCATTATTTTATGATCTCCTTGGGAGCAGGAACTGTCTTTTACCTTTCTTTGTATTCCTAGGAACTTAAAAAGCTTGCTGACTGACTGCCTTATGAAGGAAAGCAAGTATATTGAAATATAGTTATCAACATATTTAAAAAACCAAATTCACGGACTCCAGGTTAAGAACCTTTGTTTCAAACAGTAAATTGGATTAGAAAAGGTAAAAGAAAAAACCATCCTGCCCCTACTCCTCAGCCTCTGGTCTGTTGCATTCTGATTTCCACTTTTGGGATTGAAAGCATTTCTGTCTCTGGGCTTCTTTTTAAAATCCAAGTTCTGCCATTGGTGGGAGAGGTCTTTAAGCTCCAACACCTTTCAGGAGCTTGGCTGGATTTTGTGATGAGCAAGTAAGGGCTGGAAGTGGGGAAAACATCTCCCTAATCACAACTTGTCTTGGTCAGGCTTCTACAGGAAGAAAGCATCTCTTGGTACAAAGCCAGGTACAGGCCTTGACCCTGTGACCTTGGCCTAGGTTATTAGTGGTATCAGATGAAATGGGTACAGACAAGTTCCTGGATAGCCACTGTAGACCTTGGCAGCCATGGAAACATGATGGATTGGCCTGAGGACTTCTTCGAGAGACAGACTTTTTCGTAGAAGGACAAATCATAATCTGTGTCTTGTCTTGTTCCAGCATTCATTCTCGGGTCAAGTCATGTCAACAGCCACAGCTGGATTGCTGTAACATCTCCGCCTGACCTTGACCCATACAGTCTCATGACCAGGGAGCGCTGGGGTTAGCTCACACCAGTTAAATATCCACCATGAGCATTTACGACTTGGAAATTGGCAAATTATGTATTGTTTTATTGATTGTCTAGACTTAAGGAAGTGATGGGAGAAAATGTTAATGCTATACATTGGTGCATCCTGTATACATTCCACCCCTCTCCCCACCCCCCAGCATACTCCTACCCCAACTGAGGAGAGCAGCACTCTTAAACTATGGCACCCAGAGCTGAACATGATGCTTCAGATGGAGTTTGACCATGGCAGATGTAGAAGGAGGGAAGGGAAGAGAATAAGCATTTATTAAGTACTTGCTGTGTGCCAGGCTCTGTGCTAAGTGCTTTACAAATATTATCTCACAATAACCCCAGGAAGGTATGTGTTGTTGTTATCTTCATTTTATAGTTGAGGAAATGGAAGCAAACTAAAGTCAAGTGACTTGTCCAGGGTCACACAGCCAGTAAGTATCTGAGGCCAGATTTGAACTCATGAAGATGAGTCTTCCTGATTCTAGACCCAGTGTTCTATCCACTGCACCACCTAGTTGCCCTTGCTTGTAAATACTACTTTGTAAAAAACTAATTGATGTTAATTGGTTAAATGGAACAGAGGTCTTAAACATTGGTATCAGAATGGGGGCTCAAGCTTTAGAGAAGAGATCTCACAACCCCTCAGGAGTGTACCTAGAATCCTGAGGGGGAGATGTAGTCAACCGCACTCTGAAGGAGTGAGAATGGAGCCATTAGTACATATACTTCAGAATTATACAGTTTGTTACTTCCTGAGAAAAGTCACCCATTGCTTCTCTTTTTTTAATAAGTTTATTTATTTTTAGTTTTCAATATTCACTTCCTTAAGTTTTAAATTTTCTTCCCTTCCCTCACCTCCCCCCTCCCCAAGACAGCATGCAATCTGATATAGGCTCTACATATTCATTCCTATTAAACATATTTTCACATTAGTCATGTTGCATAGAAGAATTAGAATGAATGGGAGGAACCATGAGAAAGAAAAACATGAAGCATAACAAAACAAAACAAAAAAAGAAAACAGTCTGCTTCGATCTGCATTCAGACTCCATGTTTCTTTCTCTGGATGTGGATATGGGTGGCATTTTCCATTACGAGTCTTGGAATTGTTTTAGGTCCTTGCATTGCTGAGAAGAGCTAAGTCTATCAAAATCAGTCATCGCACACTGTGGCTGTTACCATGCACAATGTTCTCCTGGTTCTGCTCACTTCACTTTGCATCAGTTCATATAAGTCCTTCCAGGTTTTTCTGAAGTCCACCTAACTCATCATTTCTTATAGCACAATAGTATTCCATTACATTCATGTACCACAACTTGTTCAGCCATTCCTCAGTTGATGGGCATGCCCTCAATTTCCAGTTCTTGGCCACAACAAAAAGAGCTGCTATAAATATTTTTGTTCATGTGGGTCTTTTTCCCATTTTTGTGATGTCTTTGGGATACAGCCTTAGAAGCAGTATTGCTGGATCAAAGGGTATGCACATTTTTGTAGCCCTTTGGGCATAGTTACACATTGCGCTCCAGAATGGTCGGATCAGTTCACAACTCCACCAACAAGGAATTAGTGTTCTAATTTTCCCACATCTTCTCCAACATGTATCATTTTCCTCTATTGTCATGTTAATGAATCTGATAGGTGCGATGTGGTACCTCAGAGTTGTTTTGATTTAGATTTCTCTAATCAATAGTGATTTAGAGCATTTTTTCATATGACTATAGATAGCTTTAATGTTTTCCTCCGAAAACTGCCTGTTCGTATCCTTTGACCATTTATCAATTGAAAATGACTGGTATTCTTGTAAATTTAACTTGGTTCTCTATGTATTTGAGAAATGAGGCCTTTTGTAGAAATTCTTTCCCAGTTTTCTGCTTTCCTCCTAATCTTGCTTACATTGGCTTTGCTTGTACAAAAACTTTTCTATTTAATGTAATCAAAATTATCCATTTTGCATTTCATAATTATCTCTATCTCTTGTTTGCTCATTAATTCTTCCATTCTCCATAAATCTGACAAATAAACTATCCTTGCTCCCCTAATTTGTTTATAGTATCCACTTTTATATCTAAATTGTGTACCCATACCCATCACTTCTCTTGAGAATGTTGATACATGGATGTTTCAACAATACAGCTAGCAGAGGCTGTAGGGATGTAAAGCCAACAACAACCAGCTCACAGAATGCTGCAAGCCCAGGTCCTTTTCGTCTGCTTTACTAAGGAAAGCAACGTTAAGGGTTTAACAATCTTATTTTAATCCAGCATAGAAATATCATTTACTGAGTTCAGGGGAAAAAATCAGCACCCTGAATTACAGACCAAATGCAATTCATAGTTACCAACATCTGAGTGTTCAGCCAGGGAGCTCACAATGGCTGGCCCAGAGTCACCGCCACTCCTGCTGTGGCTCAGACCTCCAAGAGAGAACGCTAACCCCTAGGCTTACATATCCTGTTCAGGGCCCCAAGGGCCCCCACCTCACCCAGGCTGGGTGTGGAAAAGTTCCCCCCGGCCCAATATCACATCAGATACAAATCAATGACCCCCAATTGTCTCAGCGCTGAGAAATACAAAAACATCCCACTTTATCTGCCCCATTCAAACAAAGGCCCCAATCATTAAAGTCAACAGCAAAAAAGTCCCACCTTAATTACTATTACAATGGAAAAGATCTGGGGGGAACATAAGGATTTGGGGGATAGAAGTGGATAGCTTAAGGTTAGTTTCAGTTCAGTAGATGACACCCCCAGGCTCTCTCCCAGGCTGGGTGGCTCTTGGGTACATCTTCTGAGTTGAATCCTTAAACCAGAAGGAAGCACCTACACACTGGGTACCAAGGAGGAGGTCCCATCCTTATCTTGGAAATGGTTTTTTAGGTCTGTTTCTCCCAGCCTAGAAGTGTAGGGGCTACTCCCAAGCCCCTGTCCTACTCCCATTATGAATGAAAGTTTTCCAACCTGGAATGGCTTGTCACTTTTTAGGCAGCCCAATGCCCTCACCATCCCAACCTCTTTTCAGAGGCTCACTACATCAGTACTGAACTCAGTGCAGACACCTGGTCATCTTAGCTCACCACAGCTCAGAACTCCTGAGCTCAAGAGATCCACCAACCTTGATGTCACTGGCATCAGAGATTACAGGAGGGTGCAATCATGTTCGGTGCTAGGGGCTCTTATAAATGAGTTCCCAAGGTATTATAGAAAGATATTGCATTTAGATTAGGGAGGCACCTGAATTCAAATTCTGGTTTTTTTTAACCTATATAACCTTAGACAAGGTATCCTCCCTTTCTGGGCTTCACCTTCCTCCTCTTTAAAATGAAAGAGTTTGGCTTTGATGATCTGTAAGGTTCCTTCCAGATCTAAATTCAATGATTTATTTTATTTTATTTTTAGTGCCATCTCTTTCTACTTTTCCCCATCAATCATCTCCCTGGGTCCCTCACTGCCCAGTCACTAGAGCAGCCTAGGACTATGCCTGCTCCCCTCACTCTTTATCCCTCAGGGATGAGTGGGTACATGGGGAAGACTTTATGCCTTGGCCTGGAGATGTGCAGTGGCTGCCACAGTGGGATCCCCTCCAGCATGGATCTGTGAAGCTACCCAAAGCAGAGATCCAGCCCTCAGCCAGCCAGGCTGACCGTGGGGAGAGTGCCGGTCTCCTCTGGCTGGGGCCGAAGGAGGACAACCCAGTTGGCCAGGGCTCTGAGCCCAGCTAGGAGAGCCTCCAAGCGAGGAAGGAGCTTGTCATTTTTTGGCTCCAGCCACTCCCAGACTCTGAGGATTGGGGGAGGCAGTGCAGTAGCTGGGGAGGATGCAGATGGAGCGAGAGAGCAAGGAGCCAACCGTGGGGAGAGAGACAGAGCTGGGAAAGGTTGGTGATCTGAATGAACTCTACTCATTAGAAGTGCATTATTCATCAGCGGCTTCTGCTGCTTGCCATCTGTTCCTGCCCAGGCAGCTACGCAGGAGCCTCCTGGCAAATGGCGGTGGCAGCGGGACCAGGCAGCCCCAGCCAGAATCTCAGAGCCCAGGCTGTCTGGAAGGGGGAGGTAGACAGGGTGGCCCCCAGGGATACCAGAGCCATGCCTGGCCTTCCAAGGAGCAGCACCAGGGGAGAACAAGATGGAAGGCAGTCAGCAGGCTAAGAGGCCCGGGCTGTGGATCTCTGGGCTAAGCAGATCACTGTAGTTGGGGAGCCTTCAGCCAAAATTCCTGAATCCCCATTAGCTACTAAAGTACTGCCAGAATACAGTGAAAAGCATGTCTGATTTGAATCAGAGAACCTGAGTTCGAATCCCAGTACCACTACTTACTATTCATTGATTCATGCAATAAAGATTTATTAAGCACCTTCTATGTGTCAGGCACGCTTATTCTCTCTGGGCTTCAGTTTGATTGTCTGTTAAATGGGGAGAGGGAGGTGTATTTTTGTTGAGTTGTTTTTCAGTTGTGTCTGACTCTTCCTGACCTCTTGGCAGAGGTACTAGAGTGGATTGCCACTTCCTTCTCTAGCTCATTTTACAGATAAGGAAACTGAGGCAAACAGGGTTAAGTGACTTGCCCAGGGTCACACAGCTAGGAAGTGTCTGATTTGTACTCATGAAGATGAGTCTTCCTGACTCCAGGCCCAGCATGCTATCCGTCATCCTATGATCATTGGACCTAAGCAGGAGACCTGAAGGCCAAGAAGGTTTAGTAAACATGACTAAGTCTCACTCTATAAAAAGCCAAATTGCAGTTAAGAACACAAAATCAAAATGAGTTCCTAGCTTGTGCTCCCCACCCACCCCTCCCCTGTGAATGGTGGTGAGGGAATGCCGAGCACACTGAGTTAGCAGGGGCAACCCTTCCCTTCAGGCTGCTCTAGTGACTGGAAGCTGGGCAGACTCAAGGAGCCAATGGGTGGGGGGTGGAGGTTCGGCGGGGTGGGGTGGTGGTGAAGTACAAGGGAGTGGTTCCTAGCTGGTGCTAAAAATAGAAAATATTAGATTTTAGAGCTGGAAGTAGACCCTCTATTCCCATCCCTTCATTTTACGGATGAGGAAACTGAGGCCCCAAGAACTGCTGTCACTTAGCCAAGGTCAGACAGCTAGTAAATAGTATCTCTGCCTGAGGTTTACTTCATGTCCAGTGCTCTTTTGACCACATCACACTATAAAAAACAGTGATATTCTCAGCGGTTAGAGCATAACTTCCAGGAGGGCAAACACCCAGTGCAGCTATATTTTTCAGGGTACACAAAGGGCAGAGCTAGAAGCAATGATGGAAGGTGCCAAGAGGCAAATCTTGGCTGGATGGAAGTACCTGATCGCCCTTGGCCTTCTTCCAACAAAGACTTGATGGTACCTTGGGTTGGAGTAGGAGGAATTCTTGTAGTTTGTCATGGATTAGACTCAATGATCCCTGAGGAGCCTTCCAACCTTTGAGTTCTAGGAGGAGGGAGGAGGGAGGGGGATGGAGGAAGGAAGAATGAAGAGGGAGGGGGAGGGAGAAGGGGGGAGAAGGAATGAGTGACAAAGGAGGAAGAGGGAAGAAAGAAGAGGGAAGAGGGAGGAGGATGGGGAGGGAGGAGGGAGGGAGGAGGAGGGAAGGAAGAGGGTAGGAGAGGGAGGAGAGGGAGGAGGAAATAGGGAGGAAGGAGGAGGAGGGAAAAGGAAAGGGGAAGGGGAGGGAGGAGGGAGAGAGGAGGAGGGAAGAGGGAGAAGAAGGGAAGAGGGAGGGGGAGGGAGGAGGGAAAAAAGAGAAGAGCTTCTTCTGGTCCTCTGAGGGTAAATGAGTGTGAATAGCTTTGGACTACAGGAACAGGTAGGAGGAAGGCTGTTGAAGAAACTGAAATTTTAGTGGTTTTTATTAGATAAAATTAGCTCAGGCAGACTTGCAGAGGAGCCTCTGATCAGATAAGTAGTCAGGGGATAAATGGATGAATAAAAAACATTTATTAATCATTTTACTTAAACTAGCCACTGTGCTATGGACTAGGGATACAGAAATATAAAGCAAGACAGTCCCTGCCTTCGATGAGCTTACGTTCTAATAGAGGAAGGCAGCCCATATAGGCAGGTGATGGCTAGAGGGGAATGTTTTGATCCAGGAAATCACAGGGATGGTGAATGGAGCCATGGGGTAATTGACCAACCCATCCTTTCCAGGAATGGCAGTGTTAGTTTGATCAGTGTTCCCAGAACTAGAGGTGGAAAGCAGAGAATTGAGAGGAGAGAGATAGAATGAAGGGGGTCTAGGAGTAGCAACATGGGTCCCAGTTGGGCTGGATATGGAGAACTCTCATTAATCTGGAGTCCCAGAGTGGGAGATGGAGCACCAGGTAAGAGGTGGGGCTGGAGGTGAGGACTGAAGAGGCACGGTATGGAATAACTGACTGGAAGCCACTTGAGTTGTTAATGCCAGAAAGAGGCAGCTGGCGGTACACTGGGTAGATCGATGAGCCTGGACCCAGGAAGACCCAAGTTCAAGTCTGACCTCAGATACTTACTAGCTATGTGACCTTGAGCCTAATTAATCTCTACTTGCCTCAGCTTTCTTATCTATAAAATGGGGATGACAATAGCCCCTACCTCCCAGGGTTATTGTGAGGATCCAATGAGATAATATTTATAAAGTGCTTGGCACATAGTGTATAAAAGCTATTACTTGTCACTCCCTGTTTCATTCTGACACAGCAGAAGAATGATCTACCAACTAGGAAGATTGGAACAGAACTAAAAGATGAGAAAGGAGATGGCAAAAGCAAAAGGCGAAATCTCCTCAATGAGTTTAAGTCAGGAGGTTGGAATGAACCGGGAGAACTGACAGATATGATTGATGAGCCCCCATCAGTGAGCTCAGAAAAAATGGTGATGAATGGAGCCTGGGGTTTTACAAGAAAGACATATTTTCCCAATTTTGAAAGAAAAAGAAAAGGGAAGAGGATAGCATTTTCCAACCATAGGCTGGTGAACTTCAATTCAAATTTAGAAACGTTATTAAAGAGATGGTTGGTGAGTATTTAGAGAGGGAAGCAGCAATCACCAAGAGCTAGGGTCACAGAATTCTATTGTTCCTTCTCTAACCTCCAACACTACTCAAGGATAAATAGGTTCCTTTTTTATTTTAGACTCCTTCCTTGTGGAGGCAGCCTGGAATGGTGAATAGGACACTGGACCTGGAGTTAGGATAACCTGGATGGGAATCATCCCTCAGATTCTTACTATTTGTGGGACTGTAGACAAGTCAAGTCACCTCTCAACCTCTATTTTCTCATCTGTAAAATGGGATAATAATAACACCTTGCTTCCAGGGTTCTTGTGAGGATCTAATGAGATAATATTTGTACACAAATCTTAAAGTGCTGGATAAATGTGAGCTGGTGTTATTACTGTGCTCATGGAAACTGGCTTTCCCTTGAAGATATTGCACCCCAGCGTCTCCCCAGTAGAATACAAGATCCTCGAAGGCAGGAATTATTTTTGTTTTTGGCTTTGCATCCCCAGTCCCCGACGCAGTGTCTGGCACAAACATAACTGGCACTTAATAAATGCTTATTAAATGGTTGGATAGATGGATGGAATGAATGGATGAAGGCACTAGGGAAACTAGAGACTGAGCCAGCTTATCCCAACTCTTTTCAGTCTAGAACACATGGAGTCATCTTCCCTAAATCCATCTACTTACTAGGAAATGGTATGGTACAGGAAAAAGAATACTGAATCTGGATCCATGCTTTTGTGATGCGGGTTCAGATCCTCCTGGCTCTGCCATTTCCTAACCATGTGACTTTTGCTAAATTACTTATCTGTAGTCTTCAAGGTTACTAATGATGAATGAATGAAAAAGCATTTATTAACCAATTATCATGTGCAAACCGCTGTGCATACAAATAGGAAAGTAATCCAGTCCCTGCTCTCCAGGGGCTCACGTTCTAATCTCCTGATTGCTCCATCCAACGGCCTTTTCTCCATCTTTCTCCTTCCTGACCTCTCTGCAGTTTTTGACCCTGTCAACTGCTCTCTCTTCCTGGATACTCACCCCTTAATCAATCAAACAGGCATTTGTTAATTGCTCACTGTGTCCCAGATACTGCCCACCTGCCAGACATCAATCACTTCCTAGGATCTTTCAATTTAGAGCCAGAAGAGATCCTTAGATCTACCCCCTCGATGACTTATCCAAGGTCACACAAGTACTTAGTAGCATAGTTGTGGCTCAGGATTGCGTGTTAGTTCTAGCTTACTCCCATCATCCCTTCTCATTCCCTTCAGGGAATGGGGGGAGGACCTTTTCAGACCCTGCACTAGGTACTCTGGTCCCTGCTGCACAAATCAAGCTAGAATGTGGAGGCCTCCTCATCTCTGGTCCAGCCCTTCCTCTCCCTCTCTGGCCTTCCCTGGTCCAGTTCCCCCTGCCCCCAGTTGCCTCTCCTTCTCTGCCCCTACACTCCTGGGTCTGCCTCGAGTCACATTCCCAGTCTCCGGCAACAGCTGGCTGAGCTTAATTAAAGCCCTGGGTGCACAGTTCCACCTGGCAAAGAATTAACAACAATTATAAAATAGCAAACATTAGAGAAGGAGGTGTGACGGTGCTAGTGTGGCCTGGCCTTTGCTATTTAGGCATTCTTCCCGTTCCACTCCATTCCTTGCACCTGGCAGGGCTTGGCAGCACCGGTCCCTGCAGTCTTCGTGCCCACACATCTGACCCCCTGGCCGTTGCCCCTGGCCTTAGACCCTGACAGTAGGGAGAACAGAGTGGTGACATGCTCCTGTTGTTATCTCCAGGGCCTGGGCGAGGGAATAAAAAAGCAGGACCCTGGCCTACCTGCTCTGGCATGACTGAGGCAGGTCCTCCAGAATGGAGACACCTTCGTTTTACAGAAGAAAAATCCCAGGTCCATGGAGGTTAAGAGACTCATATAAAGTCAGGCAGCCAGTGAGTCTCCATATTAGGGCTAGACTGGGCCCCCAGAGGAGAAGAGGAAGGATATGAAGGAGCAGCAGGCTTTTTATGCACCTCCTGGAGGACGCTACAGCCAAGGCAGACCAGATCGAGTTACAGAAGTAGAGGTCAACGAAGCCAGAAGGGATCTGGGAGAAGAGGTATTTATGAGGATAAGAAGGACCCAAGGCTAGACTGGTGAAGTTCAAGGAGAGATATGGTGAGCCAGTCAACAAACATTCATTAAGCACCTACTATGTGCCAGGCACTGTGCTAAGCACTGGGGATACAAAGAAAGGCAAAAGGCTGACCCTGCCCTCAAGGAGCTCTCACTCTAATGAGTCTGAGGCGAGAGGGAAGCAGGATACAAAGCTTTGGACTTGGAGTCAAAGACCTGCATTTGTAGGTGTGCCTTCCCCATCTATTTACTGCTAGTATCCTTTCCTTTCTCTGGACCGCATTTTCTTCCTCTACAAAATGAGGAGACTAAACTGGAAGATGGCTAAACTCCTTCCAGCTATGTCTCACAGGAGAGCGAGTTTGAAACTGGCTTCTGATACTCACCAGCTGTGTGGCCCAGGCCAAGTCACTCTCTCACCCTCAGTTTACTCACTTGTAAAATGGGGATAATAATGGCACCTGCTTTACAGGGTTGCTGCACGGCTCAAATGAGATAATATATGAAAGGTACCTGGCAGATTGTAAAGGGGGCCACATCAGTGCTAGCTTTCTGAGTTCTAGCTCTTCCTTGGAGTCTTCCTTCCAGTGTGTGGCAGAGCTGGGAAGGCACCTCGGGAAGATGGCGGATGCGGTTCGGGATGACGTTGGAGGATACGGTTGGGCTAAATTAGCAGAGCTGAGATGAGGGGAGCAAGTCGCAGAAGAGATTACCTGACCCGGAATGGTCCAGACCAAAGCTGCTAAGTACTCAGGCTCTTACACAGCTAAGTGGTGTTTGTAATTACAGATACATGTGTAATGACAGTTCTCTTTTGGTCTATCTCCTGGAAGACTATTTGGGGCTGGTGTCAGGTCCCCTCCCTGGTGGCTTTTCTAGATACAGCAGGAATCATGGACCTTAATCCCTTCTTTTGACAGAAGAGAAAAATGAGGCCCTGAAAGGTGAAGAGATTTGTCCCAAATCACAGGAGGACAAGCCAACAACCAGTCGTGTTCATCTGGGCCTCAGACTAAGGTTGTGGGTCAGTGAGCCTTCTTGGAGGAAGGGCGGTCACAGAATCTCAGAAGCTCAGAGTTGGATGGTGCTTTAGCCAGCTCTCAGAGAGTCTAACACAGGTGTTCTCAATGTGTGTTCTAGGGACCCTGGGGATCCCCAAGACCCTTCAGGAGGTCCAGGAAGCCAATGCTATTTTTATAATTTATATATATTTATTATTCATATTTTATTTATATATAAATATATTTAAGTTTATTTATACATAATGTATATTATGTTATAATTTATATATTTATTTATATTTTGTATTTATAGATAATATAATTTATGTATTATTTTTATAATAATACTAAGATGCTTTTATTTCAAATATAATAAATATCAATCAATATAACCCACCTAAACAAAAGCCCCTTTTTAGGAGAGGTCCTCAATAATTTTAAGAGTTTTCTGAGACCATGACATTTGAGAACCGCTGTTCTAATCCAGCCTTGAAGAGAAATTCCTTCTACAACATCCCTGACAAAATGTCGTCTCTCCTCTGCCTGATGAGCTCCAGCGATGGGAAAGCCACTCCCTCCCGAGGTGCCCATTCCATATTTTTCTTGCTCTCATTGTGAGGGAGTTTGTCTTTATATTGAGCTGAAATCTGCCACTTTGGAATTACACCCATTACTCTTAGTTCAAACCCCCCTCCCCTCGGGGCCAACCAGCCCAAGATTCATTCTTCTTCTGCAAGACAGCCAGCCCTTCAAGTATTTGAAGACAGGAATGGTGGATCTCCTAAAGATTTCCTCTAGGCCAAATAAACAGCCTCAGTTCTTTCAAGCAATCTTCAAATGGCATTGAATGTAGGACATTGGTAATGGTGGTAATCAGAGAGCTAGAAAAGGTTTTAAAGAGCCCTCTGCTCTACTACCCTCTGCCCCCACCCCATTTTATAGAGAAAGAACTTGACCCAGAGAAGAGAAAGAACTGTGGTGTCTGTGACAGAATTCTGCTTGGAACACAGGTTTCTAGGATCTCTACCCAGAGCTCTTGGACTCACTCAGGACCCGGGTTCAACCCCACTTTTACACTTCTCTGTGACAGACCCTTGACTGAATTTGTTTCCTTGTCTATGTAATTGGAGAGAATAACACCTGTAAGCCCCTGCCTTATAGGATCATCTAATGGCTACAAAATGCTTTGCAAGCTCTTACGGTGTTGTCTAAATGTCATTTTTTATTATTATCACTAGCTCTGTGCCAAATCCCTTTCCTTTCAAATGACTTCTTCACATGTTTGTGACCCTTTATGGTTTATAAGGCTTCAATTTCCTCTTAACAACTATGTGAGGTACCTAATGCAAGTATTACTCTCATTTTACAAATGGAGACTCTGAGAGAGCAGAAGAGACTTGTAGCAAGGTACCTCAATGAATTAGTGGCAAAGCCACAACTTAAAATCAGGTCTTGTGGTTCAAAATCCAGTGTTCTTTCTGATACACAGCATTCTTCCACTGGGCTCTCACATTGGAATAAGAATCAATCCATCAACCAACAAATATCTCAAGGCTGTGAAAGATAAAGAAAAGTAAAAGATATAATCCCTGCCTTCAAGGAGCTTACAGTCTAATTGGGTACTCAAGAAATACAACAAACAATTAGAAAGCAAATCAGTGCCACCCAGAGAATCCCTGACTACAAAGACAATTGGAACTCGGAGGAAGGAGAGACCAAAGCACATTTCCTAGAAGAGGGGGCTCTGGAGCTGGGACTTGAGAAATGAGAATCAATATAGAGTCATCACAGAGGAGACATGAGGACTTGGAAGGGAAAAGTTGTTCAGTGAACCTGTTCCCAAGAACTCTAGGAATAACTTAAAGCTGGTGGTCCTGCCTCTTAAATCTCATGAAAAGTCTGAACATGGTACTTGTCCCCAGGAATAACCAACATCTTCCTAGCTCTATAAAATAACTTTTGGTAGTTTGGTATGGCACTGAATAAATAAATTAACTTAGGTAGAATTGTCTTTTTATTATATTGGCTCGACCTATTCATGAGCAATTAATATTTTTCCCAGTTGTTTAGATCTGACTTTATTTGTGCAAAAAGTGCTTTGTAATTGTGTTCATATAGTTCCTGGGTTTGTATTGGCAGGTAGACACCCAAGTATTTTATGTCATCTACAGTTATTTCAAATGAAATTTCTCTTTCTATCTCTTGCTTCTGGACTTTGTAATATGTAGAAATGCTGATGATGTATGTGCATTTATTTTATATTCTGCAACTATTTTATATCCTGCCTACTCATTTGGTGAGTAGGCAAGCTTTCAGCAGGAGAAGGGTGCCAAGAAAATGGGTCTAAATTAGGAGTCAAGCATATAAGTCAAAAGCCCAGGCCAGTCCATATCAAGATTTCTTGGGAACTCTAAAATCTGAAGATTGAAACACATGGTGCTTTAGACTAGGAACTCAATACTGAATCAGAAAGCATGACACAGGAAAGAGTGCAAGGTATTTGACTCTTTGGCTAACTCAACCTGTTCTCAACCTGTTGTTTTGGACTTTGATGAATACTGTAGTATTGTTGAATTGAATTTGGAATTTGAGGACCTAGGTTCTCATTTTGGCTCAAAGCCTAATGATCTGTGTGACTTTGGACAAATCACTTCCCCTATATGGGCACAGAGGGCAGAGTGAGCAAGGTTTGTGGCTTGGGTGGCTTTGCTGATGGAAGCCTAGATGACCCATCTGGGTTGAATGGGACATGTTCAGATCCCACTTGAAGGATTATGGAATTCAGCATTGAAAGCAATCTTAGATATTGCCTAATCCAGCCCCCTAATTTTACCAATGGGGAAACTGAAATCCAGAGAAGGAGAGTGACTTGCCCAAAGCCATACAGATGGTATATACAATATAGAGGGTCTTAGTACAGTTTTAATAGCCTTAAAATAGTTTAAATAATAGCTTTAATAATTTATTATGCACAATAACTTACTATTAAGTTACTTTTACTTCAATAATAATATAAACAATAGCTTTTAAAGCTATTAAAACCTTTTAAAACGCACTGAGAATTTGGTGACACCTTGTACAGATAGTAGAAGGACAGGGATCTTAACCCAGGGCCTCTGATTCCAAATACAGCATCTTGGCTGACCTTGCATTTCTGAGGGCACCCAAAAAATAGAAACAAGATTATTTGTACAATATTTAGTGCTTCTTAGAAATAAGGGTGGACCCACCAGGAAGACTTCTTTCTGGATCTGTGGTAGACAAGAAGAAGAAAGGGGGGCATGAGGGTTAGAGGGAAGATCAGGATCTGAGAATAGGACCAAATCAGAGAAGAGAACTCAGAAAGAATTGAGTGTAGGTATTTGGGTGTAGTGTTGTTTTTTTTTTTGTTGTTGTTGTTGTTGTTTCTTAAATATTTTCTTTTTCCCAATTACACGTAAAAATAATTTTTAACATTTTTTAGAGTTCTAAAGTCTTTCTCCTTCTTTCCTCTCCCTCCTCATTGAGAAGGCAAGCAATTTGATAAAGTGTATACGTATGCAGTCATGAAAAGCATCTCTCCATATCAGTCATGTTACGAAAGAAAACAGACAAAAAAAACCAAAACAAGAAAAATGAAGAAAGTGTTTTTTTAAAGTATGCTTAAATCTGCAATCAGACTCCACCAGTTCTTTCTCTGGAGGTAGATAGCATTTTTTAAAATCAGAAGTACTTTGGAATTTTCTTGGATCATTGTATTGCTTAAGATAACGAAATCATTCAGAGGTGATCATCGTACGTTTAGTGTTTTCTTGGTTCTGCTCACTTCATTTTGCATCAGTTCATGCAAGCCTTCCCAGGTTTTTTTTAAATATCCTACTCATTATTTCTTATAGCACAATAGTATTCCATCATAGTCATATACCACAACTTATTCAACCATTCCCCAATTGATGGACATGCTTTCAGTTTGCCGTTCTTTGCCACCACAAAAAGAGCTGCTGTAAATATTTTTGATCACATAGGTCCTTTTCCTTTTTTATAAATCTCTATGGGATGCAGACTTGATAGTGATATTGCCAGGTCAGAGAATATGCAGTTTCATAGTCCTCTGAGCATAGTTCCAAATTGTTCTCCAGAATGGTTAGATCAATTCACAACTCCACCAAGTGTACATTAGTGTCACAATTTACCCACATCCCCTCCAACATTTGTCATTTCTCTTTTCTGTCAAATTAGCTAGTCTGGTAGGTGTGAGATGGCACTTTTTTATTTCTCTAATCAATAGTGGTTTAGAGCATTTTTATATGACTATAGAGAGCTTTGATTTCTTTGCCTGAAAACTGCCTTTTTACATCCTTTGACCATTTATCAATTGGGGAATGACTAATATTCTTATAAATTTGACTCTATTCTCCCTAACTAAGAAATGAGGCTTTCATCAGAGAAAGTTGCTGTAAAATTTTCCCCAGTTTTCTGCTTTCTTTCTAATCTTGGTTTCATTGATTTTGTTTGTGCCAAATCTTTTTAATTGAATTGCATCAAAATTATCCATTTTACATCCCATAGTGGTCTCTATCTCTTGTTTGGTCATAAATTCTTTCCTTATCCATAAATCTGACAGGTAAACTATTCCATGTTCCCCTAATTTGTTTATGGTATCACCCTTTAAGTCTAAATTATGTACCATTTTGACCTTATCTTGATATATGACATGAAATGTTGGCATAGACCTAGTTTCTGCCAAACTGCTTTCTAGTTTTGCCCACAGTTTTCATCAAATAATAAGTTCTTGTCACCAAATCTTGAATCTTTGGGATTATCAAATACTAGGTTACTATGGTCATTTACTGTGTACTGTGTACCTAATCTATTCCACTAATCCACCACTCTATTTCTTAGCTAGTACCAGATTTTTTTATGATTTGAGATCTGGTACTGCTAGGTCACCTTCCTTCACATTTTTTAAATTGATTCCCTTGATATTCTTGACCTTTTGTTCTTCCAGATGAATTTCGTTATCTTTTTCTAGCTCTATAAAATAATCTGGTAGTTTGATTGGTATGGCACTGAATAAGTAAATTAGGTAGAATTGTCTTTTTATTCTATTGGCTCAACCTATTCATAAACGATTAATATTTTTTTCCAATTGTTTAGATCTGACTTTGCATGAAAAGTGTTTTGTAATTGTGTTCCTATAGTTCCTGAGTTTGTATTGGCAAGTAGACACCAAAGTATTTTATATTGTCTACAGTTATTTCAAATGAAATTTCTCTTTCTATCTCTTGCTGCTGGACTTTGTTGGTAATATGTAGACATGCTGGTAATTTATGTGCATTTATTTTATATCCTGCAACTTTGCTAAAGTTGTTCATTATTTCAAGCAGTTCTTTTAGTTGATTCTCTAGGATTCTCCAAGTATACCATCGTCTCATCTGCAAAGAGCAATAGCTTTGTTTCCTCATGGCTTATTCTAGTTCTTTCAATTTCTTTTTCTTCTCTTGTTGCTCTAGCTAGCATTTCTAGCACAGTATTGAATAGTAGTGGAGAATATATTCCACCACCACCACCCCTGTGGAACTAAAGTGTTTATTTAGTATTTTATTTTCCCCCAACTTGACTAGAGCACAGTGGGAAGCCAACATAGGCACGTCTATCTCCATCCAATTCCCACTCTATCTTCTCCTTCCCATGGTCCAGGGAAGACATGATGGCTTCATCTGAAGGCAGAGAGACTATCCAATGGGAGGCAGGATAGTGTCCTAGATAGAACACTGAAGATGTTTAGCCTGGAGAAGAGAAAACTTAAGAGGAACATCATGTGCTGTCTTCAAGTAATTGACGGGCTGTTACAGTAAAATCACAGAATGTGAAAGTTAGTTGGGCCCTCAGTGGCCATCTAATACAACCTATACACATGATAATGTACCTGACAAGTGGTTCTCCACTTCACACTCCAGTGTGAAGACCTCCAAGGAGGAGGAACCCACCCCGCCTCCAGGCAGCCCATTCCATTAGAGGACAGCTTTAATTGTCGGGAAGTTTTGTTTTTTCTTTCTTCTTGACTGTCTAATATAAATCCTCTTCTTTTCTACCCTTTGCTTCTGGTTTGTCCTCTGGGGCTAGACAGAACACGTGTGATCCTTTTGCATGTGTAAATCCTAAGACTTAAATATAGCTATCATGTCTTCAAATACTTGAAAACAGCTATTATGTCAACAAACATTTATTAAATACCTACTACATGTCAGACACTGAGTCAATCCCTGGGAATATAAATAGAAACAGGAAGTCCCTGCCCTCAGGAAGCTTATATTCTAGTGAGGCAAGGCAACACATAAGGGAAGCAGAAAAGGGGAAAGTGGAGAAGGAAGAAGGGGGCATGGCAGAGAAAATTGAGAGTCAGGAGTGGAGCCTGAGGATCAATGAAGATATGGCTGGCCTGAGTGCTTTCTTTAAAATGGAAATTCTGTCAGGAACCAGCCAATCAGAGGAAAAGACCTCAGGGTGGAGGATACTTCTAAGGTGAGACAGGGATGGAGCGAAACTCCAGGGAGAGAAGGTTTCTGGGGTGTGGTGGTTGTTGTTTGTCCTTTATTTTTTGAAGACAAACACAGGGTGATGTCTTGACTTGTGTGCGAGTTGGATTTAAGGGAGGCAGAGCCATGCAGTCAGCAGCCTCACTCTCTCTTCCGGAGTCAAAAAAGTCCAGTGACAAGACAAAAGTCAGGATGACTGGCAATGGCCCAGGAAGCACTGGATGATAGAATGCAGCGGACGATCTTGGCCTCTTCAATGCCTGACCAAGCTCTAAGTGCCTGCTTCAGTCACCTTCATGGCTACTGCAACAAATTGTTCTCATCTACCCATTCCCCTTGGGGGTGGGAGGGATGTCTTCACATGCTTGGAGTAAACAACCCCCAGCTCACTGACAGGTCTGTGACCTATCAGCTTGGTTTAGCCCAACTGCCAAGATGGTTTACTTGGGTGTGGCTGCTGTGCATGCTACAGTTTTTTGGAGCCACAGGTGAGAGTTGGGTGGCTCAGCAAACCCTCACACCAGAGGTGCTAGTCCTCCTGAACACCCCATACACCCTTGTGGCATGGTAGAGAAAGTCTAGAGAATCAGGGATGGAGTCTGTATGAGAATGTCCTCTCCTCCTCTCCAGGCCAAACATGTCCAGTTCCTTCAATGGATCCTCACATGGCATGGACATAACCATCCTCACTAGCCTCCACTGGAACCTCTCCAGATTATCAATGCTTCTCCAACTGTGGTGCCCAGAAGTGAACACGATATTCAGATGAGGTCTGATGAGGGCAGAAAACATTCAAGCCATTTTCTCCCTATTACTAGAAGCTCTTCATCCAAGATACCATCAGCTTTTTGGGCTGACACAGCATGTTGTTGACTCATGTTAAGCTTGCAGACCACTAGAAATGCCAGCTCTTTTTCAGATAAACTACTATCATATTATGCTTGTGAAATTCATTTTTTCAATCCAAGTGTATGACTTTAGGTTTATCTCTACTGAATTTTACCTTAATCCAATGTGCTAACTGGTCAAGATCTTTTTGCATCCTCATTACCATCCAGTGTATTAGTTCTCAATAAACACTAAGTGCCTACTATATGCCAGGCATTGTGCAAAACACAATGAGCAAATGCTCTCTGCCAAATTCTAAATAGCCCAGGGCCAAGCATAGATCCATGGGTGCTACTCCACTGGAGACTTTCTGCCATGTTGACATTGAAATTTATTCTCAATAATAAATTAGCGGCTTAATCTTTTTAGTCTGGCCTTATAATGAATTCAGAATCCATCGAATTGTATTAATATAAAATATACATCTTTTAAATTCTCCCATAAGAATAGTATAATATTTTTTTTTATCAAAATCTTTGCTAAAACCTAGGTCAACTATACCCAAAGCATTCCCTTCATCTAATAGTTCAGCAATCCTATCCAAAAAAGGAAATAAGGCTAGTATGGTCCTATCTGTTCTTGATAAAGTGAGGCTGGCTGGCTCTTGGTAATCCCTGCTTTCCTTTCTAGATGTTCACTGACCATCCCTTTAATGATCCAATCTGGGATTTTCCCAGGAATTGAAGCCAAGTTCACTGGAAAAAGGATTTAAATTCTGCTTGGCTCCAGAGGACAGAACTCAGAACAATGGGTAGGAGGTTTAAAGAAGATTTTGGCTCAATATCAGGAAGAATTTCTTGCCAGTGAAAGGTATCCAGAGATGAAATGGGCATCCTCAGGAAGGAAGTAGGGAGGGAGGTCCCCTCAGTGGAGGTCTTCAAGTAGAGGCTGGATGACCACCCGTTCAGAAGGCCTTGAGGGAATTCCTGCTTGGACACAGCTTTGCCTACAGAATCTCTGAGGTAATTTCCAGCCTTAAGGTTCTTTGGGTTTGGGTCTCAGCTCTGATGCTTACTAACTACCATCAGGCAAGTCACTCTCTGAGCCTCAGTTCTTGGAACTTAAGAATGAATAATAATAATAGCTAACATTTATATGATATGTTAAGGTTTGCAAAGCACTTTCCGGATACTCTCTCATTTTAGCCTCACAACTAACCTGGGAGGAAGGTGCTGTTCTTATCCCCATTTCACAGATGAGGAAACTGAGGCAAACAGAGGTTAAGTGACTTTTCCAGGACACACAGTAAGTGACATTGACATTTAATTTATTTGTGCATCTTTGCTCTCTTTCCTTAGAAGGAAAAGCAATGTATTGCTTATTGCCAGGTTTTTTTGTTTACTTTTCAGATTTGTGCTGCAAGGTTTAATAATAAAAACAGAGGTTGGGGGTGGGGCGGCAGGGGAAAGAACTGCTTTCTGTCTCTTAACAAGTTGTATGATTTCAAGGGGGGACTCAGTAAAATGAAGGAGCTGGATTCAATGTTCTCTAAGGTCCCTTCCAGCTCTCTGGTTATTTCTACCTTTGGGTAAAGTCCCTGAAGCTGAATAGTGGCCAGTAAGCAGGTCAGGAGGCTTGGCTCAGCTCAGAGCTCCAGCTTCTTGGAGACTTGTTCCTGGCATCAGGGTTGGGTGAATTCTGTTGGGTGGTGCTTAGTGCTTCTTCCATCTGTCTGCCTGTCTGTCTCTCCCTCTTCGGTGCCCTCCCTTCTTCCTTCTTTCTAACATTATTTTTCCCTCTTCTTCTTTCTCTCTTTCTTCCCTCTCTGCAACAACAAAGCAAACAATGAGTGTCAGTCACCTCTTCTCCCCCCATCCCCAGGCTCTCTCTCTGAGACACTGACACCAAGAACTGTTTATTAATTTACCTCTCTCCATCTCTTTTTCTGTCTTTGCCTCTTATCTCTATTTCTATCTCTCTGTTCTCCCTCTCTTTCCCCTCCTTTTTCCTCTCTCTCTCTCTCTCTCTCTCTCTCTCTCTCTTTCCCTTTTCCCTCTCCTCTCCCTCTCCCTGCCCATCTTTCTCTCTATGTCTCTCTCCCCCTCCCTCTCTCTTTTCCTCCTCTCTTTTTCTCCCTTTCCACCCCCACCCACTCCCACCCTCCCTCTCTCCCACCCACCCGTCTTTCTCTTTTGAAAGGCAGGAGAAATGGAAGTCAAGATCTTCTCTTGACGATAATTATTGAAAAGTTCAGTGCAGAGACAGGCAGTGATACTGCAAGGAAGAACGAAGGGGGAGAGAATATTAAAATGCATGTGCACAGCTTGGCTTTGCAGCAGATGTTGGCATAATTAGAGAGGAAAAAATTATGAAATTAATTTGTGGTTCAATGTAAATTTCAGCAATGGGGGGAAACTCGGCTCCAATCACCTCATGTGCACAGATAGGCAGGCCCACGCGCGCGCACACACGCACAAGCACACACCAGCTGCCAGAGAAGTGGTAATTGTCAGAAAGTATCCAGGGGGAGAGAGACTAGCATGAAAAAGAGGGAAGGAAAGGGAAGGGATGCAGAATCCCCCTTCTTAAAGATACAGGTGCTCAGACGAGCTGCAAGGAGACCAATGACCCATTGCCAGAGGTGCAAGGCTTGGGGCTTCTGAGCGGGCTGGGAGGGTAGGTGGGGAAGGAACTTCGGACAGCTCCCTCAAAGACAGTGGGAAATACCCAAGGTTCTGCAACGTGGCCCCTAAGAATTCCTAAGGCCCACCTGAGGCGGCAGGTACTTGGATCTTAGGATTCAGAACGGGAAGTCCTTAGAGACTATATGGTCCATGTCTTCTTAACCCTTTCTGTGACATGGACCCTTTGGTGAAACCTACGGACGCCTGCTCAGAATCATATTTTTAAATAATTGAAGCAAATGCTAAATTTCAGTTAGAGGTACTGAAATGTAAAGGCATAGTTTTTTCCCCATCCATGTTCATAGCCCCCACTGAAATCTGTCCATGGATCCCAAGATCTCTGATCTAGTCCAACCTTTCATTTTACAGAGGAAGAAAATGCCCACCCAAAGACAGCTGGGTAGTGAGCAGCCAAATTAAGATTCCAACCTAGGCTTTCTCACTCCAAATTCTATGCTCTTCCTGCTACCCTACCCTGGTTTAGCCACCTTCTCTCTGTTCTTCCCTACCATAGACATGAACTTTTTCTCTTTTCTTTTCTCTTATTCTCTACTCCCTTCTTTTTCCTTTCCTTTCCTTCTGTCTTTTCAGCCTGTGCTGTTTGTTCCCCTCCCTCCCTCCATGATGTCCCAGGGGTTAAAGAGATTGCTGAGGTCCATCAGTCAATCAATTGACAAGTATTTCCTGAGCATCTGCTGTGTGCCCAGTCCTGAGCTAGGCCCTGTGAGGGATAGAGATGGCCTGCCACCAGGGAGCTTACAATCTCATCATGAGAAAGACAAGGTTTATGAATCTGTGATTTCATGGATTAGGGAATTCCTGCCCATGACACTGATTTTGATTCATCCATGCCTGCCCACACTGACTTCCCATAAATGTGACCCATGGAGTCCTCCAAGGTGCTGGAGGCTTTCCTCATCTTCTCCTGACATCACTAGCATACCAGTAAACCACTCTGGCAATCCATCTGTCATCTCTCACTCTCACCACATGACCAAGTCAAGTCAACAAACATTCACTAAGCATCTACTAGGTGCCAGGCACTGTACTTAGTGTTGTAAATACAAAGAAAAAAGAAAAAACCTAGTCCCTGTTCTCAAGAAGTTCAGTCTACTGTTGGAGATAACATGCAAGCAACTATGTATAGACAAGAAATGTACAGGATAAATTGAAAATAATCAATAGAGGAAACACTGTCATTAAGGGAGATGGAGAAAGTCTTCTTGGAGGAGGTGGGATTTTAGCTGGCTTTGAAGGAGGCTAGGGAAGCCAGGAGGTAGGGATGAAGAGGGAGAGAATTCTAGACATGGAAGAGACCCAATTAAAATGCCCAGAAGTGGAACATCATGTACAAGGAGGAACAAGGATTCAATGCCATTGGATCACAGAGTACATGGAGGGGATTATAAGCAGCCTGGAAAGAGAGGAGAGAAACAGATTGCAAAGCACTTTGAAAGCCAAACAGAGGTTTTCCTATTGGATCCTAGAAGTAATTGGGAGCCACTAGAGTATATCAGATAAGGGTGTGACATAGTCAGATCTGCACTTTAGGAAGATGACTTTGACAGCTGGGTAGAGAATGGACTAAGGTAGGAAGAGACTTGAGACGGGGAGACTAACCAGTAGGCTATTACAATAGTTCAAACATACTCTGTACCAGGAATCTGGAGGGTAGTGGCAATGTCAGAGGAAAGAAGGGGCCAGATAAAGAGTTGTAACAAAGGTAGAAACAATGGGACTTGGTAACAGATTGGATATGGTGGGATGAGAATGAGAAGCCAAGGGCAACACCTGAGTTGTGATCCTGGGTGAATGGAGACTGTTGGTGACCTCAACAATAATAGATAAGTTGGAGTTTGGAGGAGAAAGATAATGAGTTCAAATCTGGACAGAGTGCGTTTAAGATGCCTGTAAGATATCTAGTTCAATGTACAATAGGCAATTGGAGATGCAAGACTGGCAATCAGGAGAGAGGTTAGGGCTGGACAAGTAGAGCTGAGAAACATAGAGCACAGAGCCAATGAATCACCAAACAAAATGGTAAAGAGAGAAAGAGACGAGAGTCTAGGTCAGTCCTGGGGGACACCCATGGTTAGCAGGCATAACCTGGATGAAGGTCCAACTTTGTGTCATCTGGAAGTTTGATATGAATGCCATCTATGCCCTTAACTAAAGGCATCAACAGAAAACAAAATAAAACAAAAAAGCATTAAGCACCAGAGTGCCAAAGCCAGAACCCGGGAATACTCCACTGGAGACCTATTGTCATAATGATGTTCGTCATTAGTGACTTCACTTCAAGGGAAGTCATGAAACCAGTTGCAAACCCATCTACTTATGTGATTATCTAGTTCACCTCTTCCACAAGAATAATATGAAAGACTTTATCAATTACTTTCTTAAAATTGAGGTCAATTGTGTCTACAGCATGCCGCTCATATACTTGGTCAGTAACTCTATCAAAAAAGAGATATAGTGACTCTGGCATGACTTGTGGAGGCCATGCTTGCTCTTGGGAAAGACTGCTTCCTTTTCCTAGCATTTCTTCCATGATCACTTCTAGGATTTTCTTAAGTCAAGCTCAATGGCCTATAATGTACAAATCCTGTTCTTTTCCATTCTTTGAAATTTGGGATGTGTGCCCTTCCCCAGTTTTGTAGTACTGAAGCTTTTCTCCACAATCTTTTAGATACCACTCATATCAGCCAGTTCTTTCAGGATATAAAGATGTAGTTTATCTGGACCAGATGACTTCAATTGTCAAGGATAGTTGAGTGTTCTCTTAGTATCCCCTTTGTTAGCTTGGCTTGCTGTTGTGGTTGAATTGTTTCAGTCATGTCTGACTCTCTGTGACTCTATTTAGGGTTGTCTTGGCAGAGATACTGGAACGGTTTGCCATTTCCTTCTCCAGCTCATTTTATAGATGAGGAAACTGAGGCAAACAGGGTTAAGTGACTTGCTAAGGGTCACACTGCTAGTAAGTGTCTGAAGCTGGATTTGAACTCAGATCCTCCTGACTCCAGGGACCAGCACTCTATCCACCGTGCCACCTAGCTGCCCACACTTATCTTAGCTATATTCTCCCTCTTAGCCATTTCTATGCTATCCTTTCCAGTGCATATCACCCCAAGCATCGATCTCATCCCTTCTTTGAACCTTCTCTTTCTCCTAAAATGGTTTCAAATCCCCTTTTTTGTTATTCTTAGCCTTCCTTACCACCTTCAGCTCATCCACAGCTTTCACATTCTTGACTCTATTTGTGTAGGATTGTGGTACACTCATATTTACCTTCTTATTTGCCCTTGCTTTTATTTCAGCATATCTTTTAATAATCTGTTTGGTGATTTTCCTGAGCATCCACCCACACTGGGTTCTTCAGACAACTTCCATATTTCTTCCTCATTGGAAATATTTCCATTGGTGCTTTCAGAATGTCATTCTTGAGTGTTTTCTGCCCCCTCAAGGCATGACTTCCCTGGGTGAATTTTAGTCCAGAGGTTGCAAAGTATCCTTTCCTTGAATCTTCTGAGACCAGATCTCCCAAAATTTAGAGTGTATGTCAGATTAGGCTTAGAATTTCTGTCCTTTATCTTAAACTCTAGCAATCACTTCCCTTCCAGGTTCCTCTCAGTTCCATCCCAGCAATCAATTCTTCTTTATTAGGGAGAATCAGATCTAGAACAGAATTTCCTTTGGTTGGTTCTTCCACATTTTGAAGGAGGAAATTAAATAAAGTCAAGTCAAGGAGTTATTCGCCCTTGTGCTTTTGGCAGAGAGAGAGCTCTAGCAGATATCTGGATAGCTGAAATCTCCAGCAGATATTTGGATGACTGAGGTCTCCGTCACAACTGTATCATGACTCTCTGCCAGGTTCATGACCTGTTTCCCAAACTATTCCCTAATGCAGCCCCTCTTTTGTCCAGGTGGTCTGTAGTTTACTCTGATGACATCTGTCACCATTGATCTGCAATCAAATGCTCTCCATTATGTTTCCCCTGTCTGGTCCTGGATTTTGTCAAATATGCCTTTGTAATATACAGTGCTACCCTACCCACCCCTCTTTTTTCATCCTGTTTTCTTTAATAGAGTATAGCCTTCAGAGCTATATTCTAGTTGTAGATTTGATCCCATCAAGTTTCAGTAATTCCAAAGCAGTGAAATTTGCATATATAATAATAATAATAGCTAATATTTATATAGTGCTATAAGGATTGCAAAGTGCTTTACCTATATTATCTCATTTGTCCCTCACAGGAACCCTGAGGAGCAAGTGCTATTATTACCCCCATTTAATGGATGAGAAAACTGAGGTTGAGAAATATTAAGTAACTTGCCCAGGGTCACACAAGCTAGTAACTTCTTCTAAGGCAGGATTTAAATTCAGATCTTCTTGACTCCAAGTCCAACCATCGTGCCGATGACCTGCTTTTCATCCTTGAGTTAGAAATTTAAGACAAATCAGGCTAGTCCTACTTTGTACAGTGGGGAGTTAACTTGGTAAATGTATGTCCCACCCCTATCACCCAAGAAATGGTCAGAATAAAAATCTAAAACAGATTTAAAGAAGATTTAGATCATGTCATCAATTGACAGGCCATAGAACCATGATACTTAGAACTAGAGCTTGGAGATTCTCTTGTTCAAACACCTTATTTTATAGAGAAGGGAAGTAAAGACCAGAGATATGAAGTAACTCATCCAAGATCACACAGGCAGTAAGAAGCAGGGTCAGAATTCGAAACCAGGTCCTTCAACTCCAAATCCACTACTGCGCAGTGGATCCTTAAGGAAAGCTGGTGGTTTAGGAGGGGAATATCCCTAACTTCTGATTATTCCAGAAGCTGCCCTTTCTACCTTTCCTCAAACTCTCCATCAGAGCAGGGATCCTGAGCTGGACAAACTATGGACTGGACCCCTGAAGTACAATTCTTCTATTTCAGTGACAGTATTTGTTTCTCATCTGTCAAATGGGGATGATATCATCTGAATGGAGATGGCACCAGGGTGGCACACTAGATAGGCTGGAAGTCAGGAAGACTTGAGTTCAAATCTTGCCTCAGAGATGTACTAGTTGCATGACCCTGGGCAACCTCTATGTGCCTCAGTTTCTCTATCTGCAAGATGAGGTTAATAATAGTGCCCACCTTAAGGGGCTGCTGTGAGGATTGAATGAGGTGATGAATGCAAAGTGCTTTGGAAATCTTAAAACAAGTCCCATATAAATATTAGCTATTATTTATTTGTTATTGCTATTCCAACACAGAGGTATTAGGATACTTCTGTGAGATAGTATTTTATGTGTGGCTATAGGGTGATAAAACTGTGATTGCCTAAATGAGCAGACAGGCCAGAATTTAGAGATGCCTTTCAGAGACCATGCAGGTGTTCTGACACTCTTCCTTTAATGATGCTCAGAACATCTTGGACGCAAAAACAGTTGACCAGTTGGACAGGATAATTCATATCAATTCTTTCCCCCAGATAGATAGCCAATATGAACCAGGGAAAGTTACAACAGACTGTCCCTAGGGGCTGAGGGCTAGAAGGCAGATTTGGGCCACCCCATTGGTTTCTAGACCTCATTGTGAAGAAACAATCTTAGCCCCTTGGAGCTATGGCATGGTCCTTCACTATCCTGATTGACCTGCTTCGGGCCTGCTTTAATGGATCAAGGGCCTTCTTAAATTATGGGTCCCAAGGACTGAGCACAATACACCGGATGTGATATGGTCAGGGTAAAGGACAGACAGCAGGATTATACCCTTCTGAATACTATGCCTCTCAATGCAGTCTATGATTACATTTATCTCATTTGTTTTTTGACTGCCATGTTACACTATTGACTCATATTGAAACTGAAGTCCACTACAAACTTCAGACCTTCTTCAAACAACAGTTGTTTAATCATAGCTTCAGTATTTTTTCCTCATAAAGTTGATTATTTGGACCCATTTGTAGGATTTTACATTTATCTCTATTAAATTTCAGTTTGTTAGCTGGAGTCGTTGTTCTAGCCTGTCAAGATGTCTTTGTATCTTGATTCCACCCTCACACCCTGGCTCTAAATGGATGATCCTATCAATCAATTAATATTTATTAAGTACCTATGATGTTCCTAGGGCTGCTACGCATCTAAGTAGACAGAGTGCCAGGCTTGGAGTCAGAAAGACTCATCTTCCTGAGTTCAAATCTGGCCTCAAACACTTAACTAGCTGTGTGACCCTGGACAAGTCTTTTGACCCTGTTTGCCTCCGTTTCCTCATCTGTAAAATGATCTGAAGAAAGAAATGACAAACCACTCCAATATCCTTACCAAGAAAACCCCAAATCAGGTCATGAAGAGTTGGGCATGACTGAGACCACTGAACAGCAACAACGTTCTAGGTTTTGTGCCAAGCACTGGGGATACAAAAGGAAGCAAAAGACAGACCCTGCTGTCAAGGAACTCCCAATCCAATGAAGTGTTTTGCTAGCTACACTCTCCTAGTTTTGCCATAAGCAAACTTGAAAGCATCCTATCTCTGGTTTTATCCAAAACATCGATGGAGACATTTAAGATGGAGACCTCATATCTAGCAAATGGAGGTCAAGGGCCCAATACAATCCATTTAAACCTCCATACAAAAGACTGGAAATTCATGACACAAGAGAAGGGGATATGAATTTATATTGTACCTACTTTGTGCCCGGAACTGTGTTGTGTTTTTGTTTTTTTTTTTTTTACAAATTTTAGTTTCATTTGATCCTCACAACAACCCTGTGAGGTAGAGGTTTATCATTCCCATTTTACAGTTGAGGAAACTGAGGCAAACAGAGGTCAAGTGACTTGCCCAGGGTCACACAGCTAGTGTGTGAGAATGGATTTGAACTCAGATGTTCCTGATTCCAGGCCCAGAGCTGTATCCACTGCATTAACTGACTCATTATGTATACAAAGCACATACACAACAATCTGACAATTGTTTGGTCTACACCATCCAATAATCAATGTATGAACTGCTAAGTTTTCTCAGGGCCCAGGCTTCTTTAACCTCATCCTTCCTCCAAATGCTGGGATCTTCGTGTTTTGGTACCCTCATCAAAGAGAAGAGGGATGGGTAGAGCTGTCAGTGGACATAGAATTGGGAACCAGAAGACTTGGGTTTGAATCCTGGCCCTGCCCAACCACCTGTGTGACCATGGGCTACTTGCTACCTATGAGATCTTGGGCAAGGCACCTAGTCTGTCCAGTCCTCAGTTTCTTCATCTGTAAAATGGGGAGGTTGGAGTAGATGGACTCTAAGGATTCTTTCCAATTCTGAATCTAAGTCACTTTATCTCTAGGGGCTTCAGTGTCTATTGCCACACTGTTAATGGGAGTCAGAATAGAGACTCAAATCCCCAGTGCTCTTTCCAGTAAACCAGTATGCCTCTACTCTCTTCCTCCAGATGATCCAAATCTCATCAGGACCATGAGCTGAACTTACTGGGGTTAGTGGAAAGAAGACAATAGGGCTTTGACATGACCCTAGTTCTCTGAAAGGCTCACATCTCAAAGGGGAGCTGAGTGACAGGGCCATCAGGATGACAACTGTTAGGGTAGCTGTCCCCTCTCTTGGGAGTCAAGACAGGACCACAGCTCTCTCTGTCTATTTCTGTGATCACACCCTTATTGTCCATGGCCGATGACAGCAAATTAATCCACCACCATCTGAGAATATGCTCTGTGGTGGTGGTGGGGATGCATTAACCTATTCATACTATCTTATCCAGTCCCCTTTCTACCCAAGAAAAAGAGTGGCTAGTGGAAGGTTGAGAAGAGTTAGGGCCATAGAGAGGCCATGGAATGAGGGGAACTCAGTGGTCCATGAGAAAATTTAAACCCCCACACTGTCCCTCTCATCCAAGTGATTCTCTAACCAGACACATAATTGATGGGCATGTCCCCTCCTACTTCTCACTGCAGGCTCTGCCTTGTCTCCTTAGACTATTCCTTGGACATAGGACCTGACATTGGTAAGACCAAAGGTTACAAAGCAAGAAAAAAGAGTCTTGAGTGACAAGAGGGTCCACTCCATAAAGTATCATAGAATGTTAGAGTTGGAAGGGATCTTCCTTTTGTTGTTCAATTGTTCTTCAATCCTGTCCAACTCTTCATGACCCCATTTGGATTTTCTTGGCAGAGATACTGGAACGGTTTGCCATTTCCTTCTCTAGCTCATTTTGCAGATGAGGAAACTGAGGCAAACAGGGTTAAGGGACTTGCTTAGCGTCACACAGCTTGTCAGTGTCTGAGGCCAGATTTGAACTCAGGAAGATGAGTCTTCCTGACTCCAGGCCTCACACTTTCTATCTTTTGAGCCACCTAGCTGATCCTAGGGACCTTAGAGACCATCTAGTCCAGTGACTTCATTTTTCATATGAAGAAACCAAAGCTTAAGGAGATGAAGTAACTGACCCAAAGACATACAGATAGTAAGTAGGAACAACTTGGGGAGAGAAGTTGTTGAGTGAATAGCTGGGAGTGTTAGAATGTTCTACCTTCAATGAGGGGCTTGATATGAGAAAAATAGACAATCTGATTCAAAGAAGAAAAAGAAATCAATATTTTATAGACATTCCATCCTCCCCTGGCTTCTATCACCCCAGGTTGTCCTTGTTTCAGCACCAGAGACAGGGTTTGAATCTAAATCCTCGACTCCAGATGCAGTGCTTTTTCTGCTGTGTTGTACTATACCCTAGCTCAGGGCTGTCCAACCTTAGGTTTTTATTGAAACAATAGACAATATATTTTGATTTGCCATTTTAGTGAGAGCTCTGCGGTAGCTCAGTTTCGTTTACTAAATCATTTATGTAAATTTCTGTGCTTGTAGTCTGGCCACATAAATCGAACTGGGGCTGCATGCAGCCCATGGGCCTCATTTTGGACAGCCCTGCCCTAGTTGATGGGTTAGGATGAGGCTCTGAATAGATCTGTGGTCACACTTGGATAGGAATAATGTCAGAGAGCATAAGTCCAGAGACTCCCATTCAAGTGAGAAACTTGAGCCTGAGAGAGCAGTCACACTGCTACCTTCTTGTCCAGACTGAGGATCCATCATTCTTTCTCTTACCTTTTTACCTGACTCACCCTTTGGGCAGACACCTATGTTCAGCTGCTGTTCTAGCAAGAAGCATCATGTCTAGATCCTTCCTGGAACTGGGTGTCTCTTGCCAATCTTGTACTTGCTAGTACCTTACATAGGCCTTGTTATGCACAAAGTGATTGGCTACCCAGGGATTTCTAGGGCCTCAGGAAGGTTTCCTTAGTCCCCACCTCCCAACCCAAAGCCTCGCCCAACATGCTGGCTTATGTCTGAAATCCCTTTGACACAGGACAGACATAGCCTTGTATTCCACAAAGGTGAAGCTTACACTTGTCCTGGCCTCCATCTTCCTAGTTTGGGCTCTGCCTCTGGAAAGGATGCTGAAGGCTTTGGGACTCTCTTCTTGGAGGCCTCAGCTACCCAATGATAAGATCCAAGGGGGAAGATTCTCATCGATCCCAAGGTAACCAGCCAGCCACACTAGAGAGGAGGGAGGCCACCCTTGTGCTGTCCCAACTCTCTAGTGCTGAAATAGGACATGGCAGACACCAGGGAAAGAGAATATTGGGGAGGGAGAGCAGGGTCTCTGGGTCATGACAAAGGGGCTAACTTGAATCAGATCATCTACTCTTCTCCTCAAGTCCCTCATATCAAAGAGAGAAGACTTCAACATCCCCAACCTTGCACTCGGTATTCCCCCAATTCATTCTTTCCCCAGGGAACAGGAGAACAAGCTTCTGAAATCAGGGTTCCCAGCTCATTAACAGGTGCTGAACATAGGTGTCTGCTCAAAGGGTCAGATAGGGAAAAAAGGAAAAATCTGAGTTGATTTCTTTCTTTCATTCCCATTAAGATGGAAATGGGGCTTCAACAAAGCTGGAAGGATTAGTGTGCCTGGGTGTGTGTGTGTGTATGTGTATTTGTGGGTCATTGTGTGATTGTATATGTGTGCCCATCTGTCAGTTTGTGTGAATGTCATTCACATGTACATGCTAGTGTGCATATGTCTATGCAGACGTATATGTTCCTGTGTGTGTGTGTGTTTGTGAGTGTGTGTGTGTTGGGGAGGGGGGGGTATTTCCAGCAGCCCCTCCCTCATGGTTCCACTTCCCAGCTCATTAAGGTTCTCCCATTATTCTGACATTTGTGCGCGTCACGTACCGGGAAGAAGTAATTTACTTAGAAGAAATTAAAAGTTCATTTTAATTGAGCGCACACTGCAGTATGCAAATGAGGAGCGCATTATGTACACTGATGCAGAGACAAAGGCTGTAATCAGCGGTTAACCCCCTGTGCGCTGGCCCCCTCCTTGGCTGCCGCCTCAGCCCTGAGAGCCCAAAAGGGATTGCAGACCATAGTAGAGCTGGCTTCCACTGTGTGAAGGGGGGGCAGGGGCCATTGTCAGCAATGGCCCAAAACTCCTCTCCCCTGAGATCATCCCTGGGGGGCAGTGCCCATCATCTCTCCCCTCCCCTACCATGCAGCCTGAGTCTTGCTCCCAGCTGCCCCAGGAATGTGAGCCAAGGATTTCAAAGTCTGACAGCAGCCAGATGTGCCTGAACCCAGCCCCTGGAAAAAAAGCACACACAGGGCCCAGGGAGCCAAGTCCCAGGAGGCCCATGCATCTCAGACTTCTATTCCAAAGGAAGTAGGAGCAGCCAGACACCACAGGACGAGAAGCTTAGGGTGAGGTCCTGCATTTTGCCAGAGCTCCGTGTACTCAGGCTGAATATTTTCTCCAGTGGTGGGTCTGAGCACATTTTGGAGGAACAAGGAAGGTCAGGAGACAGAAGCAGCAGTTCCCTGGGTCAGCAGCATCTAAAAAGGTGTTAAACCACAAACTCCATAGCCAAAAGTGAGATCTTGTTGAAGAAGCCCATGCAGGAAGAACTGTAGTAGCCACATGCCCTCACCCTAGCCAAGGACTTTACATGACTCTCCTCTAAACTTTAGAATAGGGACTGGTTTGCTCTGCTTCTCAGGAACCTTGGAACCACTGGACTTGATGTCTGCTATATGTAAGATCCATCACTTTTCATCTGAGGCATCCTTTGAACTTCAGCTCCTCTTCTGTCCCATGCCACCAGGTCATCCTGCAAAAAAAAAGAGGCAATAGCATTGACCATCACAAAGCTGGGGACATAGGCCTAATCTGAACCCAGATCCTTTTCATCCCTCCTCCACCATGACAGGATGCCATTGTGGATTCTATGTGCAGGATCAGCCATGCTCAGGAATGTGTCCAACTGCAGAGAAAGAACACTCAAATGTGACAGCCCCTCAAAGCCTTAACTAGGACCTTTTTACATCACAAACCAAGCCCAGGGCAAGTGGTATAAATTTGGTATGGGAGGTGAGGCGGTGAGAAAGGCCACATCCTATAGGAAAAGGTAGAAACCCTAGGACCCAGGCAATATATCTCCATTAGGGATATGGCTTAACAGATGGGGGAAGGAAGAAGGAATGGGGGAAGCAAGATGGGATAGGGGAAGGGTTGTCCTAGCATGATGGAGGACTAAAAGTACTGTCATCCCCCTCTAAAGTTGGTGCCCTACCCTAGTTATGGCTCCCCAAGCCTTGGCCTAGGTGTTCTTGAATGTTCTGACACACATGGCTTCTGAAGTTTCCACCCTGCCCCTTCGGTCTCCATCAGTAGGAGAGCCAGCTTGTCAGATTAGGCTCATAAGCTGTTAGAATGGTTAGAAAACTATCATTTACAGCTAGAAGGAACCTTAGAAGTCATCTAGTCCAACCTCCTCCTTGAACAAAGAAAAACAAACTGAAGTCTCGAAAAAATGGCACTTGCTCAAGATGATGCTGTATCAGAGAAAGGATGTGATGCCAGGTCCTCTGACTCCCAATCAGATGCTCTTTCTGCCACACCAAAAAGCATCTACTTCAACCCATTTCATATCCATCAGCAAGCGTCTCAAAAGAAGAGAGGGTCTATGAGGCTGAGACAAGGAGTGAGTGCATTCCAAGCATGGAAGCAGCCAATGCCAAAGCGTGGAGAGAAGAGACAGAGAATACTGAGGTCCAGAGCATGGAAATGGTCCAATAACACATGACTAGGCTTAGCTAGTGACAGTCACAATTCCAACTCTGGTCTCCCTGACTTCTCCCTGAACCAACATATGTGAATCTCAGATAATTCAGCCATATTTTCAGGGCTCTTTCTACCCCAACATGGGAAGTGGATGGGGTGAGATGGAGTGAGGTTACCTGCTTCCAAGACTGATGTCCATCCCCTCTTACAGCTGCTAGCAGGAGTGGAGAGCAGGGCTTTGTAGGGTGAAAGGAGTGGGGACATATTTTCCTGTGGGGTCTACATTCCCCCTCCCAGAGAGGGTCCCTACAAAAGTCCCTAATGACAGGGAGATTATGGGGGAAAGATGCATGACCCTCAAGCTTGGCTTCAGTGTTCATCCTTGTCCTCCTCTACAGGGGACCTCTTGAAAGGACTTCTCTCTGTCATCCCCTCTTTCCCACAACCTGCCCTATTTACTGCTCCAAGCGACCCTATGCATAGAGCTCGAAGGGACCCTGGAGAACATATACTCCAACTCCTTCATTTGACAGAGGAAGGAAGGAAGTAAGGGTCAGGAACAGATCTGACTTGCCCCAGTTTATTAAGCTATTAAGTACCAGTCAGGATTCAAACCCAGTTTCTCTTGTTTCAAATCTAGTCTACAGTACTTTCCACTGTTCACAATGCTGCCTTTTGCCCCAAGTCTTCCTAACCCCATTTACACCTGAACACAGGGTTGGGACTTCAAGGTGGGTTGTCCCGGGTGCCGGAGTTGATCTTAAGTTTGTGTGTGTGCGTGTGTGCGTGTGTGCGTGTGTGTGTGTGTGTTTACTACCTGTCAGACCTGGGATTTTTTAATGACCGTGAAAATGAAACTAGTTCGCAGATGTGAGATGACAGCCAGCTGCAGGAGACAGACAAATTACCTCCAAACCCGGTTCATGACGCCCACAGATTCCAAACAAAGGGAGTCATCTCAGCTCACTTGGATGAGCAGGAGACAGCGGGGAGCCCGGCAGCAAGCTGTTCAGAGCCCTCCCCAGGAGCAGCAACGCAGCCGGCCTGGGAACCAGGGGCGGGCCACAAAGCCACCACCCGCACAATGGATCTCCGACAACCCAGAATTCCAGCCCAGCCGCAGTCAACCTCTTTGTGACATAGAGGACCACCCCCAACATACCTTCACATCTGGCCAGAAGTTTATAGACTTATAAGAACACAGGATTTCTGGCTGGAAGGGACCTCAAAGCCCAACGACCTCATTTTCATATGAGGAAAGTCAGACCCAGGAAAATGAAGATACTTAGTTTGGCCAAGGACTCTAGAAAGTGGTAAAGTCGGATTTTGAGCTCCTGTCCTCTGATCCCATATCCAGTGCTTTTAGCAGTCAGTCAGCCAGGATTTATTAAGCACCAGCTATGTCCCAGGCACTGTGCTAGGCACTGGAGATACCAAGAAAGGCAAAGCCAGTCCCTGCCCTCAAGGAGCTCCCAATCTCATGGGGAGACAACATGCAAACAACTACAAGCAGACCAGATGTAGACAGCTTTGCACTGCACCGCTTTATGGGGCACATTCTAATTTTACTTTCCCAACAACCTCTGAGGTTGGTGCAAAAGCATTATCATTTCCATCATATAGATTAGGGAACAGAGACATAGAAACCTGTCCAAAGCTTTAGTTGTGACCAGAGTGTTGGCAGCACGGAAAAGGGAAGAGCATGCTGAAGAGACAGAGGAACTGAATTCAAATTCTGCCTCAGCTCCTCATTACCTGAGTGACCCTGAGCTAATCATGTGCCCATTCTGTTCCATGCCACAGTTTCATCAGCAAAAGGAGGGGGCTGGACAGGATGACCTCTCAGGTCACTTCCAACTATAGATCTCTGATCTTATGACACAGGGTTCTGATGGTCCGATGGTCCCTGGTCCAATAAGTATCCTTAGTCTCAGATTCTTTTGTAAGGCAAACTCTTTGGTCTATGGTTAAAAGAATATCCTATGACTTGCTGGTACAAAAAAAAACCAAACCTTTGTAGTGGTCCTCCACCTACTACTGGCATTTTTATTATCTCATTACAGAAGGAAGGAAGACAACGGAAGAGGAAAAAGTGTTTGGGGCCAGGCTAAGGACTTTAGGCTGGAGGTGGGGAAAAGAAATGGGGAAAAAGAAGGAGCCACAGCAGCACAATGCCAGGCATGGACTTCCCTAAGCTTTCCCTGGCCTTGTCTCCCACCATTGCCTCTCCATGGTCTGAGTCCAGACCTGGCACACGGTGAGACCCAATCGCAGTGATTCCAAGTGGAGCCTTCTAGAACGACAGCAGCATCACTGTCTGTGCCTAGTGCTTTCAGGGTCTGGTGAGGACTTTCCACAGTAGTCTCTCGAAGTCTACAGGCTCTTTGACTTTCCCTGGTCTCTGTTCCTATGCTGTCTGGAAACCCCTTTGAACACTCAGCACAGCCACCCTTGCCTTTTGGCACAACCGTGAACCTGTCAGAAGTCATTCTATAACTACCGGTGGTCTACGGACTGCATTTTAAGACCATATTGATCTAAGGAAGAGAGGCAGAGGATAGCTCCCTTAATCAAAAAATAAAAGACACCATCTGATCTCACCCCATCTTAACCCATCTAAATCAATGCAGCATTTATTAAACATCTCCTGTGAGTCACTGAGCACCTCTGAGCCAGCCACTGTAAGAGGTACCATATTTAGATAAGACAGTCCCTCTATAATAACAAATACAATAACAGGGTATGTAAACACCCCAAGAGACAAAGTGGGAGGATTTAATTTCCTTCACCAACGCAGACTGCAAGACATCTGTGGTTTAGGAGATAAATTGTAAGGAGTTACATGATTGATCATAGAGCTGGTGTCAGAAGTGGGATTTGAACCCAGGTCTTCCTCACTCAAAGGCCAGGCATGCCATCCATAATGCCAGATACCCTGTATAACTTTTGGACTCTAGTATAATATAATACATGAGAAATTCCTAACAGAGGTACAAAGGAATTGCTATGTGAGATGTCAGTGGAGAGAGGCATAGGACACCGGGAGCAAAGACATGGAGGTGGGAAAATGTAAGACAAGTATGGAAGATGATGAGTTGTCCATTTTGACTGAATCAGAGAGCGGGAGGACAGTAATATGAGAAAAGGCTGAAAAGATAGACTGCTACCAAATTAGGGAAGACTTTGAATGTCAAGCTAAGATTTGAAATTTATTCATAGGCAATGAAGACAATAGAATCATGAATTTGGAATTGGAAGGGAGGCCATCAAGTCCAACCCTCCACCTCATTTTTCAGATGAGGAAACTGAGGCACAGAAAAGCTAAGTGATTTTTCCAAGGCCATGTCTGGGACAGGATTCGAACCAATCTAGGTCAAACAGAAAAATCGCAGGGCAGAGCAGGGGTAAGTGATTAGTAGAGGGAAGCAAACAGCGGACCACGGTGGGATCGGCAGCAGAAGAGACATCAGGTCATAAGAAGACGTGGATGATGTGAATGAAGGGTTCAAGTCTAAGGGCTCCTAGCAAGGAAATCCATGGTATGAGTGTGAGGTTGGCACCTTCTCGTAACTTAGAGTCTTGGAGCATTTCCTGGTATACTGAGAAGTCAGGGGATTTGTCCAGGGTCACACAGCCAGTGTTAGAGATGAGACTTGAACACAGCTCTTCCTGGCTTCAAGGCTAGCTCTCTCTAATTTTTTTAAAAGGCTTTCCAAAAACAAACGGGAGCCTATATGATCTGACATAGGATCAGCCATAGGAAAAGAAGAAGTCAGAAGACCTAATTTCAAATCTTGATTCTGCCATGAATTCCCTATGTGACTACTTAGCTCAATTCCCTTTTCAATCAAGTGAGGAAGTTGAAGGCTTGGGCTCAACTCCAGGATTTAGTGCTTACTAGTTGTGTTACTTTGAGCAAATCACTCTGTCTATCTCACCAGGCCTGTTTCCTCATCTGTGATACAAGGGCTTTGGACTAGAGGATTACTAAGGTAAGAGCTGTCACTAGCAATTGTAAAGCCTGGGGCAAGGGGCATGAAACACATCCTCAATTCAGTTGGAGTGTAAAGTGGCTAGAAACATTGTATCTTCTCCAGGTAGTCGTGAGGTCGTAGGAGCAGAGTAAAGTATGACGGGACAGTGAGGAACTCGCCTGCGGTGCAGCCACTGGGGAAGGGAAGGGAATTCCCTGGGAATTCCCAATTTTAACTTAATATTCTGTCTAACTGGCTACAAATGCTATGAGTGTCCTCTATATTTTGGCACCCTGGAGCAAAGCTCTGCTCACCCTGCCATAGTTACAGTTCTAAGGTTTCTTCCAGCAATCATATTCTGTGTTGAAAGGGCAATTCAATTTTAAAATCCTATGATTCTATTTGGCCTGATCTCTGGGGCTGTTTCATCCTCTGGGCCTTTTTATGGTTCCTGTGGGATATAGGTCAGTCCTTTTAGGTCCAGGTGCTCGAGGCGGAAATGAAAAATGAGAGGTAAAAGTTGGGGAGCACAAGGGCAGGGGAGCAGCAGCAGCTCCTGGGGGACACATCCCCACAGACTTGGTCAGCATCAGAATGAGGCACTATTCCTTCAAAGAGGGTTTGTGGGCTGTCACCTTATCCCAGAAGGAAGAGCTCCAGGACCTCCGAGTCCAGGCAAATTCTCAGCCTCTAACACTTGATGCTTAGAACCCCTTGTCTGCTGATCGCTCACCGAAGCCTTTAGAGCTGGGCACAGACCACACCATTGAGTCAGCCTGCTTTTCCACACGCTTCATGAGGCCCTGTTCCCCCTGTCTCTGGGCTCCTGGTGGCCTCTCCTACATCCTTTCCTGCGGTCTTTTAGAATAATGACATAAAATAAAAATTAACGCAATTGATCACTATGACTTACTTACTGTGTGCACGCACGCACGGAAATGTGTGCTTTGGTTTAGACCTGTATAGTAAACTCCCATCGTGGAAACTCTCTTCCCTAATACAGATCATCGACTCCCTGCAATTTATAATTTTAGAGGTGCCTAGATCACTGAGGCATTAAATGATTTGCCCAGGATCACAGAGGCAGGATATGTCAGCAGCAAGAATAGAACCCAGTTCTTCGTGACTCCAAGGATGCCTCTCTATCCATCATGTCATGCTGCCTTGGTTAATTCACTTATATAGATATAGATATAGATATAGATGACATAGATATAGATATAGATGATATAGATATAGATACATAGATATATAGATATAGATATACCTTCATAAGTTCGGAATCTAGAGCTGGACAAAAACTCAGCTTTAAACCAGTCCAAACCCCTAAGTTTTACAGATGTTGAAAATGAGGCCCAAGATGAGAAAGCTGTATGGCTATGTAAGATCTCAGTAAAACATTTTCCATGTAAAACGCTTTGAAAGAGTCTTGGTTCCACTAGCACTGACACTCCCTGGCCAGACTATAAACTTTCCAGGCCATAGTATATAACCTTCAATTTCTGGGATTAAAACCAAATGGTCCCAACCTGCTGGTGATGAACCATATCTCCATATTTAGCTAGACTGGTCCTCAGATGACCAATAGACCATCTGTTACTGATGGATTCTCAAACTTTTTCCAGCTTCCAACTCCATCTTTATCATTTCTATCACTCACTATAACTAAGGTGGATTGATTGGGGCTTTGGCCCAGGGTTCCAAAATGTCGAGGGCAAACGATTGCTTTTTCTCTACTGGAATAGACTTTAAGACCCCAGAGCCACCTCTATGCCCATGATCAATCGATCAGTAAGCACAATGGAGTCTTTGAAGTCTGAGGAATTAAGTTCAAACCCTACCTGTATCAATATGTGACCTTAGACAAGTGAATTAACCTCTCGGAATACATCAGTTTCTTCCTATGTCAAATGAGGTGATAGGATCATATGGCCTCCAGCACTAGCTTCATGATCTTAAATATGTGCCAGACACTGTGGGGGCACCCGAAGACTTTAATGGAAGCTGCTTAATTCTTAGAGCAAAAGCGATGTCAGGAGCACCCTGCCCACCCAGCATGATTTTTTTCTGAGAAAGAGGCCATTCCCATTTTTCCTCCTCCCTCTCCTCAGCACCCCCTTCCCCGCTTTCCACCTATGCTGTGTACATCTTGTATGTACATCGTGGTCTGCATGTTGTCTCCCCCATTCGAATGTGATTTCCCCAAGGGCAACGACTGTATTTGCTTTTCTTTACACCCCCAGAAATCAGCACAGAGTCTGATAAATAGTAAGTTCTTAATAAATGCTTGTTGTCTGACTGACATGCATCATTCCAACTTACTGTCTCTCCCAGGAAATGTACTCACCATAAACCCAAAGAGTAGCTTTATAGAAGTCACAGGCTCATCGATTTAGAACTGCAAGGGCAGTTATCTGGGCTAATCCCTTGTTTTACACAGGAGGAAATGCTGGGGTCTCTTCAAGCTCTGGCTCTCTATTTTCTAGGGTATTATCAGACCCGAAAACCTTGTATTTTGACAAAATCTCGCAAAGAGCACATTACCTCCTTTTCCACCCATCACCAACTCTGTCCCCATCAGTCCTCCCAGGAGGCAAAATTGATCCTGAGTCACGCTATTGTCTAGAGAATCCAAGGGAGGCAGTCAGGGTGGGGGCTAGGGCTGTGTGGGGGTGGGGGAAGGGCAGACGGACCATCAAAGACAGAGCTTTGGGGGGGCCGAACAAAGAGAATTTGGGAATTGGGCCCTTCCCCCACCTATCTATCAATTAAAATCCTACCTGCTCTTCAAAGCACAGCTTAGACACCACCTCCTCTATGAAGTCTTCTCTGATTCCCTCAGATGAAAGTGATCCTTCTGTACTCCAAATTATCATGCCACTCACATGGCTCTGATTCAAATGGGATCTGTGATTTCATCAAGTGGGTAACTCACACAGCAAGTTCAATGCGTGGGAACTCTGTCCACCAGTGTGGAAGGAGTCGTAAGGAGTGGCTTCAAGTCCATAGGGGTTAAGGTATGAGCCTCAGCTGGAACCAGGTTTTCCTGAATCCAAGCTTATCACTCTCACAATTCAATGCTGCCTCTTCTCCAGGCATAAGACTACATAGATCTGGGGCTAGAAGGAACCTTAAAGACTGGCTCCAACCCCCTCATTTTGCAGACGAGGACATTGGGATTTAGAGAGGTTTAAATGACTTGCCCAAAGTCACACAAGTTTTTAGATAGATAGACCAACTGGCCAACAGATAGACAGACAGACAGATTAGATAAATAGATAGATTAGATAGACAAATAGATACATATTTATATATTTATAATATATCTGTATATTATATATATGATATGTTTATATAATGCAGCCTTATATGGGTACATGTCTTATCTCTCCCAATAGATCATATATGTCCTGAAGACAAGGACTGGCCCCTGTGCATCTTTCAATTCCCCCACAGTGCCTAGGACAGACTCCTGAATGGAGCAGTTGCTTAATAAATATTTGTGGAAGGAAAGATGGAATGAATGTGACATCAGAGGGGCCCTAGAACCCAGTGTATGGTCTCTCTAGGTGTCCCAGACTGGTGCTGGCCTCGTCCCCTTCTGGCTCACACCCATGGAAACTTGATTTGGGTCACAGATATCACAGTAGTCAATGTCTGAGAGAATCTAAACTGACTGTTGCCTCCTTTAGCACTGGCTGCCAGCCAGCCGCCCTCATCCCCTCACTGTCCAGGATCATGTGCAGTCCCAGGCCAAGGCCAGGGCTTGGAAACTGGCTAACATCAGGGGACACTACTCAATGGCTGGCTGGGAAGAGGTGCCATTCCCCGTGCCATGCTGAGCTCCCAACCCGCAGCTCCAGATGGCAGGCCCGAAAGAGTTAAGTCCTCTGTGATCAACAGCAAGAAGCGAGTGGTAAACAATTTTTCTCTCCCTCTGCTAAATTAATATGCAAATTCCTAAGCCCCCCTCCACTCTCTTCCCCTGCCTTGAAATTAGCGAGGTAGAATGCTTGGGCTAATTATGCATTCAAACGAGCAGGCTTCGTTAATGTAGCACTAAGAGGATGCTGAAAATGATTGTGAGGAGATGAAATTGAAATTCGAGCGTGGCACTCCTGGTGCATCTGGAACTGCTCTTGCATGGCCCAGCAGATGTAACCCGACAGTGACCGCCAAGCCTCGAGCCGGCTCCGTGGGTGGAGCTAATGTGGCTGCACAGCACCCAGGACCCTGCCAGAGCCCTGGCCTGGCTGGAGGGGGGCTGGCGGAGGCCAAGCCTTCCACTTCTCCCCTCTGCCCCCTACACCCCAACCACAGATCCCTTTTCCCATTAAAGAATGGGAGACAGGCTTCCACTAATGGGCTATCCACATGAGGAGACCTTGTCCAGGTTCCCAGCCACCCCTTCAAAGTGGGAGATCCCACTTGCTGCTGCTGCTGCTGCTGCTGCTGCTGCTGCTGCTGCTGTGTAAAGTCTCGAAGGTTTTCATGGGGAGTAGCCACACAATGGCTGCCAAGATGCCACAGGTGATGATGAACCAGTCACCAGGGGAAGGAAGAAATCCTAGAAGGCAAGCATAACAAAGTTCAGAGAACCAAAGACAGGAAATCCATATGGCACCTTAGCCTTCTCTTTCCAAATAATCCAGTTTCCCTTGACATAAAGGACCAAGTCATGAGATCACAGGATTTTAGGGCTATAAGTAATGTTAGATATAGTAATACTAAGTAGTACTAAGTATAGTCAAATCTCCTTTTACAGATGAGGAAACCTAGACCCAAGGGAAGGGGAGTGGCTCAGGTTCCCTTCTTTCTTTATTCACTTGTGTTCCTCCTGAAATTACCTTGGATTTGCTTTGAATACGGATTTTGTAGTTGGGGGCCTGGTGGAGTGGACAAAGAGCTGGCTTTGTAGCCAGCAAGATGAGGGTTTTACCCTTTGGCCCAGATTGGTTGTGTGACTCTGGGCAAGTCACAGCCTCTTAGAACCCCCAGGCTGCTAAGTTGCAGAATAGATGCTTTTCTGAGGGAGCTTCCTATACCAACAAAATCCACAGATTCAATCCAAAAAAAAAGGATTTTTATTTTTTGATATTTACTGCTTTCCTACCTCTCCACTCCCACTTACTCCTTTAACCTAATAGAATAAAACATCTTTGAGAGAAGGAACTCTTTTCCTTTGGTTTATAGCTTTGTATACCTAGGGGCAACTAGACAGTGCCATAGTGCACAGAATGTTGGGTCTGAATTCAGGAAGACTCATCTTTGTGAGTTCAAATCTGGCCTCGGACACTAACTGTATAACCCGGGGCAAGTCACTTAATCCTGTTTACCTCAGTTTCCTCATCTGTAAAATGAGCCAAAGAAGGAAATGGCAAACCACTCCAGTATCTTTGACAAAAAGTAACAGAAAGTCAGGCATGACTGAACCACAACAGCTAGGACCTACTATCACCCCTGGCACATAGTAGGTATTTAATGAATTTGAATCGAGGTGCCCACTATCACACAGAAATCAACATCGTGCAAAGCCAAGATATGAGCCCAGCTATTTGGACATTCAAATTCAATGCTCTTTCTACTACTCCATGCCAAAACACCTTCGTCTGACATTCAGAGCCATCTATAATGTGGCCCCAACTTACATTTCCAGCCTCATCCGCTTCTCTAAATGAATCCTCTACTCCAGATGTCCTTCATGGACCCTTCGGATGCCTTACTCATTCCTGTGCCGGTGTCTTTGCTCATAGCATTCCCTCTACCAGATGTGCCCTCCCACTTCCTCTTCCTAATCTAATTCTTACTCATCCTTCAAAACTTACTTCCTCCATGGTCTTCCCTTGACATCTCAAGCCCACAGAAAACCTCTTTCTCTCTTTTGAATTCATGCAACCTCTAATATCTAGGCCTTCAACAGCCTTGGAGCACTTAGAGATCCAAGACGCTGAGGTCATACGCTGCATCCTGGCCAATGCCAGCCCTCTTGACTTTTGTCCTGCCGCTAGACTTGGATGACTCTTTCCATCCAATTCAAGACATCACCTGTCTTGTAACTGGTCCTGTTTGAAACCAAGGGTGAACAACAACAGTACCTGGGCTTCTCTTTTGACACGGCGGGTACCTGACTTTTGACATCTACTATATCACTAAATAATTCCCCATGTACATAGCTCATCTTCTCCACTCCGTTTCAGACTCGGCGAGGGCAGGGGATGATGTCACACACTTTTGCTTTCCCTGTGATATGGAGCTGAGCTCTAAGTAGGCACTCACTACACATTCACTAAATGAATGATTGGCATACAGATCCCTTGGGCAGCCCCTGCCTTGCTTGAAACTTGAATTTTGCCATTGTAAGGGGACAGGGAAGCTTGCTGAAATGTTTGCTGAAGGCCCTGTTCTAGGAGTTAAAGGGAAGTTCTAGGGACAATGTTAGAAGAGGGAACATTGTCCTAGCATAGCTGTCTAGTGAAGAACACCAGATTTGGAGTCAGAATCTGAGCTTGAATCTTGGCTCAGCTTCCTATCTGATCTTGAGTAAACCCTCTTGGCCTCACTTTCCGCATTTGTAAAATGAGATTAGACCATATGGCCTCTATGATTCCTTCCAGCTCTAAATATGTTTCCCACTGGGGCCAACTGATACAGCTTCCTGGGTCTGAGCCACCCAGCAAAGTCAAGACCACTGATAAAGGGTCAAGGAGGCAGGGAGGAGGCCCTCCTCCAAGCAGAGGGCTTAATACCATTGCCATCTGTTTCCTCTCTCTTTTTCCAATCTCACCCTTCCAATGCCTGCCACCCAGTATGACCTAAATCAATTCATAAAGATTCACCAAGTGCCTTCTATGTGCCCAGTCCCATACTCCTGACCAGGAGAGGCAAGAGGTCTTTCCCAGTTCCCTCTATCCCCCTACTTGTGGCAACTTCCATTTATACTGTATGGGTCTTGTATGTATATAAGTTATTGACTGTTATCTCCCTTATTAGAATGTGAACTCTTTAAAATTAGGGATAATATTTTTGTCTTCCTTTGTTCACCTCAATACTTAGCACAGTGCTTGACGTACTTATACTTAAATAAATGCTTATTGACTGACTAATTTTGCCCAGAAATAGGGGCAGGACTAAAGTCCGGGGAAAATTACTTAAGCCACAGAATTCTATGTTCATGGGGTTCCATTGCTCAGAGCCTTGCCCCAAGTGCCTCTGGGTCGGTAAGAGGAGCCTCCTCATTCCATTCACAGAGAGGACCAAAGGGGTGAGATAGTCAGTATATGGCCAAGGCTTTGCTTTCCAGGCCCTTGCCTGGATCTTGCCTAATGCAACCTACTTCCATGCTATGGTCTCCATAAAATGATGGGAAAGATGCCATCCCCCTCCCCTCACCACTCCACCCTCCACTTGAGCAGCCACATGGGACAAAACAAGGGTTCGATGCTCCTTTTTAAAAAATGAGTGACCATTTTAGTGACTGGAAATCCCACTCTTCATAGAACAGATGTGTTTACTCAAGTCACAGGTATTCTAGCAAAAGCTCCAAGGCCTCAGTTTCCAAACCTTCTTCACAAGTCTCTGCTGCCATTATATTTCAGAATGATAATCTGAGCCAGGAGGAACTGAGTGATATCTCGGGTGGGCAAATCATGAAACAGCATGTCAGAACAGAGAAGGACCTTAGAGCATAAAAAGTCAGCCAGCTTAGGAAGGGCCCTTAGAACACAGAATATCAGATCTGGAAAGGACCTTAGAACACAGAATGTCAGCTCTAGAACGGCCCTTGGAACACAGAGTGTCAGCTCTAGAAGGGACCTTGGAGCATAAAATGTCAGTGCTAGAAGGGCCTTTAGAGCACAGAATGTCAGCTCTAGAAGGATCCGCGGAGCATAGAAAGTCAGCCAGCTTAGGAAGGGCCCTTAGAACACAGGATGTCAGCTCTAGAAGGATCTTGGAGCATAGAATAACAGTGCTGGAAGGGTCCTTAGAACACAGAATGTCAGATCTAGAAAGGTTCTTAGAACATAGGATATCAGATCTAGAAGGGACCTTAGAACACAATGTCAGTTCTAGAAGGATCCTTGGAGCACTGAATGGCAGCCTAGGAAGAGACCTTAGAACACAGAGTGCCAAGAGGTAGAAAGAACTTATAATATACATCAAAGCTGTGAGAGAGCCTAAAGCATAGAATGTCAGAGATGGAATGGATCAAAGAACATAGAATGAAATATAGACTATCAGAGGTGAAAAAGACCTGAAGAGATCATCTACGAAGTCTGCCCTTCTCCTTTTACAGATGAAGAATCTGTGGCCCTGAAAGAGCTGGTTTCATATAGTTAAGAAGGCACAGGATTAGGAGACGAGAGAAATAGCTTCCACTCTTGAATCTGCCACTAACTGGCAAAGCCCCTTCTCTGGGCTTCATTTTGTCCTCTATATAATGAGGAATTTCGATCAGGTGATCTCTAAAGTCCTTTCAAGCTCTGAAGTTATGGGATTCTTCATTCTGGGTGAATGACTTGACCAAAGACATTAAATAGTGGCAAATCCGAGACTAGATCCCAACTCCTATCTGCCCCAGGGCCCCTTTTCTATTATACCACATGGTGGGAAGGCAGGAGGCAGAGGGAGCAGGGTGGGGAATGGGTGCCCATGCTGGACATGAGGATATTTAGGGGCCATCAATGCATTTCTGCCTCTCGTTTTGGGGAGGGGAGTAGCATCATTTTCTTCCCTTTTATCAAGCTAGAATGTGTCGGACTCTGGTTTATCCTGGCAGCTGTGTGTGAATGCAGAGCTCTGGGCCCCAGGCAAGGGCTGCGCTGAGCCCAGGCTGGCCCTGACCATGGCAGTGATGGCTGGAGGGCAGAAGGAGGCCTTCTAGAATTCCCAGGGTGTGGTGGTGGGGCAGGCCTGAACTGCTGCAGCCAGCTGTACATACACCTCCCTGGTGGTTCTTGTAAGTCAGATCCACTTCCTTTCTCAAGAAAAAGAAAACATGGGTATTTCAAGGAACTTAGAGCCCTTTTCACACCAGATTCTCTTGCATAGTAATATGACCAGCTGTTTCCCATGTCCAGTGAGACCAGAGCAAGATGGAATGGACTTAAGCTACATACTGCCTGAGGAACCAAAGCAGGAGACTCTGATAGTCTGGTCTACAATGGAGGAAGCTGCTCAAGAGTTCACTTTGTTAAAAAATGAGAGGAAAATGGATGGAGATAGCTTTCACAACTGTGGCTAGGAGAAGAATTCTTAACAAAACAGGGGGTAGAGTAAATGAAAATAACAAAAGATGACATAGATCATTTAGATTACCTGTACAGTGTACAGGTAATCTAAAACTGAAAAAATCTAAAACCTGAAAAGTTTTTACACGAATGAAGTCAGTGCAGCTAAGATAAGAAGAAAGCCTCCCCTGGGGGGAAGAATCTTTGTGTCAAATGTATCTGCTAAGAATCTGATAGCCCAGATAATATAATTACCACAAACATATAAGTTTGAGAGCTATTACTCAGTGCACAAACCGTCTAGCAGTTCTCAAAAGACTAGCAAACTATTAACAATAATATGAATGATTGTCCCAAATCCCTGATAATCAGAGTCTCAAACAACTGAGGTTTCACCTTGCCCCTAGCAAATTGCTAAAGATTACATTAGCTCCTTGAAGGGTGGGGGAGGGGGATGGCTTTTGCCTCTTTTTGTATCCTAAGTGCTTAGCACAGTGCCAGCACGTAGTAGGTGCTTAATAAATGTTTATTTAGGACTGACTGTAAATAGTCAATGTTGGAAGAGTTGCAGGAAGACAGACACACTAATGCAGCACCTGGCACACTTAATAAATGCTTGTTGTTGGCTGACTAATATAGGTCCTGCCCTACCACCTCCAAATCTGCAGCCTACACTGTATCACAATCTTCATCTCCTCCCTGCCTTCCCTCCCCAACCTTGGACTCTGCCCTGGGAATGCAGGAAAGGTGCTTGTGGCCTTATCTTGGCTAGAACCCGTCCTCCAAACCACTTCCTATCACCTCCACACCAAACCCTACCTTCCTTATTTCCAGTTTCATGTTCCCCTTTATGTGTTGAATTCCCCATTAAACTGTAAGCTCTTTGAGGGCAGGGACTGTCTTTCTTGCTTGTATTTGTATTCCCAGCCCTGGCACATAGTAAACACTTCATGCATTCTCATTCTCTCTCTCTGTCTCTTTCTGTGTGTCTCGCTGAGTCTCTCTCTCTGTCTCTCCTCTCTTCTATCATCTACCTATTATCTATCTCTTTGTATCTATCTGCCTGTCTATCCTATCTATTATCTATCTATATCTATCATCTATTTATATCTATCATCTATCTACCTATTACCCATCTATATCTATATCTATCTATCTATCTATTATCTATCTATCTGCTGTTAGTGAAACTATGAAGTGGTCTAACCCCATGTAAAGTAATTTGTAATAATGCTAAAGAAAATGACAATACTCTCAGTGCAGAGATGCCACTGCTAGTTCCCTTCCAGAGTCTTCTCTTAACTGAGGGTAAGCTCCTTGAAGGTGAGGCCTGTCTCTTTCAGTGGTCTGAATGACTTTATAAGGTCACTTCTGGCCCAGGGGTTGTTCTCTACACACAGAAATCAAATCTCCCCCCACAGAACACAGTGTAAGCCAAGGACTGAAACTTCAGCAATTATCTCTACTAGGACTCCAGGAATCGAGGGAGGAAGATGAAGGCCTAAAGCACTTACCTGGATCATGCAGGCCCCAGGAAACTAAGGTTATCCCTGACAGCCCAGAGCTATAGAGAGAGAGAGAGAGAGAGAGAGAGACAGACAGAGACAGACAGAGAGACAGAGACAGAGAGAAACAGAAAGAGAGAGAGAGAGAGAGAGAGAGAGAGAGAGAGAGAGAGAGAGAGAGAGAGAGAGAGAAACCTATAATAAAGCATCTACCTTGTTACTCATCATAGCACCCTGCCCCAAGAACCAGGAGTAAGATGAGAGATAGATACACGATATAGTAGAATTAGGAGGCTTTTAGGTCTCCGATTCTGGATTCTGGCTTCTACTCTGTCACTACTAACTCTATTTCTGTGGTCTTAGGCAAGTTACTTTTAACTCCTTAGGCCTCATCTTCTGAAAAATGATGGGGTCAGACCACTAAAGTCCTTTCCACTCCTACACTCCATGGGTCTATCATTGTAAGTTACTCATTAAATGATTCAATCGATAATCCATCATTGAGAGCCCAGGGTGAACCCAGGAGTAGGCACAGTGCCTGCCCTCAGGGAGTTTATGATCTAGTTATTTCCCAGACATGGGCCTCAGTTTCCCCATCTGTGAAATGGGAGGCTTGGAAAAAAAATCACCTTTCAGGTCCCCTCCAGCTCTAAATTCTTCAACCTTGTAACTTCAACTCTGTTCTAGAACAACTGTTCCAGTGCCCATTTCAAAGAAAAGGAAACTGAGACACAGAGAAGGATCTAAGTCACACGGAAAGGCCAGGCAGGAGCAGAGGCCAGGAACAAGACCTCTAGCTTGATTCATCAGGCTGAAATGGACACTTGTTCCATGCCTCTGGCTACCAAGCTTAAGATGCATCACAAGACTTCACAAGATCTCAAAGCACTCTGGGAACCATTCTGAATCAGGATGTGAGGGCTCTTTGGCCACTCATGCCTAGCTTTCCCCCCTGCACACTGATTCTCACACCAGCTGAGAACAAGAAAGGAAGACAAATCACTCCACTCCTCCCACCACCTGCCATCCTAGCAGCCCACCCAGCCAACCCCCACCCCTTCCCTTCAGCTGGGAAGGAGAAGGGTCCAGCTTTCCAAAATGAGAGGGGTCAAGAGGTCAAGTGGGAGCAAACAAACCCCAAAGCCTACCAGCCGGTGACATAGACAGATGGATTATGTTAAATATTCATCAGACAGGAGGAATTTACTGGAATGGCCCATAAAGATGTAATGTGTAATTTGAAGCATTCTCCTAGCACCTAGGGCATGGAGTTGTCAGCTGAAGGCATAGAAGGCAGCAGAAGGAAGATGGATCGTCTAGGAGAAATGGGAGATCTAGAAGCCACCAACGTCGTTACTGATCAATACGGATCCACACACTTTGAGCGGCTCGATAGTCAGTAATAAATAGAAGAAATAAGTAGACAAGCAGAATAATTAGCCCCTGCATGGAGAGCTCTAGCTTTGAGAGGGGCAATGGGCAGCCAAGGATGATGGTGGGAAGAAGGAACTGATAGAACGGGGTGGTCACTAGGGAAAGGAATGAGCGAGTCCAGGCAAGGGTTCAAAAAGAGATCTGGGGGGAAAGGCATAGGAGGTCCATCTGGTGAGGTCAAATAGATATAGTGTCAAACTGGCCAGAACAAAGAGTAGGGGTCCAGAAAAGAGTGACTGTCACAGCCACAGGTCATTCTTGTCCAATACTCAGGAACAATTGATGACATGCTCATTAACCCATTCCTCCACACCCACAAGAGACAGCATGTCATTGTGGAAAGAGCCTTGGACTTACAGTCGAGGGACCTAGGTTCAAATCCCAGCTCTGACATTTACTATCTGCGTGACTTTGGATGAGTCAACTCAATTCCTTGTGCCTCAGTTTCCTCATCTGGAAAATGAAGGAGTGGATCTAGATTCTCTTTTAGCTCCCTTCCCTCTCTAAATTTTATGATTCTATGCAAGTGGCCAAAGGGACAGATACACCTGGCAGATTCCAGAGGTGTCCCCAAAGAGAGATAGAGACCCAGTCCTGGTAGTTGGGGGTGGGGGTGGGGGTGCATGAGAAGCCATTCCGAATCTTTCCCAAGCCAGCCTTCTTCCTGAGTGGGTTGCTTTTTTCCCCCTCTCTCTGCCGCAGTGTTTAGATACACAGCTCCCCGAATTTCAGGGTTCCATGGGTTCTCTCCCCACCCCCACCCTCACCCCCGCCTCCCTCTCTGCCGCGATGTGTTTTTGTCTCTCTGACTATGATGCATGGCGGTGCTAATTCGCCGTGTGCTGCCATTAATTCTAGCGCAGCTGCTGCTCGCTCCCTCAAGGCATTTCGCTAATACTCGGCTTCAGAGCTGCTCGGCAAATTAACACCATTTGTTCTGCAGAACATGTTTTATTTCTACACTACATGCATAGCTTATTATTCTGAGAGCAATGCGGGGAGAGAGCGGCTGGGGCCCAGGGAACTGGCTCTCAGGCTGGGGAATGGAGGGGCGGCGCTGCAAATGCCACCCCATTCATTATTCGGTCCCCAGCCTTGTTCAGCCCCAGTCTGAGCCCAAGCTGAAGGAGGACACAGAATGATGGATCCATCCAGGTGCTTCAGGTTTCTCTTCATACTGTCTGCCAAGTTCTTTAGACCATGAGCCTAAGAGGCTCATATCTAGTCACTAGCCATCTCTCTGGGATTGGTCATAGTTCCGTGGTTGGCTGGGCACACCAGTTTCTGGCCCTTATTCCCTCTCTCCTGGACTATCACAATAGCCTCCCAAAGATACTCCTCCCTCCATCCTCATCCCTCTCCAGTACACCCCACACACAGATGCCAAACTAATATTCTAAAAACACATATCTGACCATGTCGCCCCCATTTCCCCCTCAAAAAATGGTCAATGGCTCCCCATTGCTTAGTACTTAAAATCCTCCCTATTCTGGCTCTCAATTACCTTTCTCATCTTATTTTCTATTACTCCCCTTCATGCACTTGCTGTTCTAATCAATCTGGCCTGCTAACTTTTCCCCTGCAGGACATCCCATGACCTACCTCTGTGCTTTGCAGAAATGGTCCCCAAAGTCTGGCATACTCTATCTTCATCTCTACCTCAGAGCATCCCCCGCCCCCAGCTTCCTTCTAAACATGGCTCAAGGGCCATATACATAAGTCCTTTCTGGTTTTTCCCATGTCTCTCTTTTCAATTGCTTTGGATTGCCTCAGTACACCTTGAACTTAGTTACCTGTAAACAATTGCATCTCTGATGTAGAATGTTCATTCCTCGAGGAGAGCAATTGGCTTGTTCTTGTTGTTTCTTCGATATCTAGTACAGTTTCTTGCCCATAGTAAGCTTTTAATAGATGTTGGTTGGATTGAATTGAATTGACCAGTGGAACAGGTTGCCAGGCAGATGCGAAGACATCGCTAGTTAGCATTATTGTGAAGAGTTTCTGGGTCTGCTGTGGTTGGATTTCTGAAGTTCCTTCCAATTCTAAGTGTCCTGTGACTCTGAGGAGAGCTGTGTCTCATCCAGGAACCTCTTCCAGGCTGAAGGGTGGGGGTGGGGAGGGTAGTACTGGAAGAAGAACCCCCAAGGGCATGAGTGGGTCTGAATCTGAACAACTGGGAATATGGTGACTTCACTTAGGAGGTAGGAAAGGAAATTTCAAGGGAGCAGTGACAATATGAGGTGAGGGATTCACTCAAACCACTGGAAACCATAGTAACTCAATGAGTTTTGCTCAGGGGTTCCAACATAGGATCACTTTTCCTCCTCTAGGTTCTTGTTCAGAACCTTGGCCCTATGTACAGCTTAAGACTATTCCCAACCAAAGAACATGTCAATGAGATGTTTTCCATATTATTTTCTCCTATTATTCACTATCCATTCAGGCTTCCATTGTCCACTCTACCTCTTCTCTGTCATTCCATCCAATCTTCCTTTTATGCTTCAGTTTTTACCTAACCTCCCCTCCATCTTGAATTTCCCATCTTACCTCCTCTCTATCCCCTACTATCCAATCAACTTCTCCTCCATCCTCCACTGTCAATCCAACTTCTTCTCCATCCTCCTCTTTAGTCCAGCTTCCCTTCTATTCCCCACTGACCAACAATCTCTTCTTCATTGTCCACCCAAACTTTCCTCCACATTCTCTTGTTTATTCACATTTCTGTCAATCCTACCATTATCTGTCCCACCACTTTTTAAGCTTCCACTATTTTTAAATTTCCCCCTCTCTCCTCCACTGACTGTTCAATTTCTTCTCCTAACTCCAATGTCCATTCAATATTCCCAACATCCTCTACCAGCGCATATATACTCTTCTTCCATCCAACCAATGTCTCATTAAAGTTTAGGACCATTTCCAATATTTTCTAATATTCTTCTGTTCTGTAATAGGTGTCATAGTCCTAAATTTTACCAAAAGAGACATAGATTATATTTTTAAAAATATTCTCTTGACAGTAAACCCAGGTAGAATCCAGAAAGGATGATTAAGGAAGACTGTGGCATCTTCTCTGGAGGATTTTAGAGACTGGAGAATGAACCCTGATGAAACTGGGATGGTAGAGATATTGTTCAGTCTAAAGGAAGGGAAAATGAAACCGATGATTTCTCAAGGACTCTGCAGGCTCAAGGCTCATCTGATGCTTAATGTTTTGGAATGCTCCTTTCTCCATGGTCACTATACTATGGGGGCTCTCCCTGGCCTCCTCTTTACTAAGGGAGGTTCTCAGACAATGCCCTCAAACTAAAGGAAGAGTGGAGGGGGGAGCAAAAGAGGAAGGTAGCTACAGATTGCATGGACTATCAGAATTCGTTGTGTTGGGTGAACAATATGTTTCTTTAAAAACATAATCAGTAGCTTCTTAGGAAGCAGTTAGTAAGTGAAGTTTCTCTTATATCTTGATTTTAACTAGGAATGTGGACCTGAAGGGCCAACATCCTTAACATTTTCCACTGTTCAAACTGTTGCCTGACCTTCCCTTTCTCTTTTTCTTTGTCCTTCCTCCATTTCACATTGTTTGCCCCCATCTTAAGTGAGAACAAGAGAAACAAATGATAAGCAGTTAAAAATACCCATTCCCCAGAAGGGATGTAGGGTGGTAGGAAAAAGGACACCATTCATTACAGATACACTAGGCCTGTCTCTTCCTTCCTTCCTTCTTTCCTCCCTCCTTCTCTTCCCCCTTCCTTTTTCCTTTCTTCCTTCCATCCTTCTTTTTTCTTCCTCCATTCTTTCCTCCCTCCTTTCCTTCCTTCTCTCCCTCCTTCCCTCTTCCTCCTTCCCTCTTTCTCTCCTTCCTCCCTTCCTTCCTTCCCTCCTTCCTTCCCTATTCCCCCTTCCTCCTTCCTTCCCTCTTTGCTTTCCTTCCTTCCCTTCTTTCCTCCCTCTCTCCCCTCCCATCCTTGCTTCTTCTTCCATCCTTCCGTCCCTTCCTCACTTCTTCCTCCATCCTTCCCTCCTTTCCTTCCTTTCTTCCTTCGCCATTCTTCACTTGCTCCCTTTCTTCTTTCCTTTTTTTCCTTTTTCCCTTTCTCCTTTCCCCTTTTCCCTCCCTTCCTTCCCTTCTTCCTTCTTTTCTTTTCATTTTTCCCCTTGTCCATTCACCCATCCATCCATCCATCCATCCATCCATCCACCCAACAAAAAGCCAGTACTATGTACTAGCTCTATTCTGGGTCCCAAAGAGATCACAGAATCATAGACCCAGAGCTGGAATTGATTTCAGAGGCCACCTAATCCATTCCCCTCATTTCACTGACAATAAGATGCAGAAATATTTAAGAAATAGATCTTGCCTGGTTGGGAAGCTAAGACATGAACCAGTGAAAAAATAACCTGCAATTTCAAGTAGCCCATGATAAAGACCAGATTAAATGGAACAAGCAGTCCTAACCTTCAGGTTTCACAGGACAACTACAACCATTGTCTTCAGCAGCAGCAGAGCCAAAGGTAGGGGGAGGGGGCTCCTTCACCAGGTTCTAGGGGCATTCAAGGGAAATAGTAGTGATTTGCCATTTCTTGAGGAGAAGGCTATGGTTCCTGATGCCATTGTCCTGCCTCCTGGGTGGTTGAGAAAATGAAAATGAGATGTTGCCTAATGTTGGGACAGAAAGGAGTTAAGTCAGCCCCAAAGCAAGCATCCACAGTTTCCATAGGGCTGCATATCCCTGTTTGGCAGCAGCTTAGTGGGTGGAATTGTGGAATGAGAAAGAAAGACCCACCCAGACCAAGACAATCTCTAGTCACAAAGAGGAAGGCCATGGAATTCCCTTCCCTGAAGGTTCTTAAAAAAGGAATAGATTCTCTTCTATTGCTGTTAGTGAACTGCCCACAGCAGGATTCTCCAACCCAAGGTCTCCACAGTTGGCAAAGTCAAAGGAGCTAGTGCTAACTTTGTTTTAGTATTGGGTTACTGATCTGATCTTCAAGGCTGAACTCAGGTAGATCCAAGTAGACTCTCCAAGCATCCTCTGCCTCTGATGGATAAGAGTCATGGGCAAAACCAGTTTGCGAAACCCTGTGACTTCCTCTCAGAAACCTCTCAAAGGGAATAAAGGAGGAAGACTCCTTGGGGCTGGGTACAAATTCAATAAAATTAAATGGTACAATCCAATTCAAGAAAATTAATGGGTTTGTGGGATTCCAAAATGGAAGAGATGGTAGAGATCACCTATTCTTTGCTCCGGGTCACACAGGTAGTAAGCATTGAAGGTGGATTTTAAACCAGGACCCTTGAATTGGAGAGGAAAGAGCATTGACCCAAGAGCTAGACTTTAGTTCAAGCCCCAAATATGGCACTGGCACCGACTAGCAGTATGACCTTGGCCAAGCAATTCTTCTCTGGGCCACAGTTTCCTCATATATCAAATGAGGGGGGCCATAGACAATCTCTGGGGTCTCTTTCAGCTGCATGAGTGGTTCTGACACTTAATACCTGTGTGACCTTGAGAAAATCACTTGACCTCCCTGGGTAAGGGAGTTTCTTTATCTGTAAAAATAAGAAGGTTGAACTAGATGACCTCTGAGGTAACTCTGAGCCCTAAATCTGAGCCATGCTGTACCCCTATGATTCCAAATCCACTACTCTGTGTATTACAGGAAGTTGCCTCTGATTTGTCAAGTGGTTATTACGTGCTAGGGCCTATGCTAGGTACAGGTATGACAAGCTTCCCCTCCTGCATCCCACCCCCAACCAGCTACTTTCCCTCCCAACATAGTCCATTCTTTAAAATACCCTTGCAGGTAAGGCAAGAAGCAACCAGCCTACACAAAGCAATGAGAAGACCAGTGAAGATGGCATTCTTTACTTCTTATTGAGTATAGATTGCCATTCATCCTAAGCAAGTAAGCAAGTGAGTAAGTGGGTCAGTTGTCCCCTGCCCCTAAGTGGAGGGGTAATACTTGCAGGACCTCAGTCCAACATGTTGGCACCAGTACCCTTGGAGATGAATATACATTGTTCCTAGGCAACCTGGATGGATAAGAGAATGATTGGCTCTCAGAGGATTGGGGGTCATGTGTGGGAGCAGAATAGCAGAATCTGAGATTTCGGAAGGATGTCAGGGCCTCTAATCCATCTCTTACATCACAAGAATCCTTTCTGCAGCCTCCCCTCCTCCCAAAAAATAAATGGTGATCTAGCCTGCATTTGGAAACCACCAGTAACAGGGAACTCACTACCTCCCAAAACAGGCCATTTGAGGAATCTTTCTTTATAGCAGCCTGAAATCTGCTTCTGTGAGGCTCCCTACCCACAGCTCCTTGTTTTGCTCCCTGGGGCCAGTCTACAAGACCTCCCCAGGCTGGTATTTCCAGCTACCTAATGGATGTCTAGAACTGGATGTCTCATAGATGTCTTAAGCTCACCATGTCCAAACAACTCGTTCCCCTCCCCCCAAAACCCTTCCCTCTTCTTGGTTTCCTTATTACTCTTCAGGGCACCACCCTCCTCCTTGTCACATGAGCTGTAACCTGGATGTGGTCCTTAACTTCTAATTCTCTTACCCTGCCCCTCCCTCATACATGTCCAATCACTTGGCAAGTGCTATCATTTCGATCTCATGATTTCATATGCTCCCCCCCTTTACTCTGCACCTCATGTCTGAACTAATGCAATGACCATCTGGTTGTCTTCCTGCCTTGTCTCTCCCATCCCAGTCCATCTTCCACTAAGCTGTTAAATTGATCTTTGTAAAGCACGACCCCCACTAATAAACACCAGCGGCTCCCTATGACCTCCAGGATCAAATATAAAATCCTTTGCTTAGCTTTTAACACCCCTCATAACCTGATCCCTCCCTACCTTTCCAGCCTTCTTGTACCTTACTCCCCCTATGCACTCTGTAATCTAGAGACACCGGCCTCATTTCTGCTCCTCGAACGTGACACCCTTCCATCCGACTCAAGGCATTTTCACTGGTTCTGCTCCATGCCTGGCACTCCCTTCTTCTTCATCCAGGCACCTTGACTTCCTTAGGTTTCCATCTAGTCTCAGCTAAAGTCTCACCTTTTGCAATAACCCTTTAATGTTGATGCTTCTGAGACTATTTCCCCTTTATTCTACTTATATCCTGTTTGTCCATAACTGTTTGCCTGTCATCTTCATCGATTCTACTCTGATATCCTTGAGGGCAAAGGCTCCCTTTTTGTCTTTTTTTGGTATCTCCAATTCTTGGCATAGTGCCTAGAATACAGTAGGCACTTAATAAATGCTTATTGACTAAATAACAGCTTTCAAATACTAACAGACAGCTGCTATGTCTTGTCTAAGCCTTCTCTTCTCCAGTTTAAGCATTGTCCAAGAAGGTATTGTCCAACCCTCTTGCCATTCTGTTCACCCTCCCTTGGACATAGCCTAACTTATTTTTTTAAATTTTTTTAAATTTAATATATTTAGTTTTCAGCATTGATTTTCACAAGAGTTTGAATTACAAATTTTCTCCCAATTTCTACCCTGCCCCCCCACTCCAAGATGGCATATATTCTGGTTGCCCTGTTCCCCAGGCAGCCCTCCCTTCTGTCACCCCACTCCCTTCCCATCCCTTTTTCCCTTCCTTTCTTGTAGGGGAAGATAAATTTCTACACCTCATTGCCTGTGTATCTTATTTTCTAGTTGCATGCAAAAACTTTTTTTTGTTTTTGAACATCTGTTTTTAAAACTTGGATTCCAAATTCTCTCCCCTCTTCCCTTCCCACCCACCCTCCCTAAGAAGTCAAGCAACTCAACATGGGCCACATGCATATCATTATGTATAACCCTTCCACAATACTCATGTTGTGAAAGACTAACTATATTTTGCTTC
>CM053625.1:343367056-343386182 GCA_028646595.1 Phalanger gymnotis | reverse complement strand
CATTTCTCTTCCCAATTTTTCCTCTACTTCTCCAACTTGCTTTTCCAAATCCTTTTTGAGCTCTTCCATGGCCTGAGACCAGTTCATGTTTTTCTTGGAGGCTTTTGTTGTAGGCTCTTTGTCTTTGTTGACTTCTTCTGGCTGTATGTTTTGGTCTTCTTTGTCACCAAAGAAAGATTCCAAAGTCTGAGACTGAATCTGGGTGCGTTTTCGCTGCCTGGCCATGTTCCCAGCCAACTTACTTGACCTTTGAGATTTCAGCGGGGTATGACTGCTTGTAGAGTAAAGAGTTCTATGTTCCAAGCTTGGGGGGTTGAGCCAGCTCTACCACACCAGCACTCCTCCTTCCCCACAAACCCCCAGCCTAGACTAGACTTAGATTTTCAGCAGGCTCTTCATTCCTGCTCTGATCCACCACTTAATTCCTCCCACCAGGTGGGCCTGGGGCAGGAAGCAACTGCAGCAGCAGTAGTTCTGTAGCTGCCCCACCTCTGCTGCTCCAGGGCAGTGGCCGAACCACAAACTCCTTCTTTCACTCTGTCCCCAGCAGCTTTTCCCACTAACCTTCTCTGTTGTCTTTGGTGTTTGTGGGTTGAGAAGTCTGGTAACTGCTGCAGCTCACTGATTCAGGGTGCTAGGGCACGCTCTGCCCAGTGCCTGCTCTGGTTGGTCTGCACCACCCACACTGGGCTCTGCTCCACTCTGCTCCGCTCCCAGCTCCGCGTGCGAGAGACCTCACCCAGCAACCATCCAGGCTATCCTGGGCTGGAGCCCTGCTTCCCTCTGCTACTTTGTGGGTTCTTCAGTTCTAGAATTGGTTCAGAGCCATTTTTATAGGTTTTTGGAAGGACTTGGCAGGGAGCTCATGCTAGTCCCTGCTTTCCAGCCGCCATCTTGGTTCCGCCCCCCCATACCCTAATATCTTAATGTCCTTTCTAAACTATGGTGTACGGACCTGAACATAATACTGCACATGGGATCTGGCCAGGGTGGAGGATGCCTTGTTCATTTTAGAGAACACCTAGTTCACCATCTCTCTCGTTTTGGTTACCTTCTTTCACCGTTAGTTCATGTTGAGATTTTTTTCAATGTACGGAAAACCCAGATCGTTTACACATGAACTGTTCTTGTACTTGGGAAGTTGATTTTCTGTGCCTATATGGAGGACTTTACACATACCCCTATTAAATTTCAGTAATCTGTTGAGATAGATTTGGCTTCTGAATCAATCATTGAACATGCCAGCTATCCCTCCTAGCTTTGTGTCTTCAATAAATTTGATAAACACACTATCAATATCTTCATTCAAGATCCCATTAAACATATTTTAAGCAAATTTCAATTAATGGACATAGTAAACTGAGGCAAAGGGGACAGTGCAGCCTCTCTGGACCATAATTAATAAGGATGTGGACTCTCTACCATAATACATAAGTCATGTCTATATAGCATAAACGCTAGAACATTCTACTGTTTGGTCTACACCAAACAACAACAAATTAAGTGACCGGCGATCCCTGTCCCTGGCACAGACCAGTTTCACCCATCCATCCTTCTTCTCTTCTAGCTACTGGAAAATCCAGGTGTGTTGGTTCCTCATGTGAAGTCAAGAAGGAAAGATGGGCAGGAGAGCTGCATGGCCCACTAAAGAAAGCCCTGGCCCTTGAGTCAGAGCACCTGAGATTTCATTTTTTGCCATCTATAACTTTGTGTGACATTGGGCAAGTTACTTCATCCCTCTAGGCTTTGCTTTTCTCATCTATAAAATGGAGGGATTGCATTATCCGGTTCTTGAAATCTTGCGATCTGGCCAATATATTGGAGGGCTGGTTCCTAGGAGATACTCAATATATGGCTGCTGAATAACTGATTGAAGAAAGCTTTGGTTCTGGAGTGAAGGGTTCTTGTTCTTGTTCAGTTGTTTTCAGTCATGTCTGACTCTTTGTGACCCCATTTTGGGATATTCTTGGCAGAGATACTGGAGTGTTTTGCCATTTCCTTCTCCAGCTTATTTTATAGATGAGGAAACTGAGGCAAACAGGGTTAAATGACATGGCCAGGGTCACACAGCTACTAAGTGTCTGAGGCTGGATTTGAACTCAGGAGGATGAGTCTTCCTGACTGCAAGCCCAGTGCTCTATGCACTATGGTGTCCCCCGCTGTGTTCCTGAATTCAAATCCTAGCTCTCCTTGCTACCTGTGTGTCCTTGAGCAAGTCACTTAACTTCCCTGGATCTCAGTTTCCTCATCTGTAAAATGAAGGTGTTAGAATGTATGGCCTGTGTTGTCCTTAGGATTCATGGATTCTCTGGTCCAAGAGGTCTCTTCTTCAGGAATTGTAACCTGATGGGGACCTTAGAGATCATTTAGTCATTTACAGAGGGAAAAGCTGAGACCCAGAAGGGTCCAACACTGGACCCCTGCCCCCAGATCCAGTGTTCTTTCTACCACACACCACACCTTAGGTCCAGAATTCATTACCTGGTGACCTTTCCCTTTGAGTGTCCTGGCCTAACAATTTTGTCTTGTTTGAGACAGCCCCAGAGTCCCAGGTAGCTAAATTAAACTCAGGAGCATGCGCACGTGTGTGTGTGTGTATGTGTAGGGGGAGGGGGGAAAAAGAGATAGAGAGAGAAAAAGAGAAAGAGCGCAAAGAGGAAAGAAGAGAGGAAGAGAGGGAAAGGGGGAAAGGAGGGGAAGGGGAATGGAGAGGGAGAGGAGAGGAGGGGAGGGGAGAGGAGAGGAAGAAAGGGAAAAGAGGAGCGGAGTGGACAGAGAGAAAGAAGAGAGGAGATAAAGGCAGAGGAGGAGAGAGGAAAGGGGAAGGGAAAGGGAAAGGAGAAGTGGGGAAGCAGACAGAGAGGAGAGGAGGGGAGGAGAGAGAGAGGGACAGGAGAAAAAGGGAAGAGAGAGGAGGGGAGGGCGAGGGAGAGAGGAGGGGAAGGCAGAGGAAAGGAGGGTAGGAGAGGAGAAGGGATGGAAAGGGAGAGAAGAAGATGGGAAGGGAGAGGAGGGGAGGGGGAGAGGGAGAGGAGAGGGAGAGGAGAGGGAGAAGAGAGGGAGAGGAGAGGGAGAGGAAGAAAGTCAGATTTTCTATTGCTGAAACTTCTTGTGCCAGGGTAGTGACAGATAAAGAGGGGGACAGGGTAGGAGGAATGGAGGGCAGTGGGTTCCTGGACTCTCCTGACAGCTGGAACGAGGGAAAGGTGGGCTAAAGCAGGCCCAGGTCAAGGATAAGGCTTAGGAGCTAGGCAGCTCCTGGGGCTTTGTCAGAGTGCTGGGCACCCGGGCCTGGTTTCCATGGTTTAGAAAGCTGCAGAAGGCTTTCATGTCAAAAGGCAGAAAGACTCTATGAATATTTCATTAGGAAAGCAATGTGCTGTGCTGCGGGGAACATCTGGCTGGAGTCTCCAGGGACCTCTGGCTCAGTGCAGAAAGCAGGGACTGTGAAATGTGGAAAGAGAAGAGATGAGGAGGAGAGGAGGAGGAAGAGAGACAGACAGATAGACAGACAAATAGACACAGAGAGATAGGAGACAGAGACAGACAGACAGAGACAGAGTGAGAGACAGAGACAGACAGAGACGAATAGAGAGATAGAAGAGAGAGAAAAGACAGAGACAAAGAAGAGACAGAGAGATAAAAGAGAGAAAGAAAAGAGAGAAACAGAGGCAGAGAGAATTGAGAGATGCCCATGGGGGAGGAAAGGAGAAGAGGAGGTAGATGTGAGCTCTGAAGCCCAGAAGAAGGCACCAGCACAGGAACCCCACTCCTACCTCCTACTGCTTGGACCCAACACTGTTGCTCTCAATTCAACTCACTTAAATTCAATGGGCATCAACTAAGTGCCTGCTGTTTGCCAGGCTCTGGGGATACAATGACAAAACCAGAACTCACTATTTCTACGTGTCCTCAAGGAGCTGACAGACTGCCCACTCTGAGGAGGCATGCCTTCTCTGACACCAGAACATGTGGGACACCAGACTCTGATGGACCAAATGGGATCAGAGGTGTAAAGCCTTTGAAAACATTAAAAGACTCCAGGGAGGTTACTTATCATCACTGAGAGGTGATGGGGAGTAGAGGACAGGGAGCCCACCTTGGAGCCAGTAAGATCTGGGTTCAAGTCCTGTCTCACACACTGCCTGTGTGACTTGGGGAAGGTACTTGACTTCTCAGAGCTCTAGGGCCTCACTCAGAGGTGGGGAACCTGTGGCCTTAAGGCCCCAGGTTTGAATTCAAAGGGCCATACTTGAGGACCTAGAGGGCCACGTGTGGCCTCAAGGCCGCAGGTTCCCCACCCCTGACCTAACGTCTAGGCGGCTCTCTAATTCACACATTGCAGGGAAGGTGCCAAGCCTAAGCCAAGGAAGGTCGCAAGACCAAGGAAATCACAGCTCCTGTCTGTATCCCCCTCTCGTGATTTCCCTGGGTGGGGCAGCCAGGAAGCACAAGCCCAGTGAAGGGCATGGGAGACAGTGTGGATGCAGTCCACAGATAAGACCACACCTCACAAGGGGGCCCCAAGATCCTGGCACAATAACAGCATACATCACTCTAGAGCTTGAGGGTTTATACAGCACTTTTCTCAGAATACACACACACACAAACACACACGCGCGCACACACATGCACACACACACACACACACACACACACACACACACACACATGCACAGCTAGGCAGCCTGGATTTGGCAAAAGATGACTGCATTGTTCTCTCTGTTTTCTAGATAAGGATAGACAGAGAAAAGAGAGATAAAAGATGCCTGTGGAGGAGGAAAAGAGAGGAGGGCGTCAGAGAGGCGATCTGCTCAGTCACACTGCTGATGAATGCTTATCTAGTGAGGAAGGAAGCAAGCTGGAGCCTGAATTCATCAGTCAATCAGTCTATCAACTGGCATTTATTAAGCACCCACTGTGTGCCAGGCAGTGTGCTAAGCACAGCAGGGACAAAGAAAGACAAAAGAAGAGAAAGAGAGAAAGAGAAAGAAAGAAAGAAAGAAAGAAAGAAAGAAAGAAAGAAAGAAAGAAAGAAAGAAAGAAAGAGAAGGAAGAAGAAAGGAAGGAAGGAAGGAAGGAAGGAAGGAAGGAAGGAAGGAAGGAAGGAAGGAAGGAAGGAAGGAAGGAAGAAGGAAGGAAGGAAGGAAGGAAGGAAGGAAGGAAGGAAGGAAGGAAGGAAGGAAGGAAGGGAGGGAGGGAGGGAGGGAGGGAGGGAGGGAGGGAGGAAGGAAGGAAGGAAGGAAGGAAGGAAGGAAGGAAGGAAGGAAGGAAGGAAGGAAGGAAGGAAGGAAGGAAGGAAGGAAGGTAGGAAGGAAGGAAGAAATCAGCATGGTGTACTGGAAAGAATGGTGGTTCTAGTCTCAGAGGAGTGAGCTTCAGATCCTAGCCCCATCACCAGGGCTGTGTGACCTTGAGCAAGGAACTGTTCAAAACTTTATTTTTGCCTGAACTTACACAGTGGATAGAGGGCTAAACTTGGAATCAGGAAACCCTGAGTTCAAATTTGACCTCAGACATTTACTAGCTGGGTTACTCCGGGAAAATCACTTAACTTGTTTGCCTCAGTTTTCTTGGCTGTAAAAGGAAGACCACAACCTCACCCATCTCCCAGGGTTATTGTGAGGATCAGATGAGCAAACATATCTAAAGTGCTTTGCCAACCTTAAAGAACTACGTAAATGCTAGTTATTAGTACTGCCCCTCCAAAAAAGAGTATTTGCATAAACATAGTGGAACAGAAAAAGAAACTAGATTCACTAGATACAGCTGGCTTTTCATTTCCAGTCTATAATACAGCCACTTAGTAGCCTTCAAAGCTTTCCTGCTGTTTATTTTGGGCACTCTGGGCCTCAGTTTCTTCATCTGTAAAGTCAAGGGTTGGCCTCTAAGGTCGTTCCACCTCTCAAACTTAAATCCTTTGAAATGGGCAGCCTAGCCCAGGCAGCAAGACAGTAGAAGGGAATGGGGAGGGTTGGCAGTTCACTTCTCAACTGCTGTTTCTGGTTTCCCTCTTGACCTTCTCCACGTCCCCCAGTCTCTCCCAGGTTCCTTCTCTTTCTTTCTGCACTGCCCCCCACCACCCAGGTAGAGGATTAGGTAAGACTCAGGGCCCACTCTGGGACCCTGGTCCCACTCAGAGCCACTGGGCCCAGAAAGTAAGCAGGCAGGATCTGCTCTAGAGAAAAAGAAAGCAAAGCGAGAGTAACCTGTGGACCAAGGCGAGGCTGCCAGCTGGCTCCCTAGAGGCAGCCTTACTCATCCTGGACCAACAAAGTCAAGGGCACCCTTTGCTTCCCAACAGTGGACTTCTGCCAAGCTCCGGGTGGGCGGGGTGGCCAGGAAGCTCATAGTCAGGTATCTTAGCTCTTATAGGACAGGAGCAGTGGGGGTCTTGTGTGAGCCGCAGTTTTCATTAAATTTCAGGCTTCACGCTCCTTGTTGAGAGAGTACCAACCAACCCTCCAGTGTCTCCCTCCACCTCCCCCCCAACCCCACTAAATGCTTCTAGGAGTTAGAGGCTAGTTAGCCAATGGCCTCTACCTGGCCCAGAGAGCAGGGCTAGGAAACCACATAGAACCAAATTTGACCACGTATCAAGGTTTACTCTCATCAACCTATCCTACTGGAAGCCTGACCAATGGGCATGACTATGCCATCCAGAGGTTTGTGCCTGTAGCTCAGCTCTATCAAGAATATCCCACTAGGTGCACAACAGGATGTGAAAACAGAAGGCGTAGAAAACCAGCTACTTCACAAAGCTATGTATGGAAAGAGATGAATATTGCCAAGTGGCCGGGAGGCAGGGGTGGACAAATGGGGGGGGCCAAAGATCAAGTTGCTAGGTAAGATAGTGGATAGAGTGCTGGACCTGAGTTCAAATCACCGCAATGAACACAGAGGAGAATGCTTAGCATGGGTTTCTCCTGCTAGATAGAGCCCAGCACATGCTGCAAGCAAAGGATGCTGGGATTCGAGAGTGGAATCCAAAGTTGTTCAGCATTCCTAGAGTCCAGAAGGGAATTTGGAGTGGGCTTGGGATCGCAAACATGCAGCGTCCATGTTCCTTCCGTTCTGGAAGCCACCCTCCCCATCTTCCCAGGGCTGTCCTTGTTCCATCCCATGAAGTCTTCTCACGTCCGTCATCTTGAATGAGAGCAGTAAGAGGCCATGGGGTGTGGGAGGAGGAGCCAGGAGACATCGGGGGTCAAATGTCTGATCAACACTCACCAGTTGTGAGGCCTCAGGCGATTTACTTATATCCTATCTCTTGGCCTCTATTTCTAAAATGAGGATGATAACACTTGTAGCAGCAATCTCCCGAGGTTGTGTTAAGGATAAAGTAAGATAATACACATTTGGTGCTTTCAAACTGAAGGTATTAGATGCATTTTGGCTATTCCACAGGCCCCAGAGAGCTATGCTCTGTTCCTATAGATGAAATCCTCTGAAACCTGACATTCTTGCTGTGGCCTGGGTGTACGCCATAGGGCTGCCTTATAGTTGGGTCACCTTGGAACAAAACATATATAAAAATACAAACAAAATCATATATCTAGAGCCAGAAAGGACCTTATTGGTGATTCAGTCCAACCTTCTCACTTCACAGGTGAGATCTAAGATGATTCTGACATATATGAAATTCCATTCTCGGTAGAAGAGTTATCATGAGTATCCAAGCTCCCCAGCGTGACTCAAATGGTGGGGGTCGGGGGAAAGGAAGAGTGGGCTCATTTGTGGCTTTCCTGGCCTCTAGCAAGTGCTGAAGGATCTTCTTGGAAAGCTGAGTTTTCCCCACTGGGACAAGATGGCCTTCCAAGGAGGTTGAGGTTTCTCGAGTAGCTTCTCAGCAAAGTTAATTTTATTTCAACCATTGTGGTGACACTTCAGAGCTCTGGCAAGGACCCACACTGCCCATAGACCCAAAGATAGATTAAGCCTAACATTAGTGACACTCTCTGACATAGGCCCTCACTCCTGGCCCTGTCTTTTCTAGGCCAAATGAGCTCTGGAACCTTTGTTTGCTTGAGTGTGTTCTCAATGCCTGTCTCCCAGCTAGGTCCACTCTTTCCTTTTCTTCCTAGTCTTGGGGGTGGATGCTGGTCTTCTATCTCTCACTCCCTACCTGAGGCCTCTTCAGTGGACTTTTGGGGGCTATATAAGAAGTCAGTATCCCAGGGTCTCCCATTGCATCCTGGGCCATCTCCAGTTGTCCTGGTAATTATCAGGCCACTAGACCCAGATGGCTCTGGAGGAGAGAGTGAGGCTGGCAACTTTGCACAGCCCTCCCTCACTGAAATCAAAGTCAACTGCAAGTCATGTTATCGTTTCCCTGATGTCATGGTCCTCTTCAAGAATGAAGGACAAACACTACCACCACTACCAGTATCCCAATTATCCACTATTTATTCTTGCTCAATAGCCTCTACAATCTCATCAGTCTCTAAATCTATGATCCTACGATCTCTGGGATCCCTTTTCCGTCTCTCCAGCTGGAAGCATGGCCACACCCCTGCTCCAAATTCTGCCTACTGGTCTGGAAGAGCAGACCCTTGCTCCTCCCTGGCACAGCTACACACACAGGCCAAGCTCCTCCCCAAGCTCCCATCAGAGCCCAGGTCCCCACCCTGAAGCCCATGAGCCGGGGCCTCTATTGGTGCCTTTATCAGTTCCTGGCCCCAATCTGAAACTCAATCCATCTTCTCTAGAAAAGAGTTGACTATCCTCTGAAAGAAACAGGGGCAACGATACCTGGGAAAACCTCATTTCCAATCTGTCCTCGCATCTTCCCACAAGGAAGGACACACCAATGTCAGCCTGGTGAATTTTGTTTTCCATTAATTCCAGCAGCTTCTTGGTTTGTCCTTCATAATCTATCTTGACTGTAGCCTAAGGACCTTTGTCAAAATACTGCCACTGCTAGCGGCAATGAGTCTACAGTATTTCTGAGCTGGGTTGAGGATTCCCTTTGGAGTAGAAGAGAAAGAAGTGCCTCCGTGTACCCCCAGCCCACCAGGAGAAGCCATCCACTCACCAATGGAGGAATGATGGCTGGACGCCTGGTCCCCAAGCCGAAGTCTAGACTGGTATCCATGGTAATACCAGTTTTTGGCCCCTGACAGTCCTCTTCTTTAACCACAAAAAACGTGTTATGGGGGGATACTCGCTGCTGCGGCAGATGAGAACCTGGCTCCCCACCCTGTGGTCTCAGCCCCCTTCTTGCCTATTGTACCGCTTCCCACCTGCAGAACAGCCTCAGACCCAGAAGGATGCCCAGTTTGCTCTGACTGGGCAGGCGGCAGGGCAGGGGGGGAGGAGTCCATCATCCTCAGAGCAAAAAAGGCGGCCTGCCAAATCAGAGACTCAGTCCCTTCTAAGCAGGGTAGTCCAAATCTCCTGTGCCCTCAGCAGCCTGGCTCCTGGGCACACCGATATTTGAGATTTGTTCTTTTGCCCGCAATCCTTGGCTGCGATCCCATCACTCTGCACATAGGGACCCCCGGTACAGAGCCAGGGCTGAGAGGAGGAGACATGGGGTAGGGGTGGGGGTGAAGGGAAGGGAAGGGAGCACCTCATGGGATCTGACTTCCTAGACCTTCCAGGTTCCTCTCAGACCCCTCCTCACCACATGCATACACTTCCCAGACTTGGCAACTTGTCCTTGGCAGGCAGAGGCAGTGGGAAGGAACAGACTGACATTCAAGGAAGGCTTTGCAGTAACTCCCCAAAGAGAAGAGAGAACAGACTTCAATGTCTGGGAAGTAGGGAAGGGGCTAAAGATGATAAACTAATGGGGAAAACAAGGAAGGACATCTGTTTAGTAGGTGTGATGCCCAAGAACTGATTCTTCTTAAGATGGGTGGGGCACCCGGCAGATGGAACTGAAGATGGTCGCCATGCTAGGGTCTGCAGAGCCAATTCATACGGTTGGTCTCGGGCTCCTGTCTCTGCTCAGCCCCCGCACCCCTCCCCCTACCTCTCGCCTTCTGCCTCTGCCTGGGCAGTGCCAGCTCCCCGAGCCTTGGCATATCCCAGTGGGAACGGATGGAGTCAGCACCCTACCACCTGGAGTACTCACACCTCCCAGCCAAGCCTGGCCCCAACCAAGAGGCCCTAACACCACGGGGCTGACTCCCGTGCCCGGAGCTGATGCCAGCCGATACAGAGTAAGCAATCACCCAGGAGGTCAGGAGGGCACCCTCAACACACGGACGGAGGCATGGGCACAGTCGATCATGCTCATGGACCTCACCTCTCCCAGTCAATTTTCCAGTCCCATTCAGCCCTGGTGCTACTCTCACAGACCTCCCAGCCCCACGCCTTGGTTCCCCAGTATGGAAGTGACAGTGGCCACCCGGCCACCCATTACCTGCATTGCGCGTGTCGCCACATCTCTCCCCGGCTTGCCTGTTCACTCTCCGGGTTCGCCTGCATGCTGCAGCCTTGTCCTCCATGGCACCTCTGCCAACTCAGACGCCGCCTGCTTCAGGAGGAGTTGCCAGCTATTTGTTGTGGGTTTTGTTTTGTTGGGTTTTTTTTTTTTTTGGCCCCATGCTGCCTGCTGGCACTCTGGCAGCAAGAGCCTTGTCGCTCCATCGATGGCATGTGTCCATTTCTCCTCCCTTCCCAAACCACCCTCCCTCACCTCTTCCTTCTCCTCTATGCCTCTGGAGTCCCCTGCAGTGCCAGCTCCGAGGGAAATTGGCAGGAACTAAACCGGAGAGATCCTCTCAGCAGCTGATTGTAGCCACGGGTTTTTTTTTTGGTTCTTTTTTTTTTTGGTATTTAAAACACACACACACACACACACACACACACACACACACACACACTCCGCTCCCCCCACCCCCCAACAAACAGGCAGTCCTTCTGTCAGGAACAGACCCTAGCCAAGTGAGCCAAGAAGAGGGGCATGCAGCACAGAGAGAGAGAGATGGGCTCCTTTGAGTGGGGTAGTAACTCTCTCCAGCACCAATGACTCCATTTCTTCCTCTCTCTCCCCATCTCTCTCCTTCTTATGCAAACCAATGGAAAAAAAAAGAAACTCAAATTTATGTCACATTTCTGAGCTTCCTGATTGGTCACACCTTTTTTACTAGCCTGGTCCTTAAAAACTCCGTTCTACTTCCCCCCATCACCCCATTCCCATTTTAAGAGCTTGCTTCCCTACTACCCGCCTGATGGGCTATTGGCTTTAGTGGGCTCTCGGGCCCTTCTACATGTGGCCAACTCTGTCATCCAGACCCACACTCCAGCCCCATCCACCTGTCCACCCGCCAACATCCAGAGCCAGCTCCTCTCTCTTAGAAAGCATCTTCCTCCAAGGAAGAAAATCTCTGGGACATTTCTTGGCTACCATCAGGAGCCATTCATGAGGGTGGAGATCAGAGTTCTGGGGTCATCAAAGTCAAGTTCTGGTGCTCACTCGGCTTTCACAACCTCCCTCCCAGGACTCCAAGGGCCATCTTCAGTCATCCTGATCTATATGTCACCACTGGATCCAGATGGTTCCAGCAGAGAAAATGAGGCTGATGACTTTACATAGCCCTCCCTCACAGAGATCGCATTCAATTGCATGTCGTGGCATCTCTTCTCTGATGTCACAGTCCTCTTCCAGAACGAAGGACAAACAACAACAACCCAGGACTCCACAATTAGGTATCGAAAATGCCCACTTCATACCAGCCTAGCGTGATGGATGCTTGCATCTCAAGCACAAGACCTTCCACTGTTCTCATAGCATCATTGATTTAGAGCTGAAAGAGACCCTTGGGTGGGGGTGGGGAAGCCACCTAATGCCTTCATTCTACATAGAAAGATGCCTCAAAACCTGAAATGACTTGCCCCATGTCATACAAGTAGTAATGGCAGGCTTTCCCTCAACCCTTTCCAATATACCATACTATCTCTCAATTTAGAGCTAGGAGGGATCTCAGGAAGTTTCACATCCAATACCCTTACTTAACAGATGAAGAAAAACTGGAGACAGTATGTGATTTGCTCAAAAGACATGTCGGTAATAAGGAGCAGAACTGGAATTTGAACCCTGAACTCAGTATTCTTTCCACTGGTCCATACAATCTTTTTAGATCAATCCCTTCCTCTTTCCTCCCCCTCCCTTTCCCCTTCCTCTTTCCCCCTCCCCCACTCCACTACTTCTTTGCCTTGCAAAATTCCCTGTTAAAGGTTAACTTTCGGGTTCCAGTTCTGTTTCAGCAACACTCAACAGTATATGACTTTCAACAAGACTTTTTACCATTTAATCCGGAGGCTTCCGTTGACCATTATGGTATCCTGGACCTCTTGAGAAGCCTGTGGAGTCCTCCTCAGAACTATGGTTTTAAATGCACAAAATAAAATCCATAGTAACAAAGGAAACCAATTCTATTGAAATACAGTTATCAAAATGTTTTTTAAAACAATTTCGGGCACCCTGGGTTTAAGAACCCCAGGACCAGATGAACTTCTCTCTTCTACTTGTAACATTCCATGGGTCTACAGTCACTGACAGGTCACTGAGAGAAATTCTCTGCCTTCTGGGTAGTACATTCTGACCTTACCATGAATTTTGCTTTGTATCACTCTTACTTTTTTATTCTGTATTCAAACTATCAAGGTGTGTGTCATATCCCTCCCAGACTACATCCCAAAATTAATCAATCAACAAGGATGTACCAAGCTTGCACTTCAGTAGACACTATGGAGACCAAGCCAAAAATTAAGCTTTCCCTGCTCTTGGCCCTCCAAGTTCTGTCTAAACTTCTCTCCCCTCATTCCACTAGCCCTAGCACAGAACTGTGAACACACAATAAAAGCTCGATCGTTGTTGGCTGAATTGAATTGACTTCTAGGAGCCCATTTTTCAGGGGTTCAGTCTGCTCACCACCAATGGGTAGATTCTAAATACTCCCCCCTCCACATTGGCCTCTAGACCTTTTCCTCAATTGAGTGCTGGGCTCCAGGGTCTGCTGCAGCTCTAGAACTGAGGAGTATGCTACGGTAATAGTAGTAGTAGCAGTAGGAGTCGAAGCAGCAGCAGCGGTAGTAGTAGTAAACATTTATACGGCAACCATTATATGCCAGGCCCTGTGCTAAGTATCATACTTGATCCTTACAGTAACCTTGTGAGGGAGAGAGTAAAGTGTTTTGTTCTCCAATAAAGCAGATACATTGAGTATTGTTATATACACCAAAATTATATCTTGCAATAATCTACAACATTATATCATCAGTATACATTTAGTAAGCACCTACTACGTACCAGGCACTATGCTAAGTGTTGAAGAAACAAAGAAAGGCAAAAGACAGTCCCTGCCCTCAAGGAGCTCCCAGTCCAGTGGGAGAGACGACGTGTAAATGATTATGTACAAACAAGCTATAGACAGGATAAATAGAAATAATCAACAGAAATTAGGCATTGATATTAAGGGGAACTGGGAAAGGCTTCCTGTAGAAGGTAGGATTTTAGCTGGGATATGAAGGAAGCCAGGGAAGCCAGTAAGTGAAGATGAGGAAGTAAAGCATTCCAGGCATGGGGGACAGACAGGGAAAATGCCTGGAGTCAGTCTTGTTGAAGAAACAGCGAGGAGCCCAGAGTAACTTAATGCCAGATCCCAGGGCTTTTTTCTCCCTTCCTTTCATTTTCTGTTAGGCCTTTCCTGGTCCCTCTGGGTATTAACACCTTCTCCCTCTTGAAATCATTTGGTGTTTTCCAATATTCTTTGTCTGTCCTACTTGTGTACCTCTTGTATCACACCCACTGGCAGAATGTAGTCGTCTTGATGCCAGTGACCATGGCTATTTTTGTCTTTTTATCCCTACCTTCTAACACATGGTCCATGAGGTCCCCTAAGCTTTCAACCCAAGCTCTTGCCAAGAGTATCTTGCAGCTGGGAGCGGTCCAAAAGAATCTCCAGCATCTCTAAGAAGTGTTCCTTTTATATATTTTTCCTCTAAAAACTGACTCTCTTTTCAAGTACAGGGGCCACTCAGATGGGTAGAGAGCTTCTGACCTGGGCTAGGCTTCCTCCCCTTCACCATGACAACATGGGAGTCCACCACTTTAATGCTGAATTAAATGCTGACAGTCCAGCCCCTCAGTTTAGTCTGGGGCAGCTCAGCATTCCCAAGTTCAGGAAATCTGCCGGTCTCGGCCTCCGCAGTAGCAGGGATTACTGGGTGAAAGTACTTTTTTTGTATAGAGGCAGCCCTCAAATAACATCTATTAAGTTCCTACTATATGCCAGGCACCATGCTATGTGCTAATTCCCAACACCAGTGAATGATCAGCAATACCCTCATTACTCAGCCAACAACTGTGACACTGGCTGACTAAAGGGGAGAGACCACAGATTTTCAAAGGGACTCCAAACATCAGTGGGCATTTGTGCCTCCAGCTTTGGGGAACCCTGAGAGAACCGATGTACACTCAGCTCTCAGTTATCCAGAGCTTGTTCATTAGTTTACCTTCCAGGTCCTTGGCTTCCTCTCTTTGCCTTTTGCCCTGCTGATTATAATGATTTTTGTTCCAACACTTAAGTACTTCCTCCAGTATGGGCTTAGTACTAGCCTAGTTGCAATGGAGGCAGGAATGGCCTGGTAAATGTTTAACAATCAGCCCTCTGGGGAGAGATATGTACTAGGACACAAAAGTTTTATCTACATTGTTAAAATTTTCTCCAACGCTTTCTTAAGTCTAGACAATCAACAAAATGATAGACTTGATTTGTGCCTTTGCTGATTTCTGAAGTATAAATGCTCACCATGAAAATTTAGCAAGGTTCTGGTTGGCTCCTGAATACCACTGAATGGCAGTCACTGAGAAACATAAGACTTTCACAGAATTTACAATCCAGACAAAGAAACTCGTGTGCCCAGTTTTTCCATCTCCATATGAAAAGGTTGGAGAAGAGGATTTTTAAGGTTCTTTCTAGATCTGACAATCTTTCTCCCAAGGTCTCTTCTAGGTTGCATAGTCTTGGTTCTAAGGTCTCTTTCAGCTCTAATAATCTCTGATTTAACATCCTGGCCAGGTCTGATATTCTGTGTTCTAAGGTCCTTTCCAGCTCTGCAATTCTCCATTCTAAGGTCTTTCCCAATTCTTGACATTGTGTGTTCTAAGGTCCCCTGCAACTCTGACATTTCATGTTCTAAGGTCCCTCTTCCTACTCTGATTCTGGTAGCTGTTACCTAATAGTCTCCAAGACACACTTCTTTCCTCAATAAATTCAGTGCCTGGCTCAGTCTTCTCTCCTCTCCATTTCTCTCCTCTCCAATTCTATTCCTCATATGAGGGACTTCAGCATCTATTGATATGCCATGAAACACCTTAACTTCCTCACCTAACTCATTTCTCATGACCTCTTCCTCCCCACCTTAACTATACACAGAGATGGCCATACTTTTGCTCTTAACTCACAAGTGTTTCACATCTGTATTTATGAACTCTGATATTCCTTTATCTGATCATAATCTGTTATCATTTCTTTATCCTTGTCAAATAACCCATAACCCTATTTTTAATCCTCCTGGTGACCTCTCATCCCTCCATCCCTCAGTTCTTTCACAGGCTATCACCCCTGGATGGATTACACCCTCCTGCCTTCCCTATCTTGACCTCTTGGCAAAACAGCTCAATTTTACACTCTCCTTTTCTGTTGAGTACCTTGTCCCCCTATCCTATTGCCAATCTTGCCCTTCCAAGACCTAGCTTTGGATTACTCCAAACATCTGCTGCTCCTAATCCCAAGATGCTGAATGAAGCTGGAGAAAATCACAAAACCTTGCTGACCAGATCTCCTACAAATATATGTTACATAATCTCAACTGAGCCCTCGCTGTGGCACGGCAATCCTTTCACACCTCTCTAATTGATTCACTCTCCCACTCACCACAGCATCTTTTCCAAATCTCTTCCTCTCCCCTCAAACCTCCCGTGACTCCTCTTCCTCTCATTTTCTTGGAGAACCTTTCTCATATTTACTGAAAAAATAAAGGCCATTTGACAAGAACTCTCTCTTCTTCCCTCCTCCTCATCTGCCATCATTCTGATGCCTTCCCCCACATCCCTGGTCACATGAAGAGATAGTCCTTCTTGCCAAGGCAAACCCTTCTACATGCACAAGGGATCCCATCTCATCCCATCTTCTCCAGCACATTGACCCTTCCATCATCTCTACTCTCTTACTAATCTTCACTTTCTCCCCTTCTAAGCTATTTTCCTATTGCCTACTGTATTAGTAATTAGGATGGGACTTTTTTTTTTTACTGTTTTCTCTTTTGCAGCACTAAGGTAGTTGAGTGCCTTTGATGAGTCTGGCCTTTTTTTCTTCGATTAAATCCGAGTCTTTGATGACCTGCTTACTTCAAGGGAAAGCCTAGTTTACATAAGTTTGAGTGGCATTGGTTGTGACACCCTTTGACACTGAACAGGGTATATAAACTCAGAAGTTAGTGTTTTGTTTAGGGCTCTCACTCACTGGAAGAGTGTCATGTGATTTGACCAGACAAGACTTTGGGTAGCCACTAGAGCCGTTGGGCTTTGAAAACCCAGATGTTGCTGTCTCTCTCTCTGGTAGCTACGTAATTCTTTGGTCAGACAGCTAGAGGCCTAACTGTTGATAACTGTGTGTTTGCTCTGTTTATATCATCTCTGTTTATAATTTTTGTTTGTATTTACTCTGAAGTTCGGGGTACTGGCTTTCCCCCCTGAACTAAGTGAATGATATATGTATGTTTGATTAAAATGAGATCATTTACCCCTTAAAGTTGCTTTCCTTAGAAAAGCAGAACAAAAGAACCTGTGCTGGCAGCCCTACTGTATCCTGGTGGTATTGGTCTTACACCCCCACAGCAGCTGCTAGCAACATTTTTGTTACACCTACAAAGAAGCCCACATCTCTTCTGTCCTCAAAAAACCCTCAATTGATTAGTCTATCCCCACTAGCTATCATCCTATATTTCTCCTCCCCTTTGTGGCAAAACTTCTCAAGAGAGCCATCTACAATCAAGGCTTCCATTTCCTTTCTTCTCTATCTCTTCTTAACTCTACAATTTGGCTTCTGACCTCATCATTCAACTGAAACTGTTCTCCCCAAAGTTACTGATGACTCTTAATTGCCAAACCTAACGGCCTTTTCTTAATCTCTTTCTGGACCTCTCTGAAATCTAACTCCCTTCTCTCTAGGTTTTCATTACACTGCTCTTTCCCTGTGTCCTCCTCACTTGTCTGACTGCTCCTTCTCTTTCGCTTGGTCTTCGTCCAGATACCACCTGTTAAAGATGCTAAAAAGTATCCCCCCTCCCAAGGCTCTGTCCCAGGCCCTTTTTCTCCTCCCTCTATTTTGCTTGGTCATCTCATCAGCTCCCATGAATTCAATGATCATCTCTATGCAGATGATTTCCAGATCTAATCCCTAACTGTCTCCCAGCCTCCAGTCTCACATCTTCAACTGTCTATTGGACATCTCAGATATCTTAAACTCAACATGTCCAAAACTCAACTCATTATCTATCTCCTCAAACTCTCTCCTCTTCCTAATTTCCCTGTTACTGGTGAGGGTCCCATCATTTTCTGAGTCACCCAGGTTCACAATCTGTCGTCCTCAATGCCTTACTCTCACCCCTCTCATTTAATATATTGTCAAGTCCTGCCAATTCTACTTTCAAAACATTCACATAAGCACCTGTCCCTGCCTTCTCTCCTCTGACACTGACCCCACGTTGGTATAAGTCCTCGTTGCCTCATGCCTAGACTATTGCAATAGCCTACTGGTGGTCTCTCTATCTCAAGTTTCTTCCCTACTCCTTTACATACTCTCAACTGTCAGTGATATCCCTAAAGTACAGATCTGACCATGTCTCTCTCTCTCTCACACACACACACACACATTCAATAAACTCCAGTGGCCCCCAATCATCTCCAGGATCAATACAAAATCCTCTCTTTGGCTTTTAAAACCCTTCATAACCTGGCTCCCTCCTACTTCTCCGGGTTTCTGTCCTCTTACTCAAGTCCACGTACTCTTCAATCCCATAACAAAGCACAGCTCTTTGCTGTTCCTTAAATGAGGATCTGCAGACGTCATGCATTTTTACCAGCTGTTCCCCATGTCTGGAATTCCCTTGATATTTATCGATATTTCCAGGCTTCCCTAGGTGCCTTAACGACCCACTGCTAACCCTGTCTTTTGCAAGAAGTCCCCCTCAAAGCTAATGATTTCCCCCTGTGATTATCTTCAATTTCTCCCGTCTATCCCTGTTGCTTCCTCCGTTAGATTGGGAACTCCTTGAGGACAGGAACTCTTTGTGGTTCTCTGTATTCTTAGCACTTAGCACAAGCATAGTTAGCATTTAATAAATGCTTGTTGTCTTGAGTTAACTTTATATCCCATGCCCTACAGCCCCTTTCCCCTGAAACAATCTATATTCTAAGGTCTCTCTCATCTGGAACATTCTACATCGTCAGCTCCCTCCTAGCTCAGACATTCTATGTTCTAAGACATACACATGGACAGAGAACTAGTTAACTAACAATGCAAGGCAGTATGTAATAAATGCCAGAGAAATAAGACATAGTAAGGGCTGTGATTCCTTCCTTGATTTTGCTACCAAGTAAACCCAGGGAGCAGAAAAGGGGTCTTCAGGAGCAAAGAAGGACCAGTAAACACTTCCCTAAATCTCTCCTTTTCCTCTTGGCCTTCTCAGTGCCACCTCTCTACCCCTCCCCTCCCCACCTCATTCCCAGCCTCCACTTAGGACTTCACCTGTCATCCCTGATAGATCGTCAGAGTCAAGGGACACCCAGCTGGGGTCACCTCCCTGCTGCCTTAGGGGGATGCGCATCTCATCTATCACCCTGGGGCAGCAGACAGGGTCAGCTGGAGGCAGCTCCCTGGAGCCAGCCCACTGACACATACCTTCAGAAGCCACTAGCTGGGAATGTTAAGTACCTCCCTGCTCCCCCTCCTCCTTCTCCGCCCCTCCTGAGATGGGGGAGGGGAGAAGAAAGATTGAGGGTGAAAGAGGAATCCCATCTCCCTGCTTCTTGGAATGGGCAAAGCCACCATTTGCCTGGCCCAAACCCTAGGTCGTAGGAGTCTGGGCTCTTACCCCAATAAGCATTTAC
>CM053625.1:343345149-343366556 GCA_028646595.1 Phalanger gymnotis | reverse complement strand
TCTTTGGACTCGATCAGTGGTTCTCCTGAGGGGTCTCCAAGACCCTTGTGGAGGGTCCAAGAAGCCAAAACTATTTTCGTAATAACACTGACATGTCTATTGAGATTTATTCTATTAGCAATAATAATATCAATGTTATTTGTCAGAGGGGTGGCCGTGAGAGTTGATGAGACGCTTCATCCCTCTGTGCAAGGGACCAGTTCCTGGATTGTGAGAGCTGGCGGGGCTTCAGGTTATCTGTTCCAACCCCCTCATTTTATAGATGAGAAAACAGACCAGGAGAGGTCAAGTCACTAACCCCAAAGCCATACAATTAGTGGCAGTGCTGGCACCTGAAGCCAGTTGTCCGGCTGAGAGTCTCGGCGCCTTTTGTAGCACATCATGCTTTCATCGTATTGTAAAGCAATTAGAGCAATGGAGTCAGGAAGACCTGAGTTTAAATCCAGATCCAGACACTTACCAGCTGTGTGACCCTGGGCAAGTCACTTCACCGCTATCTGCCTCAGTTTCCTCAACTATAGAGTGGGGATCATAATAGCACCTACCTCGCAGGGTCGTTGTAAGCATCAGATGAGGTCATATTTTTAAGTGCTTTGTGAACTTTAAATGCTACATAAACACTAGTTATTTTATAAACCTTAGAGTGCTGTGGCATACATTCATTATTATATACCGTGTGTGGGGGGGTGTGGGTGTGTGTGTGTGTAAGTATACTGAGTATCTCGCTTTGTTAGGGACCCCTGCTAACATCCTGGGGAGAACCTTTTCAGTCTTTTTCATAGGGTCTAGGTCATTTGGTTGTCTAAAATGATGCTGACTACCCTTTTCTTTGTAGCGAAGAGCCAAAAACTAAATAGATGCCTATTGGTCGAGGAATAAATAAATTATGGTACTTGAATGTAATGAATTATTTCTGTACTGTAAGAAACAATCATTATGAAGAATCCAGAGAAGCATCAGAAAATGTATATGAACAGATGCAGAATGAAGGAGGCAGATTCAGGAAAACAACATATACAATAACTGTAATATGATTAACATATGACATGATATCATATCATATAACATGATGTGACATGACAGTATGATGATACAATATCATACAAGATAATAGAATTAATGCATGATGCAACATGACTTAATATGATACAATATAACTTACACTGTAATATAATTATATATAATTTATATATATATTATTATATTATATAATGACTGTCTCTATATTATATATATCTAGTCATTATATAATTATATATTGTCATTATATAGTTATATAATGACAATATATAATATAATATATATATTATATATTATAAATATATAATTATATAATGACTGCATCTATAATATGATGCAACATGACTTAATATGATACAATATAACTTACACTGTAATATAATTATATATAATTAATATATATAATTATATTATATAAAATATAATATAATTAATATATGATATCATACCTTATTTTATTATATATGACATGATATGACTTAACATAATATGATATACCACATACTGTAATGTAATTAATAGATGACATGACATAATATATCATCATATAATATGACATGGTGATAATATAACATGGTATAACAATATAAAATATAATTAATATGTGACATGACTTAATATAATATAACATCATGCAATATAATACGATGCAATATAACATAACATAATATACCTATACATAATATACATAATACAATATAACATAACATAACACGATATGATATAACTATATATATGAAAAGAATAACAAGCAAGCCACCCCTGAAGCTGATACTATGAAATTATAATGTTCAAGCCTGGCCCTGAAGAAGAAAGGAGCCGACTGATCTCCCCTCCTTCTTTGCAAAGGTGGGGAACACTACACATAGGGTCAGACTCAGTTGATGTATTGGTCAGTTTTGTTGTCGTTTTCTCTTCCCAGTGTTTTAAAGTTGACAAAGGGCTTTCTGAATAGGAGCTCATTTGATCCTCTCCACAGCCTTGAGGGGTAAGTGTATGATGCCCATTTTACAGAGGAACAAACTGATGTTGAGCAAGCTTTCAGACACTTGCCCAGGTTCACAGAGTGAGTATCTCTGACTGGATTTGAATTTGGTTCTTCTTGAGCTTAATCCAGTGGGCACACAGAAGGGGCTTAATAAATGCTTGTCGACTTCATTTCCTGATGCTAAGTCTGGCCCTGAAGAGAAATCCTGAGTGCCAGTTGTCAAAGACATCACCAAGCTGGCCCTTTCTAGCTTTACCTCACACAGAAAATCCACCTCCAGCCAAAGTGCTGTAGTTACGTATCACACACACACACACACACACATACACTTACACACACTCGCGCACACACACACATACACTTACACACACTCACACACACACACACACACATACACTTACACACACGCACACACACACACATCACCTCCACCACCAGGGCTGACCATCCCCCACCATAGCTGTTCATTTCTGCATTTCCCCCTGCCTCTTTCTCGTCCTTTTTGCTCCAGCTTAGGTGTCCCCTCTTCCAGGAAGCCAATCACGTTCTCTCCAGAAGACAGTGATCTCTCTTTTGTCAGAATCTGTAGCATATTTTTTATCTGTAGCACTTTTTGGGGTGGGGGGGCAAGCCTGTCATTCTTTGATTTTCTGTAAGAGGAAGCTGAGATGGACAACTTGGCTGTGACTCTTAACCTTGAGAGTTGCCTTAACCCCTATAGGTTAAGTAACTTGGTCATGTTTGCACAGCTAATATGTGTCAGAGGCACCACTAGAACTGAGGCACTGAACTTCCAGGATCAGGAAGGAAAAAAAGAATTTATTAAGCACCTACTATGTGCCAGGCACTGTGCTAAGCACTTTCCAGCTATTAACTCATTTGTTCCCCTCATAACAATTCCGTAAGCTATGTGCTATGTAATCCTCATTTTTCAGTGAAGGACACTGATGCAGGTATTAAGTGACTTGCCCATGGTTGCACAGATAGGGAATGTTCGAGGCTGGATTTGAATTCATGTCTTCCTGAAGCCAGGTCCAGTTTTTTATCAGCTGCACTACCTAGCTGCCTGATCAAGGATGAGACTTTTTAATCCTTTATGATACATTTCTTCTCCAAACTGACTCTAAGGCTTTTTTTTTAATAAAGAATCATAGAATGTTAAAAGTGGAGAAAATCTAGCCCAACCTCCCATCATTTCACAGGTGAGGAAACTGAGACCCCAAGAGATGAACAAGGCCACCCATTTAGTGTCAGGCTTGGAATCTGAAGGGAATTTTGCTAAAATGAGTTTTAAAATCTGACCTCCCTGAGAAGGAAGGTAACTTCTGATCCAGGGGTCAGAAGATATAGGTCAAAGCCCCACGTCCAACACTTCTGAACTATGGAACCCTCAGCAATTCATCACAAGTATTTGAACCTCAGTTTCCTCATCTATAAAATGGGGCTAATAACATTTCTACTCCCTGCCTCGTAGGGTTGTGAGGAAAAGGCTTTATTTCCCCCCAAAATCATTACATAATTGTGACCTATTATCATATTTTTATTTATTTCATTAACTATTTTCCCATTATGCTTCACAATTTCTTTTAACACTCATCTTTTAAAATTTTGAGCTCCAAATTCTCCCTCGCCCTTTCCCTACCCATTGAGAAGGCAAGCTATAGGATATCAATCACACACGAGAAGTCACCGAAAACAGTATTTCCAGATCAGCTGTGTTGCAAAACACAAACACACACAAATGCAAAAAATATAGTGTAAGAGTGAGAAGAGTATGCTTTGCTCTTCACTCCGATGAACTGTTTTCTAGTCTCCATAGCCCCTGGGTCAGGGACTCATGGCAATGAGGGGACTCCCGGATGCTTTGGGGATTTTTCAATTCTTTGGTCAAAACCTCCCCCATACAAAATAAGACTTCGATTGTAGGGGAATCAGGACAAGGATAGAGACTGGATCTGGGATTACATTTGGTATATGGAACTTCCAGGTAAGGAAACTCCTTTTCCCAATGTAATTGTACCTTCCAGGGTTGGGAACCTGTGGCCTCGAGACCACATGTGGCCTTCTAGGTCCTCAGGTGCAGCCTTTTGACAGAATCCAATCTTCCCAGAACAAATCCCCTTAATAAAAGGACGAGCGGCTAGTCTCTTTGTAGTCTTAGACTCTAAGACTAACAATGGGACCTGGATTCTAGACTAAGTGATTCACCTAGAGTCACGCAGCTAGTCCGTATTAGAGGCAAGATTTGAACCCAGGTCTCCTGGCTTTGAGGCCGGCTCTCTCTCAGTGCATCTCCTAAGACCACAAATTTCCAGCTGGAAGAGACCTCAAAGGGCATCGGATACAATGAGGAAACTCAGACAGAAATAGGGGAGATGGTTTGCCTGAGGTCATGCAGGTAAGTGCCAGAAGTTGTGAATTTGAAGTTGGATTTGAACCCTGGTCCTGTGACTTTAACTCTTGGTGCTCCTTCCACCAATGAGCATAAAGTAAATGCTCCTAGGATGAATCAGTGAATGAACGAACAAACAAATGAATGAAGCAATTTAATACATTAGATTGCAAGCTCCTTGAAGATAGGGACTGTATTTTGCCTTTTTTTTTTGTCTCTCCAGTGCTTGGCACAGGCCCTGGCTTAATAAATATTCATTGACTGCCTCACTGATGTGTACATGTAGGCCTCAGTTGGCTGTTAGCTCAGGCTTGCACTTCCGGTCTTCCAGGGGCCAGTCAGGAAAGGGTTAGCTACTATCTTGGATGGGAAGCGGGTGTGAGGCAGAGAGGAATCTAAAGCCCAAATCCAAGGCTGCAGGATGGCCCCTTTCAGGCTAGACCCAATCAATTAATCAGGTTTCTCCTGACTCCTGCCATATGGCTGGCCCTACCAGCTCCCATTTAATTTACTCGGGACCCAGGCTGCTGAGGCCGAGGCTCCAATTCATCCTGATTCAATCAGTCCTTGTTCCCCAAGCTGAAGAGGCTGCCAGGGAGTGCCCCGCCCCAGATGCTGGCCTGATCTGTTCTGAGGGGCTGATGGGAGGATTAGAGGAAGGTCAGGTCAGGCTGAGCCTGGCAGACAGTGGAGTGAAGATGAGGGAGGGCGATCGTCTGCTTGGGGTGGATGGACAAGATAGACTGCCCATCTAGACCAGAGGCCTTTAAGAGAAACACTGGGCATGAGCCGGCCCCAAGAGAAAAGCTGACCGCAGAGAACTAGTGTGGCACAGCAGAGTTTCCTATCTTGATATATGGGAGGTAGAGGTGGAGGCATTGAGCTGGGGACCCACCGAGGCAGACTTGGCTGACTGAGGTAGAAAGTGGGCAGCGGGGATTGGCACGGGGCCAGGTTAGCCCTGACTGTTGAACATGGTGGAAGTCACTTGGCACACCTCGGGAAGGTGGGGTGGGATACCAAAGGGGGCTAAAACTGTGAGTTCTGAGGGAATACAACAATCTGTCTGAACCAGAAACATTGCAAGTCTTGGCAAGACAACTCAGACCACATGTAGGTGGGGGACAGAGGGGAGAACCATGATAAATTAGGTAAGATAGGTAGATAGCACCTAGATTATAGAGGGGCTTAAATGCCGGCCTAAGGAGTATGGACTTCATCCTCTGGAGCAGAGAGAACACTAGATCAGAGGACCTGGGTTCAAATCCTGACTTGACTGCTTACTATTCATGACAACTTTGGGCAAATCCCTTCAGCACTCTGGACCACTTTGAGAGTGCTTCCAGCTCTATGACTCAGATATCCTTTAAGTGGTAGGGAAACCACAGAAAATTTTTAGACAGTATTTATGTTAGCATTTATGTGGGCCCTACTGTATGCGTATGTTTTACTGTATGCTGTGCACTTTGCAAATAGTATCTCATCTGCTACTCCCAATAACCCTGTGAGGTAGGTGCTATTACACTCTCCATTTTACAGGTAAAGAAACTGTGGCAGATAGGGGTTCAGTGACTTGTCCAGGGTCACACAGCTAATAAATGTCTATGACCGGATTTGAAATCAAATCTTCCTGACTCAAGGCTCAGTAAATACTCAGTAAATACATAGATCTCTATGGCACTACCAAGCTGCCCTGTAGTCAGGGTCTGAACCTGGGTCCTCTGACTCCTTTCTGCTCCTCCCTCACACCCGCACCCCCACGCCCTTCATGCCCCTGCGGTAGGCTTCTCTGAGGATGTTAGCATAATCCAGGCAAGAAGCAATAAGTGTCTAGACTGGCATGCCAGCTGCTGTGGGAATGGAGAAGAAGTAGATATGGGAAACCAACGAAGGAGTAACTGACCAGTCCCCTTAGAGCTGGATTTAGCCAATCAAAGCCACACAGAATGAGCAACCAGCTAGAACAGCCACGTGGGCAAATTAGCTTTTTAACAAATTCAGTTGATGGGTGGGGGAGGCTGAGGAGGGAGAGAGACCTTGGACCTTGGGACAGAAGGCCCCCATAGGAGGACATTCTAGGAGGGAGCGGGGCAGGAGCAGGAAAGGGGCAAATGGTCACTAGGGGAAGGAAGTGGTACCTTCTGGGAGTTTGCCAATTTTGGCTCATTTTTCTTGATGATATGAGAGCCAGGTGGAGTTGTGGAGAGCCAGCAGGCTGGAAGCCAAGCCTGGGTTTGAGTCCTACCTCTAACACATACTGACCGTGTGACTGCCATATACCACCCTGGGCAAGACATTAAATGCTCTGGGACAATGGTGTCCTAATGGCCACCAAACCTAAGGGCTGCCCATTGACTTAGAAAACCACATATTAATATTACCTATGTTCTATTGTATTTTTATTTTGTTAAATATTCCCCAATGGCATTTTAGTCTGGTTCAGGCCACACTCTGGATTTTTGGGGCCTCACACAAGCTCTAGGTAGCTATATTGTAGTTTGCAGAAAGTTGCCAACCTGAACTGAGAGATGGTGTTTTTTCTCATGGAGTCCCATGTACCAACAAAGTCACATGCCAGATCCTCTCCAGACCCCTTCTTGATGACTAGGTGCTAAACTCAGTTGCTTCTACCAATACCTACTAAATTTTAGCTAAAGCCCCAGTCACCCCCTTCCCACTTTTTCTTCTGGAAATGAGTAACCAACTAGGTTGGAAGGAGAGAAACAGACTGACAGAGACAGAGTCAGAGAAAGAGATAGAGACAGAAAGAAACAGAAACAGAGACAGAAAGATAGACAAGAGAGACAGACACAGAAAATGATGGACCAAAGCAACAGAGAAACAGAGACAGACTTACAAAGAGTCAGAGAGAGATAGAAAGAGACAGAAACAGAAACAGAAAGATAGACAAGAGAGACAGACACAGAAAGAGATAGACCAAAGCAACAGAGAGACAGAGACAGAGGGAGACAGACTTACAGAGACAGAGTTAGAGGAAAAGAGAGATACAGAAAGAGAAAGAAACAGAGACAGAGAGCCAGAAAGAGATAGACCAAAACAACAGAGAGACAGAGCCAGAGAAGGAGAGACAGAAACTGACAGAGATAGACAAGTGAGACAGACACAAACAGATATAGAACAAAACAATGGAGATAGACAAATAGAGTGACAGAGACAGGGTCAGAAAAAGAGATACAGAGACAGAGAGACAGACGAGAGAGAGACTTACAGAGACAGAGAATCAGAGAAAGAGATAGAGACAGAAACAAAAAGACAAGAGAGTTAGAAAGACTGACAGAGACAGACAGAGATGGAGACAAGAAACAAAAAGACAGACAGATGAGAGAGAGAGAGAGAGAAAGAGAGAGAGAGAGAGAGAGAGAGAGAGAGAGAGAGAGAAAGAGAGAGAGAGAGAAAGGGAGAGAGAGTTGGACCAACAGAGACAGAGTAGGAGAAAGAGACAGAGATAGACATAAAAAGACAGAGACAGAAGCAAAAAGACAAGAGAGAGTCAGAGAAAGAGACAGAGACAGGGAGAGAGACAAACACAGACACAGACAAAGGGAGAGGAGCAAGTTTGGGTAATCGAGGAACTTATCCACTTCTCCATCCAACTTATCCCCTTTAGTCCATCTAGCTACTCTGGGCCTCAGGCCTTCATCTGTAAAATGGGAGGTTTTTCCTAGGTGACCTCTGAGGTCCCTTCTAGCTACTTTGAGTCTGAGATCCTAGGAGACCTAAAGACATCTGCCTGCCCCTTGTCCCTCCCGCCACATGGACTAATGGGGCTCAGAAGAGGGTAATGCAGGCCTCAGGGGCTCAGGCTAGACAAAGGCCACATAATCTACATCCCCTCACACAAAGACCCCTCCTCACTCACTCTAGCTCCATCTCGTCCTTTAATGGACACGGAGGCAATTACCAAATTGCCACTTTCAGATCGTGTGGCCTGGCCTTGTCCGGACCGGCTCCAGGAGAGCTCACCACAGGCCCGCTCGATCTGAACATCCCCATTCCAGACAGCGGCCCCTCGACTCTGCCAGCCTCCGCCAGCCAACCACTAAGTTGCTAATGGCAGCTGGCGCTTCCACCATGTCTTAAGCTACCACTGGCCCCTCCTCCCAAGCCCCACATAAAACAGTGCTGTTTATGACACAGGAGTAATTACTCTAAAAAAAATAAATACGGATGTTACTGTGAGTAAAGGCTAATGTAATAAAAGCTTTTAGTTCAATCTATAATTAATCAGAAAGCAGCTTAATGTAGGGAGAAGAGAACGGTTGTCTGCTCTGGACCAAGTGTTAAATGGTGTCCCCATTTAAGCTGGGGCGGAGGCAGAGGGGAGACAAGACTTTGTAAAGTCAGGTAATGGGCAAATGCATGACTTTGTGTTTCTCTGGGATGGGGTTTAAGGGACCCTGTCTTTGGGCCTTTCTTCATCTAAATGATAACAACAGGCTCTACTACTCTTGAGTAGTGGTAAAGAAGGTGGGACCCAACACTCCACAGAGCCTTCTCTTTCTGAGGTCATAAAGGAAAAAGCTGATTGTCCTTCAAAGCCAAATATTTTTGGTTTTGTTGTCAGAGTTTCGAGGCCTTGAATGAAAGGCAAGGAGCCTGGGGAAGGTAAGGAGGAGGAAGGAAAAGACATGGTTAGGCTGCCTCCTGCCTCCTGGTCCAGACTTGGAAATCCTTTCGTGTACAATACTGGGCTTTTAGCCTCTCAATACTTTCCAAGCGACAGGAAACAGAACAACGCAGGATGGTGTTTGTTCCCCTTGAACACTCATAGGGAAGGCTGGGCCTGACGCTCCACCAGGAATAAGGTCATCTAATCTGGCTTCATTTTACAGATGAGGAAGCAGAGACCCAGAGATGTTCAATGACTGGTCTGTCATCACATGGGTAGTTAACGGTAGACCTGGAATTTGAACCCAATTTCTCTAACTACAGATCCTTTGACAACACTATCCCATGCTGTCTCTACTGAGGCTTATTCCAAGAAATCATGCTTCTTGATGAGGCAGGAGACAAAGAACTGGGCACCTGAGTGATTGGGCATCTATGTCACTGAGGACATAGGCCACTGAACAAATGGGCACCCAAGCCACTAGCCAATTGGGCATCTAGGCCACTGAACAACTGGGCACCCAAGCCACTAGCCAACTGGGCATCTAGGCCACTGGGCAACTAAGCAACTGGGCCACTGAGCAACCGGACACCTAGACCACTAAGCAACTGGACAACTGGGCCACTGGGCAACCATGCACCTGTGTACCACCCTTTCTCTGAACTTAATGTTGGGGGAGCTACCATGACTTTCTACCTACCTGCAGACCTGGCTGGCCAGTGCCAGGGGCTCCCAAATATATGCCCTGCTAGATGGGACCCCAGGGCCATATCCTTGACTCATAGAGTGTTAGAGTCACCTTAAAGGTGATATTGTCTGATCGTTTAATTCCACAGGTAAGGAAATCCAGGCAGGCTTCATAGAGTGACAGACATCAGAAGATTAAAGTCAAGTCACTGCTTTCCTAGATGGAGTAAATATCAGGCTCACTTTTGGCAGACTTCTACCGGAAGCCCTGGCAGGTTCAGCTCCATCCCAGACTCTCACTGTTTTCTAAGTCTTAATCTGGTAACTTAGAGGGAATCTTAAAGATAACCCTATCTGTTTAGAAAACAGGAAACTGAGATCTAGAGAAAGGAAGCTGCTTTCCTCTACTTATCCAAAGATGATAAGAGGCTAGACCTGGATTCAGATCTCCTGACTCCCATTCACTTCCCACCATTTTATAGAGCCGAGCCGCCTCCCTCACCCCCTCACTACTAAGATTCCCAACATTTCTTCCTCCAGAACTCTACCTGGCAAGGCCCAGGAGTTTTCTCATGGTCTATGTCTAGTATCCTTAAACTGTATTTTGAACTCAGCTCTTTTCCCTAACACTTTGAGGTCCCACCATTTCTTCTTTCCTGCCTTCCCTTCCTTTAGAATTAAAGAGAAAAAACTGAGTTTAAATATGTTTGTTTATACATATATACAGAAAGATATAGATAATTATGCATAATATGTAATTATGTAGATAATATATAATATATAATTGTATAGATATGTAATATAATTACCTAGATATTACATATAACTATGTAGATATTGTTTATACATAAAGTCCCAAATTATACACACACATGATATACAATCCAGCAACAAAGAGAGTAACCCCCAAAACCATTACAGGGTCCTTAGCAAGGACTTTGAAGTCCTCGGCTCTCAGCTTTCTGTCTTGTCCTGTCTAGTTAACTGACCTAGTCAATGTCTGTGTACATGTGGTTTCCTAATAGAACGCCAAGCCCTGGTCAGCTGAGAGGGCGAATGTGTCTGGAGACCACGTGGGCTGGCATCCTAGTAGACACCTTGCACAGGCTTCTCAGTAGAGGCAGAAGAAAAGCAAGAACAGAATAGTACGCTGGGTCGTGCCAGTGGGAATCCCGAAAGTATGATCTCTAGCAATTAGTCACCCACTACAGGCTATTAGAGGAATGGATATAGGAATACATGTATAGATCCAAGATAATTCTAGAAAATAGCTGCTCTAAGATGTTTGGGAGAGCATCCAGACCAACAGACGCTGTTGGCCGCTAGGTCATTTGTTGATCTGTTTAATTCATAATAATAGTGACTCCTGGAGGTTTGATGGTACAGGAAAGAAGAATGAATTAGAAGCCAGAAAAATCTATGCTCAGATCCCAACTCTGCCTCTGATCCTGATCCAATTACTTGACTTCTCCGTTTCCTTATCTAAGGTAGGGATAATAATACCTGTGCTATCTACCTCACAGAGCTATGCTGAGGATCAAATGAGATAATGGATATAAAAAGCTTTGTCAACCATAAAGCGCTCTGCAAATGTCAGCTACAAAAAGGATAGCTGACATTTACGTGATGCTTTAAGGTTTGCAAAAGCACTTCACACGTATTACGATTTTTGATTCCTACAACATATCTTGTATCATCATCATCATCATCAATTATTCCCATTTTACAAGTGAGGAAATTGAGGTTTAGAGATGTTAAATGACTTGTTTGGTGATGAGTGACAATGAGAAAGTGTATGAGACAAGATTTGAATTCAAGTCTCCTGATTGTACAATTATGCTACCTGATTATTATTACATAACCAAGATCCCACTCATCTCTGGGACATTCAGTAATATATTTGGTATATTTTGGGGAATCCTAATAATGCAACTACTGATTCAACTCCCTGTCTAGTACATATTTTCTATTCACAGACCATGTATGATACACAAATTACATAGCAAAGTATTTAATTAAGACCAAAGAGCAAAGTAACTTCTAAAGGAAAATATAGAACAGAATCATTCTCAAGACACAAAACAGTTGCAGCTTCCTACAGTACTGGTAGGGAAATGACCATTTTCTAGGAGGATGGATAAGAAATCAGGAAGTCTTGGGTTCAGGAAGTCTTAGAGCCAAGAAGGTCTGGGTTCAAATCCCACCTTTATTTACTATGTGATATTTACTATGTGAGTAATTCTGGGTAAGTCATTCAACCTCCCTGTAGTTTTCTCATGTATGAAATGAAGGGGTTGGATTAGCTGGCCCCTTCTACTCTAGATCAATGATTCTGTGATCCCCTAAATGCAAATGATTATGTGGTATCATCTTTGTAGTTACCCAATTATTTTCTAGGTTTACATCATACAGACAGATTACCCAGTCTTTCAACTATTTGGTGTAGGGTGACTCTCCACTAGTCCGCTAATCTAAACATGAAGATTTCTCTTTCTCTTCTTTTCTTTCTTCCTCCCTCCCTTTCTTCCTCCCACCCTCTCTTCCTTCATTCCTACCTGCTTTCTTTCCTCTCTCTTTCCCTTTCTTCCTCCTTTCTTTCCTTCCTTCCTTTTCTTTCTTCTTTCTTTCCTCCCTTCTTTTCTTACTGCCTTTTCCCTCCCTTGCTTCTTCCACCCCTTCCATTCTTCCTTCCTTCCCTCCCTTTCCTCCTTCTTTCCTCCCTTCTGCTCTGCTTTCCTTCCTTCTTTCTTCCCTACTCCCTTTCTTTCATTCTTTCTTCTTATTTCTTTTCTTTTATGAATGACCCAGTCCGTCAAGATGTATTTACTAAGTGCTTATTATGTGCCAAGCACTGTGCTCAGTTCTGGTGGAACAAATAAAGGCAAAAATCAGTTCCTGCCCTCATGGATTTCACGTTCTAATTAGGGAAACGACAAACAACTATGTACCTACACATACATATATATGGACTTAATCTCAGAGAGAAGGCATTAGCAGTGCTGGAATTAGAAAGTAAAGGCCTCTTTCAGAATGTAGGATTTCATCTGAGTCTTGAAGGAAGCCAGGAGATAGAGGTGGAAGACGGGGAGTGTCCTGGGCATGGGGGGCAACTAGTCTAAAGGTGCAGCGTTGAGAAGTCCAGCGTGAGGAGAGGAGCAAGTTGGTTGCAGTCATGCAAGCATGACTCTGGGGGAAGGGAAATGAGGTGCAGAGAGGTTAAATCAGTCAACAATGACAACAACTATGTGCCAGGTGTTACGCTAAGTACTGGGGATAGGAAGAAAAGGGAAAGGCAATTCTTACTCACAAAGAGCTCACAGTTTAATGGGGGAGATAACATACAAACCACTATGTGCAAACAAGACATAAATAGGAGGAATTAGAGATACTTGGAAAGGCTTCTTGCAGAAGGCAGGACTTTAGCTGAGACATTAAGGAAAACAGAATTGGGGAAAGGGAGAGGAGGAGGGAGAGAGTTCCAGGCATGGGGAACAGCCAGTGAAAATGGTTAGAGTTGGAGATGGAGTGTTATGTGTGAGAAACAGCCAGGAAGTCATTTTCACTGGGTCCCAGAGTATGGGTGGAAGAGGATATGGTGTAAGAAGAGTGGAAAGGTAAGAAGGGTCCAGGTTAAGGAGACTTTATAAGACAGAGGATTTTCTATTTCATCCTAGAACTATAGGCAGCCAGTGAAGTTGATTGAATGGGGGAGGATGAGGGAGTATATAATCTTAGTGCTTTAGGAAGATCAATTTGACAACTGAGTGGAAGATGGACTGAAATGGGGAAAGACTTGAGGCAGGAAGATCAACCAGCAGGTTATTGTAATTGTTGTTCACCTTTCATTGTCAAAGAGGATCAATGACATCGTGGATGATAGGTTAATTTGTTGAGGAATCGGATGTAAGTAAAGCAGAGTTACATAAAATCATCAGCTTTACTCTCTTCCAGAGTCATCAAAATCCAGTGGCGAGACAAAAGTCAAGACAGCTAGCCATGGCCTGGGATACAGTGGATGACCTTGGTGTCTTCAATATCTAACCATGCTCTAAGCATTCCACAGCACCTGCTTCAGCCACTTTCATGGCCATCGGAACAAACTGTTCTCATCCATCCATTCTGCCAAAGAAGTCAACATGCTTGGGGAAGACATCCCCCTAACTCACTGACGGGTTTGAGGCTTGTCAAATACCCTCAACCCAGTTTAGCCCATCTGTCAAGACTGTTTTACTGGGGTGTAGCCACTTGTGCATGTTCCAGCTTCTTGGAGCCATAGATGAAAGCTGGGTGACAGGTGGACACCAAAGGTGGATGAGCAGCCCTGGAAAGGGCTCAGCAGCCATCACACCAGAGGCACTAGTCCTCCCTGAACACCCCATACACCCCAGCTATTGTAATGGTACATATGTAAAGAGATGAGAGCCTGCACCAGGGTAGTTAGTGTCAAAAGAGAGAAGAGGGCATACACAAGAGATGTTTTGAAGGTGGAATTGAGAGGACTTGGCAACAGATTGATATGGGGAGTGGTACCTAGGTTGAGAACCTTGGTGACTGAAGGAATGCTAGAAAGAGTGGAAGATTTGGAAGGAAAGAGGTGATCAGTTTTGGAAGTGTTGAGTTTAAGATGTCAGCAAGACCGCTAGTGGAGTGATGGAAGGAGAGCTGTGTTGGAAGTCAGGAAGACTCATCTTCCTGAGTTCAAATCTGGCCTCAGATACTTACTAGCTGTGTGACCCTAATCAAGTCACTTAACCCTGTTTGCCTCAGTTTCCTCATCTGTAAAATGAGCCGGAGAAGGAAATGGCAAACCACTGTAGTATCTTTGCCAAGAAAACTCCAAATGGAGTCATGCCTGAAATGACTCAACAATTCAAGATGTCCAAAAGACAGCTGGAGATGCAAGACTGGACATTAGGAGAGAGGTTAGGGTTGTCCAAATAGATCTAAGAATCATTTGCACAGACATGATCATGAGATCACCAAGAGAAATAGGATAGAAGGAGAAGAGGAGCCAGGAAAGTGCCTTAGGGGAACCCCTACAGTTAGTACATGTGACCTGGATAAAGATCTAGAAAAGGAGACTGAGAAGGAAAGTCAGATAGACAGAAGAACCAAGAGAAAGTAGTGTTGCTAAAACCTGGAGAGAAGAGAGTATCAAGGAAACTGAATGATGCAGAGTGTCAAAGGCTGAGGAGTGGCGGAGATGGAAGAAGACTGAGGATTGGCAATTAAGAGATCATTGGTAAGAGAGTAGTTTCAGTTGAAGTCAGAAGCCAGACTACAGAAGGTGACTTGCCCAAAGTCATACACAGTGGCAAAGATGGGATTTGGACTCAGATTCTCTGACTCTAAATCCAGCCCTCTTTCTACTGTGCCTAACCAGGTCTCCTGTGGCACCTGTCCTGATGTTTTCCTTCGCCTTCAATATTAAGTCCTTTAGAGCTGTATTTTGTCATTGTTGGCACTAGGCTATTGATTGCTTGGGGAAATGTTCTTCTCTTCAGTAGACCTTTTATATCATCCTCATTTTAGCCTTTCCTCACCATGAGGGTGTTCATCAACTCCTCTTCTGCGGTGGGGAGTTTGGTGATTAATTTTCAACTACCTTCCTCAACATTGATCTCTTTGGGAATCTCTGGATGCCTCACAGTTTAAGGAAGTCACATAGTACTGGGATCAACTCACCTGATTTCCAGGATAATTTGTGTAGTACTTACACCCCACGCACATCCCCACACCCGCACACATACACCCAACATGGTATATCATATCAACAGTAGCATCGTCTTTGCATTCAGCTGGTATCCTCAAAATGAACAGGCTTCGGCAAGGATCTGCCCCTACCACTAAGCACCTGTTGTCCAATACTTGAGTAAACATGGCGGCCATTCGCCCTGGTACACAAGTAGGTAATGCCACTTCCACACAGGGATGCCTTAACACACAAGGGCACAATGTTTGCTCGAATCAACTTGGCCTCGCCTGGCAATAAAGCTTGCACTGGGTAACGGCTGTCAAATTGCAGATGTGACCTTGAGGAGAAAAAATATTCCTCAGTAGGCACAAGTAGTACTAATATGGCTGCCCTACTTTGATCCAACATCCTTCATAACTAGTATATAGATACCCAGACAAAATTCACAAACACTCATAGATGGCTCATCACTGTTTGTGAAAATCCATAAATATTTTTAATATCTTAAATGAATCCCCACAAATTTAACCCTGGTCTCAATTAACTCCAGAGCCCCTTGATAACTTGGGTTCAGTGAAGGGGGTTCAGGATAATCCCAAGTATGTGAAAAGAAGCTTCCATTGCATTTCATGGTTTCTAGTCACACATCATGAAGGAGCCACGAATAAAATAACAAAATATTTAATTAAGGTTATAACAAGGCAACACATAGGAAAATAAATGGGCAGTAAAGTCATCCTCAACAGATCAGCCCATCCTCTCTGCCTTCCTTCTTTTCCTTCTCCCAGACCACAATATGGGTGCAACCTCGCCTAGACTCCTGTAAGATAAGGAAGTAACCAACTTCTGGAGAAACTCACAGTCAGTGGAAAAATTTAAGTTTCAGTTCTATGCCCCCTTGGGTAAAGGAATTTGCATTGGCTCTAACTCTAGGCTGCCTGCTGTTTGAAGTCACTTTTCTGGTTTACCTTTATCCACAGTTTCCAGACCTCAAATGTAACATGCAACATCAGCATCTCCAGCTCACCCAACCACATTCCATGTCATTGGGGGGGCACCATTATTTTCAGCATGGCCTCTGTGGCCAAAACAAATGCTATACTACTGCATTTGCCCCCAGCAAAGGTTGCCACAACCCCTATAACTCTTTCCTTCTTCATCCAAGCCCCTGCCTCCTGATGCAATCATTGAATGCAGGAATAGGTCTCATAGGAATCTGATGCCCTGGAGTTTGAACCGATGAATGGAATTTCCCTTGCTTCAACCATTATGGGCAATGAGGTGGGACAGAAATAAGCCTTTATGGGCAATCAGGTCAGAAGGGAGTGACAGTCCAAAGTGCCCCATTACAATTATATAGTGCATTAAAGATCACAAAGCCTGGAAAAGAGAAGGCTTAGGGGGAGCATGATAATTGTCTTTAGTGTCTGAAGGACGATCATTTGGAAGAATTATTAGAATTGTTCTGCTTGGTCTCAAAGGATAGATCTAGGAGAAATGGGCCAAAGTTGCACAGAGCGAGGTTTTGGCTTGGTGTAAGGAAAACATTCCTAAAAAATTAGAGTATCCGGAAGTAGAGGGGGCTGCTTTGGGAGGTAATGGGCTCTTCCTCACTGGGGCAAGGGGGGGGCAGGGCAGAGGGAGAGGAGGAAAGAGGGGGCAAAAAGAGAAGGGGAAAATGAAGGCTAGATGGTTACTTATTAGGGAAGCTTTAGAGAATGTTTATGTACACGTATAGTGCTTAGCACAGTGCTTGGTGCATAGTAGGTCTTTAACGAATGATTATTTATTGATTGGCTCTGAATTCTGGAATTCTGCAATTCTATGAATTGTATTCCTTGCAACAAGTCTATGATACAAGAGGTGCAAGTATTATTACTACCCCTCTATTTTACAAATGATCTCAGAGTACTTTATCCCACATCTGCACTTATTAGATTCTAACTTATACTATGTTTGTCTGAAGGCGAATAACTTATCCAGGGTCACCCAGGTATATTGACTTTTGGAGCCAGGATTCAAACCCAGATCTCCTGACTCAAAAGTTCCCCACTCCTTCTACCATCCCATTGAAGTCATAGAAATGACTGCAGGGATATAACTGTAGCACTTTCTGGAAAACAGAGTAAAACAGACTTCAGAAGAAAAAAACAAACCTATACAGAGTTGGGCAATGACTCAAAAGTCAATTGAGAAAGACATAAAAGTAAAACCAGATTTGTTCTGGTGATTGGGGTCTGGAGATTTTATATCCACACATCAGACATCTTAAAAATGACTGGGTTTGGGGTTGTGGTTTTTTGTTTTTGTTTTTGGAGATTGAGATGACATTTGCTATCTCTGCCCCAAAAGTCACTTATTGTACAGTTATTGAACCAATAGGGCACATGGTATTCTGATGAGCCTTCCAGATTCCAAGCCCGGTGCTCTATCTGCTGTACTACCTAACTGCCCCAAATTGAATCCTATATTAACCACAATTCCCATCCTGCTAATATGTGCTGAATCAGGGGAAACCATCTAGACATTGCCGTCAAGATTTTTGGTCCTATGATATATAAATCCCAGACAAATTCCAGACTGCCATAGTTCCAGACCAGCCTAACATAATTTTAAGATGATGTGGATATGCTAACTTTGAAGTTTTACCAATAACTTTGAGATGATTTGGAATGTTAATGAACCAACTCCAACGTACCGCAGATAGGAGTTGGTCTGCTTCCCCCCAAAACCTTATAAGAATGAAACCTCAAACTCTCTACCCCCTTGCCTTTTCTCTTCTCCACTGGATCCATGCTGCCCAGTGCTCCCAGATCGAATCCACTGTTATATGAATGATACTCTCTGCCTCCCCCTCTCCCCATCTTCTTCCTCACACTGCCTTCCTTCACCATCCCATTCCCCCTTCCCCAAGTCATGTCATCTGCCTCTGTACCCCTTTTGCCATTTGTCTTTGTATCCTCTGTGGTAATTAAAATGCAATTGCCTCACCATTTCCCACTGCCAATCATGGTCTTACCCAGCAAGTACCCAAAGAACCAAGTACGCCTACCCCCATTTTATAATTTCATAAATTAATGACCCAATTTTATAATTTCATAAATTAATGACCAATTCACACATCCAGCCTTTATTTGAAGACTCACAGTGAGGGGAAATGCACTAGTCCATACATATATTTAAGTGCCTACTATTCAGCAGACACTGTGCTAAGGATCCAAATAAGAAAAAAAAACAGTCTCTGCCCTCAAGGAGCTTACAGTCTAATGGGGGAAGACAATACACAAAAGTATGCAAGTGAAAATGGGGAGAGTGTTGTGGAAGTAGCCAATGAGGGGCATGGTGGAGAAATCAAAGAAGTCCCCAAAGATTACAGCTAGTTGGGAAATGAGTTGATGTCTCTCCTGACCCCCTTCCTCAAATGGAGGTATTGGAACTTGTGGCTCTGCCCTCTACTCACTGCTTCCTGAGAACTCCATTCCATCTCTGGGTAGTTCAAATTGTTATTCTTTCCAAGAAGCTTAAATTTCCTCTTTGCCATATCCAGCCATTGTGCCTAGACCTTCCCTCTGAGGGAGACCTGGCCATGTTTATCTAAGCAAGGAAGGAGCCAGTAGATATGGAGATATTGGAGAGTAGAGATGAAGGGTGTAATTGAGGGACCAAGCTGACGAAGATAGAAGGAATGGGATCAAAGGTACAGGTAGAAAGGTGGCTTTGTTGAGGAGATGAGCAGAGAAAATCAGATCCTTCTTTCATATGATAGACCTTCAAGTACATAAATACAACAATCCCGTCAATCTCTTCATCGGACTAGCTGGGCCCATTTCCTCTGAATGCTCTTTATAAGGCATGAGCTCTGTAAGCCCTTCACTCTCCTGATTGTCTTCCTCTTCATACTCTCCAGCAATGTCCCTCCTAAAATGGGGCACCCAAAACTGATATTGTCTGACTGGCAAAAATAAAGCAGGACCATCACCCTTCCAGAGCTGGACATTATAAGAGAAGTCCTGCTTCTCTAAATAATCGTTAAGTGCTTAGCACAGTGCCTGGTACATAATAGATGCTATATAAATACATATTCCCCACCCTTCCCTCTTAATGCTGCCTCATCAGTTTTCTTAGCCGCCATATCATATTGTTTACATATTGAGCTTGCTATCCAATAAACCACACCCCATCTACCATTTTCCAGGTGAACTATCTAACCATAACTCATTCAGCTTGTTCTTATAAAGTAGGTTTCTTTTTGAACCACACTGTCATCTTTTGTATTTACCCCCTTTAAATTTCATCTCCTCAACAAAGCCACCTTTCTACTTGTACCTTTGATCCCATTCCTTCTATCTTCATCAGCTTTCCCCCTTAATTACACCCCTCATCTCTACTCTCTGATATCTCCATATCTACTGGCTCCTTCCTTGCTTAGATAAACATGGCCAGGTCTCCCTCATCCTCTAAAGACCTTCACTTGACCTTGCCATCCAGGCAAATTGTCATACTGTATCTTTCTTCCTATTCAGAGCCAAATACCTAGGAGGTTGTGCTTGTCCTTTGTTTTTGAAGAGGACCATGACATCAGGGAAATGATGACATGACTTGCAGTTGACTTTGATTTGAGTGAGGGAGGGCTATGCAAGGTCACCAGCCTTGCTTTCTCCTCCACAGCCATCTGGGTTCAGTGGCCCGATATTCACCAGGATGACTGGAGATGACCCAGGATGTAATGGGAGATCCTGACCCTTTTAGGCTCAGGCAAAACTATTTTGAAGAATATCTCTTTACCTCCACTTCCTTTCCCCCAACTCTTTTGGTTGCCTATATTCCAATCTGTTTTCCAACCTCATAACTCAACAGAAACTGCTCTTTCCACAGTTACCAATGATCTCCTCAAATCACTGGCCTCTTCTCAGAATTCAGAATAGGCATAAACAACATAACTGGTCCACCCTCTATGCACAGACCTATGGGTCCTCAACCTTCTTAAGCCATCTGCAGCATTTGACGTACTTGATAGCCCCTGTTCATTGATACTTTCCTTCTTGGGTTTTCATGACACTGCTCTCTGCTGGTTTTACTTCTCTGGCCACTCTTCAGTCTACTTTGATGGCTCATCATTTATGTCACGCCTCCAACTATGGTGTCCCCAAAGATTTTGGTCTGGGCCCCCTTTTCTCTTTCTATACCCTCTCTTGGTGATCTCAACAGCTCCCATGGGTTCAGTTATTATCACTATACAAATGATTCCCAGATTTATGTATTCAGCTTTACTCTCTCTCCTGAACTCTAGTTCCACTGTGCTGATCATAGTATCTGGCATATAGTAGGTGCTATATACATGTTTATTCTCTTCCTTCCTCCCCTTTTTGTTGTTGTTTGTCCTTTGTTTTTGAAGAAGACTAAAGGCATCACTGACGATGTCTTGATTTATGTGTGAATTGAATTTAAGTGAGGCACACATAAATGAATAAATTTGATATGATTTGGCCCAATATTCCAATCTGTCTGGATCTTTTTAGATTCTGGCTTTGTCATCCAGGGTGTTAGCTCTTCCTCCCAGCATTGTATCATCAACAAATCTGACATGCATGCCATCAACACCTTCATCTAAGTTGTTATTAAAAATATTTAAAAAGTCGTTGGGGGGTGGAGCCAAGATGGCTGCTGGAAAGCAGGGACTACTGTGAGCTCCCCACCAAGGCCCTCCAAAAACCTATAAAAAATGGCTCTGAATCAATTCTAGAACTGGAGGGCTCCAGCCCAGGACAGCCTGGATGGTCTCTGGGTAAGGTCTATCCTGCACAGAGCTGGGAGCTGAGGGGAGCGGAGCTGAGCCGAGCAGAGCCCAGTGTGGGCGGTGCGGACTGACCAGACCGGGAGCTGGGCGGAGTGTGCCTTAGCGCCCTGAATCAGTGCGCTGCAGCAGTTACCAGACTTCTCAACCCACAAACACCAAAGACAACAGAGAAGGTTAGTGGGAAAAGCTGCTGGGGAC